>CM076573.1:787832187-788538825 GCA_034641835.2 Pinus albicaulis | reverse complement strand
TTAACGCCACCATATATTATGATGCAGAGTGTTGTCCTTGATGGCAACCCACTTAATGAAGATGAAGACATGAGAATGTTGGCATGTGTTGTCCTTGATGGAAATCCACCTGATGAAGTTATTCTTGACCTGATGGACTTGGTAAAAGATGTAAATCTGATGTGAAATGATGTTAGTTAGCAATATGATGCTGAGTGTTGTCATTGAATGGCAACCCACTTGATGAAGAAGATGGCAACTTACTTGATGAAGTTTGTGCTTGATAGAATATGTTCTTGATGAAGTAAATCTAATGTATCTACAGTGAGTACAGAAGGCAATGAAGAAAGGAATTCAGCATCTGCTAAATCTATGGTGAAAAGAGTATGTCTCAAGGCATACGCGGATCTGTCTAGGGGAAGTCACGTATGCACGCGGGAAACAACGTGCCAAGTCGCGTATGGGAAAAAGCGCTCATAAAGTGCAAAACCAGGGGTAACCACCATGGTATTGACCCATTGTATTGGGTAATGATTCGTCTAAATGACCCCGTCCAAGAATACCATCGGAAGTAATGTAGTTTTGGGCTCATGGTATTGTTTTGGCTCATGGTATTGAAAAAGGGGCTCATGGTATTGAGAAAGGGTAAACCTATATAAAGAGAAGAAATTCATTGTGCAAATCATGAGAGTGGGTGCAAGATGTCTGAGCTTGAATGAATACTTCTCTCTGAAGTACATCTGAATGGAAAGGGTTACAATTGAATGATAGATCTGAATGCATGATGCACCAATGATGAAGAAGGGGATCTAGATCTGAAATGTACTTGTATTTTCTAGATCTGCTTATGGAATGATTAGATCTGTGATGAGGCGAACATCTGTCTGAGGTAAAGGGTAAAATCTGAAGTGATGTATCTGTTGTGAAGAATTGCAATGACATAAAAGTCTGAAGAACCATACGCTAGTTCGCCGAAGAGGAAGCGTGTATATACGCGGCTTCGCTGAAGAGAAAGCGTGTATGCGCAATGAAATTGGATCTGTAATATGTACAGAAGTATACGCTGGTTTATGTGAACGGAAGCCTGGTTTGTGTGAACGAAGCGCGTATATACGCGACATCGTTGAAAGGAAAGCGTGTATGCAAACTAGGGTTTGCCGAAGTCCGTGGTAAGAAATGTCCGTATCCGTTCCCATCGTGTTACCGCTATCCGTATTCTGGCCAGCTTTGAGTTGTCTCTATCACCGGGTTGTATGATTGAGCTTACATGTGGAGTGGTCCACCGAAATATGATGAAATGTGGCCTACAAGTTGTGCTCTTTAAATTTATTGGATCCATTGTGAAAATTGATGAAACGTGTCCCTAAAGGTGCCGAGGGTCGTAGCCTTCGCCGTGGGGTTGTGCTCCCTTCCGGTGAGGTCGGTAAACGAGAGCGGGGTCGTAGTATTCCGAGAGAGGTCAGAAACCAGCCGTGGTTGAGCTCCCTTCCGTGAGGTCAAAACGAGCGCAGGTGGGTGCCTGCGTGCTGGTCAAGTCTGCGCCAGCACTTATGTTGTAAGATGTTTTCTCTATAATAAAATATTGAAGGCTGAGCAACTGCAGCGGTGGTTTTCTCCCGACTTGGGTTTCCACCTAAAAATCCTGGTGTGATGTTTTGTGTGATGGTTTATTCTGTTGTTACTACACATGTATACTGTTAACCTAACATCAGATGACTGAATAGTGCAAAGAACTAAGTTAATAAATATCTGCATTTTAGATATCTGCTAATACGCGAGTTGCATGAAGGATATCCGCGTATATACGCAAGTGTACTAAAGGAAAGTAGCGTATGAGTTTTAAAGAGTGCAAAAGTAAAAAGTTTTGAATATGCTGTAAATACTGATTCACCCGCCCTCTCAGTATTTTTCCCAACAATTGGTATCAGAGCAGGTTCTTCTGCAGAAGCTTGATCGCTTGAAGGAGATCCGTCGCAATGGGAAGTCAAGAAGGAGCAATGTCTATCAAGCCACCTCTATTCAATGGAAGCAATCTGATATTCTGGAAGGTACGAACAAAATCATATCTGCAAAGTCTTGGTGCAGATGTATGGGCAATCGTGGAAGAAGGCTATCAATACCCGGCAAGTATTCCTACTGATGCAGCAGAAATGAAGAAGTATGAAATCAATGCCAAAGCAGTAAATGTCTTATTAGGAAGCATGTCTGAATCAGAATTTGCTAAAGTAATGCAGCTACATTTAGCAAAAGAAATATGGGACAAGATCATTCTGAGCTATGAAGGAGATACAAAGGTAAAAAGTGCAAAACTCCAAACTCTTAGAATTGAATATGAAAATTTGAAGATGCATAGTGATGAGAGTATTGCTCAATTATTCTTACGTATGGATGATATTGTAAATCGAATGAGAAATTTGGGTGAAACCATAACTGATACTACTCTGGTGGAAAAAGTCTTAAGATCTTTGACTTCAAGATTTGACTCTAAAGTTTCAGCTATTGAAGAAAGGCAAGATTTGCAAACTCTTACTATTGTTCAATTACATGGTATTCTGACTGCTTTTGAAATGAGACAAGGAGGTCCATCTCAAATCAAAGAAGCTTCTTTTAAGGTATCTGCAAGAGGAAAAGAAAAGGAAGATGTCAAAGAATCCAACTATATATCTGAAGAAGAAGAAGCGAATTTTGTGAGAAAGCTTCAACTAGGTACTGGAAGATTTAAAGGTAAGCTTCCCTTCAAATGTTTTGAGTGTGGAAAAGTTGGTCACTATGCTGCTAAATGTCCTTACAGGGAAAAACGTGGTAAAGGGAAACAATTTGAAAAGAGGAAGAGTTATTATGCAAATGAAGATGATGATGAAGTGTCTAATGAAGATGAAGAAGATTCTGACCATAATATTAAACTGCTCATGGCAAAAGAATCTAGAGAAGAAAAAGATACTTTTATGGATGCTCTGGAAGACAATGATTTTCTTGAAGAAAACAATCAACTCAAAGTAATCCTAGAAGAAAAGAACATAATCATAGAGACTCTTGAAAACCAGCTTGGAGCAAAGGAAAAACGCATTGAGGAATTGGAGTGTGAAGTAGTAAATCTAAGGAAAGATAATGAGAAAGGAAAAACTCTCAATCTTAGATTTGCTAAAGGTTTAGAAACCTTAGATAAAATTATCAATGCTCAACGTTCTCCTCTCATAAAAACAGGTCTTGGATATATTGGAGAATCCTCTCAGACTTCAACACCAAACTATCTAAAGGCAGCAACTACTGGTCTACAATACTCTGCCTCTCAACAAAGAAGCAAGGACTCTTTACAGGTAAAGCAGGATCATTGCACCTCAAGGAACACTGGAAGGAAAAAATTTCAAAGGAGCTCCAACCAACAGGTAAATCCAAATAGAAGATTTTGTGATTACAAAAATGTCTATTTCAATGGACAATGTTTTACATGTCACAATTTTGGTCACAAAGCTGCTCAATGTGTTGCTTACAAAACCATCATGACACGAGAAGCAAGAAAGAAAATATTGGATACTGAACCAAAGAAGAATACCTATAACAACTTTTCTCCTCTTCAAAGTGAAGTTGAATGTGCTTATTGCAATAACTTTGGCCATGAAGAATCTGAATGCAGGAGCAAGATCCAGCCAAAAGAACATGTTTTCTCAAGCTCTAAAGTGTGGAAAAAGAAAGAACCGCCTGTTGAAAATTGTGGGATAGCGTTATTTGCAGAAGGTGAAGAAAATCAATGGTACATTGATAGTGGGTGCTCAAGACACATGACAGGTGACAAAAGCAAAATTTTTGCATATAATGCTCTAGAAAAGGAAAAGAAAGTTACATTTGGAAATGATACTCCTGCTGTAATCAAAGGAAAAGGGTCAGTGTTTCTAAAAGAAAAGGTGAAAGCTAAAGATGTCATGTATGTGGATGGATTAAGGCATAACCTGTTAAGCGTAAGTCAAATGTGTGATCAAGGAACAAAAGTTGTTTTTAGTTCAAAAGAATGTGTGGTTCGTGATCTTGATACAGGTAAAATTATCATAAAAGGGAAAAGAAATCCAAGCAACCTGTATGTACTGAAAAACTACAAAGATCAGTGTTACTTGAGCAAATCTTCAGAAAATTGGCTATGGCATAGAAGGCTGGGGCATCTGAGCTTCTCACAAATCAACAAAGCAAACAGACTTCAAGCTGTTTGTGATCTTCCCAATATTAATCCACCAGAAAATATCATATGCGAATCTTGTCAAATCGGTAAGCAGACCAGAGTACGATTTAATGCCAAAGAAGGATCATCAAGTAAGCCTCTTTAACTCATTCATACTGACTTATGTGGACCTATGAGGAAAAATTCACTACGAGGGGAAGAATACTATATCTTATTTATTGATGATTACTCTAGAATGTGTTGGATCGGGTTCATGAAACACAAATATGAAGCATTTGAAAAATTTCAGAGCTTCAAAGCACTGGTTGAAAATGAATTGGATCTAAAAATCAAGTGTCTTAGATCTGATCGAGGTGGAGAATATACATCAAATGAATTCCTTGAATTTTGCGAACAACATGGCATAAAAATACAGTTCTCTGTAGCTGGCACTCCACAACAAAATGGCGTAGTAGAGAGAATGAATAGAACAATTCAACAAATGGCTAGAGCTATGCTTAATGAATCTGGAGTGCCTGACACTCTCTGGGTAGAAGCAACTCATACAGCAGCAAACATTCACAACAAAGCACATGTTCAGGTAAACAATGATAAAACTCCATGTGAACTCTGGTATGGCAAATCTCCCACTATAAAGCATTTTAGAGTTTTTGGAAGAAAATGTTTTATCAAAAATAATGATGAAAAGCTTGGCAAGTTTGAACCTAGATCAGATAAAGGAATATTTCTTGGTTATCCATCTTCAAGCAAAGCATACAAATGTTATAATGAAAGGCTTTGAAAGATTGTTGAATGTATTGATGTTGTTATTGATGAGTCTCCTGCAGCCCCTAAAGAAGAAAATCAAATAACAAAAGAAGATGATGGTGACTTATTCCCCTCTACAGTAAATAGAAATGATATAGATAGTGAATCCAATGAAGAACCTGAAAATGATCTATCTGAAAAAGCTCCATCCAGATACGTTCAAAAGAATCATCCTGAATCTCAAATTTTGGGAGACAAGGAATCAGGTGTACGAACAAGGAGAACTCTTGCGGGATCTTCTAGTCATCTGGCACTTCTATCCACAATTGAACCACTTAATGTCAATAAAGCTAGCAAAGATGAAAGTTGGAACCAAGCCATGAATGAAGAACTTGATCAAATTGAAAAGAATGACACTTGGGATTTGGTACCAAGACCACATGATAAAAATGTCATTGGAACTAAATGGATTTTCAAGAACAAGTTAAATGAGAATGGGGATGTTGTAAGAAACAAAGCTAGACTGGTTTGCAAAGGGTATACTCAACAAGAAGGTATAGACTTTGAAGAAACTTTTGCTCCTGTAGCTAGACTTGAAGCCATAAGAATGTTTCTTGCTTTTTCAAGTTGTCAACAAATCAAAGTTTATCAAATGGATGTTAAATCTGCTTTTCTTAATGGTGATCTAGAAGAAGAAGTATATATAGAACAACCGGAAGGATTCATTTTGGGAAATGATGAAAATATTGTTTGTAGACTTAAAAAGGCTCTGTATGGTCTCAAACAAGCTCCAAGGGCATGGTATTATCGTCTTGACAAATATCTTCATCAACAAGGATTCACAAAGGGATCTGCTGATAGCAACTTATACACAAAAGTTGAAAATGATAAACTATTGATTGTAGTTGTATATGTTGATGATATCATTTTTGGGAGTAACGAAGAATCTACGAGTCAAAAATTTGCTTCTGTCATGCAGCAAGAATTTGAAATGTCTTTACTTGGGGAACTAACATTCTTTCTTGGCTTGCAAGTGCATCAATCCGCAGATGGTATATTTCTATCACAAGCAAAATATCTTAAGCAAATTCTGAAGAAGTATGGCATGGAAGAATGCAAACCTGTAAGTACACCAATGATAACCGGATGCAATCTCAGTTCTCATGATGATTCTCCTCCGGTGAATCAACCAGAATACAGGTCAATGATAGGAAGTCTACTTTATCTCACTGGGACTAGACCAGACATTATGCATGCAGTTGGGATTGTTGGACGATTCCAAGCTAATCCAAAAGAGTCTCACCTTCAGGTTGTTAAAAGAATATTCAAATATCTACAAGGAACTCAAGACTTTGGTCTATGGTATCCAAAGAATGCTGATCTTACTCTTCATGCTTACACTGATGCAGATTGGGCTGGAAGTGTTGATGATCAGAAAAGCACTAGTGGTGGTGCATTCTATATGGGACCACGGTTAGTATCTTGGTTCAGCAAGAAGCAAAATTCTATTGCCTTATCTACAGCAGAAGCAGAATATGTGGCTGCCGCATCTTGTTGCACTCAACTCCTTTGGATGATGCAAACCTTACAAGATTTTCAAATCAAATGTACACCTCCTGTCCCCATTAAGTGTGACAATACAAGTGCCATCATTATTTCAAAGAATCCTGTTATGCATTCAAAGACCAAGCACATTCCCATCAAGTATCACTTCTTACGTGAACAAGTGCTTGAGCAAACCGTGAAGTTGGAGTTTGTTCCCTCCAAAGAACAAGTTTCTGATATCTTTACCAAACCTCTGCCCAGGGAAGCATTCAAGTATCTAAGACAGAAGCTCTCTTCAGCACAGCTGTAGTGCTGTTTGGTATCTCTGGTGGTGTTCCAATTCTCATAATTCTATTTCTAATGTTTTGATAAAGATGCCTTGATGATTTGTTGGTGAAAATGTTCAGGATGCACAAACTAAGGGGGAGCCTTAGTCATATGGAAAGGATGCTTGGATGCACAGATTCAGGGGAAGCATTAGCTTTGCTGAGTATAATGCATTGTTGTCATTATGATGGTTCTGAAATATGTTCTCTTTCTTGAGGACTTTCTGGTGTTGGTCATAAATGGTCATATTTGTAATTTGATGAAAAGATCTTGTTGAGACCCATGATGTAAAATTGTAATATTTAGTCATGTAAGGACTTGTCAAATTTGTAAACCCACTTGGTTGGGTAGCTGAGTCAAATTTTGTAAACCCACTTGGTTGGGTAGCTGAGTCAAATTTGTAAACCCACTTGGTTGGGTACTTGAGTCTCATATGAAAATTCACTTGGATGGATATTTGATGTAAGTATGAGTCATTGGTGATAGGAAAGTCATAGAGTCATGTACTTCATTGGAAAATATGTTTGAAGATTCAGCATGAACTCAGGGGGAGCTTGGTCACTTCAGTATATATCATATCTGCAGAACGCTTCTTCCACATGAGGAGAAAAGGGGGAGAGTATGTTGATTGTTGATCCGCCCTTTGCCCTTGATGTCAAAGGGGGAGAGTGACATGGTGTTTGAATGAAGAGAAAGAATGGTGTCAAAAATGGAGAGAGTGACATGGTGTCATTGTGGTAACCAAACACCATCGTGGTTGCCATCAAGTCCAAAGGGGGAGATTGTTGGCAATATGATGCAGAGTGTTGTCCTTGATGGCAACCCACTGAATGAAGATGAAGACATGAGATTGTTGACATGTGTTGTCCTTGATGGCAAACCACCTGATGAAGTTATTCTTGACCTAATGGACTTGGTAAATGATGTAAATCTGATATGAAATGATGTTAGTTAGCAACATGATGCTGAGTGTTGTCCTTGAATGGCAACCCACTTGATGAAGATGATGGCAACTTACTTGATGAAGTTTGTGCTTGACAGAATATGTTCTTGATGAAGTAAATCTGATGTATCTACAGTGAGTAACAGAAGGCAATGAAGAAAGGAATTCAACATGTGCCAAATCTATGGTGAAAAGAGTATGTCTCAAGGCATACGTGGATCTGTCTAGGTGAAGTTGCGTATGCACGCGGGAAACAACGTTCCAAGTCGCGTATGGGCAAAAGCGCTCATAAAGTGCAAAACTAGGGGTAACTACCATGGTATTGACCCATTGTATTGGGTAATGATTCGTCTAAATGACCCCGTCCAGGAATACCATCGGAAGTAATGTAGTTTTGGGCTCATGGTATTGTTTTGGCTCATGGTATTGAAAAAGGGGCTCATGGTATTGAGAAAGGGTAAACCTATATAAAGAGAAGAAATTCATTGTGCAAATCATAAGCGTGGGTTCAAGATGTCTGAGCTTGAATGAATACTTCTCTCTGAAGTATATCTGAATGGAAAGGGTTACTGTTGAATGATAGATCTGAATGTATGATGCACCAATGATGAAGAAGGGGATCTAGATCTGAATTGTACTTGTATTTTCTAGATCTGTTTATGGAGTGATTAGATCTGTGATGAGGCGAACATCTTGTCCGAGGTAAAGGGTAAAATCTGAAGTGATGTATCTCCGTTGCAGAATTGCAATGACATAAAAGTCTGAATAACCATACGTTAGTTCGCCGAACAGGAAGCGCGTATATACGCGGCTTCGCTGAAGAAAAAGCGCGTATGCGCAATGAAATTGGATCTATAATATGTACAGAAGTATATGCTGGTTTGTGTGAACGAAAGCGCATATATACGCGACATCAGTGAACTGAAAGCGCGTATGCAAACTAGGGTTTTCTGAAGTCTGTGGTAAGAAATGTCTGATCTATTCTGCTGTGTTACTGCTATCTGTATTCTACAGTTCTGAGTTGTCTGTATCAGTCTGGTTGTATGATTGAGCTTAAGTATGTGGAGTGGGTCCAGTCTGAAAATATGATGAAATGTAGCCTACAAGTTGTGCTCTTTTAAAGTTATTGGATCCAGTGTGAAAATTGATGAAACGTGGTCCCTAAAGGTGCTGAGGGTCGTAGCCTTCAGTCAGGGGGTTGTAGCTCCCTTCCAGGTGAGGCTGGTAAACGAGATCAGGGGGTCGTAGCTCACTTCCAGGAGAGGCTGGTAAACGATTCAGGGGGTTGGAGCTCCCTTCCAGGAGAGGTTGGTAAACGAGCGCAGGTGGGTGCCTGCGTGCTAGTAGGAGTCTGCACCAACACATATGTTGTAAGATGTTTTCTCTATAATAAAATATTGAAGGCTGAGCAACTGAAGCGGTGGTTTTCTCCCGACTTGGGTTTCCACCTAAAATGCTGGTGTTCATGTGTGATGTTTTGTGTGATGTTTTATTCTGTTGTTACTACACATGTTTACTGTTAACTTAACATCAGATGATTGAATAGTGCAAAGAACTAAGTTAATAAATATCTGCATATTTAGATATCTGCTAATACGTGAGTTGCATGAAGGATATCCGCGTATATACGCGAGTTTACTAAAGGAAAGTAGCGTATGGGTTTTAAAGAGTGCAAAAGTAAAAAGTTTTGAATATGCTGTAAATACTGATTCACCCCCCCTCTCAGTATTTTTCCCAACATGGGGGAAGACTAACCTCCACTAACTTCTGCCATTCCTGGTTGAATATCTCCACTCCCTTTGTCACAATTTCTAAATATCCCAGTGCTTTTACCCATGCATCTTCTTTCTGGATCATCTTAGTAACCTCCATGATGGTTATGAACCAATCAAATACTCCATGCATGTCAACTACTCCCTTTAATACATCTTCTAAGCACAAGTGGTCAAGGGAAGCAATGCCCCTAACTGATACCAGCATGGGGGAAGACTAACCTCCACTAACTTCTGCCATTCCTGGTTGAATATCTCCACTCCCTTTGTCACAATTTCTAAATATCCCAGTGCTTTTACCCATGCATCTTCTTTCTGGATCATCTTAGTAACCTCCATGATGGTTATGAACCAATCAACTACTCCATGCATGTCAACTCTTCATATGGGAGTTCATTGATATACTTGATGTATCTCTTTGTTGTTGCTTCATTTTCGTCTCCTTCCCTGCAACTTGCCTCCAGCTGTACCTTATAGTCTCGGATGGCGTTCTTCTTATCATTGTAAAGTGTGATGAACTCCCAATGCTCTTTCACCTCTACTATGATCTCTTTCTAGACTATTTTCCTGGCTTCCACCAATGACATATTTCCTTTAATATACGCCTTCAAATCCTTTATCTAATTCTCGTGTCCCTAAGCGTCCTTGCGAAGGGTCTCTACCTCTTTCTGGAGGGACAAGAATGTCTATTGGTTCTCTAAGTAGGCCACCTTGGCTTTGTCCATGAGTCGCTGAGTGGTACATGTATCATCCTCAGACATCTTCAGGTCCGCCAGAGCCTTACTTAACTATTCTGGAGCACTTTGAGGATCCTCTGGTATCTGCACTAGACACACATGATTATAATGAGCCTCTTGTAGCTCAGACAACTTCTCCCTTAATCTTGCGTTATCCTCCTCCTTCTGAGTAAGAGCCTTAGTAAGGGCATATTTTTCCTTCTCCACTTTGGCTATATCCTTTTTTTGGATGTGTTATGAATGAGGGATGTTTAGTTTGCACCGTAGCTCATGTACCTCCAACTCAGTTTTTCTTAGAAGAGTATGTACCACTGAGTTGGGATCGACTCCCTTACTTCTTATAATATTTTTGCAGTCCTCGAGTTGTGTAGCAAGAGATTTAGCACTTGCTCTTTCCCTTTGCTGAGTGATCTTCATCTAAGCCAATCTCCTTTCTACTTTCTCCAGGGCGACGGTATGCTTTAGCACTTCCGTTTGTAGCATGTCCCCGATGAACTTGTGCAAATTTAACTTATCGGGCAAGGGCATGGAAGCCAAATTAAAAATTGTTTCCAAGGCTTTTTACTTGGATCCCGTGGGTAGGGGATGAGAGGATGAATGTTGGAAATCAAATATAAACTGGTCTTTCTCCACATCTAAGGTTGAAGTGAGCCTAGTATGATGCTTGTCTATGAACTAAGACAATTATTCTCTCAGTTTCTCTCTTAAGGATTGGTTCTTGGCCTCAATCTTCTCTCTTGTTTCTTATTTATCCAACGTGACAACTTGTGAAAGCTCTGAAGGTGCTGAAGAAGAACAAAATCATATGAGAGCTGAAAACCTGGTCTGTCCTTGTCATGACCTATGAGCAGTGAGGATTCATCATCATGAATCTCAGTGTTCTTTTCCCTCGGACCTTCAATTCTCTGTCTCTTGCTGAGGTGGTCTTCCTCCTCCTCATCCGTGAATCCAAGGTCAGTCTGGGGGTTTTCATGTTCCACAACCTCCATGTCATCATGTGCATTTTATAGTTTTCCTTTGGCAGTTAGGGATTAGGCCCCCATCTCTATATCCAAAGGACATGAATCATATTTATACATGTGATAAACCATTTAGGATCATAGTGTCAAGCATATCCCCATAGGAAATTCATCTTCTACAACATCCTTTCCATAGAGGGGAGTGTGTGCCTTGGATTGACAGTGAAAGGGCCTACAACATTTGGGAGTATGAAGATATATCCCTTCTTCGCGGGCACGAAGTGGGCTTGGTCGACACTTAAGACTTGGCGGATGAACTCAAGGGCGAAAATCCTCATGGAAAAAAACACCAATAGGTGGTAAGGAGGAACTTTGGCACCATAGACCCTGATATTGGTATGATCTTCAAACAAGTACCAATCCCCGGTATAATATGTTTCACTGAACTGGAGCCACTCGTTTTGCTTAGGAAAAATTCTGGGCATGAGGCTATCATGTATGATTACATAAGCCTTGTACATGAAATCCATGATGAATTTCATATACCCCTTCCCTTCTAGGTGCTGGAGAATTTCCTGAGTCCATTGGAAAATAGATTTCGGTTCAACTTTCTCTTGGAGAACCTATCCAGGCGTAAGCCCTCAAAGTTGTCTACATGCGTAAACAGGAATAGGTAGAACACCAGGGAGAAATATCTGAAGGAAAAAAAGGATGACATATCTTGAAACTGGGATTTGATAGCTGAGGCCAAGAAGGTGGGGATATCTAGTAAAATCCCAGGTTGCATCATGAGCCATAGAAACCCTAGACCATATTTTTTTACCCTATCGACATTTTCTAACCCCAACATTCCTAATATGACCACTAGAATAGGTTGTATGGTTTCAAGAAATAGGGAAAGCATAATAGACTTTGTAGGCGGGAGAGCAGATAGGTTCGAATCAGTAATGAGTTCAAGGAAACTGCTCTACTTCTCCAAGGGTAAGTTTCAAAAGTGGCAGGAGAGGGTGACATCGGTGAATTCAATACAGTATTGGGTGGAGGGGTAACATAGGGGCTTTTTGATGAGGTGAGGAGTAATCTCGAGGATCTTGACCCCCGAGCAGAGAGGAAAATATCCTTCCACTCAATGTAGGCCTCAGAAAACTAAGTGGTAAACTCAAGGAAATGATGGATCTTTGGGGAAATTTGGTGACAGATCCCTGATTCAATGACTCTGAACACATCTCCCCCCCGTCGCTTGAAATCTAGGAGCTCAGCCTTGGCACGGGCGACATTGAAAGGGTAGAACGGGTCGTAGAGCTGGGATTGGGCATCCATGAGTGGTTTGGGGTTGGGAGCAGTCCTCACTTCACAAGCTTGCGAGGTTTCAGGGGTAGAGAGTTTCATTTTTTCCATATCAATTTGACCAAACAGTAAAGGGAAATAATGAAAAGGACTTGACCAAATACCTGAGGCAACAGTGAAAGTGACGCGAGGGTGGAAAGTAGCTAGTACTGTGAGTTTACTAGGATGCCCAACTGAGTAAAACGTCGGTAAGCAATAACCAATTCGAACAGTTGGTAGTAAAATTGGGGCGAAAACAAGTTTTTATTAGGCAGTGGAGCAGGGTGACAACTGTAGGGTTGACGTCATGAGGATGTCGACAAAGGAGCACGTGGCACAAGGTGGTTGGTCGATGGCATCTGGGTAGGTGAGGGGCACGTGGCTGACATGGAGGTACCAAACTTCATACCTCAGGTGAACTTACCTTATCTTAAATGTACCTATGCCAGCTGTGCGCGAGTGGGGCCTACCAGTTTTCATCGGGTCGAAATTTGAGGGCCGACCCCTGTCTTACCCCCCGGAGCTCCTCTGATTGGCCAGAGGGGAAGCTAACGTCATCCCCTCTGACGAGTCGGTCTCACCACTCTCCGATATCTTGAGTGTCGTTAGAAAGGCTGTAGCCTGCTCGTTGGTGGGTGGTACCATTGCTGCCGCGGGCTACTCCGCGTACTTGGAGGAGGTATGATCACGATGGTCTGTTTGCATGAGGAAGAGTCAAATGAGCTATGGTGCTTCCCTTTATCCTCTTGATTTTCCCATCCCCATTTCTTCATTTAGTTAGCTCTCTGTGCTATATTATTCCTCAAAAAAGTCACAAGCCAACAATGTACAACATGTACATCCACACAAGGCACACAACACCACTTAATAAATACACCCACACTCGGTGTACAACACAACACAATATATACACCTAAAATCGGTGTAGAACACAATACATGTACATACACATACACCTATACCCAGTATACAATACAAATCAATACATATACATATACATATAAAAATTAAAACACAACAAATACACGTCACGGTACCACAATTACACCATGCACATACATGGTAACCCATGCCCACAACACATGTACAACATGCACACAATACCACATGTATACTAGTACCATATGCACAACATGTACAAAATACCACCTGTACATGCCACTACCTACACAATGTGTTCACAACATCACATGTAGATGACACCACCTACACAATGTGTACACAATGCCAAATCTACACTGCACCACATGTACAATGAGTACACAATACCACCGGTACACAAAACCACATGCATGACATGTACCACATGTACAATCATGCACACAACACCATATATACATGGAACAGAATATACAACATGTACATAACTCCATACGTACACAACATCACATATCCTACATGCACACAACACCACATATCCAACATGCACACAATACGATATGTACAAAACACCACATATCCAACATGTACATTGCACCATATATACCTAACACCGCATATGAAATATACACACAACACCATAAATACAACATGCATACAACATCAAGGTACAAAATAATACATATTTTACATGTACCCATCACCAAAGATACAATCACTGGATATACAACATTCACAACATATACACAACAATAGCACTGCACATCCATAGACAACAGACTGACCCCACAAGAAACCTTGCTTCTAGTGTCTTTCCAATATCCATGCCCATACTAGCATGCCACATATCAAACTACTCTCATTTCAATCGTGTACCCCTCAACATTAACTGTCCATAACATAAACATAGGAATAATACAAGCATATAATATCAATTCATGTCCGCATGGCACTAACCTCATAGATCTGTCAGATTTACTATTCCAACTTGATTCCTCATAAGACCAAGAACCTATTCATGAAATTCACTTGCATAAGAAATCATTCCTCCAAAAGAATGATCCTTAAAAACCCTGTCATACAATGACATAGATATATACATACATACATGCATAAAACAATCGTGATCATATCATACAATGCCATAGATACATACATATATACATATAAACATCAGCATTAAACAATAATGATCCATGATGACTCTGTGAGACATGACAGACACACATACATCCATGTCTACATATATAAACATCAACATAATCATGATCACAACACAATTTCTAGATATCATAGGGTATAGGTTAACAGAAGTTCCTTTATCCGTGCACAACGTGAAAAAATTTGAGAACAGTAGTTCCCAACATGCTCAAGACATATGATACCTCAGATTCATTCAATTTACCTTTTCTGATGCCTTTCTCATGTATGTACTGCCACCTTACATTTACCACAATGGACCCAACTAGTCCAATTCACTGTCATATTCTTGCCTTTCGTTGTGTTTACTCATGCATCGAGGCTTCATCCAAGTATTTCATTACCTATTGGGTACCCCAAAGCTCTTACCAAGCTCCATTAACTTCTTCTTTCCAAACCAATTCCCAAGACACTCAAAAAATAAAAGGCAAGCACAAGAAATAAAAGAAAAAAAACCATGAGAAACCAAAATTAATACAACATTGAGACAAAATGGTATGGCCATACACTAGACATAAACAAAGCCAAAAATCAAGCGCAACAACCACAAAAGACAAAAATCACAAGACTGGAAACAAACACTATGACTCAATCCCAATTGTTCCCAGAGCTTGCAATGGAATGCTCAACCTGAGCCTTCTCCAAGATTTTATGGAGGTATCTTTCCATGCAATCCCCTATATCATACTACCATAAACACATAATTGTCAACGTATAAATACATATACAATATGAAAATTACCTTACCTTGTTGTGCCAACACGCTGCCTTGTAATGGAACACATACACCTCTCAAGGAACTCTAGTTCCTTGATGAATCCAACCAAAACTAGAAACCAATTGTCATACTTGTCAAATACATGTTCATAAATATAGAACATATCCAAATAATTCTAGACAATATTAGGGTTAAGAAGGCTTCCTGTATGCGAAGCACTCTTTCATTTTGAATTAAGGTTTCCAAACATAGCCAAAGGAATTCTTACCCAATTCCGTTCTTCTACCTTTTACCTTGCTACAATTGAGTCAGTATTATGTGTTATCCCATCACCTAACTGTTAGTTATATGTAATAAATAAACTCATAGTCACCAGTCATAATACATATTTCTACAACTATCACCCACTCATACTCAAGTACACATCATATATCTCCACACATATGGGTTAGTGCAACCATCTCAAACAAGATCATTCCATCATGGAATTTTATAGATACAACTCATATCATGCGATTATTCAAATGTTCAAAACAATTAAAAGCATGCCATGTTAGATAAATCAACTAGATAATATAATAGACACAAAAAACTCAAACACCAACTAGACGACATAAGAAAACTCATACCTTAATGTATCTCAGGGGAGGCTATCTTGTTTTCACAATCAATCCAGATTAGCACGATATAACTTACCAACATATCAACTCAATCATAAATAAGGTCATGATATCCATAACAATATCTAGCTAACATGTTCACACCCTAAACTCATAAACAATTTTCATTCATGCATACAATCACATATGCACAATCAGTGTAGAAATAACGCTACACACAATCATAATTAGGTCGAATCATGCTTGAATGTCATAACCCTAACCATCAAGTCACTAGCATGTAACAACAACAAGTTATATATCATGCTCATCAACAAGATGTAACCTAATCATCAAGCTAAATATCATACAACAACAACAACAAGTTAACCCATAACATCCTCATAAACAACATATAAGTTATCTAAAATAAACAACAATACCAATGCATACAACCACATGTTTCTATCATTCATGAATATCCATCACATGTACATATAACTGCACTAATCAACTAGCATATATAATGTATGTAACCATAACATCAATATAATAAGAAAGGAATACTCATAACCATAATGCATACAACAATCCTTAATCTACATACCTATATGCCCAACATCTGAACCTGTATGAAAACATGATCTTGCCTTGAGGTCCAATGTTGAAACTTCACTTTGCTGGTCTACATCTCCTACTCTATCTTAGACAATACATTAGCATCATAACATAACAATATCATCATGATGAAATAAATGCATACAATGACCTTATGCACAACAACCTCAGTCAAACTAATGCAAACTTGACCATATGCACCCACTTGCAATGTATAACCAATCATGTATGACCAATGCATGTCCCACATATAGCATCACATAAGCAAGCATACACAGAAAACACACAATCATGACCAATATGTGACCTAGCATAAACAAGAAATGCATGTACAATCTCTAGCAACATGTAAAAAATCATGCATGAAGAATACATAAGCATGGGCAACACTTAACCAGTCATACACCCATGACAAAATGTTGAAAAAAAAACCATCAACACTTCCATGAGGACACCACCATGGAGAAAAAAACACAGATGCAACAAGCACATATAGACCACAAGTATAATACACACACATGCAACCAAGATAAATGCATGATCAACACACAACCCATCCAATCTGATAGTTGAACCATGCTCTTATACCACTCTATAACACCCTCTTCCCATGTCTACCCAAGTAACCATACAACCGGGGTAAACATGTGATGAGAGGCTACTAATATGAGATTCAACCTCCTAGATGACTTTGAGGAAGTGGAATCGATGGAAACACGACAAAAAAGCCTTACACTAGATCATTTACATCCCTAGGAAGTAACCCAACCTTCTAGGGCCATGCTCCTTGAGGAGAAATTTATTTTTAACCCATTTGAGGCTTAACTGTCGGCATGTGAGGGAAAAGGAGTAGTTATAGACACTTAACTGTGGCATTTCCTTGTCAAGGCCATGGTCAGGGCCCTAAAAGGTAAATATTGTGCCTGCAACTTTGGGAGTTGCGCCAAGTTTTCAGCCCCTAAGCCCAGGTCACTTCCCAGAACTTCCTGTAACTTTAGGAGAGGATAAATAATATTAAAAAAATATATGGAAGAAATCACATCATCAGGGACTCATCTGACCCCACCCATCCATGATAGGAATTTCGTTGAAGATGTCACAAACATTGCATCTACAGGTATAAACAACATATTTAAACATGGGGGTCTTCTATAACTATGAGAATAGCTAATAATAATCTATCCCCTACATCATAAGCTACAATAAAATCCATTTTACCATAGATACATTGCACTTTCATTTCCAGGAAAAACCATAGATAGATCCATACATCATCACTGATCAAATACATGCTTATAACCAACATATAAAAAACACAAATAGAATGGATATAACAACAAATAAATCCATACATAAACCAATATATTTGCGTAGTGAATACTAGAGGAATGAGCTCTTAATTACCAGCTGTAAAAACTAACCGAATATAAGACTTCCATGTTCCAATCGACCATAGATTGGCTGAGCCAAATCTCTCTTCAACCAATCACTGTTGTGCAATATTCCAAGCATGAATGTGAGACTCATAACCAACAGAAAAAGAACCAAACAAGGATGGATGCTACTAGAGTTCTCTTCCTACACCGTGAGGAATTTGAGTGTCTCCTAGTCTCTTTGGATTTACCGTAACCCACAGTCTGATCCAGGGGTCACTAGGCCCTACACCGAGACCATCTCTCTAGGCTTTACAGTGCATCCCATTTTGGGACTACTAGGCCCTAAAGAGGGAAATCCATCTCTTGGATTTACCATATATCCTTCCATTCACCAGTAAGGATTCCTTAGCACACTGAGGCACACAATCTGGATTTACCGTAACCCACAGGCTGGTTCAGGGGTTACTAGGCTTATGGATTTACCGTGATCCACAATCCGATTCAACTAGCACTAGGCCATGTGTTTTTCATTTCGTATATCCACCCCACTCAGCTTCAAATCCAATCCGGCCATCCAACTCAACCGAAGTATGAGAAACCCATCTCATCAAAGCTATACGGAAATGGAAAGGCTAGGCTGAAAACAATGTTACACTTGGAAAAACCCATTCCAGGACAACAAGAAACCACATGCAATACCATGCATGTTAGATCTAGAAATGAAATCACATGCAAATTGATACCTACAAAGAATACAACTATATATGCTTGATCCTGCTCTTCCTTTCTTGCTCCAATGCCCAAGTTCTCTAAGAAAACTCGAAGTGTCCCAGGGTGAGTGAGAGAGAGAGATAATAATGAGAGAGCTCCAAAAATGTGAGCAAAATCTTGCAAACTAATAATCAAGAGCCTTTTTATCAGTTAGGCCTCTAATTTCTTCATTTTTCATTATTTTCCTTAATTTTCCTCCTCACATGCAACCTGTGACCTTTCATCTCCCTTTTCTCATAGTTTCCATTATTTTCATAAATAAATGTGCCAAAATTACCTTTTTTCCTCTTTAATTCCTTAAGCATTTCCTATGCCATTTCCTTTAGCCATAATAACCGAAATGAACACCCACTAGGATGTTTTTCTCATCATTCAGCTTTGAATACGTGTCCCATCAACCGAGGTTATTATTTTTAACTTTATTACATGGAATTTTCACTAGGGCTGCTACAGCCTTTATGTATGAGGTGTTGCGTGATGTTGCTCCTCTTGAAGTTTGTGATGTATTATTAGGAAAACCATACTTGTGGAAGTGACATGCTATATATGAGTCTAGACCTTACTCTATTATTATTTCTTTGGGTAATAATTTATATAGGATACCATAGGTAGCCCAGCCTAGCACCATATCTTTGATCTCTGCTAAGAAATGAAGTAAGATCATCTCCCAGACTAGGAAATTTATTTTCTTTTTGATTCTCTCTCAAAGAAAGGGGAAGATTGCAGCCACATCCATGGCCCCCAGGAAGGATTTCTCCACGAAGGAGAAGCAGATGGATATGGTCATGGAATAATACAGGGACATCTTCTCCTCACCCACGAGGGTACCTTGCACTGTCAGGTCAAACATTCGATCGATCTGACTCCCAGAGCACCTCTATTTGAAGGAATAATTTAAAGATTACTTTTATACCTTTATAGTAATTCATAGAATTTTGATACAAAGTTCATCATCCAATAATATATAGTTATCGTGACGAGCTACACAGAGTAAGTTCAACCTTTTGGAGGATATATCCACATAAGAACAAAAGTTTCAACTTTTCGGAGGTTATATCCACATAAGAACAATTTTTTTCATTAAAATTATGGAAAGGATAATATAAAATAGAAATAAAAATCATATAAAGTAGAAAGATCATATAAAGATTTACAAAAAAAACCGTACGTATGAACATTGTAGTTCATTTAAATATATTTAGTATCATACAGTGTGAAGAAAATGAATCCCTCAAGGATGCCAACGTTAGCTTATTGGAATCTTATTTGATTTTGAATACAATTTAAATTAATTAATTAATTACAATCTATTTTGAAAATTATATATTATATATTTTAGATAAAATAATTTAAAATAATAACATATTTTTAATTATAAAAAATTAAAGAAATTAATATTAGATTATTAACATGTTTAATTATAAATTACATTATATAAGTTTAATATATGTTTTTGGATAACCTCGAGAATTACTTAATAATAATTTCTCCACTATTACAACGAATGCACGATTGACTAATTCAATATAAATTCATATATTGTTAATTGAATATATAGATCCAGATAACATAATACAGATATAAGCATATCACACAAAACTAATTACAAATATTTATATGTATTTGTCCACCAAAAAAAGAGATTAAGGAGTAATTCACCATGTAATATTTGTAATTAATTATAGACTGCACCCCCAAGCTAGGATATGATACCACCATAGTGAAGAAAATCATACTAGAATCTGATCTCACTCATCCCAACCCTTTTACCTAGGAAATCAAACAATTATACATTTACCAACAAATTATTCCGTGAAGGAAATTCCTCAATTCATCTGATCCATGATTTAGCGGATACGGGTCTTCTTCCCCTCAAATAAAACAACACAAGTGAAGGAATTCCCTTTCTCTTCTCAAAATTACCTCAAGAATATTTCCACACTAGTGCTCTTGTGTAGGAAGGAAGAGTATTGTTAAAACTACAAAAATTTACACTATAAAATAAAATTAAGGTTTTCTAGTAGAACATACACATGAATATTTTC
Source organism: Pinus albicaulis (assembly GCA_034641835.2). NCBI lineage: Eukaryota > Viridiplantae > Streptophyta > Pinopsida > Pinales > Pinaceae > Pinus > Pinus albicaulis. The sequence goes on along the minus strand of CM076573.1, from coordinate 788,518,113 downwards.
TAGCCAAATACATTACTAAAGTTCCAAATATTTAAGTTCTCCTAAGGCTATTAAGAAAATTTGGACCACAAACCAGAAAATAAGGCTAAATGCGCGACCACACGACTTTCCCTTCGAAAGTCACGTGGTCAAGGAAAGGTGCAACTCATAAATTCGAGACCAATTCCCACACTTGGGGGAGTATTCCCTGACATTTCTAGTCAAGGAAAACCGACTTAGAGTCGCCCAAAAGATATGTAGCCCTTAATGGAATCATCTTGTCCTACTCTTGAGTCACTATCATTCATGAACCAAGAGAGAGAAGATGAGGTCAAAAAATTCTATATAAACAAGCCATGAGAGAACCAAAACATGAGACATTGTTAAGCTGGACAAATATCTATCATAGAAACACCACATTTCATTGTTGAAGCATAAGAAATAAGAGCACTAGAATGTTGGGCATGTTGCTTCTAAGAAATCCAGCATCTTAGTGAGAGTAGAAAATTCCACCATTGGGAGAGTCCTGACACTTCTTTTGCAATATTCCTAATTAGCTTTCATCTAGTTAGAATATTAAATTTTGTTTTTGTCAATAAGATAGATGAATAAGAGGGTAGAGGGACCCATAAATCTCTTTAGTAGGAATAAAATCACTTCTAATGTGAAAGTGGATCGGTGCATATAGTTGAATAAAGCACTCTTTGGTGTGAATGGGGGTCAATGCAAGTGGATGGGGTCAAGGTTGACCAAATCAACAACGCAGTCATGGAGGTAGTGGAGATAGTGGAGGACAACACATTCATAATGGGAGGAAGGGTCCATGAGAGTAGCATCATTATTGAGTGGGGCCAAGGGGGAGGAGGCTCACAAAGCATATATGGAAGGGGATGGCAGGCATAGAAAGCATTCTGAATATTTTTTATGTATGGTATTTTATGAATTTCTACAAGCTTCAGCTATTTAGCAGAGTCTGATGTGCTGTTTAACACAAGGATGTTTCCGGGCGAAAATCCCACCCTCATCCCCGGGGGACTTTGAGTGCCCACTCAGGAGAGGCTCCTTTGAGCTTCATTCCACCATCCAAAATTAGGCCAAACTTCATCCACCTTCAACTGCACAGTCTCCTTCAGGAATTGTGCAATCCAGGAGGGAAGTTTCAATAGAGGGTTGATAGCCCAAGTTTTTGAGCTTATTTTCCTGTGAGGGGAGAAACACTTCATCCGGAAAGTCAGTGGGGAGGAGTATCAAAATTTTTCTCATTATATCAACCACCTCCTAGAAGTTACCTAGCTGCAGAGCATAATTCAACCCTAGGATTGCATTTTTTATCTTGGGTATTTCTGGAAACCCTTTTTGGGTTATCTTGGAATTGTGCTAGAAAGCCCAAATATTTGATCCTGACATTTTCTAAGCACTATATCATCAAATATATGCATTCCTAGTTTATAGCAGGATTGTGCAGTCATGGCCTCCCAACATTTTATGTAGCAATAGTTTCTCATGTCTTGATGTATAGGGTCATTTCAAGCTTGTTTTTCCGAGCATGAGTGTCTTTTCCTCAAGATCTTGTACTTCATTTTTTGCTATCATATATAATAAAATGGCTCAATGACGTTCTCATGTTGTGATGTGTTGATGTTTACTACATTTTCCAGTTTTATGTTTAATATTCCTATTTTTCCTATTTTGGAATATTACAGTGGTATCAAATCATAATCTTGGCTCAGCCTGTGAGACACTACATCTATGGCATAAGAAGAAGAAGAACCTCTTACAGAACAAGAGAAGCACTATATTAATAGAGGTCGAAGGTTTGATTATACAAACAATGAAGAAGACAAAGGAAAGACTCTAATATCAGAAGAAATGGATGAAAATGAGTTTACAAAACTTCTTCTCCAAACCATGCAAGATATTTCCAAAGAAATCAAGGAGATGAGGATGGAAAGATAAAAGGATACCCCAAGATGGTTTCTACATGGATTAAGCTCCAACACTTCACATCACTGGTGTGAGAAACTGGTAGTGCAGCAAGTTTCCCAACGTTCCACCATACCTACATTCCTAACAGTGGGAAATGGAGGTGGAGGACCCCAAGAACAAGAAGATATTGGTGATTAATTTCTAGAATATGAATCTAAATCTCAAAAGTTCAAATAGAATATGAACTTCCAAGAGTTCTGTCAGATCAAGGATAATAGAAGGCCCCTTAATAACAATATAAGTGGAGGGTACATGCAGAACAATGATTTTTAGCGTACTATGGGTAGATTCTTTCTGCCTACTTTTGATGGGCTATCCAAGTGCACAACCAAGGCTTGGGTGGAAAAAATGGATATCTATTTTCAGTTGAACCAAGTGCTAGAGATTGAAGCTATTAAGATAGCAGCGCTGCACCTTGAAGGTGAAGCACATGAATTTTGGTTTCATGGTCTATCTACATTAGGGCATGTTAGTGTGACTACATATGATGAATTCACTCGGATATTGGTAGAAATATTTGACTGAAGAGATCCAGAGGCAAACTTTGTTGAGCTATCCAAGCTCAAGAAATTTGTAAATCCAAATACCTATATCTCTGAATTCCTAAAACTTACCATCATGGTGCAAGATTTATCTACAGCTAGGAGGGTATATATGTTCATTGATGGGATAGCAGAGCCTTTTCATGGATTTGTAAAGTCCACTAGACAAACTATGCTCCAAGATGCCATTGAGAGGGCTAGGGACTTACAAGATGCTTTGCCAAGGGCAAGGGATCCATTTCAACAAAAACCCACTTTTCATTCAAAGGGGAAAGATGTGAAGGTTCCTCCCCCAAAGGAGAACCAGGGAGAAGGACCTCTTATTGATGATGTCCGAAGAGATTTGAGGAGGAGGAAGCTTTGATTCACTTGTAAGGAACCATGGGAACCGGGGCATCGGTGTGTTGCAGGAAAGGCACACTATATTGAATTATTCTATGATAGTGAAGAGGAGGAAGAGGAGGAGACAGACGGAGACACCAGCACTGTGGCACCAAGAGAGGATCCACCATCACCAAGGGGTGGAAATGGAGAATTTTCTCCAATTGGAGGAGCCCTTGCATATTTGTAGGGAGTACCCAAGTATCTGACTTTGAGAGTCCGAGGCACAGTTCAGGGGAAACGAGTGTCAGTATTGATAGACAATGGGGCTACCCAAAATTTTATTGATTCTTAGCTAGTGCAGAAAAGAGACATACCCATAGATGGTTTTGAAGGATTCTCAGTTTTGCTTCCAAGAGCTAGAACCATGCAGTGTGTGAAGTATGTTCCGGCATTGAATGTAAATTTGGGGACATACACATTGACTGATCACTTCTTTATTGTCGATGTTCCTGACACCAATGTGATATTGGGTGTACAATGGTTAATTACACTGGGGAAGGTCACCACAGATTGGGATACTTTGAAGATGGAATCGACAGTTAAGAAGAGAGGTAAGCATCAAATGATCAGGGGCATGCACACCTATCCATCTTAAGAAGTCTCTGCATATTAGATGGATATTGATTTTGGCAAAGAAGGCAATGAAAAATCAATATACTCATATATGCAGTCTACTCTAGACCATGATTCTACAATATTTGAAGGCATTTCACCAGGGAGACCCACGAACTAGAATTTTGTTAAAGAGTTCTCACAAATAGTAGCACTAACCCAAATCTAGATAAGAGGGGAGCCTTTTATGGGACAAACATTGCGCAGAGAGCCTTTGATTGGCTCAAGGAGGAGATGAGTATTTGTATAGTATTAGTATTTACAGATCCCACCAAGCCCTTTGAGCTGGAAGGTGATGCTTTAGGGGTAGGTGTTGGCACAGTTTGGGTGAAAATAGGCCATCCCATAGCCTTTGAGAATCAAGATATACTACCACATAGGAAGGTGTATTCCATTTATGAGAAGGGGTTGCTGGCCATCATGCATGCATTGGATAAACTCAGGCAGTATTGGATGGGAAACATCTTCCAAGAGAAGATTGACCATCACAATCTTCAATCTTTTCTTGAAAAAAACAACTACAGGAGAGACAACAAAAATGGGTTAGCAGAATTCCGACACATGACTCCGAAATTGAATATGTCAAGGAGAGGAGCAATGAGGTAACATATTCCTTATCACAGAGACTAGCAGCATTATCATTGATGAGTGTGGATTCATATTGGGAGTCCCAACTATTGGTGGAGTATTCCAAGAACCACTTCACATGTGAGGTACTTGATAGGAAGGTGGCCGATGAGAGGTATAGAGTGATGGATGGGGTCCTCTACTACCAGGATCATATCTTCTTGACTAGAGATTCTAATCTCAAGGAGAAAATTCTACATACAACACATGATTCACCCCTCTCAGGCCACTAAGGTTTCATAAAGACATATCAGGCTATTAGGGAGAGATTCTGATGGAAGGGTTTCAAGGAGGATGTGCTCCAGCATATCAGGAAGTGTGTAGTTTTACAGAAGAATGAAGAAGAAAACAACCATCCTGCAAGGTTGTTACAGTCACTTCCTTTTTCAGGAGGGAAATGGGAGAACCCCTCTATGAACTTCATTACCAGTTTACCAACAGTACATGGTAAGGATTATATCTTTTTGATCATTGGTTAACTGACAAAGTATTTGCATTTCTTTGCCATCTATTTAGCTCACTTCTTCACAAGGGGCCAAGATTTTCCTTAGACTTCATGGCCTTCCTAAGACCATAGTCAATGACAGAGATAACCACTTCTTGGATGGCTTTAGGCAAGAATTGTTCCATTTGGGGGGTACCAAGTTGACACCGAGTACCAGTTATTACCCCCAGATAGTCAAGCAGACAGAGGTAGTAAACAAGTGGCTGGGAAGCTACTTGCAAAACTTTGTTCCAGGGCAGCAAAGAGCATGGCTGCGCTAGTTCCACTTGGGCGAATATTGTTACCATATGACATTTCATATGGCAGTCAGTATGTCTCCATTTTTGGTTCCATATGGTGATGATGCTCTATTAGTTGTTGATATGATGGTTGGAGCAAGCAAGGATCATAGAGCTAAATATTCCGAGCTCTTAAGGGAAACATTGTTGTTACACCAATTTTAAGTCATCTAACCTGTTACTATTAGATGGACCAAAGTACACCATGTAAGACCAATTTTACCCTAAGTAAAATTGCTTTCACTATGAAAAATAACTTAGTAATCCATAATTTATTAAGTTATTTATGGTCTAAATAGGAAACCCCATGAGGAAATATTGGATAAATCCACATTTGTTCGATTTTACTCAAGGAATAATTAGTTAAACAACATTTTAATTAATATTCCTGGTTATATTTAACCCAAAACAAGAAAATTAATTAGATAAATCATTATTTATTTTATTATTTTTTAGGAATAATTATTTAAAACTTATTTAAATAATATTCCTTGTTAAATTTGACTAAATCATTTATCAATAATTGAATAAATCAATATTTATTTAATTATTACTCAACCACATCCTTAAAATAATAAATAAATCATTTATTTATTGATCCGAATTTTATGCAGGAACGCAACAGAATACAGAAATAACAATGAACATAGAGATGCAACGGAAATAATGCTTCATTTCATTAATATCAAATAACAGAAATATGCTTACAGGCATAATGGACATAAAATAGCTAGGGTGCTGGTAGCGAATCTCTGAGAAGAGATGTGATGGCTACAGACCTCTGAACTATGTTACAATGAGGCTCGAGGGCCTATTTATTGTTGAGAAACAATGTAGAATCTGAAACGTCCAAAAACCTAACCGTAGGAGATGAGGCGCCAAAACTGTGGGGGCCCGTTTGGGTAAATTGGTGGTTCAACTTATCGGGGGCATAACTTTGGCACCCGATCTCTGTTTGACGCGTTCAATAGCTCGTTAGAAATATCTATCCGAGGAATTCAATTTTTGAACAAGAATAATTGGTCCATGGACCCATGTTTCTCTCCGTTTTCCCAAAAAATGTCGTTTAGGGCCTCAAAACGGCTCCGGAAGTTCAGGACCCGAAAAACTGCTAAAAATAGTAAGTTTTGTTGCAACTTGAAAATTGAAAGAACTGAAGATGGGGGTTCAAATGGAATAGGTGGGTGGCCACCAATATCCACCTAGATCATTAAGCCCCCAAAACGGCTTCGAGAGTGGAGGACCCGAAAACCTGCTAAAAATAGTAAGTTGTGCTGAATGTGAAAATCTGCAAGAATTGATGGTGCTGGTCCAAATGGAATAGGTGGGTGGCCACTGATATCCACCTGGATCATTCCTCCCTCCTTAGAAAGCAATGGTCCCCATTGCATTAAGATCCTCCATGAGATGAGGCAAATTCTGTTGAACTGAGTATTAGATGTGTTGAAGATGTTATGGACCTGCGGGTGGACATGCTGGATGCGTTTAGTAAATTTGGTTTCTTTATCAGCCTCATACAGTACATGTTTGGATTCTGTATGTGTAGTTGCAGGATGTATGGCAACATCGGGTGGTGGTGCATTGGGAGTCAGATCAATGGAGTGCTTGTCCTGACAGTGTAGAGGAACCTGTATGAGTGAGGAGAAATTGTCATCGTATTCCTCCATGACTTTGTCCTCCGCCGTGCTCGAAGCGAGCCCCGTTTCGAGGTTGTGGCCACAATATTTTCTTCTTTCCTCGTGAGTGAGTCGTAAGGAAAATGAATTTCCTGGTCCGGGAAACAATCTTAATAACCGCGTTGTTTTGCAAAAAAAGAATCAAAGAGGGAGGCGGTGAGGCAAGCTCAAGAGGTAGCATCAAGTTATTTCCCCAAAGTAATAACAAAGACGAGGCCTGTGACCATACACAAAAGATGTGGCTCCAAGGGGTATGGTTGGCCCAATAATACATCACCTACATCAAGAGGAGCAACATCACACAATACCTCATCCGCGAATGGCTTGATACTGTATGGAAGGTGGCACTGCTGGCGGATGCGGAGATCTCTCCCCGGGTGGAGCCACTCCGATGGCATACTATCATGTGTGCTATGGTTGGCAGGCCGAGCGGCTTCATGGCTTCCGGCTGAAATGAGGTTCTTTTGGCTTCCGCTATCGACAAGAAACTGCAGCGGAGAACCCTTCACCCACATCTGCGATTGGAAGAGGCGCTCCCCCTCCTCTGGATCCTCTGGACCCTCCTTCTGGATCTTGGTGGTGACAACAATGGCACTGGGATCCGCATCAATGATCTGCTTCCCTTTGTCATTGCCTTTGTCTGGTTCTAACTCAGGATCAGAAAATGCATCTGATTCGGGTGCCTTTAGTTCAGCCACCAAAGACTGTTTGGCCCGACACTCGTTTGTGCCGTGAGTGGGGCTGTTATGAAATTCACACCACTTCCCTGTGTCCTTCTTTGGATTTGTGGTGTTGTTCTGAGTCGCATTGCTTTGGCCTTGCCCCTTGTTCTTCGATTCGGGGGCACCTTTCGGATTCACAGATCCAAAGTCTCGCTTCTTCTGCTTAAATTTCTGCTCGATCTTGGCGGCATAGCGATATGCCGTGCCAAGTGATGTAATGTCGAGGAACTCCATTTCCTCCTGAATGTGTTTGTGCAAATAGCCACGGTACTTGAGCACCAAATGTCTCTCTGAATCTTTAATACCCAACTTTGTGCGCAGGGTATGGAACAGATTCGTCAGTTCGTGCACATCTTGATCCTTTTGTTGCCGCGGCGTGGTCCATTGGATGTATTTGTCCTCATAGCTCCCCACAGGGTAATATTGTTCCTTGATGCCGTCTCGGAATGAATTCCAAGTGGGTGTGGCCGAGAACAGAGAGGGTTCCCCTTCGCCCTCTTGCTCACGGTAGGTTTCCCACCAGTCTTTGACATGGGGGGCGGCTTTGAGGAGTGCAAAAATAATCTTTTCTCGGTCGGAGAAGTCATGGACCGAGAAATACCCTTCCAACAAATTTAACCATCTGTCTACAGCGTCTGCATCTATTTTTCCTTCAAATATAGGAATGTCAAAGTTTACCTGTACCTTGAAGGGAGTGGCGCCTCCAGAGTGGCTGTTGGATGCAGATGCGCCATATGTGGGTAGTCGTTGAAGGATTTGAGCAAAGTTATCCATCATCACGTTCCTTTGTCTTTCGAGGGCCTCCTCGAGCAATATTTTGATAGGATCTCCTGCTCCCTCATCTTTCTTTTCGTCCCCCATGGGCGTCCGTCGAGGTTTGCGAGGCTGATCTTGCAAAGGTTCCACCAGATCAAGCCCTAGCTCCTTATACCCCGACCGCGTTGGGGACATGCAAAGAAGGATCGAGAAAAAGCAGACCGCTCTGATACCACTGATCCGGATTTATGCAGGAACGCAACAGAATAAACACATAACCATAAATACAGAGATGCAGCGGAAATAATGCGTCATTTCATTAATATCAAATCACAGAAATATGCTTACAGACATAATGAACATAAAATAGCTAGGGTGCTGGTAGCGAATCTCTGAGAAGAGATGTGGTGGCTACAGACCTCTGAACTGTGTTACAATGAGGCTCGAGGGCCTATTTATTGTTGAGAAACAATGTAGAATTTGAAACGTCCAAAAACCTAACCGGAGGAGATGAGGCGCCAAAACTGTGGGCGCCCGTTTGGGTAAATTGGTGGTTCAACTTCCCGGGGGCATAACTTTGGCACCCGATCTCCGTTTGACGTGTTCAATAGCTCGTTAGAAATATCTATCCGAGGAATTCAATTTTTGAACAAGCAACATCGGTCCATGGACCCATGCTTCTCTCCGTTTTCCCAAAAAATGTCGTTTAGGGCCTCAAAACGGCTCTGGAAGTTTAGGACCCGAAAAACTGCTAAAAATAGTAAGTTTTGTTGCAACTTGAAAATTGAAAGAACTGAAGATGGGGGTTCAAATGGAATAGGTGGGTGGCCACCAATATCCACTTGGATCATTAAGCCCCCAAAATGGCTCCGAGAGTGGAGGACCCGAAAACCTGTTAAAAATAGTAAGTTGTGCTGAATGTGAAAATCTGCAAGAATTGATGGTGCTGGTCCAAATGGAATAGGTGGGTGGCCACTGATATCCACCTGGATCATTTATTTATTATTTACAAATAAAGGGATTTGACCAAATTCAAATTCCTTTTCCCTCCAACAAATATAATAAAATATTCCATTAAAGTTAGATCTAGAATAGGTTAATAATATTTTAATTATGCACCAATATCTAGACTAACTCAATATTTTGTTATAAATAGAAGGGTTTTTCCATTCACTCACTACTTTTTGTTGCCTAAAAGTCACTCTAGATCTATACTTTTGGTCTGACGTTGATCCTCCATCATTGTCATATTTTGCTACCATTTTTCTTGTGAGCTCCCTTTGAGTTCCATTTTTTGTCTAGATTTTCTACACCATCAAGAGAGAGAGATCTTAGATCTAAAGTGTTGAGGACATATAAGAACCCATCCCATTGAGGGGGACTGGTAACATATTTCTATGTTATCTTCCCAGGTGTCAAAAATACAAATATTCTTTAAAAATATTCTTGTCTTGTCTATTGGATGCATGGAGCAACTCTTACTTTTATTTACTGCTTAATGTATTTTACTGCATAGATCTAGATTTTGTAGCATTTATCTTGGTAAACTAATTTCAGATCTAAAGAAATCGGTAGCCATATTTGATGTTAGGGTTGTTTTTTATGCACATCTAAAGTGAGCTTTTTTTGTACTATTGCGATTAGAATTCATCCTAGCAATTGACGACTCCACAAGGGTTTACGATTATGACGTCTGTCATTTTTTAGATCCCTGCATGACCAACTACTTCAAACCCTAGGATTTTTCTTCAGCTTCTTGTTTTTCTTTTCTTGATGTTTTTTTTAACATATAAAACCCTAAAACAGTAAAAATTCTAACTTTCGTGTGTTTTCGAACCTATTACGTAGGTGACAGGCATCAGCCCAAGCTGAGACGACAATTTTTTCTGAAACCTAGCCCTGAGAGTGTCGGAAGTGCTGGTCATACATTTTGGGCCAAAAACTGTGACCTGAACCACCAGGATGTAGAAAACAACCTCAAGCTTGCGACCTCTATAGAAATTAGGTCAGAAATCGTGACCTAATTTTTTTGCGAGATTTTTTCTGAGATTTTTCTGGGTTTGTCTAAGCCTCTGTTCAGGTTTGTCTGATCTTCGTCTCCACCCATTTTGGACCTGTACTTGCTCTTTTTTACTCGTCAAAGTGGGAAGGTAGCCCCCTAGGACTTAAGTACGCTTTCAACTTTCTAGGAGGAGTTTAGCTGAAGCAGGTCGTCTGAAATTTCAGTGTGTTCAACCATTTTTCAGATCTGATCCCTTACCTTCAAATCCATTTTAGATTGGTTATTCATCCATCCAAAACACCTCTTTTTATCTTTTTTTGGTCCTCCTCTAGGGCCCCATCTGTTTCCCTTCAGCTTGTAGCCTTTCGCCACCTCATTTGCAACACTTTTACCTCAGGTTTTTTATTGCTTTCTGCACCTATTTCTAGCAGATCTGACCTTTATATCATTGTCCCTCCCAACTTTAGATCCATTGGCTATTTTGGTGTGTTTTGACTATATTTTTTCCCACCCATAGACTAGTTGTTGGGAAGCCCGTCTCCTTGGGTTTAGATTGATGCATCTTTAGCTATTTATTTTCTATTATATTTAGTTTCCTTTACTGTTATTTGCATATTTATTTACAGTTATAAAACACACTTTTTATTTTTTTCTATACAAATGTCTAGGTTTCAAAATTAAAATTAACACACTTAGCACACACACCCTAAGTGAAGATCGTCTGGTTAACACCGCCAGGAAAAGACTATAACATTGTAATCCATTGATCATGCACCTCCCTGCCCTTGTTTCGACATTGTAGTCATTTGATTCTGCACCTCCTTGCCCTTGTTGGTCTCTCTTCCTTTTGTGATCTGTGTTTGTTATTTCATGATTGCACCCCCAAGGAGTTTATCCCGGAGAATTCTTGGCCTTCATCCCTCGGGCCCCCATCTTGGATCTGTATGCGAGGTCGAAATGTCGAGATATTCTCAAAGAAAAGCGAGCATGACACTGTGCCATATGCACAGTCATGGTTCACTTGCCGCTTGCATAGCGAAAAATGTTGTTTCAAATACAACAACATCATTTAGGCCCACCCATAGTAGGTCCCACTCAACACACTCTCAAAAATAATCATATGACCCCTAGTGATGTGATGGAGTTCCTGGTTGCCCAGGATCTGCAACACCGCTGCGGCCACAACACGGCGCTCTAACCTCTCTAGATCCCCGATCGATATCCGTTTCCCCTTGACATGGAGAATTGGTTGACAATGGCACTCTACAAACTCCATCATGTTCCGCCCTCACAGTAACATGGGTTGCATATTCCCCACCATCCCAAGTGGTGGGAGACTAGTAAAAAAATATATATCCTTGATTGCCAACTCGATTCGGTGCCCCTACACTATTAAGAACTCATGGTCCGGATCCCAATCACTGACAATCTGGGCCAACAAGGGCTCCCCAGCTCTCATTAAAGGGTTTTCCACAAACTTCAGGACCCAAAACTTGACCAATGTACTGCGGACACCATGATCCTCTCGGATCTTTGAGCGTAATGTGTCCAGGTCTCTCTCTCTCCAGTTGATCCGTAACTCTGCCATATCTACAAAAAGCCATCATATTTTTTAGTGTACACAAAGGAAAGACTATATTCAAACATAAAAATCCCATTCTCAGCCAAGAAACAACACTGAAATACCCCTCTCTACCAGGTCACCCTTTTTCAGGAAAAATCCTGGGATAGGTCATAGTTTTCTACCCAAAACCTTCTACCCAGGTTGCATATATTGCCCAAATAAGTGTGACCCAGCCGTGAAAAGGAGCAGAGGTCTGTTCCTAAGCTCTGGGTACCTAAAATGAACTTTTAATCCACTGAAATGAAAGAGTATGGTTAGGCCTCTTACCTGCAACTGACAGATCTCGATTCTAATGGTCAGTTTGTCTGCTATGATCGCTGCAAGATTTAGGTCCTTCTCTCCTCTCTACCTTCACCACAGCTACGCTTGCAAATGAGTGAATTTGGAGGGAAAATTCCTTATTAAAAGAGAAACCATTGATTTTTCTTTTTCCTGCTATGACCAAACCGTAGCTCAGTTTGAAAAACCGTCCATACCATTAGAAAGCTCCCATCGAGATCTCAAATGGGTATTTGTTAGTTTTTTGTGAATTGATACTTCACCAGGACACATTTTTTCCAAGAAGGGTCACTTCACCACTCCTCAAAATCGAATTTCTTCACTTGCAACACTTTTACTTGGGGCACCACTTTGCCTCTATAATTATCCATGCTCATGTTGATTTTCTTCATGAGTAATCATCTTGTACTCATGTCCTTATGGTCCCCGCCAGATCTTTTCTGTGTGGCAGCATCATCGAGTCGCCCTTGTTTAGAGAATCTGAGTTAAGTCATCATCACATCCATGGAGTCTATCTCAGGTCCCTTTGTATCTCACTATAGTCCTCCATCCTTCATTGCTTGATTCCTCTCTCGTGTTGCCCATTATGGCCTTCAGTCTTACTATCCCCTGTCCCCCTTGATATTGTGTCAGTTGCTGCCAGGTCATCCATGCCCTTCATGCTCTAACAAGGGAAGTCGTTAGCTCGCTACTAAATACCCCCCATTCCACCATCATCCCTAGTTTCAGTCTACCGGTCGCTCTAATATTTTATCTCGTGCCTTAGTTGAGGATCCCTTATTGCCTCACCTATGGCAGACCTCCTTCTGTTGACATCATCTCATTCATTCCAGAAGACAGGTGTAGAGGGCGGTGTACCTTGGTTCCAGCGTCCACTCTTGTTTGGTGCCTCGGATTAGGCAAAGGGAATCTTTATTTCCCTTTGACTTGATTGTTTCTCACCTCCAGCTCCTTACAACATGATCGAGATCCGTATACTCGATGGTTTAGTGATGCAGTAGATTGTACCGATGATTCCCGGGTATGTGTGAGATGTTTCAGACCTCATGAGGGGGTGACCCTTCAGGTAGCCCCCCACATGCCTGGATGACCTCTCTATTACAGCCTTAGATGCAGCTCCATATATTTGATAGTGTCGGCCTTAGCCGCTTGCAGTGCCTCTTTAGTTTGCATGTATCACTCAGATTTTTAGAGCCCTCTCTTGTTTTACAGGGCCTATTTGGTTGTACTTATATCTCATGTACTCTGATATTATGGTATAAGTCTTAGCTGTTATCCTAGGCATAGTATGTATGTGGGATTAATTATCATGTTTTTATCTGGCTCATGTTCATGCTAGCCTGTACTATATAGTTCAATCCCTTGTTTACTGGATGCATTATTCTTTGTACTTTGTCTCGGTGGGCATAGGTATGTCTCCCCTTCCTCTTGTAGCATAGATAATCACTCATAAAAGAGACTTGTTTCACTTGTAAGTATCACCTCCTTAGGGTCTTTTCCTCTAGCGCTTTGGCCTACCTTATATTTCTCTCTCTCTGACTTCCCCTTCGGTGTCTAGTGATTAAGTTCTTACAACATACTTCGGTCATATGATTAGCTCTTAACGCTCGCATGCTAGGGGGAAATCTGTTACACCAATTTTTGGTCATCTAACCTGGTACTATTAGATGGACCAAAGTGCACCATGTAAGACCAATTTTACCCTAAGTAAAATTTCTTTCACTATGAAAAATAACTTAGTAATCCATAATTTATTAAGTTTTTTATGGTCTAAATAGGAAATCCCATGAGGAAATATTGAATAAATCCACATTTGTTTTATTTTCCTCAAGGAATAATTAGTTAAACAATATTTCAATTAATATTCTTAGTCATATTTAACCCAAAATAGGAAAATTAAATAGATAAATCATTATTTATCTTATTATTTTCTAGGAATAATTATTTTAACCTTATTTAAATAATATTCCTTGTTAAATTTGACTAAATAATTTATAAATAATTGAATAAATAGTGATTTATTTAATTATTACTCAACCACATCCTTAAAATAATAAATAAATCATTTATTTTTTTATTATTTACAAATAAATGGATTTGACCAAATTCAAATTCTTTTTCCCTCCAACAAATATAACAAAATATTCCATAAAAGTTAGATATAGTATTGGTTAATAATATTTAAATTATGCACCAATATCTAGACTAACTCAATATTTTATTATAAATAGAAGGGTTTTTCCATTCACTCACTACCTTATGTTGCCTAAAGATCACTCTGGATCTATACTTTTGGTCTGACTTTGATCCTCCATCACTATTATATTTTGCTACCATTTTTCTTGTGAGCTCCCTTTGAGTTCCATTTTTGTCTGGGTTTTCTACACCATCAAGAGAGAGAGATCTTAGATCTGAAGTGCTGAGGACATACAAGAACCCATCCCATTGAGGGGGACTGGTAACATCTTTATATGTTCCCTTCCCAGGTGTCAAAAATATAAAAATTCTTTAAAAATATTCTTGTCTTGTCTATTGGATGCATGGAGAAACTCTTTTATTTTCTTCTTAATGTCTTTTATTGCATAGATCTAGATTTCGTAGCATTTATCTTGGTCAACTAACTATATATCTAAATAAATTGGTAGCCATCTTTGATGTTAGGGTTGTTTTTTATGCACAACTAAAGTGATCATTGTCGGGTAAAGAGACATTTTGAGGTGGATAATTTGGTCTATCTCCATCTTCAGCCATGCAAACAATCTACATTGAAGGATAAGGGGGCTGAGGAGCTTAAGCCCCATTTCTATGGGCCATACAGAGTGATCCATTATGTTGGGGAATTAGCATATGGGTTGGAGCTCCCCATTGGGAGTAAGATCCCCAACATTTCTCATGTCTCATGTCTCAAAAATTCCATGGGAAAACATGTAGTTGCCACCATGGATATCCCACTTTTTTATGATGACGACCATTTGGTTTTACAACCAAAGGCTATCTTGGAAACTTGGGGGGAGCAACTAAGGAAGAGGGTGATTGAAGAATATTTGATTCAATGGAGGAATCTATCGGATGATGATGCTACATGGAAAGGAGAGGAGATTTTGTGGCATCTATATTTGCAGTTTCTTGAGGACAAGAAACATTTGGGATGGGAGGAATGTAATGTTCCTAATTAGCTTTCAGCTAGTTAGAATATTAAATTTTGTTTCTGTCAATAAGATAGATGAATAAGAGGGTATAGGGACCCATAAATCTCTTTATTAGGAATAAAACCACTTCTAATGTGAAAGTGGATCAGTGCATCTTGTTGAATAAAGCACTCCTTGGTGTGAATGGGGTTCAATGCATGTGGATGGGGTTAAGGTTTACCAAATCAACAACACAATCATGGAGGTAGTGGAGATAATGGAGGACGACGCAGTCATAATGGGAGGAAGTCTCCATGAGATTAACATCATTATTGAGTGGGGCCAAGGGGCAGGAGGCTCACAAAGCATATAAGGAAGGGGATGGAAGCCACAGAAAGCAGTCTGAATATTGGTTATGTATGGTATTTTATGAATTTTTGTCGGCTTCACTTGTTTAGCGGAGTTTGCTGTGTTGTTTAGCACAAGGGTGTTTCTGGGCAGAAATACCACCCTCATCCTCGGGGGACTTTGAGTGCCCACTCAAGAGAGCTTCCTTTGAGCTTCATTCCACTCTCCGACATTAGGCCTATCTTCAACCACCTTCAACAGCGTAATCTCCTTCAGGAATTGTACAATCCAGGAGGGCAATTTTAGTGGAGGGTTGATAACCCAATTTTTTGAGCTTATTTTCCTGTAAGGGGAGAAGCCCTTCATCTAGAAAGTTAGTGGAGAGGAGTATCAACCATTTTCTCATCAAATCATCCACCTCCCAGCAGTTACCCAGCTGCAGAGTGTAATTCATCCCTAGGGTTGCATTTTTCATCTTGGGTATTTCTAGAAACCCTTTCTGGGTTATCTTGGAATTGTGCAAGAAAGCCTAGATCTCTGATCCCGACATTTACTGAGAAATATATCAATAGAGATATGCATTACTAGTTTTCAGCAATATTTATTTCCAATAGTATTTCCCAGTCATGGCCTTCGAGCAGTTTATGTAGCAGCAGTTTCTCATGTCTTGATGTATAGGGTCATTTCATGCTTGTTTTGCCTAGCTTGAGTGTCTTTTCCTCAATATCTTGTACTTCATTTTCTTCTTTCATATATAATAAAATGGCTCAATTATATACTCATGTTTTCATGTGTTGATTGTTAGCCATCAAAAAAAAAATTTCATAGAAAATGATGGCTAAAATAGGGCTTGAGCCTTCAAGAGATTATTTTCATGGAAAATTACTCATTCTTGAAGCCTTATGGTGTTTTCTTAAAAAGCAATCAGCAGTTTTTCCCTAGGCTATTGTTCCCTAAGCTATTGTTCCCTAACTGCTGTTCCCTCGTTGCTGTTCCCTAACTGCTATTCCCTAACTGCTATTCCCTAACTGTTGTTTCCTAGCTGTTGTTCCCTGAGATGTGTTGTTCCTTATTTTTTCTACCCCCGCACCCCTTGTGAAAAAGGTTTTCTCCCTTTATATTTTCCCATAACTAAATTTTTACGTTTTAACGCTGAAAAACCAAAGTTCGCCTACCCGAAAAGCCTTCCCTCTACACGAAAAAAGAAGGTGACATCACCCCAGACCCACCACGTGTTTCCACCACACATATTTCTATTTTTCGCCCTCATCCAAGGCCGTTGATCTTCCACCCGAAGATCTAACGGTCCCGAACCCTTTTCGCGTTCATTTCCCCAATAATACCAATAATGCATAATCCACGCGAAACTGGTGGTTTCCTGGTGGATACGTGGCAATCAATGGACGATATCGCGTTCGATCGCATCAATACCGCTTACCTTCTCAATTCCATGCAAAAACCATTTGTGGTTTCGCAAGACCACTTTCCATCATTTCGTTCCAAATTCAAATTTGAACCTGTTTTCACCGGTTTTATCCATAAAACCTCCTCCGCCCACGCCTGATCCCTCTCTAGCAGCTAAACCATGAAACGCACGATTTCTTAACCAGTTTGTTGTCGTGTGTAGGTTTAATGGTGGATTTATCCACAGGTCTCCCACAACCAAAGAATCACTGTTTAAAGGGGCTGAGGAGTCGAATTTCAGAGTTTAATCAATGTTTCATGGACATTGATTACAAATAAAACCCTCTAGCGCAGAAGGAATCCGAGCCACCTGTACACGTAGGAGATAAGATAGATCAGCATAAAAGGCCTATAATGCCACATCTACAACAGTTATTACTCCACCAAAGGACACCTGTGGTCTGCTTTTCTTTTCAAAGAAACTGTGACAGCCATCCTTATGACAAAGACTTCATTCAAAAACTTCCAGAACAATTATTAAGTAGACGTGGGGCTTCAGAACCAAAAAAATGACAATTTACTTGTCATAGAGGTCAATAGAGTACTTCATGCCACATTTTGCTTCAATGAATACACTTCAGAGTTAATACCCGCCTACTAGATATGCATAAAAACAGGAAAAACTATTAAATGGTACAAGCAGTCAATACTATGTTTATTGAGCAGAATGGGCATTTGAACACTTCTCCCACTCTGTCTTAATTCATATTTATTACCATTTTAGCAACACTCTTCCTCTTTCACCTATGAGTATTCAAAGAAAATTCATTGTAATGGTTGGAACAATGTTAATTGCTGAACTGCTATTGAGTAAGAGTTTCTGAGTAGTTGTAATATAGTAGGCTGGGAAGAGAAAGAATTAGACTGTAAAAGCTGTTGGGCTCAGAGTATGTAACTGGTTTTGGACATCAATACACAAGCAGATTCACTGGATCCTGATCTAAATAATTGGTGATGTGTTTCTTCATTGTCTTTTTTGCTTTCTTATGTTTTCCACTCTGTTCATATTCTCTGATAAAGAGTAGTAAAATAGAGATTAGGATGTACTTCTAAAGTACCCAAATTCTAACTGATAAGCTTTATCGATACGTTTTCTTCTAAATGTGTATTTAAGGGTGATATCAGTAGAGTATAACCAGTCAATAATGTTGGTGAGCCCATGTCTTTCTGAGTAGAACTTGAGATACTGTTCTTGAATGTTATTTTCATTACATGTGAATTAGAGTCTTAATCAAGGAAGTTTATGGTTAGCCCTATCCCTTGTTTGGTCTTAAAATGCTGTTTTGAAGATTTCCCTTAAGAAGTTGGCTGAAAGTAGGCTAGGTTAAAAGCCCTTACCTGATATTAGGTTTCTCTTTATGTTTATCTTATATTTTTTATTTTGAGTGTATGCCAAAAGCAGGTTAGATTAAAGGTCCTTGCTTGATCTTAGGATGCCTTTGTTTTCTTACATGTTGCTTCTTTCATTTCACTCCTTAATGTTTCACACCACAAACTCAACTTAAAAGATATTCTGATATAGATGACTTGCCCTTTGAAAACTCTTGGATAGTTGATGTGTAAGTAAACCATTTTATGACTCCATAGCCCAATGGTTTAGTGCTATTTTTGACCTATCTTCCCATGCTGAAACATCCTTCCACTTATTTCCTTCTTCACTTCACATAATATTCTCTTTTAATGATTCCCAACCAAAAACAAACAAACTTCCTTGAACTTCATAACTAGCCTAATATCATAAATAAGCATAAAGAAATATATTTGAAAACAACACTTACATAGATAGATCCCTCTCTAAATCCAGGAGGGCTAGATCCTATGATTCAAAAGTGGTTCTGATGTTGCCTTGTCATTTAGTATGCTAGTCTGCTAAATCATAGGACCCCAACATAATGGCGACTCTGCTGGGGAATTCTAAGTAAACTACAATCTTAGACATCCTTTAGACCTCAGAAGATCCACAACAGCCTTACATTGGTATTTAACTAATGTGGTGGACAACAAATCATCTCAAAACATTTAAAAACATCCACCTGGCGACTCCACAACTCCTAAAAGATCAAAAGACTCCACTGGTGATTAGTAGCCCTGCTAATTATTCCTGGTTTCACAAAGACTCCACTGGGGCAGCCCACACTACCATTGAAACATCTTGCACACCCATGATTAGGAGACTTTGAGGATTAAGTTTTCTTTGTTAAAGACTAGTTTGCCTCTTAAAAATTGTCATATATGGCTAACTTTCTTCTTTTTGGGTCTGGAATTTTAACATATTGGCTTCAAGAATAATTCATACCAGAGCTTATCCGGACCCAAATCCTCCTGAAATAGTTGATAATCCAGAAATCATTCTTAGGATGTCTCCTACATCTAGAAATCCAACTATTATCAGTACAATTCACAGAGCTAATTCTGTCCCTAAAAACCTTTCAGCTCTCTAAGAGATCCAAGTTGACTTAGATTTTCCAAGCAATTTACCAAGAACTAATTCACTTAGTGGTATATATCAGATAGAATTTGAGCCTCCAAGTTCACCACAACATAGTGGCCAACATATTGGCAGCAGAGAAACCCCTCCATTCACACCCCCTGATCTTCATTTCATTCAAAACTTTGGTTTCTCTCACCCCAAATCTTCTCAACAGTCTCTCGCTGTTCCCATCACCTCTTCCATCCATATCCCCACTATTCAAACCACTCCTTTCCTTCCACATAATCCTATCATGGCAGCATGGTATGCTCCCCTAGTGTTACCACAGCCTCTGGTTCCTTTACCTAATGAATATCAGTCCAAAATTCCACATTTCACTGGAAATGAATCCACTACTGCTCAACAGCACATAGACAGGATGAATGATGCCTTTGAATATATGGAAATAGAATATTAGACCGTTAAGATGAGAATATTTGCCCAAAGTCTAGGAGGAGAAGCCAAGAAATGGTTTAAGGGCTTGACTCCTAGTAGTATAAATGATCTCCCTTATTTACATCAATCATTCATAAACAAATGGGAAATGAGGAAGAAACCTCTCCAAATACTTTCAGATTACAACAACCTCAAGAGAAACGCTAGGGAGAGTGTTCAAAGTTATTGCACTAGGTTCAATAGTGTTTATAACACACTACCCCCAGATTTGAAACCTCCACAAGGCTCAGCTTTGGCCAATTTCCCTGAAGGATTTGATCTCGAAATGGCCTATCATCTAAGAGAAAGGGATCCCTTGACTTTACAAGACATGAAGAATGGAGCCCTTAGTGTGGAAGAAAATCTGATTGAGAAGAGAGCTAGGATGAGGTCTGAAAATAAAGTGACATATAGGGAAGATACTGCACCTTCCACATCTGATTCATAATTATACCATCTTACCAAGAACATGGATAGGTTAGAAAAAATGATGGAGAGGTTGGTTGTCCAAACAAATTCTCAGAATAGGAACCAACCCCAAAACCATAACCAAAACTTTAGGAAAAACACCAATCAGATTAGACAAAGAGATGCTGATAAAAAAATCAGACCCCCATTCCAAGAAAATTATGTTGATGATGATGAGGGAATGATAGAAGAGCCAGAAGGGACCATTATCAACATGCTGGGAGGAAGAAATGAAGACCCTGCCTTTTTCACAAAGGATGACTAGGACACATATACATACTATGATAATGAAGGCTCTGAATCTGAAGACTATAGGTAAGGCTTTGAGAATGCTATCATGGAGGTCCACAAACAATACGATATCAGAAGTAAAAAGAACCAAGAAACCTCCCAAAAAAAGACCTCTGAATCTGCTGCTAAAAATAGATCTGAAAAAGTGGTTAGGAAGGCTGTTGAAAAAAACAAAACAACAGTTGCCAGTTCTGGTAAAAACAAGGGCAAAGACACGCAAACCTTTGATAAATAGAGTGTTGACCCTAGCAGCACTAGCACTTTAGCTAGTGCCCCTGAAAAAACTGTTTTAACTAATGTACATAGTGAAAACCATCAAGCTTATTTTGCTGGTAAATTAGTGACTAACAAGAAAGATTTGAAGCTTTCAAAGAATCAGTTCCCTTTCAGCTTAGAAAGTGAAATTTCTAAAATCAAGATCTTTGTCCCCCTCACTGAGTTAGTAACTCAAGATGTATGTAAATGTTGGGTGTTAAAAGATTTTAACATAGAAGTAAATAATGACTCTATCAACTTAAATGATGACCAACCAACCCTTCTATTTGGTCCCAAAATTGAAGGAAAATTCCAAGAAGGAGTGGTCCCTCATTTCTATGTCAGTTTGAACATCCATGATAAGATTTTGCACAATGTTATGCATGATTTAGGGGCTTCTCATAATCTCATGCCCAAAGTAATCATGGAGAGATTAGGCCTTGAGATAAATAGACCATATAAAGATTTGTATTCATTTGACTCTAGTAGAGTAAAATTCTTAGGCCGGATCAAATATCTGTGTGTAAACTTGACCCAAATCCCAACAAAATGAATGGTGATGGATGTGGTAGTGGCTGATGTGCCCCCCAAGTACGACATGCTTATTTCAAGATCTTGGGGTGCTAAGCTTCAAGGTACCATGCAAATGGACATGACATATGCCACCATCCCTGTTTTCAGCCAACTTAGAAGACTTTACAGGGAATCACACATGAAATTTATGGTGAGCAGTCAGGAAAAATAAGAAAACTCCCCTCTTTATTCTGTCTATACTAACCTAGACTCGTTCATTCTCTGCAATTATTAAAGCTTTGGTGAACTAGAGTTGGATAGTGAGAAATCACCCAACATAACAGAAAATAGGGAGGGAGAAGCTCTCAAACAGTTTGCTCACTCTGAAAATTACAGCAAACAAAACAGAGAGTTTAAACCATCCATTGTCTATCAGCCAAGTGCAAATCAAGAAAGTCAAGAAGAAAGGCCTGAACTCCATGAAAACGTTAAGGAATGAGACCAACATAAACATACTACAGAACCCATAAAACTACATAATGATAGTCAGAATACATAGGACAACAATAAAAATAACACCAAGTTTGAAACTAGCCCTCTGTGGGGTATGAGTTTTGATGGGTCCTGTAATAGAATTGGTGCAGGAGCAGGTGTATGGCTTCAACACGGAAAAAAATTATGCTGGAAGCCATGCATACAAGCTAAAATTACAATGCACAAATAACATAGCAGAGTATGAGGCACTTCTCTTAGGACTACATTCACTGAAGAAATTAGGAGCCAGGAGGATAGATGTTCATGGAGATTCTGAAGTGATCATTAGAAAAATAAAGGGAGAGTACGCTGCCAAACATCCAAGACTAAGAGCCTATAGGAATGATGCTATGGACCTTTTGAAAGATTTCGAGGAATATGAACTTGTTTTTGTCCCTAGAGACCAAAACATTTTGGCCAATGGATTAGCCTGTGCTGCCAGTTCATGCCAAAGACCTTATGACAAAAAAAAGTTCGTGGTCAAATTAAAGTATAGGCCAGCTGTCCCAAACAAAAAAAAG
This sequence comes from Pinus albicaulis, assembly GCA_034641835.2. Lineage (NCBI taxonomy): Eukaryota > Viridiplantae > Streptophyta > Pinopsida > Pinales > Pinaceae > Pinus > Pinus albicaulis. Next base: position 788,495,714 of record CM076573.1, on the reverse strand, counting down.
TATTGGTAGGTATTTGAGGGAGATAAATAGATAGAGGACTTTTTGCAGTTTAGAAATGAGTTTGAAGTGCCAAATTCAGACTCAAAATTATGATAAGGGATATCTTGGTAAGGAACAACCTATAGAAAAAGAACCTCCACCCATTACAGAAACAAATTTGATAACCAGTGGGTTCGAAAATCAAACAGAAGAGTACATAAACTTGGGAAAGGAAGAAACTGACAATAGAACCCATTGAATCTGATATTGAGGAATGCAACATAGGCAGTAAAGACAAGCCTAAAATGATCAAATTATTGAAAACATTGCTAGCTCACATTAAACTGAAATACATTGAGATTTTTAAATAATTTTCTGATGTATTTTCTTGGAGCTATGAAGATCTGAAGGCATATGACACAGAGACCATTCAACACAAGATACCACTTAAAGAAAACCAGAAATCATTTAGGCAAAATTACGCAGAATAAACCCGGTACAGTTACCTCTGGTTGAGAAGGAAATTAGGAAAATGTATGATGCTGGAATCATTTTCCCTGTGAGATACTCAGAGTGGGTATCTAATCTGGTATCTGTAAGAAAGAAAACAGGAGAAATAAGGTTGTGTATTGACTTTAGGAACCTAAATAGAGCCTCATTAAAGGACAACTATCCCTTGCCCAAAATGGAGCACATCTTACAAAGGGTAGTTGGTTCCAAGAGGATTTCTTTGCTAGATGGATTTTCAGGATATAATCAGATATTAGTACTCCCTAAAGACAACTAAAAACAACCTTTACTACTCCTTAGGGTACTTTCATGTATGTAAAAATTCCTTTTGGATTAATGAATGCTGGCACCACCTTTCAAAGGGCCATGGACATTGCTTTCTCAGAGGAAATATGCCACTTCATTGTGATTTATTTAGATGACATTACAGTCTATTGCAAAACAGATGAAGAAAACCTAGCACACCTGAAAAAGTTCTTTGAGAAATGTAGAAAATTTGGGCTATATTTGAATCCTAAGAAGACATTGTTTGGTCTCCAAGAAGGTAAACTTCTTGGTCATATCATATCAGAAAAAGGGATTAAAATAGACCCAAAAAGGGTTGAAGGTATATTGCAAATCAGTCACCCCAGAAACATCAAATAACTTCAATCAGTCATTGGAAAGATTAATTTCCTGAGAAGGTTCATACCCAACCTAGCAGAACTCCTTAGGAACATGACAAACATGCTAAAGAAAGAGATAGGAGTTAAATGGACCTCAGAAGAAAAGAAGTTCTTTGAACTGGTCAAACATGCACTCACCCAAACACCAGTCCTTATCAACCCTGATTTCACTAAGGATTTCCTCATATTTTCCTTTGCATCAGAACATACTGTGGTTGTTTTCCTATTACAGAAAAATCCATAGGGACAAGAGCAGCCGATTGCATTTTTCAGCAATGCATTAAGAGATGCACCTCCAAAATACAATATCATGGAAAAACAAGCCTATGCATTGGTCAAGGATTTGAAGGATTTCAGAGTTTATATAATACACTCTCACGTTATTTCTTTTGTGCCTAATATAGTGGTAAAAGACATTTTGTCACAAGATCCCGATGGAAAAAGAGGGAAGTGGATTGTAGTGATATTGGAATATGATTTGGAAATTAAACCCACTAAACTCATCAAGGGTCAAGGCCTAGCACAATTAATGGCTGAATCAAACTTGCAATAACTTAATGTAAACAATGGTAGATGCATTAGATGAACAGGAAGAATTACCAGCCCCAATTATTGAATATAGTTTCCTCAATTCATCTTGGTATGTTGATATTTTGTACGTGCTTGCTAATTTAAATGTCCCTCCTGGTATGTCTAAAACTAAGGCAAGATATTTAAATTTGAAAGCTGTTAACTACTGCATTTTATATGAATGTTTATATTGGAAAAATTCCAGTGGGTTATTACTTAAATATTTGCCTGAGATTGATGCAGATAGGATCAAGCATGAGTTTCATGAAGGAGAATGTGGAGGCCACCTAAGTTGGAAAACCATTGCTAATAAAATCCTTAGAGTTGGCTATTACTAGCCCACCCTCTTCCAAGATGTCCACAAGATGATATTTGCTTGCCACAAGTGCCAAATATTTAAAGGCAAGAGGAAACTGCTTCCCCTACCATTGCAACCAATCAGTGTTGAAGCTCCTTTTCAACAGTGGGGCCTAGAATTCATTGGGGAAATCCATCCCGCCTCATCTACCCAACATAAATGGATACTCACAGCCACTGACTACTTCACCAAATGGATAGAAGCCATCCCTTCTAGGAATGCCACAGCCTCAGTTATCATAAAATTCCTTGAAGACCATTTCTTGTATAGATTTGGCTGTCCTAGGAAAATCATCACTGACAATGTTGCTGCTTTTGGTTCCAAAAATATGGTTGATTTTTGCCATAGATATCAGATTGTACTTGGTAATTCCACAGCTTATTACCCTCAAGGTAATGGGATGGCAGAATCTTCCAACAAGAGCCTGATAAACATCATAAAGAATATGTTGGAAGAAAATCAGAGATCATGGCACAAAAAGCTGGTACATGCTTTATGGGAAGATAGACTGACAACAAAGAAATCAATTGGAATGTCTCCCTATCAGCTGGTTTGTGGAGCTGATGTAGTTTTTCCTACCATTTTAGGAGTGCCAGTGATGAAGTTGGTCCAATAAATATAGTCAGAAGAAGATGGCATGATGAGAAGGATAAATTAGACCATACATCTTCAACAAACCAGGGAGGAAGTTTATAACAGAGCACAAAAAGTACAAGAGAACATCAAAAAGCTGTTTGATAAGAGGACAAAGGCTAGTGATTTCAAAATTGGTGACAAAGTACTCAAATGGGATTCCAGGAGAGAAGATAAGGGCAAACATGGCAAGTTTGACAATTTATGGAAAGGCCCTTACGTGATTCAATCTGTTATTTGTTGGTGTCCCATGTTTTGATAGTTTGGCAAATCAAAATACAAGGCAACATTAGAACCAATCTTTAGAGTTACAGGATCTAGTCCTCCTGCTCTCAGAGAGGGATCTCTCAAAGTTTGTTTGCAAAGGTTTATCTTGTGTGCTTAGAGTATTGGTTTTAGACTAGTTATTAAGTGCAGGTGTTTGTTTGTTTGGTTGGATTGAATTGATATAACAGAACATAAAAGGTCTAGGAAAGATATATAGGACAGTAAAATATCTGTTTCATTGGGAAATGGAGTCAAAAAGAGGTCATAACACACTTATCAAAGGATATGGGATATCAAAGGGAAAATCTAACTTGGCTACATGATCCTTTTGTTTTTGGAATGGAATGAACATTAATGATTTGGAAAGAGAGTTTTAATTCTCAACAAAGGGAATTTGAAAGCATAATTTGAAACAATAAAGAGTTCTTTGATAGACAAGGCTAACCATAAATTCTACAAATCACACCTTTAAGCAAACAATGATTTCAAAACAACTTTCAAAGTAAAATCTAAGATTCGGGGAACACCCTATTTCCTCAAAGATTTTATTCTAAAGGACTTTAGAAAACATATAAGATTTACTGACAATCACAGTCATAGAAGAGGGAAAACCTAAAAACATCTATGATCGTAATTATAACGACCTTTAAGCCAACTGTTTAAGTGAGAACAAAGGGCAAGATCAAAACAGACCTCTTTGATCCACTATAAGCAAATAACTTCCAAGGGAGACTTCAATAACAGCTTTTAAGTGGCAACAAACAAGCAGGGAGAACCATAAATCATGCTGAAACCAAATGTTCAAACTGTTATGGATATAAACAAGCATGAAGACTAAAGAGAAAGATTAAAGCCTCTAAAATACTTTTGCAGAAGAAAACATAAAATAGTGAAGGATGAACATGTCTAAGGTGCTTCAGGAGTCATTTCTTAGCCTAATACTTTCTATCCTACTGTAGTGAGAAATTATGGAACATAATGAAAATAGGGAAAAACATGAAACAGTTCAGAATACTTCACCAACAACCAAGCTCATGAATCCAATGATAGAGCCTTCTTAGGAACAAACATGCAACAACATCATCAAGATCTCCAAGACTTCAATTTTTTCTTCAATTTCAAAGGACTATGTATTGATTTCAAAGAGTTTCAATATTATAGCTTGTGATCAAACAACAACCAACCCCTCACTCATCTTCTGAAGAAGTATATATAGAAGGATGAGGAGGTGAGATCTGATAAAAGATCTCAATTACAATTAATACAGACTTAAATGATTTTTGGGCCTTTGAGGGGCTCAATGAAGAAAATTACATACATATCCTCTGTATTAAATGTTTTTTACATAGAAATTAAGCTTTGTGGGAGCTTTTGTTGACCTTTGAGGCTCTGTGTGATGACGGGGTTACTTTGCAGATATTTTTGCATCTATTTCCTTGCAGAAGTAACTACCTGGCTATGCTGAAGGCGAATATCTGATTTCATGCAATAAATTCGGCCTGTATTTGATTTCTTTGAGGCACAGGTGTCTTTGTGGTAGCTGAGAAGAATTGATTCGCTTTAACTAAGGTGGTGGAGCTTTCTGTCGGATAAAACACTCTGATCTTTCCTTAAAACTGTGTTTAAATCTAGGGATTAGGCTTTTGATAGACATCTTAGATATAATCCCCACAAATCTGTCTCTTAATCCTCTATTCTGGTGCATTCTGGTCTTCGACACTGATACTCTTTGATCGTGCCCCTTTCATGGTGTTTTTGTTGGTGTGCAGGGCTGTGCAGGATTCATAAGGCGTCAATGGTTCATGAATAATTGATAAACGTGAATTTTAAACCCTGTCAGTGATTTCCTATGGTGAATCGAAGGCGGGAGGGTCGTCACCCTCAACCTTCATAATTTCTTCAGCGTAGCGAAAAAATACAATGAAAACCCTGCAAAATATGAAAAACTATTATAAAACCTACATATATAGGTTAACTGCATCGGGAAGCGTGTGAAGAAAGCGAGGCCGTTGGATGGCATCATCCAACGATCAGGATTGATCGGGAGAGATCATAGAACGGGTGGAAAAAAGATTAAATCTGAATCGTCGATCGTGCAGGGATCGATGGTCGAGATTGAATGAGGAGGCGGAAAAAGGAGAATGAATCTGAGCTGTCGATCGCACAGAGATCGACGGTCATGAGCGGAAGTTGAAAGTCAAACGGAGAAATCGGGAGATGAATTGTGGGCCGTCAATCTGCAGATCAGATCGATGGTGGAGATGTTGTTGCCGTTGTACGATAGCCCGACTTATCGTGTGTGTATCTTTAGTGATTGATAGCCATCGGATGGCTTGCTCTATATCGGACGGTCCACGACGATATCGCTCAACATCCTCGTCTGAACGATAGCGCGTGATGGACGGCAGTTTTCCAAACAGTGCCCAGGACGTGTGTCAAGCAGTGTATGGAATCGCTGGTGATCAGAGGAAAACAACTTTTCTCCCAAGGGCGGTGCGATGGATACCGCCGGTCTTGGGAAATCGGCTTATGTACGGTGGGGACCACAGGAGACGAACTCCGCACTGTCCGATCTGCAGATCAGATCGACGGTGTGGAACGGTTTAAAAATAGAACCCGCGGAAAAATAAAAACCCAAGGTTTAAATTAAAAACAAAGGTTTTAATGTTTTCGGGGTGAAATATTTGTTTTTAAAATGGATAAGCGCCTGAATGACTCAGCGCCTGGTTCTAGCACCAGGGCGCATGGATAAAAAGGGTTGGGACTCAGCCCGAGGGGGCTTAAGACTAAACAATGTATTTTTTATGATTTTCCAACATTTTCAAAGGAAATGAGGGTTCCGATATAGCTTAAAAATTAGTTTTAAACTATGGAGAGGGGATTTTCATGAAAGGGAGAAAAATGATCATGAGAATCGTGGAGTTTTATGGAGAAAGAGGAGGGGCAAATGAGGGTTAGTTTTGATTGGGAGAAGGGGAAAATGATGACTTTGGAGTAGAATTCTGGCTTGGAAATAAGTTGGATTTCTGAGTGTAAGATGGGAATATCGGTGAAGTTTTGGACAGAGATAAGGCAAGAGGCCTTCAAGAGTCTTCAAGAGCCAACAGATTTTAGTAATGAAATTTGTTCCTTGAAGGCTCAAAACAGATTTAGCCACCTTTTGGTATAATAAAATTTACAGGTGGCTAATAGTGGCTTCACTTGGGGATCGTGCCTTCTTGGAGGCATCAAGAATTCAGACCTGCATTCTCTGGGAGGCTGAACTGTGCCTCATACTTTATATTCTCTGGGATGCTGAATGATCTTGCTTTGCTCTGAAAACATAATAGCAATCATGAAGAATAATGGATTTCATCAATACAATTTTCTACCTACCCAATCCTACTGATCTAACATTTTTTCTTCATCAGAGTGCACTTGGATTGGCAAACTCTTTTCACAACATTTTATTCTTTTGAAAGCATAAAACTAATCTAATTCTACTCCTTATTTCTCCCTGAATTCAGATTAAACAGTTGAGTTCAGATGCTTCTCTACCTAATCTACTGTCTATTGGGATTAAACTGTCCAACAGACTTTTATTCTCTAAATTCTAGAATCAGAAATTGAAAAACATTCAAGTTAGGATTGGACAGTCTAACTTGATGCTGGTCTATGGCATAAAATACAAACTGCACATAGACATTTATTTTGCACAAAATTTAAAACAAAAAAGGGAAAGCTTGAGATCTGAAATTTCAAAGAACTGCTTTCTCTTTTTATAGCTCTGTTTTGATCTTTGTTTTGAGCTATCTTTGCTTTTCTTCTGGTTCAAGTTTTAATCTGATTAGAACCAGATTTTACATCCTTTGACTCAGAATTTGAAACATATTTGAGTCATTTTCTCTTTGAGACTTTTAGGTTCATATTTTGAGCATGTTCGAACCTTTAATTTCTATCCTAAACTATCTACTGATAAGCCAAGTTTAAACATTCTGGCAAATCGAATTCACTATCCTATCAGTAGAAAATTTAAAGCTAATTAGTCAAGATTAAACTGTTTGACTAACTAGAAGTTTGTTACTCAGGAGTGGCTTTTAAGCTTGCACACTTTCATAATTTGTTTCTCTTTTTTGGTACGGGGCTATATAACTTTCTTGTTTTGACATTCTGCCCTCTTTTCTTTCTTTCTTTGTTTTTGTATTTTTGACTTTTATAACTTTGAAAGAAATGGTTAGACTATGATATTTACAATAAAAATTAAAATTCTTTGAAATTAAGATTCTTGGCAGAAGTAATGCTTGAGCATCCTGCCATTGACAGGACCTCCATATAGACCTTCTCCATTCAATTATTTCAATAAAAATGCATTGTGACCCCTCTTAGCATGAATAATATAGGGCCCTTTCCACAAGTTCTCAAACTTGCCATGTTTTCCCTTCTCTTCTTTTCTTGAATCCCATTTGAGAACAACATTTCCAACTTGGAAATCATTTGCCTTAGTCCTCTTACAAATAGCTTCTTCATTTTTTCTTGGACTAACTGTGTTCTTTCATAGACTTCGTCTCTGGTCTGTTGTAAATGGATTGTTTGGTTGATCCTTCTCTGCATATCATTTTCTTCAATCTGCACTTCTTGAAGGAGTTTCATGACTGGAACTCCCAATGAGGTAGGAAAAACTACATCCATGCCATAAACTAACTGGTAGGGGGACATATTTATTGATTTCTTTGTAGTTAATCTATCAGCCCATAAGGCATGAACCAGCTTACTGTGCCATGATTTCTAATTTTTCTCCAACAGTTTTTTGATTATATTGAGGAGACTCTTGTTGGAGGATTTAGCTAATCCATTTCCTTGGGGATAGTAAGAAATGGAATGGCCCAAGTTTATGTGCTATTTGTAACAGAAATCAACCATTTTCTTAGATTTAAATGTAGCAGCATTGTCTGTTATGATTTTTCTGGGACAACCAAATCTGGATAGGATATTAGTTTCGAGAAACTTGATGATGACATAGTCATTAGAATTTTTGGAGGGTATAGCTTCTATCCACTTGGTAAAGAAGTCAGTGGCTATGAGAATCCACTTATGCTGAGCTGAGGAGGATGGATGAATTTTTCCAATGAAGTCCAGCCCCCACTGTTGAAAAGGTGCCTCAACTCTGATAGGATGTAAAGGTAAGGGAAGGAGTTTCCTTTTGCCATCAAAGATTTGACCCTTATGGCAAGACATGACCAGATTTTGAGTGTCAGGGAAGAGGGTAGGCCAATAGTAACTAGATCTAAGAATTTTGTTGGTTGTGGCCTTCCAGTAGAGGTGTCCTCCACATTCTCTATCATGAAATTCATGCATGATTTTTCCTGCATCATCTTCAAGTAAACATTTAAGAAAACTTCCAACAACATTTTTCCAATATAATACTCCATTCAATATGCAAAAACTCAAAGCCTTTTGTTTCAAGAATCTAGCTTTAGTTTTAGACAAATAAGGAGGGGCATTTAGATATAAAAGCACATAAATAATGTCAGCATACAAAGGAGAATTTATAAATGTTTCTTCAATGAAAGGAGCATCAGATTCTTCTATTTCTTTCAACACATCTACCATATTTATGTCCAGTGCTTGAAAGTTAGACTCAGCCATAAGTTTTGCCAATCCCTGCCCCTTGACTAGTTTGGTGGGCCTGATTTCTAAGTCATATTCAAGAATAGTTGCAATCCATTTTCCCCTTTTACCATCGGGGTCTTGAATTATAATGTCCTTGACAACAATATGTGGAACAAAAGCAATTATGTGAGAGTGTAAAATATAGACCCTAAAGTCTTTTAATGCTTTCACTAATGCTAAGGCTTGCTTCTCCATGATGTTATATTTGAAAGGATCATCTCTCAAGGCCCTAATAAAGAAATATATTGGTTGTTCTTGCCCCAAATCATTCTTTTGAAGTAAAACTGCAGCTATTGCATGTTCAGATGCAAAGGAAAAGATATAGAAATATTTGGTAAAATCTAGACTAATCAGGACTGGTGCTTGAGTAAGAGCTTGTTTGACTAGTTCGAATGATTGTTTAGCTGGTAAAGTCCATTTTACACCTACATCTTTCTTAAGTATGTTTGTAATTTTTTTTAATATCTCAGCAAGATTAGGAATAAAACTCCTTAGAAAATTAATCTTTCCAATGAAATATTGCAATTATTTGAGGCTCCTTGGATGGCTGATCTGCAATATGCCATCTATCCTTGTAGGGTCTATTTTGATTCCCTTTTCCAAAATTATGTGGCCAAGAAGTTTACCTTATTGGAGACCAAAGAGTGATTTCTTGGGATTTAATGACAAGCCGAATTTCCTACACTTCCCAAAAAATTTTCTTAGGTGAATCAAATGTTCTTCATCATTTTTTGAGAAAACAGTTATGTCATCAAGGTAAATGATTATGAAATAGCCAATGTCTTCAGAAAAGGCTATATCCATGGCCCTTTGGAAGGTGGCCCCTACAATAATTAACCCAAAAGGCATTTTGACATACATAAAGGTGCCCCAAGGTGTGGTAAAAGCAGTTTTGATTTGATCACTTGGGAGTACTAGGACCTGGTTGTAACCTGAGAACCCATCTAAGAGGGAAATCCTTTTTGACCCAACTACCTTCTGAAGTATATGGTCCATTTTGGGTAAGGGGTAGTTGTCTTTTAAGGAGGCTCTATTTAAATTTCTGAAGTCAATACAAATCCTGATCTCCCCTGTCTTTTTCCTAACAGAAACTAAGTTTGATACCCATTCTGAAAACCTAACAGGTACTATAATGCCAACATCATGCATATTTTCAATTTTGGCTCTAACTAAAGGTAATAAAAGTGGGTTTATTCTCCTCATTTTTTGTTAGAAGGGATTTTGATTTTCCTTCAAGGGAATCTTGTGCTGAATAATGCTAGTATCATAAGACTTCAGATCTGTGTATGCCCAAGTAAACACATATTTAAACTCTTTGAACAACTCTATATATAGCGATTTTATGTGAGTTGAAAGAGTGTTGGACAATTTAATCATCTTGGGTTCCGTTAGGGAGCCTATGTTGTGTTCTTCTACGTTTGTTTCTACAGGCTCCATTTTTGGTTCTTTGGCTACATCATTAAAGTCGAAAAGGTGTTCCAAAGGCAAGAGACCTCTTGGAATTGAACCGTCCTTACATTATAAAACTTCCAAGTCTCTTTGGTCCACATTGTCAATTGACTCTGCTTCAAACGTATTCTCATAATGACTTATATCAGCAGAGTGTGTTATTTCAGCTTCTGGGATTTCTTCAATATATGGGCAGTTTTGATTATGGCTAGATTCTGATGTTGGTATGGTGAAATCATTTTTTGACTTTAAGAAATCATCTATGTGTTTGTCAGAGTCAAACACTTGCCAGTGATCTTCGTTATCAGGTACAAATAGTCTGTGTTTTACTTTTACACTGAGTTGTTGATTTATTTCAGGTGTCTGACAATAGCTGGCATTGAAATCGAGTTCATTTTCTAGATGATTCAATTCTCTTGGAATGAAAATAAGTTCATATTTTTCAAAAGTTTTCAATAGATCAAGGGCAGTGTTTCGATATTCCCTAAGTCTTGAATTTTTAGCTGAGTATTCTCCTTTGATTTGTTTTATGATAAGTTCATAATCTCCTAAGATTGATATCCTCTGGGCTTTTAACTGTTTAAGCAGTTGTAAGCCTAGGAGAAGTGCTTCATACTCAACAATATTGTTAGTGCATGGGAAATCCAATTTATATGAAAAGCTCTGTTTTGTATTTTGAATCCACACACCTGCTCCTGCACTTGTTTTATTACAAGATCCATCAAAAATTATTTTCCAAAGTATGCCATCCTTATTTTCATTTTCTTGTTACTGTTGATTGTCAATGTTTTGAATTTGATCAAAGGGAAGATTGGATTGTTGTGGTGAACTGATTGGGTCTATGTTTTCTTTATCTTGTTGGGTAATTTCATCTTCATTATATAAGATAAAGGAATCTAAACTTGATTGAATAGAATAGATTGGAGAATTGTTTGGTCTGTCCATGTTGCTCACCATGTACTTCATGTGAGATTCCCTATATAGTCTTCTGTTTTGGTTGAAAACAGGGATGGTGGCATAAGACATGTCCATTTGAAGGCTTCCCTGAAGTTTGGCTCCCCACGATCTTGATAAGAGCATGCCATACTTAGGGGGAATGTCAGCTACAACTATATCCATAACCAGACTCTTAGCTAGGATCTGAGCTAAAGTAACACATAAATCCTTGATTAAAACCAAACATTTGACTCGGCTTGAGTCAAAAGAATACAAATCTTTGTAAGGTTTAGTAATCTATAAGCCTAAGCTCTCCATTACCACCTTGGGCATCAGATTATGTGAAGCTCTCGAATCTAACATGGCATTGTGTAAAATTTTCTCATGTATGTTCAAGCTAACATAGAAGGGAGGGACAACCCCTTCTTGATATTTTCCTTCAACTTCTGGACCAAACAACAGCTCAAGTTTGTCATCTGTCAAGTTTAAAGTGTTTGTATCACTTCCTAAGTTCAAAGCTTTCAAAACTTGGTTTTTGTACACCTCTTGGGTTACTAGTTCAGCTAGGGGGATAGTGATTTTTATTTTGGAAATATCTCCCTCAAGGCTGAAAGGAATAATTGACTTGTTTGTATTTACATCTGTTTTTTCAATTGAATTCTTTTCAGCAACTTTGATTTGTTGGACCTTGTTTGGAACGGTAATTGGGATAATTTTATTAGGACCACTAGCTGAGTGCTAGGGGTACTCCGTTCAACATTTGGCTAGACATCTTTGTCTTTGTTTGAATCTGGTTTTTTAGTCGAAATGTTGGTTTTCTCTGCTGTCTTTTTGTTTTGGTTTTCTGCGTTTTTCTTGATAGCAGTGCTAGTGTTCTTATCTTTTGAATTATCTAGGTTTCCCTTGCTCCTAAGATCATACTGTTTGTGTATCTCCATGATTTCATTTTCAAAACCTAATCTATAGTCATCAGAATCTTCATAGGTATTTGTATTTTGATCAGAAGAGAAAAAATATTGTTCTTCCTCAGTGAGGAAAATATCATCCCCACTATCTGATCCAATCAAGTTTACATGGGATTCTTCCAACCTTTCCAACTCCCTATCTTCCTCATATTGATCTACATAGTTTTGTTGGAAGGGAGGTCTAATCTGTTGATCCAGGTGGATATTGGTGGCCACCCACCTATTCCATCTGGACCAGCACTATCAATTCTTGCAGCTTTTCACATTCAGCACAACTTACTATTTTTAGCAGGTTTTTGGGTCCTCCACTCTCGGAGCCGTTTTGGGGGCTTAATGATCCAAGTGGATATTGGTGGCCACCCACCTATTCCATTTGAACCCCCATCATCAGTTCTTTCAGTTTTCAAGTTGCAACAAAACTTACTATTTTTAGCAGTTTTTATAGTCCTGAACTTCCGGGGCCGTTTTGAGGCCCTAAACGATGTTTTTTGGGCATCGCGCCTATAGCGAATATCATTCCGTCCCGGAATGATGTTTGCACCAAAAGTTGTAGTCCTCGGATAGATCTTTCTAACGAGCTATTGAGCGTGTCAAACGGATATTGGATGTCAAAGTTATGCCCCTGGGAAGTTGAACCACCAATTTACCCAAACGGGCGCCCACAGTTTTGGCGCCTCGTCTCCTACGGTTAGGTTTTTGGACGTTTCGAATTCTACATTGTTTCTCAACAATAAATAGGCCCTCGAGCCTCATTGTAACACAGTTTAGAGGTCTGTAGCCACCACATCTCTTCTCATAGATTCACTACCAGCACCCTAGCTATTGTATTTCCATTATGTCTGTAAGCATATTTATGTTATTTGATATTAATGAAATGACGCATTATTTCCGCTGCATCTCTATGTTTATGGTTATTTATGTATTCTGTTGCGTTCCTGCATAAATACGGATCATCTGTTGGTCATTTTCGTTCTGTTTGTCTTGATTTTTTTCTCTTCTATAATTCTGATTTCTATTTCGAGGAGCAGCTTGGTTTTGATTTGCTTGTGCTTTCTTAATTATACTCATCTCTTTCATCATTTCTTCCAGCAGCCTCTCCATTTTTTAGCTTGAAGTAGAAGGAGTGGAATCTTCTCTAAAAGACACTCTCTTTTCAGTTTTCATTCTTGCTCTCTTCTCCATCAAGTTGACTTCCACAGAAAGAGCACCCTGTTGCATATCTTCCAGAGTTGCAAAATTTCTTTCTCTCAGCTGATAGGTCATGTCAGAGTCAAACCCTTCAGGAAATTTATTTAAACCTGAGCCCTGTGGAGTTTTTAGTTCTGGGGAAAGTGCATTATACACACTATTGAACCAAGTGAAGTAAGCTTGAACACTTTCTCCAGTGTTTCTATGGAGGTTTTTGTAGTCAGAAAGGACTTGGAGAGGGTTTTTCTTTACTTCCCATTTGTTTAGGAACGTTTGATGGAAACCTTGGAGATCATTAATACTATGGGGGGCTAAACCTTTGAACCATTTTCTTACTTCTCCCCCTAGACTTTGAGCAAATAACCTAAGCTTGAAAGAATCATCATCGATTTCATTTCTGTCAAAGTAGTCATTCATTTTATCTACATGTTGTGATGCGGTTGTTGCATTGTTGGCATCATATAATGGAATTTTGGACTAATAGTCCTATGGAAGATTAACTAATGGTACAGGAAGGACTAGGGGAGCATACCATGCTGCCATGATAGGTGGCGGGGGTGGATTTATAATAGGAACAGTGGGCTGAGGTGTAGTGGTTTGAATAGTGGATGAAGGGTGAGCAGAAGTGGATGGACCAGAAATAGATTGTTGAGCTAATCTTGGATGAGAGACACTTAAGTTGTGAAGGAAATGTAAGTTAGGAGGTGTTTTTTCTCTATTACCAAGATTCTCACTTGCTTCAGGGGATGAAATTGAAAATTTAGAGTCTAGCCGAGTTATATCATCAAATGACCTAGTTCTAAATGGATTTACTAAGTCAGGTTGTGATTGTTGTAGAGCTGTAAGATTTTCGGGAACTGAATTAGCTCTCAAGGGTGATCTGAAAACAGTTGATAATTTAATCCTAGGAGACTTCCAAAGGATGCTTTCAGGGTTGTCAACTATTCCCGGTGGGTTTGGGTTAGGGTAGGCTCTAGTGTGAATCTTTCTAGGAGCCACTATGTTATGTTTTTCAGACCTGGTTAGAAAGAGAGTTTAACCAAATATGACAATCTTTAAGAGGCTAACTGATATTTTCAGAAGAAGAAAATTTTTTTAATCTTAAAACCTTCTAGCTGAGTTTGTAAGATGCTCTTAAGACTTGGGGTCTTCCCAGTGGAGTCTTAAGGTCTGAATTTAGGATTGTGGAGTCGCCAGGTGGGAATTTTTTAGCTCTTTTGGAGGTAAAAGGTTTTATGGTCCACCACCAAGTTTATTATGAAGCCAAACTGAAATGTTTTGGGTTTTTCTGAGTTATTTTGGTTTTTATAGGTTATGAGAGTGTTCTAAGTCTAACTTAACACTTAGCTAGGGTGTCAAAACATACAGAGTTTACTCTTATGGCTTGGTAACTGAAATCTTAAAGGTTTGACAAGGCCTTATGAGAATCCTAAGAGTTACTTAGTTTGTCACTGATTCAAAAGGTCCTATCATGATTAACATTGCTTGGTATTGCTTGAAGAAGGTTACTTATGTTATGCTAGACAGTGAGCATTTTACTTTGTAGATTTTACTCATCGTCCCACCGTGATCACCACCGTACATAAGCCGATTTCCCAAGACCAGCGGTATCCATTGCACCGACCTTGGTCGAAAAGTTGTTTTCCTCTGATCGCCAGCGATTCCATACACTGCTTGACACGCGTCCTGGGCACTGTTTGGAAAACCATCATCCATCGCGCATTATCATTTGGACGAGGATGCTGAGCAATATCGTCGTGGACCGTCCGATCTGGAGCAAGCCATCCAACGACTATCGATCACTGAAGATGCACACATGATAAGCCGAGCTATCGTACAGCGGCAACAACATCTCCACCATCGTTCTAATCTGCAGATTGACGGCCCACAATTCATCTCCCGATTTCTTTGTTTGACTTTCAACTTCCACTCCTGACCGTCGATCTCTGCGAGATCGATGACTCAGATTCATTCTCCTTTTTCCGCCTCCTCATTCAATCTCGACCGTCGATCCCTGCACGATCGACGGTTTGGATTTAATCTTTTTTCCACCCGTTCTACGATCTCTCCCGATCAATCCTGACCGTTGGATGATGCCATCCAATGGCCTCGCTTTCTTCACACGCTTCCCGATGCAGTTAACCTATATATGCAGGTTTTATAATAGTTTTTCGTATTTTGCAGGGTTTTCAATGTATTTTTCTACTACGCTGAAGAAATTATGAAGGTTGAGGGTGACGACCCTCCCGCCTTCGATTCACCACAAGAAATCACTGACAGGGTTTAAAATTCACGTTTATCAACGATTCATGAACCATTGACGCCTTATGAACCCTGTGCAGCCCTGCACACCAACAAAAACACCATGAAAGGGGCACGATCAAAGAGTATCAGTGTCGAAGACCAGAATGCACCAGAACAGAGGATTAAGAGACAAATTTGTGGGGATTATATCTAATATGTCTATCAAAAGCCTAATCCTTGGATTTAAACACAGTTTTAAGGAAATATCAGAGTGTTTTATCCGACAGAAAGCTCCACCGCCTTAGTTAAAGAAAATCAATTCTTCTCAACTACCACAAAGACACCTATGCCTCAAAGAAATCAAATACAGGCTGAAGTTATTGCATGAAATTAGATATTCGCCTTCAACACATCCAGGTAGTTACTTCTGCAAGGAAATAAATGCAGAAATATCTGCAAAGTAACCCCGACATCACATAGAGCCTCAAAGCTCAACAAAAGCTCCCACAAAGCTTAATATCTATGTAAAAAACATTTAATACAGAGGATATGTATGTAATTTTCTTCATGGAGCCCCTCAAAGGCCCAGAAATCATTTAAGTCTGTATTAATTGTAATTGAGATCTTTTATCAGATCTCACCTCCTCATCCTTCTATATATACTTCTTCAGAAGATGAGTGAGGGGTTGGTTGTTGTTTGATCACAAGCTGTAATATTGAAACTCTCTGAAATCAATACATAGTCCTTTGAAGTTGAAGAACAAATTGAAGTCTTGGAGATCTTGATGATGTTGTTGCACGTTTGTTCCTGAGAAGGCTCTATCACTGGATTCATGAGCTTGGCTATTGGTGAAGTATTCTGAACTGTTTCATGTTTTTCCCCTATTTCCATTATGTTCCATAATTTCTCACTACAGTAGGATAGAAAGTATTAGGCTAAGAAATGACTCCTGGAAGCACCTTAGACCTGTTCATCCTTCACTGTTTTATGTTTTCTTCTGCTGAAGTATTTTAGAGGCTTTAATCTTTCTCGTTAGTCTTCATGCTTGTTTATTTCCTTAATAGTTTGAACAGTTGGTTTCAGCATGATTTATGGTTCTTCCTGCTTGTCCGTTGCCACTTGAAAATTGTTATTGAAGTCTCCCTTGGAAGTTCTTTGCTTATAGTGAATCAGAGAGATATTTTTTGATCTTGCCCTTTGTTCTCACTTAAACAGTTGGCTTAAAGGTCGTTATAATTATGATCATAGATGTTTTTAGGTGTTCGCTCTTCTATGACTATGATTATCGATAAATCTTATATGTTTTCTAAAGTCCTTTAGAATAAAATCTTTGAGGAAATAGGGTGTTCCCCGAATCTTAGATTTTACTTTGAAAGTTGTTTTGAAATCATTGTTTTCTTAAAGGTGTGATTTGTAGAATTAATGGTTAGCCCTGTCTATCAAAGAACTCTTTATTGTTTCAAATTATGCTTTCAAATTCCCTTTGTTGAGAATTAAAACTCTCTTTCCAAATCATTAATGTTCATTCCATTCCAAAAACAAAATGATCCTGTGGCCAAGTTAGATTTGCCCTTTGATATCCCATATCCTTTGATAAGTGTGTTATGACCTCTTTTTGACTCCATTGCCCAATGAAACAGATATTTTACTGTCCTATATATCTTTGCTAGACCTTTTATGTTCTGCTGTATCAATTCAATCCAACCAACCAAAAAAACACCTGCACTTAATAACTAGTCTAAAACAAATACTCTAAGCACAGAAGATAAACCTTTGCTAACAAACTTTGAGAGATCCCTCTCTGAGAGTAGAAGGACTAGATCCTGTAACTCTAAAGATTGGTTCTGATGTTGCCTTGCCTTTTGATTTGCCAAACTATCAAAACACGAGACACCAACATTATCAGTCATAATGCATTTTTTCTATAGGATATGGATGGTACAGACCTGTTTGGGGGTCCTTTCAATGGTAGGATGCTCAAACATTATTACCGCTGAAACCGTTGCTTGAAGCTTTCATTTTTTCATTGTAAATATCACTGTTTTGTTTTGTTTTAAGAAAATTGAAAAATACAAAAACAATAGAAAAGAGAAAAGAGGGCAGATTAGAAAAACAAGAAAGGTACAACCCCATACCAACAAAAAGGAAAAGAAAATTATGAAAGTGCACAAGCTTAAATGCCACTACTTAAAGAGCACTGCTATCTAGTCGTACAACCTAATCACGGCTAGATAGATTTCAATTTACTGCTGATAGGTTAGTAGATCAGATTTGCAAAACAATTTAATCTTGGCTTATCAGTAGATTAGATAAGGACAGAAAAAGAAGTGGTTCTAATATGCTCAAAATCTGAACCAAAGAATCAAGGAAAGATGGCTGAAATCATATCAAAACTAGAGCCAAAGAGATAAAGAAGACTCGTTCTAACATGCTGAAAACTTGAACCAGGTAAAGAAGAAAACAACTCAAAGAGATCAAAATCAGAGCTAAAAGAAAAAATGAAGGAGACTTGTAATTGTTAGATCTTAAGCCCTCCAATTTTTGTTTTTCTTTTCTACAAGTAAAGGTCTATGAGCAGCTTGTTTTTATGCCATAGTCTCACAGCAAATCAGATAGCTTAATCTTGGTTTGACTGTGTTTCAATTTATGTTCTAGAATATAGAGAATTCTAGTCCTGTTAGAAAGTTTAATCCTAACATATAGTAGATTAGGTAGAGAAGCGATGATTTCAACTATTTAATATGAATTCATGGATAAATAATGGTATATTTAGATTAGTTTTCATTTTTTCAAAAGAATAAAATGTTGATGTCAAAGGGTTTGCAAGTCCAAGTGCGCCCTGCTGAAGAAAAAAATGCTAGGAAAGTAGGTTGTGTAGGTAGTTGTTTGGGAAAATTGATTTGATATAATGCAATACTGATCATCTTTTGTAAACAACATGATCAAGAAAGAAAAGGTTGCCAAGGATAAAGCATTGATCTACATTCCAGAGATAAAGTTTCTGAAGTTCTTGACACCTCCAAGGAGCTGCCACCCCCAAGTGGAGCCACTGTTAGCCATCAACAAATTTTTGTCATAGAAAATGATGGCTAAAATAGGTCTTGAGCCTTAAAGAGATTATTTTCTAAAAAAGCAATCGGCAGTTATTCCCTAAGCTGCTGTTCCCTAATCTATTTTTCCCTAAGCTACTATTCCCTAAATGTGTTCCCTCGTTGATGTTCCCTAACTACTGTTCCCTAACTATTGTTCCCTAACTGTTGTTTCCTAGCTGTTGTTCCCTGAGCTGTTCTGTTCCTTAACTGATGTTCCCTAGCATGTTGTTCCTTATTTTTTCTACCCCTGCGCCCCTTGTAAAAAAAGTTTTCTCCCTTTGTATTTACCCATAACTAAATTTTTACGTTTTAACGCTAAAAACCAAAGTTCACCCGCCCTAAAAGCCTTCTCGCTACACGACAAAAAAGGTGACATCACTCCGGCCCCACCACGTGTTTCCACTGCACATCTTTCTATTTTTCGCCCTCATCCACGGCGGTTGATCTTCCACCCGAAGATCGAACGGTCCCAAACCCTTTTTGCATTCATTTCCCCAATAATACCAATCATGCATAATCCACGCGAAACTGGTGGTTTCCTGGTGGACACGTGGCAATCAACGAATGACATCACGTTCGATCACATCAATATCGCTTACCTCCTAAATGTCATGCGAAAACCATTCGTGGTTTCACAAGACCAATTTCCGTCATTTCGTTCCAAATTCAAATTTAAACCTGTTTTCACCGGTTTTATCCATAAAACCTCCTCCGCCCACGCCTGAGCCCTCTGTTGCAATTAAACCACGAAACGTAGGATTTATTAACTAGTTTGTTTTCGTGTGTAGGTTTAATGGTGGATTTATCCACAGGTCTCCCACAGCCAAAGAATCAGTGTTTAAAGGGGCTGAGGAGTCTAATTTCAAAGTTTAATCAATGTTTCATGGACATTGATTACAAATAAAAATCTCCAGCGCAGAAGGAAGCCGAGCCACCTGTACACATACGAGATAAGATAGATTAGCATAAAAGGCGTTGAATACCACATCTACAATAGCTATTACTCCACCAAAGGACACCTGCGGTCTGCTTTGCTTTTCAAAGACACTGTGACAACCATCCTTATGATAGAGACTTCATTAAAAAACTGTCAGGACAATTATTAAGCAAACGTGGGGCTTCATAACCCAAGAACTGATAGTTTACTTGTCGTAGAGGTCAACAGAGTACTTCATGCCATGGTTTTTTTCAATGAATACACTTCAGAGTTAATACCCGCCTACCAGATATGCATAAAAACAGGAAAAACTATCAAATGGTACAAGAATTCAATGCTATGTTTATTGAGCAGAATGGGCATTCAAACACTTCTCCCACTCTGTCTTAATTCATATTTATTACCATTTCAGCAACACTCTTCCTCTTTCACCTATAAGTATTCAAAGAAAATTCATTGTAATGGTTGGAACATTGTTAATTGCTGAACTGTTATTGAGTAATATTTTCTGAGTGGTTGTAATATAGTAGGCTGGGAAGAGAAATAATTGGATTGTAAAAGATGTTGGGCTCAGAGTATGTAACTGGTTTTGGACATCAATACACAAGCATATTCACTGGATCCTGATCTAAATCATTGGTGATGTGTTTCTTCATTGTCTTTGTTTCTTTCTTATGTTTTCCACTATGTTCATATTCTCTGATAAAGAGTAGTAAAATATAGATTAGGATTTACTTCTAAAGTACCCTAATTCTAACTGATTATCTTTATCTGTATGTTTTCTTCTAAATGTGTATTTAAGGGTGATATCAATAGAGTATAACCAGTCAAGAATGTTGGTGAGCCCATGTCTTGCTGAGTAGAACTTGAGATACTGTTCTTGAATGTTATTTTCATTACATGCGAAGTAGAGTCTTAATCAAGGAAGTTTATGGTTAGCCTTGTCCCTTGTTTGGTCTTAAAAGGTTGTTTTGAAGATTTCCCTTAAGAAGTTGGCCGAAAGCAGACTAGGTTAAAAGCCCTTACCTTATCTTAGGTTGCTCTTTATGTTTATCTTATATGTTTTCTTTTGAGTGTATGCCAAAAGAAAGTTAGGTTAAAGGTCCTTGCTTGATCTTAGGCTGCCTTTGTTTTCTTACATGTTGCTTCTTTCATTTCACTCCTTAATGTTTCACACCACAAACTCAACTTAAAAGATCTTCTGATATAGATGACTTGCCCTTTGAAAACTCTTGGGTAGTTGATGTGTAAGTAAACCCTTTTATGATTCCATAGCCCAATGGTTTAGCGCTATTTTTGACCTATCTTCCCATGCTGAAACATCCTTCCACTTATTTCCTTCTTCACTTCACATAATCTTCTCTTTTAATGATTCCCAACCAAAAACAAACAAACTCCCTTGAACTTCATAACTAGCCTAATATCATAACTAAACATAAAGAAATATCTCTGAAAACAACACTTACATAGAGAGATCCCTCTCTGAATCTAGGAGGGCTAGATCCTAGGATTCCAAAGTGGTTCTGATGTTGCCTTGTCATTTAGTATGCTAGTCTGCTAAATCATAGGACCCCAACATTGATGTTTACTGCATTTTCCAGTTTTATGTTCAATATTCCTGTTTTTCCTATTTTGGAATATTACATATTTTGAGAGAGAGGATAAGCTTGCAAAGAGACTGAGGAAAGGGTCCTCCTTGCTGATTATTTTGAGAACCATAGCTGAAAGATTCATCTTGAAGTGTTTTTAGTATTATGTTGCATTCATATTCTACCATCAGCAGTCAATAGAGGGAGTCCTTTTCCTTTATTGTATTGAATTTTAGTTTTATTAAGCATTATGTTTCTAGATACATTATTTTCACCGTTTGCGATGTTGTGTTTTATCTAAGTCTATCCACTAACAATACCAACTATCTCTGTGATCCTTTGCAGGGAACAACTAACTATTAAGGAGGTGTTATTTGGTACTCCATTTCCACAAAAACACTAACAAAAAATTGGTGACTTCATTGATTTATTTTCTTTATTCTAACGTTGTTTTTTCAGGACCTACTCTCTGCATAACCACTCTACAAGGCGCTCAACATCTCGTTGGAATTTTTGCAGGATATCTAGGACCTGTTATGATCCCAAGGAATTGATTTTTCATTTTATTTTCTCACCCATGTGTCTTTTTCTCTGACATACATGTGCACGTGTTTGTGTGTAGCTAAACATGGCTGGTTTCCAGAAAATCAATAAGGGCCTTGTATTTCCTCTTTTCTCAGGTGATTGGATTCCTTTAGTGAATTTTTTTCACCTTTGCATTTATTTAATTATCTGTTTAGTTTTCCTAGCTACTTTACTAACCTCAATTAGTGGAGAAATTGGATTATTTTTTCATTTATATTTCCAATACACACATACCTTAATTAGGGAAGAAAGTACGTGGAAAAATTACACATATGTTTTTTAAACTATTTTACTAAAGTTTTTTTAAATCACATAGTTTAATTAGTAGAGTAAGTGGCCCACCATCCACAAATCTTGTTATTAAAAAAAGCTTCTTTCCATTTCATTAGATTTGGGACTAGGTCCAAGTGTCAATACAGAAAGCAAGTATTCTTTGTTTCCCTTGCACCCTTAGGCGAACTTGGGCTTGCATATGAAATATTTCTTGAGGCGCTTGAGTTTCCCATCTCCCTTTAGATCCAGATAGTGTAATAGGAAAAAGTGTAATTTTCCCATTATACGCACATCATTTCTCTTTTCATGCAAGGAACAATTAAAACTTAGTCTAATTATAAGGATATAGTAAAAGATCATCATATATCTACATATAATCACACTTTGTAAGTTCACTTCTCCACACACTAAGAATTTTTAAGCCTCGTATAAGAAGGCATCCAGTTCACTGAGATTTTTGTAGCTAGCTTACTTTTTCTTACCATATCACACCCCAAGAAAATTCAAACACCTAAAACAAACCATAAATTGAACCAACTAACTCTCCCAACAGGGGTCATAAAAGAATTAATAGTTAAGGTTAGTAACATTAGGGGTAGGCATCCCATAAGCTATCGTGGTCATGTTACATCTATGAAACATAGAAGTTTAATTTAGGGTGATTAGCATCTTTCAATCAGCCCATGGAAAATAATACCCAAGCATAACAAAGAATCGATTTAGAGGGGGTTCTTCTTAGGTCCAGTGTGCACAGTACTATTTTGGTCTACTTGACCCATATAGTGCTCGGTACAGGTAACTGAATACTAAGAAGATAAATACTTGAATTCTCATGTAGGACGAAGGTACTTTAGTGGCCAAAAACTAGGGCATCCTTTCCGTATAGGTGATGGTGTGGGTAGAAATTGATCCTCATTTTCTTTACCTTGTTTAATTCTTTAGTTGTTGGAAGATGTCACAAGTTCTTTTGGGATGTTGCACCATGACCCATTAGAATATATCTTCGCAAGGCCTAGGTACTTTGAGAGTGGTAAGGAAGATTAGGTATGTATAGGATTTTTTATCATACACAACAAACGAGAACTGTTTTTTGTTTCATTGATCACAAAACTTAATTCTAAAAGGAAAATAACATTTCCATTTTCACTTTTTTTAATGTATGTGATTTTATTTCATTGATATATATCCCATTCCCTCAAACCTACAAAGTAACACACATGCTACTCGGCACCATAGGGGACCCCATGTCTCCCCATTGATCTAGACATTTTTAAAACCTCCCCCCATTACTGGGAGGTGTGCCAAGCCTCCCGTCATTTAGGCATAGAGGACGTCATGCAAACACTATTATAATATCTTCCTTTATCGATGCAACTTTTCTCGGGACCCCTCCTCATCAAATACACATTTTACGAACCCTCAAGGCTCCCCAATAGCTACCCTTTTGGGGATCTCATGTACCTCTCCTCTAGATAGTCAAAGGAGCACCCATCAAAGTGGTCCTCCTCAAACTTCCCCACAAAGGACCCCTTTTCATATAGTTGTTCAAAATAATTTTGTGATGGTGGATAACTCAAAAATTTCATTCTTATCTTCCTTAAACCTACCAAATTTAAGTAAGCTAACCAATGATCCAATTACACATGACCAAAAATGGCCACCCATGCCCACCAAGCTTCCTTCTAACATTCCAAAATTTGAAGGAAAGCAGGGAGAAGACCTAAGAAACCATGTCATGAATTTTCACTTATGGTGTTCGTTGAATGGTATTACTGATGATACTATTTGACTATGACTATTTCAATGCACCCTTACTAGGCCAACATCAAAATTGTACATTAGCCAACCTTCTGCATCAGATGGAAGCTTTAGTTCTTTAGCTACAACATTCCTCACATTCTTCCAGCTTTTGATTCGACATGAATCAGACATGGAACTTATCACCTACTTCAAACAAATATCTACTACACACATATAGGATCCTATCCATGAGTGGTGGAAACACCATAGCTTTTTTAAAGCACAATTTTAAGACAGAGTCCTCTTGTACTTATTTTTGAGATCCCTCACATTAGAAATTTCAAAATATGTGGAAAACGCATCCCCACATAATGAGGAATAATCCATTAGCAAGGTTCAATAATTAGAGCTTATATACACTTAGTCTTGATATATCTATCATGTTCTTCCAGATGCCCCATGCCTACATACTTATAAAGAGACACCAAGAACATCCAATGGTGTTGATGGATTGATAGGGTCCATAACCCAAAAACAACCCAACAACACCTACTAGTATCCCAGATACTCGTTTAGTATCAATTCATTTGATACTATGCAAAACAAACCGCATACAGGATACTACCCCAGTTAATCCACACTAATATAGAATATGCTTAATAGGTTTAACTAATATCAACCCTCAAAAGGAGGACCATAACCTACCCCACAGTAAAACCAATACTCCTCTAGGAATACAAACATAATGTCCTCTTCCCATTATCCATATACCAATTAGGGACAAGGAAACGAATATTCTCCTTTCCCTGCACAACAACAAAATAACCCACTAGTGCAAAATAAAACATGGAGTTAATTTAGTGCAACCATCCCGTACTCAACAAAAACTGTCTTTTGACTAGGTGAATACAAAAAATCCACCTAATGTTTCTAAGAAAAAGACAAAAATAAAACCAAAGTGAGAAACTGGACAGGGTGGCAGCAATCAACAACACCCCCCGTGGATGTCAGTTGGGGGAAATCCTAACCAAAATCAGAATGAGGAACATACCAAAAATAAATCACAAAGGAAAAACAAGAACACAACTGTTAGGAAAAATCATTCTTGCAACATCTACGGGGAATACAATCATTATACCTACCATTTCCATCAACTCCTTAAGTTGAAAAGGATTCCAGATAATAAGGGAAAGGGATGGAAAAATTAGCAAAATGCAATAATGCAGGATCATTTCCCCCACAAGGGAGTGGTTAATACTCAACAACATAAACCACACCAGCCAAATACCCCTAGAGGGAATCCCCATAATAACTCTAATTGCGACATTCTCATGACAGGAGAGGAAATTCTCCTACAAACGTGAAATAGAAATTATGAATCTCCCTCAGAGACCATCCCATCTACCTCGACCAAAACCATTTCTACTGCATCATTGGCCATTCCTCAGATGCCTATATAACCTATGCCAAAAAAGGTAAAATTTCCCTTACAACGAGCAGGACATAATTCGGAGGCCGCCCATAGCTACAACATATTTTATGACTTGGCTACATCTCCTTCAACTATGTTAACAATTAGAAGTCTTGCAATATTTCCCATCCTAACGGAAAGGCCTAATTTCCACATTAGGTGCAATCAACCCTTTTCATTCTCGCTTAATGGTTTTTGACCTAGATAAAGCAATCACATGACTCCCTTTTCTATTCGCCTTCCAAATCTCAGTCTCGATCCAAAATGAGAATCCAGACGTATCATGTCCAAAACGGTTTGTTAGAAACTAGGATCTCTAGAAATAAAACCATCTGAAATTAAGCTTAGATCATATGGAAGGTGCCCTTCCGTCCCTTGAAGGTCTTTTCCAGGATGTACCAGTACATCTCACTAGCAAGACTCTGCTCGTTGACTTCAAAGTCTTGGATGCACAGTTGGATTATAACATACTTCTTTTCTAGAGTTATATGTATGAAATGATTGTAGTAACATCCTTCGTATTCAGAGTAATGATGTTTCCCCATGAAGGGAAAGTTGTTATTATTGACAGCTCAAGTATTATGAGAAGAAGTCAGTAACCACCCTTGACGATGTCCTACCATATGTAGGGTCTTCTCCCAATTTGATTACAACATACATGGAGTTCGCTCCTCGTCAATTAAACCCATCCACTCTCCTCTATAATATCCCCAAATGGGAAAAGAAACAATATGTTGAGATTGCAACAAGATGATGAGCTTAGTGAAAAGAGTCGCCTTCACTAAGTGGGCCCGCAGGCTATATTTGGTGCAAAGTCTATTTTTAGACTATGTCTATTTTTAGACATGTCGATCATATTCTATGAGTTGCAGGATGTTATTTGTGGATGGTTGTCGCTTGCGTACACTTTATTTTTATAAATATTGTCGGGCGGAATTTATTTTTAGATCGCTACTTAAAAATAGATATGTCGAATATTATTAGCTCTTAATAATATTTTGGACTATAAACATTATCTTATTCTTTGGGAGCACTTCAGGAGCACTTCAAATAAGTGCATAGATGTGGTATAGGAGCGGGGATGAAGGAATTAATGGCTCTATTCCCGAGGCTTAGTGGAGCGTTGTTGCAGTGAGACGCGCCCAGTTAGAACTCATGTGAGAGAGTTTGGTGGAGTTGATTGAGGAGTTAATGGAGTTGTGTTCAGTTTAACTAATCTAAACATAGTTGAACTAGTTGTATTTAGCATAACTGATTAATACACTAGTAAAGAGTGGTGTGAATTAATTATTAATTAATTCACTAATTATAAACTCATTAATCAACTAAAGAATACATCAGTTAACTTCAGTGCATGGATAGTTTTAGTGGAGACCAGTGCATAGATAGGTGAAAGAGCAGGTTAAATATCAGTTGTGACTATACTGTTGCATATTTGCAACTACCAGTGATTTGAGAAGCCCATGAATATTGCGCAGTACAAGCCAGATGGTTTATGTTATTTAATGATCCATCCTATAGCATTGATTACGCAATAGAGGCTGGCTATCAGGTGGAAGAGATTGGAGCATGTGTTTTGCTAGATCTAGCTTGATTAGTGTGTAGCAATTGGAGGTTGTGTTGAGAGCTTGTGAAGAGCTTTGTACAATGATTGTTACATGATATCTATGACATATAATATACATATAGTTGGGGTTTTCAGCTTTAAGCTTTCCCATGAAATACTGTGTTCATATGTGTGAATTTTTATGGTTTTAATGTGCGCATGAAATTGATTTTATTTCCGCATGTAATGATCAATGGTAGAAGAGATTGTGTATTGTGCATGAATATAAAATAGTGTGTGATCAGGAGAATCTCGGTGAATAATATATCAGTTATTCAAATTTTCGACATGGTATCAGAGCGATATTGATCATCGGAGCAATTTCAAAACATTGAAGCGATTGAGTTTTGTGCTGGTGGAATTCGAATTTGCAGTAATGTTTTCTTGGTGTCGAAGTTGAGATGTCTTTCAACGGATTATGATTGGAGTATGCCCTTGAGGGCAGCTCGAATTATATTTCATGGAAGGACAGGATGGAGGCAGTGTTGGAGGACAATGGGTTGAAGGAGTTCATAGATGCAAAAATTCCAAAACCTACTTCTAGCGATGCTGCCGCACTTAACGCATGGAAAAAGAAGACAACAAAGTGTCAAAGGATTCTGTTGGAAGGTGTGAAGGATCACATAGTGTCCAGAATTCATGGTAAGGCTTCTCCATTCTTGATGTGGAAATCTTTGACAGATTTATTCCAAAGCCAGAGTGACCAGAGGAAGTTGGTGCTCAAGGATAAACTCAGAAACATAAAAATGGAGAAAGACAACAGTATGCCCAAGTACCTCATGAAGTTCATCCAATGCAGGGATGAGCTAGGAAGTGTGGGGGTTACTGTTGATGATGAGGACTTGGTGAGCTTGGCTCTCCTTGGGCTTCTGAAGAGTTGGCATTCCTATCAGGACTCTGTTAATGGTCGGGAGAAATTGCCAGGATGGGAGCGACTTTGGTCGGATCTTGTGCAAGAGGAGATAAGGTGAAGTACCAGGGACGGATCTTCATCAAAGAACTCTGATGAAGAAAATTTTTCTTTGGCTGCCAAAGAAAATAAGGGTAAGAGCAAGAAGCATGCTTCTCAATCCAGTGCGAAAGGCAAGAAGCAGGACATGTCCAAGGTGAGGTGCTTTCACTATCACCAACACGGACATTACGCCACTAGTTGTCCACAAAAGAAGAAAAATAAGTAGGCTGTTGGATTTGAAGTTGGAGAGGCCTTAGCCTCGCAGTTTGAGCTGGATTTTTCGCTGATCGCATGCTTGGTCTCAAGTGTGATGGGTTCAGTGTGGTTTCTTGATAGTGGTGCGTCTTTTCACATGACAGGAGATCGAAATTTGTTTACTGATCTGGATGAGAAAGATATTGGAGTGCACATCGAGATGGGCGATGATGGTAGATACAGTGTGACCGGTATCGGTACCATTTCCATTGAGAGGGAGTATGGTAAACCCTTCGTATTGAAGGAAGTGATGCATGTTCCAGGATTGAAGAAGAATCTGATCTCTGTGGCGATGTTAGAAGACAAGGGATATGATGTTGTCTTTAGCGAGGGAAAGGCTTTCCTGCGCAGTAAGGCAACTGGTGAGACCCGGAGGATAGGGGTTCATGTTAAGAACCTTTATCAGTTGCAGGTATATGGCTGTGCAACAATGGCAGGCAAGGTAGAAGGAGTGGTGAGCTGGGATGATGGCGAGTTGTGGCACCGGAGATTGGACCACCTTCACCATGAAGCTTTGAAGATACTGCAACAGATTTCTACTGGGCTTCCTATGGGTACTCTTGCATAGTTAGATCAGTGCAAGGGATGTACCTTGGGAAAATTTGTGAAAGCCACCTTTCACAAGAAGGATAGTCACGCCACGACGATCCTTGAGAGAATTCACACAGACATGTGTGGACCTTTCTCAGTAGCTTCGACAACAAAGCACAGGTATTATGTGATATTTTTTGATGATTTTTCTCAGAAGTGCTGGATCTTCTTCATGCAGAAGAAGAGCGAGACATACTCAAAGTTCTGTGAGTTTAAGGCGTTGGTTGAGAAAGAATCAGGGAAGCATGTGAAGGCTCTTAAGAGAGACAACGGTGGTGAATTCATCTCTGGCGAATTCAAGGACTTTTGCAGCGCAGAAGGAATTCGAAGAGAGCTCATAACACCTCATAACCCACAGCACAACGGGGTTGCTGAGCAGAAGAACAGAACGATCGTGGGTGCTGCACGGGCGATGTTGCATGATCAGGACCTTCCCATACACTTGTGGGCTGAGGCATGCAATACTGTAGGATATGTGCAGAACCGTTGTCCTCACAAGATACTTGGCATGAGTACACCCGAGGAGGCATTTTCTGGTAAGAGGCCTGATATTTCCCATTTGAGGATTTTTGGTTCACTTGTTTACATTCATGTGATGAAGGATTCCAGGAAGAAGCTGGAGCCGACCGCAGAGGTTGGGATATTTTTGGGGTACACTGATACGCCCCACAACTATCATGTGTATTTTCCAGACAGTCGCAAGACTGTTGTGCGACGGGATATCAAATTTCAGGAGGAGAAAGCCATGAAGTGTTTGCTTGAGAAGGAGCCACACTTGCATGCAGATGAGGAGCTATTAGTTCCTAAGGATGAGTCTCAGGATGTGGATCAGCCACAAGATGAGGTTCATGGAGTGGAAGAGACCACTCATTCAGTGCCAACCATCAGAGGGCGGAAGCGCACTATAGAAGCTGAACGGCCCCACTCAAGATACGAGAGGGTTGCTCACAACTTCCATCACGGTGCGGACAAAGGGCAGTCCCCCCGTCGGTATCTACTGGATACACGCTCTTATGAGCAAGTGTGTCCTTGACAAAGAACCATCCTCTTCCCCCAAAGGCATTTGTGGAGGAATCTGTGGAGTGGAAGTGTATGAGTGAGAAGCGTGTGGATGGGTTGTCGAAAATAATTGCATGGGAGATTGTCCCAAGGCCGGAAGGGAAATCAATGGTGGGTTCGAGATGGATCTACAAAGTGAAGCAAGCAGCTGACGGGAGTGTGGAGAAGTACAAGGCAATATTTGTTGCCCGAGGCTTCTCACAGATTGAGGGGATCGATTATGAGGAAACCTTTGCACCTGTCGCAAGGTATTCTTCCATACAGACGATTCTTGCTCTCTCAGCGCAGATGGGGTGGCACATTCATCGGATGGATGTGAAGACTGCATTCCTCAATAGAGTGATTGAGGAGGAGGTGTACATAGAGCAACCCGAAGGTTTCGAGATCTTCAGCAGCAAGTCGCATGTGTGCAGGCTCAAAATGTTCATGTGAGTTGAAACAAACTTTTATAAGTGTATATGTGTGGTGTATGAATCGACATTTGTTCCAGGACTTGGATTCTCCAGAAGTGGCGGAATCCAGTTTATGCTAGATAGTGGTGGAGGGTAAGTTGCTGATCATTGTACTTTTATGTAGATGATTTTATTTTGACAGGTGATGAACTGTTGATACACTCATGCAAGGCTGATCTTGCAAAGGAGTTTGAGATGAAGGACTTGGGCCTCCTTCATTATTTCCTGGGATTGGAAATTTGGCAGCGCAGTGATGGACTATTTGTTTCTCAGGGTAAGTATGCCTAGGAGATACTGGAGAAGTTCAACATGCATGGCTGCAAGCCTGTTGATACTCCTCTTCCTGGTGGTTGGAGGAAGGAGGATGCTACTTCGACGGAGGTAGTGGATGCCACTGTTTATCGACAGTTGGTGGGGTCGCTTATGTATCTGGTCAATACACGACCCGATATATGCTATGCAGTTAACCAGCTTTCACAAGCTATGGTTAAGCCTACCAAGCTCTTTTGGAAGGAGGGGAAGCATGTATTGAGATATCTCAGAGGCACATCGGGATATGGATTGTGGTACAGACAGTCGGATGAGGGTAAAGGATTGTGTGGCTTCGAAAGTAAGATTGGGTAGGAACGATGAAAGAAACTGTCCGGAGGGATTTTCGATGCTTGGTCGCTTAACGGTTTCTTCGTACTGTAGAATCCATGGCACTCATTTCGATAAGGGGCGGGGGTATATGGCAATTTTGGCTTGGTAAAGGCTATGTAGATGAGGAAAGATCTTTGGTCGGGTTGTTAAGTTCACATGAATCTCTTGTGATTTGTTGTGATGACGATTTACATTAAAATCTCGAGAAATTCAATCTGTGCTTTCATGATATTTCTAAACATATTGATATCCCGTGTCATCATATCAAATACAAAGATTGTGTGCGGCGGAAGATCACTGTTACTTTCATACATTCCCACGGAGATCAAAATCTTTTGATATCTTGATGAGCGCTACGGAAAAATCGAATACCTGTGGCCCGAGTTAGGGTTGCAGATAATCCTTATCTTGTTGAGAGGGAGTTTTGATATTGCAACAAGATGAGGAGCTTAGTGGAAAGAAGTCGCCTTCACTAAGTGGGCCCGCAGGCTATTTTTGGCGCAAAGTCTATTTTTAGACTATGTCTATTTTTAGACATATGGATCATGTTCTATGAGTTGCAGGATGCTATTTGTGGATGGTTGGTCAAGTTAGGAAAAATAGATGGACTTCTATTTTTAGACATACTGGGCGGAATCTATTTTTAGATTGCCAGTCTAAAAATAGATATGTCGAATATTATTAGCTCTTAATAATATTTGGACTCTAAACATTATCTTATCCTCTTGGAGCACTTCGATTGAGTACCTGAGATACCTTATGGTATGGAAGAATTTGCTATTCACAGAAATTTAAGTGGAACTATGGGATGGAACTTCAATTAAAACTCATGTGAAGGTTTGGTGGAGTTGATTAAGGAGTTAATGGAGTTTTGTTGATTTAACTAATCAACATGGTTGAACTAGTTGTATTTAATCTAGCGATAGTACACCTAGTAAAAAACAGGTATTAGAATTAATTGTAAACTGTTAATCCACTAAGAAATGCATCCAATTCTTAGGTGCATGGACAATTTAGGTGAAGCCGATGCAGAGAATAGGTGAAAAACGGTTAACTATGGGTTGCTTGTTCTATACCATTGCATATTTACCTTTAGGTGATTGAGAGTCATAAAAGTTGCCTAATACAAGCCAAAATTAGTTTTATGTTATTTAATGAGCCATCCTACAACATTGATTACGCAATAGAGGTTGGCTATCAGGTGGCAGAGATTGGAGCATGTGTTTTGCTAGATCTAGCTTGATTAGTGTGTAGCAATTGGAGGTTGTGATGAGAGCTTGTGAGGAGCTTTGTACAATGATTTTTACATGATATCTATGACATATAATATACATATAGTTGGGGTTTTCAGCTTTAAGCTTTCCCATGAAATACTGTGTTCATATGTGTGAATTTTTATGGTTTTAATGTGCGCATGAAATTGATTTTATTTACACATGTAATGATCAATGGTAGAAGAGATTCTGTATTGTGCATGAAGATAAAATAGTGTGTGATCAGGAGAATCTTGGTGAATAATATATCAGTTATTCAAATTTTCTACACAATATAGCTCACAATAATGGAAATAGAAACAAGTATTAACACATTACATATGAGAAAAATGATAGATCCATGTTATTAATCATAACATCAATAAATGTATACAAAATATTGGATAAGCTACGCAAGGGAAGCCCCCATCAAGCAAAAGCACCAATACATGAGTTGCAACTGCTACAAAAAATGTCTAGAACAAGTACAACGCAGTTTTAGTGACTAATACTTCAGCTGGGAAATATATATAAATGGATATGATAAGATCATGCTTATACAAGGCCAAAAATGGAGATCTATGCTCCCATACACATTTCCGAACCCAGGAAGGTTTCAGGAAATACCCCAGATACAAATGGTAAATCTAAAGCCCTAGGGCTGAAGAATCAATGCAATTGAAGCATAAAGAGGAGGTGGCTGAAACTGATTTAGATCTGAATGGAACTCCTCCAATAGACTTTCTCAATTAACTATTGATCCCCTTTAATGGAAAGTAAACACTCCAAATGGAGCACTGAACTCACACGTACGACGACTCACTAAAATAATGCAGACATGGACTGGAACTGTGTTGTAGGTGATGATGAAGACTTGGCTTAATACCAAAATATGAAAGAAAGCCCA
This sequence comes from Pinus albicaulis, assembly GCA_034641835.2. Classification (NCBI taxonomy): domain Eukaryota; kingdom Viridiplantae; phylum Streptophyta; class Pinopsida; order Pinales; family Pinaceae; genus Pinus; species Pinus albicaulis. The sequence continues at coordinate 788,462,896 of CM076573.1, read as the reverse complement.
GGGAACTTCCTTACCGATCCTATAATGGAAATAAAGCTTCCTCCACTGAAGACAAACTTAGAAATGGTCCAATGAAACCCTCCACTGCTACACCCTGCAACTCAGCACATATCTAAAAAGAATCTACGCTGTAGAAGAAAGCTAAAGATTGGGAAAATGTTGGAATGTGGAATGTAGTGAAAATACTCTTCCGTAGAGGTCACTCAAGGATAGAGGTGGGATTCCCACTCGGGAACACCCTTGTGCTAAACAACACTGCAATCTTAGCTAAACAGCTGAAGAGAGTCAAAAGCCTTAACATACCACAATCAAATAATAATAAAAAACATGATCACAATGGCTGCCATCCTCTTCCTTATATTCTTAGTGAGCTTCCTCACCCTTGGCCGCACTCATTAAAGGCACTACTTCCATGCAAAGGATATCCCTCCAAAACTGCACTGTCCCTCATTGAATGTCCACTACTTCCATACCAGTGATGTTGATTTGGTCAAATTTGACCCAATCCACATGCTTCTTCCCTTTTTCACACATAGGGGAGCTTTATGCAGCACTTTTGATGCCCTCCATTCACATTTGGATTGATTTTATTCCTACTAAGGAGATTTATGGGTCTCCCTACCCTCGTATTATTCTAACCAAGAAGAAAAATTAGATTTTAATATTCCAATTAACTGCATGCTAATTTAGGTATATTACAATCCTTCCCTGCCAAAATTTGCTTCCCCTCAAGCAACTACAAGGATAGATCTGAAAAATGTAGGGAACCTTCATTCCCATGTGAAGCTCCAATATCCAAGCTATCATCCATATAAAATGAATCACCCTCTAGAATGGTAATTCATAGAAAAACTCCTCCCACATGCTCATGAGAGGCTCCTCCCAAAGGCTCAAGTCAACCATATGGCTCACCTCATAAGGAAAAAAGTGATATAATGTAGCAGCCATATAATTTCCCATGCTCCTCCTGAAGCATGAATAAGTGTGGGAAGTTTCATTCCCAATGGACACATCCAACCCATGTGTCTTTCCTCCAATCATGTCCCCAACAATGATAAGAAAATCATCAACATATGGGACCATAATCAATGTCATGCTAGCTTCCATATGTAGCACTAGAGAAGGACAATGGTCCCTTAAGTGCAACAAGCGCAGTTTTACTCCTAACTGCATCAGAATATGGAATTATGAGTGGTTTCCCAACCACTTTCTTGCTGCCCCAATATTCTCACGTGCTTGGATAAGGTGTATGATGTATGGTGCAAATTGAGCACACCTTGAATAAGATATCATCTCCCCAAGATCTCCTAGGGAGTGGCCATCATCAATACTGCTTATGGCCTCAAGTAGACCATGAAGTCTAGAATAAAGAGTGTCCCATCTTAGAGAAATGCCTTGCACATGAATGTTAAGGAAATACAAATACATAGTAAATGAATCATGATGTAGAGAAATACAATATTTACCATGTACTTGGTTCAAGATAGTAAGGTGGCTCATAGATGGGCCTCCTCTCACTCCCAATGAGAAAGGAAGTAGCTATGATAACTCTACCAAAGATTTATGTCTCTCCTCATCCTCCAAACAATCCATGCATCTACTCATATTGTGGTGTATCTCCTCTTTGAAGCCTTCCCAAATGAATCCCTCAAGGATAGTACGGTATGTTCTTATAAAACCAGTGGGTTTGGAGAGAAAACCCTCATATGTTGTACCTAGTAGTTTCTCCTTGAGCTTAGAAGCTCTGGTCAAGAAGATCCTACTCTGAAAATAGATGACCCCATATCTCATTGCATATCTCCCATAAGATAACTGGCCATTAAGCACTCTGCATGAAAGGAGATCCTTGGAGTATTCTACTAATAGTTGGGATCTCCAATAAGGGTCAATACTCAATAATGAAAATGCTACTTATCTATCATGTGAAGTCCATACCATGTTGTTGCTCTCTTCTTTGACATCTCCCATGCCAAAGTCATACACTAAGATGCTGCAATATTGCTTCTTCTGCTCTTCCTGCAACTGTTCATGCTCTAGTGAAGGTGGGAGTTTTTGGAGGCTAGACTTCCATGAAAAACTATCTCCCATTAAAAAATTTCTAGGTTTGGCCAATGTAATCATGAGTGGCCACCAACATCTACAAAATATGGAAGATTACTTCCAATGTGGAAGTATCTTCTGATTCTCCAAAGCCATGGAGTGGTCTCCTTGCACAATGATGGTGCCATCCATCCCTGAAACCTCTTCTCTTAGCACAAGATGTTTGGTGAGAGTGGGTAATACTGATATTGGGAGAATGCATCCCTCCTCCTTGAGCCAACCCTAGACTCTCTACCTTGTGTCAAGTATTCCCAATATCCTCATCCCTCCAAAATCTATGAGTGGTGCAACTAGATGTGATGCATCTCTCATTATATCCTAATCTGGTGGTCTCCTGGGTGGAATTCCTCCATGTAATGAGACATCAATGTCAAGAGTAGACTGCATATATGAGTGGACTTCTTTTTCCTTGCTCTCACTACGCAAATCAGTCTGCCCCTTTTGTGCATCAACCTTCTGAAATATACAGGGGTGTGTGCTCCTAATCATATGATGCTGGCCATCCTCCCTATATTCTTCTTTCATCTACAAGATCTCATAATCTATCAATGATGGCACATGCTGCTCATGGTTTGTGCTTTGATCTCCACATGTGAGATTCTTTGGAACTTCTTGCAGGGATACAAGAACTCCTCTCATTGGAGAAATTTCTCCATCTCCCTCTCCATGAGGTACTAGATCTGCTCCCGAGGTGACAATGCTATTACCTCCTGCCCGCTCTTCCTCTTCATCATTAATGGAAGATACCTCATCTTCATTAAGAGGCCCCTTTTCTTGACCCTATTTTGGAAAAGATATCTCCATATCTTCCTTTTGAGAATAGATCTCTTCCTCAAGTGGGGATCTTTCATCTAGAAAGGTTTTCTGCAAGTTTTCAACCCCCTCAATAGCATTTTGAAATGGATTTGGGTTTATGCATCCTCCAACTCATGCAAAGGTTTTGTTTTTTTAGGCTTGGATAGCTCAACCAATTATGTTTCAGAATGCTTCGCATCAAATCTTTTCACTAACCGCTTAGTGATATTTTCATAAGTAGATACATTTACATGATTCAAGGAAGAAGTTTCATAAAACCACCATGCATAAGACTTACCTTCAAGACGCAGTGCTGCTACTCTAATGGCTTCATCTTCTAAAACTTGGTGCTGCTAAAAATAGGTGTCTAGCTCCTTCACCCAAGCCCTAGTTGTACATTTAGGTGACCCATCAAAAGTAGATAGAAAATATCTACCCAAATCATGCTATTTTCACCTCTTGTGTCTATTGTGATTGCTAGGTCTTCTATTTTCCTTGATCTTGCAAAACCCTTGGAATTTTAGATGATCTTTTAACCTCTGAGATTGAGATTCATACTCTTGAAGTTAGTCACCAAGAGTCTCCTCCTTTGGTACATATCCTTCCTCCATCTCTCTTGCTATGAATAGAGGCATGGTAGAGTGTTGTAGATCTGATTGTGTGGTTGAATGCTCACACCCATAATATGAAGAACTGGAGCTTTCTTTATGTGCAAATATTTTTGAGGGATTTTCATGTCTTTCCCTCTTCATTCCCTTGATTTCTATGTTAATATCATGCATAGTTTGGAGAAGAAGTTATGAAAACTTATTTCCCGCCATATCTTCAAATAATGGAGACTTGCCTATGTCTCTTCTATGAGTCTTCTCCTTGCTGTGAGAAGCTTCTTCTTCTTCTGATAACATATATGCAATGTCTTCATAGGTTGAGCCAAGATTATGCTCTTATGCCACAATAATATCCCCAAATGGGAAAAGAAACAATATAGCTCACAATAATGGAAATAGTAGCAAGTATTAACACATTACATATGAGAAAAAAGATATATCCATGTTATTAAGCATAATAGCAATAAATTTATAAAAAATATTGGAGAACAAACCCCTCAAGCTAGGCAAGAGAAGCCCCCATCAACCAAAAGCACCAATACATCAGTTGCAGCTGCTACAAAAAATGTATAGAACAAGTACAACATAGTTTTAGTGACTAATACTGCGACTGGGAAATATATATAAATGGATATGATAATATCATGCTCATACAAGGCCAAAAATGGAGATCTATGCTTTCATACACATTTCCTAGATAACCCAGGAAGGTTTCTGGAAATACTTCAAATACAAATGGTAAATATAAATCCCTAGAGCTGAAGAATCAATGCAACTGAGGCACAAAGAAGAGGTGGTTGAAACTGATTTAGATCTGAATGGAACTCCTCCAACAGACTCTCTCAATGAACGAATTATCCCCTTTAATAGAAAGTAAACACTCCAAATGGAGCACTGAACTCACCCCTACAAAATCTCACTAAAATAACACAGTCATGGAATGGAACTGTGATGTAGGTGATGATGAAGACTTGACCTAATGCCAAAATAGGAAATAAAGCCCAGGGACCTTCCCTATTGATCCTATAATGGAAATAAAGCCTCCTCCACTGAAGACAAGATCATAAATGGTTCTATGAAACCCTCCACTACTGCAGCCTACAACTCAGCATATATCTAAACAAAATCTGCACTGTAGAAGAAAGTTGAAGCTTGGAAAAATTCCATAATGTGGAATGTAGTGGAAATTCTCTTCCTTAAAGGCCACTCAAGGATAGAGGTGTGATTCCTTCTTGGGAACACCCTTGTGCTAAACAACACTGAAATATTAGCTAAATAGCTGAAGAGAGCCAAAAGTCTTAACAGACCAAAATCAAAAAATAATCCAAAACATGATCACAATGGTTGCCATCCTCTTCCTTATATTCTTAGTGAGCTTCCTCATCCTTGGCCCCACTCATTAAAGGCAATAATTCCATGCAAAGGATCTCCCTCCAAAACTGTGTTTTTCCTCATTGAATGTCCACTACTTCCATACCAACAATGTTGATTTGTTCAAAGTTGACCCAGTCCACATGCTTCTTCCCTTGTTCTCACATAGGGGAGATTTATCCAGCTCTTTTGATGCCATCCATTCACTTTTGGAGTGGTTTTATTCCTACTAAGTATATTTATGTGTCTCCCTACCCTCTTATTCTTCTAACTAAGAAGCAAAATTAGATTTTAAAATTCCAATTAGTTGCATGCTAATTTATGAATATTACAATCCTCCCCTCCCAAATGTTGCTTGTCCTCAAGCAACTGCAAGGATAGATCTAAAAAAATGTAGGGAACCTTCATTCCCATGTGAAGCTCCAATCTCTAAGCTATCATCCATATTAAATGAATCACGCTCCAAAATGTTAATTCATAGAAAAACTCCTTCCACATTCTCATGAGAGGCTCCTCCAAAAGGCTCAAGTCAACCATATGGCTCACCTCATAAGGAAACAAGTGATCTAATGTAGCATCCATATAATGTCCCATGCTCTTCCTCAAGCATGAAGAAGTGTGGGAAGTTTCATTCCCAATGGATACATCCAACCCATGTGTCTTTCCTCAAATCATGTCCCCAACAATGATAAAAACATCATCAACATATGGGACCATAATCAATGTCATGCTAACTGCCATGTGTAGCACTGGAGAAGGACAATGGTCCCTCAAGTGCAACCAGAGCAGTGTTACTCCTAAATGCATAAAAATATGGTATGATGAGTGGTTTCCCAACCTCTTTCTTGCTGCCCCAATATTCTCACGTGCTTGGAGAAGGTGTATGATGTATGGTGCAAATTGAGCACACCCTGAACAAGATAGAATATCCCCAAGATCTCCTAGGGAGTGGCCATCATCAATACTGCTTATGGCCTCAAGTAGACCATGAAGTCTAGAAGAAAGAGTGCCCCCTATTGGACCAATTCCCTGCACATGAATGGTAAGGAAATACAAATACTTAGTAAATTAATCATGATGTACATAAATATAATCTTTACCATGTACTTGGTTCAAGCTAGTAAGGTGGCTCATAGATGGGCCTCCTCTCACTCCCAATGAGAAAGAAAGCAATTGTGATAACTCTACCAAAGATTTATGTCTCTCCTCATCCTCCAAACAATCCATGCATCTCCTCATATGGTGGTGCATCTCCTCTTTGAAGCCTTCCCAAATGAATCCCTTGAGGATAGTATGATATTCTCTTATAAAACCAGTGGGTTTGGAGAGCAAACCCTCATATGATTTTTATAGTAGTTTCTCCTTGAGATTAGAAGCTCTGGTCAAGAATATCCTACTCTAAAAATAGATGACCCCATCTACATATCTCCCATCAGATAACAGGCCATCAAGCACTCCACATTAAAGGAGATCCTTGGAGTATTCTACTAACAGCTGGGATCTCCAATAAGGGTCAATACTCAATAATGATAGTGTTTCTAATCTAACATGTGAAGCCTCTGTCATGTTGTTTCTCTCTTATTTTACATCTCCCATGTCAAAGTCATACATCGGGATGCTGCAATATTGCTTCTATTGCTCTTCTTGCTACTGCTCATGCTCTAGTGAAGGTGGGAGTTTTTGGAGGCTAGCCTTCCATGAAAATCTATCACCCATCAAAAAAATTTTGAGTTTGGCCAATGTAAGCATGAGTGGCCACCAAACTCTACCAAATATGGAAGATTCCTTCCCATGTGGAAGTATCTTCTGATTCTCCAAAGCCATGGAGTGGTCTCCTTGGACCCTAATGGTGCCATCCATCTCTGAAACCTCTTCTCTCAGTTCAAGATGTTTGGTGAGAGTGGGTAATATTGATATTGGGATAATTTCTCCCTCCTCCTTGAGATGACCCAGAATCTCTGTGCTGTGTCAAGTCCTCCCAAGATTCTCACCCCTCCAGAATTTATGAGTGGTGCAGCTAGATGTGATGCATATCTCATTATCTATTGATCTGGTGGTCTCCTAGGTGGAATGCATCCATGTAATGAGACATCAATGTCAAGAGTAGACTTCATATATGAGTGGACTGCTTTGTCCTTTCTCTCACTACACAAATCAGTCTTCCCCTTTTGTGCACCAACCTTTTGAAATAGATAGGGGTGTGTGCTCCTAATCATATGATGCTAGCCATCCTCCCTATCTTCTTCTTTCATCTGCAAGATATCACAATCTATCAATGATGGCACATGCTGCTCATGGATTGTGCCTTGATCTCCACATGTGATATTATTTCGAAATTCTTGCAGGGATACAAGAACTCCTCTCATTGGAGAAATTTCTCCATCTCCCTCTCCATGAGGTACTAGATCTGCTCCCAAGGTGACAACACTATTACCTCCTGCCTTCTCTTCCTCTTCATCATTAATGGAGGGTACCTCATCTTCATTAAGAGGCCCTTTTTCTTGATCCTATTTTGAAAAGGAGATCTCCATATCTTCCTTTTGAGAAGAGAGCTCTTCCTCAAGTGGGGATCTTTCCTCTAGCAAGGTCTTCTACAAGTTTTTAACCCCCTCAATAGAATTTTGGAATGGAGTTAGGTTTATGTGATGCAGAGGCATTAGGCTCAAAAGTTACTTTGTACATAAGTAGACATAGGGGGTCCCATGTTCTTTAAATTTCTTATAAATATTAATATTTTGAATAAATTTGGTAGGCAATTGTGATTGCTCTCAAGTCATTTTGAGAACATGAGAAATTGGTTAAGATAGGAATACAATGAGTCAGTTTAGGATCAGTTCAGTTATTGAGTCTAATTTTAGGAATTAGGAATGCTAAGAGTTGCTGAACTATTTGGAGATCTGAATCGATTCAGGTAATCCTTGTGGTATAAATGTAATCCTGAAGAGTTTAGATGGGAGAGGTAGATAAATTCTTCAGCAACAGAGTAGGAGGGTATTGGCCTTTGCATTGAATATCTGGCCAACCATGAATTTGTAAGCGATTTCTTAAGAGATTGATCACCTGTATATATATATATATATATATATATATATATATATATATATATATATATATATATATATATATATATATATATATATATATATATATATATATATTTATGGAGATTTTTTCATAAGTTCTGTATGCATAGAATGTGTTCTGGGTAGAATCTATTTGAAGAATGTTTGAGGCTCTAGAATAACTATGAATTCTGAGTATTGAAATGATTGAATTTTCTTGCTTTGACTATTCGAACCTTTCGTGAGAGTATGGTTAGAGGTCCTGGTTTTGTGAGTAGGAACCTCTGCGCAAAGCACTGCCAGTAAATTGAAGTTGGGGTTTTGATCGTCTTCTATGAGTTATTGGAGGAATTGACTTGTAAGGTGAGGTGAATCGATCACTGTAAGTATCGATTCTAAGATCAAGGAATTCCGTATGGATGAGACCCTGTGACAGAGTATATATAAGAAACACATAATAAACTTCTGTATGAGAATAGCAGTCTCAGTTATTGAATTGGTTGCAGTGTGAAATAACTTTGTAGCGAGAGTCATAGGAAGAGGGACTCGCTTTCGTATGTGAGTCATCCTATGAGGATTTAACCTCTGCGTAGAAGAAGACTCACGAGGAGGAGTGATTTCATCGTCATGTGGGGGAACCTGCTGATGGAGCGAAGTTAAGATGAAACCAGTACATTGAAGTGTTAAAATGGAACCTGGAAGGAAGAAGGTGGAACCTTGCAGGAGTGAACAGTAAAGGTGGGTTTCTGGTTTCAATCGCACTGCCTTCGTCGGGCAAGCGGTAATTAGAAAATCGACGCGATTCCATACGATGGGCGACACGTGTCCCTGAGCAGTGTTGCGAAACCACCTTCATCGCGCATTATCATTCGTGCATCTAGGCCAAGCGATATCCATAGGATCGTATGGAGCAGGATGACGTGCTCTCCGCCGTCGGATGTGGAAGGTCGTTAGTGCTGGGGCCGCGCATGTTGTCGCGCGTTAACTAGCGATGATGAAATCACCGTGATATCACTGTGGATCATCCGATCCGGAGATTGATCGATCGAAGGGTGGTCGCGTCGCAAGTTACAGGGGAGATAAGCCAGGTATGAATTGGGTTGTGTGTTGACTCCACATTTGTAAATGCGTTGTATGTGTGGGCCCCCAAATAAAAGATGTATTGATCAGGACTATTAAATTAAGTTTGCGAGTTAATAGAGGTACCTCCGATGTTGTTGAGTTTCAATGCGTAATTCATATATATTGACATGCTGCCCATATAATATTTGAATATCCGCAGTTGGCATGGACTTATGATTACCCTGATTTTGAGTTATATTTGGGCATCAATCTGAAATGAATATTTATATGCATTGGAGAGTATAATTGTGGGTTAATAGTAGGAGCCCGGGCATCATTATGGATCCTTCCAACTCATGCAAATTTTTTGTATGTTTAGGCTTGGCAAGCTCAACCAAGGATGTTTCAGAATGCTTTGCATCAAATCTTTTCACTAACCTCTTAGTGAAATTTGCATAAGTAGATACATTTACATGATTTAAGGAAGAAGCTTCATAAAACCACCAGGCATAAGCCTTACCTTCAAGATGCAATGTTGCTACTCTAATGGCTTCATCTTCTAAAACTTGATGCTGCTGCATAAGGGTTTCTCGCTCCTTCACCCAAGCCCTATCTGTACATTTAGGTGACCCATCAGATAGAAAATATCTACCCAAATCATGCTACTTGCACCTCTTGCTTCTATTGTGATTGCTAGGTCTTATATTTTCCTTGATATTGCAAAACCCTTGGAATTTTAGATGATATTTGAACCTCTGAGATTGAGATTCATACTCTTGAAGATAGTCACCAAGAGTCTCCTCCTTTGGTACATCTCCTTCCTCCATCTCTCTTGCTATGAATATAGGCATGGTAGAGAATTTTAGATCTGATTGTGTGGCTGAATGCTCACACCTATAATATGAAGAATTGGAGCTTTCTTTATGTGAAAATATTTTTGAGGAATTTTCATGTCTTTCCCTCCTTAGTCGCTTGATTTCTCTGTTAAGCTCATGCATAGTTTGGAGAAGAAGTTCGGAAAGATTCTTTCTCTCCATTTCTCCAAATATTGGAGACTTGCCTTTGTCTCTTCTGTGAGTCTTCTCCTTTCTGTGATAAGCTTATTCCTCTTATGATAACATAGATGCAATGTCTTCACAGGCTGAGCCAAGATTATGCTTTGATACCATTGTAATATCCCCAAATGGGAAAAGCAGCAAAATAGCTCACAATAATGGAAATAGTAGCAAGTATTAACACATTAAATATGAGCCAAATGATAGATCCATGTTATTAAGCATAAAATAAATAAATGTATACAAAATATTAGAGAACAAACCCATCAAGCTAGGCAAGAGAAGCCCCCATCAACCAAAAGCACCAATACATGAGTTGCAGCTGCTACACAAAATGTCTCGAACAAGTACAACGTAGTTTTAGTGACTAATATTGTAGTTAGGAAATATGTATAAATGGATCTGATAGGATCATGATCATAAAAGGCCAAAAATGGAGATCTATGCTCCCATACACATTTCCTAGATAACCCAGGAAGGATTTATGGAAATACCCTAAATACAAATGGTAAATCTAAAGCGCTAGGGATGAAGAATCACTGCAACTGAAGCACAAAGAGGAGGTGGCTGAAACTGATGTAGATTTAATGACACTCCTTCAATAGACTCTCTCAATGAAGGGTTGATCCCCTATAATGGAAAGTAAACACTCCAAATGGAGCACTGAACTCACCCTTGCAAAAACTCACTAAAATAACGTAGTCATGGACTAGAACTACGCTGTAGGTGATAATGAAGACTTGGAATGAAGACAAAATATGAAATAAATCTCAGGGACCTTCCTTACTGATCCTCTAATGGAAATAAAGCCTCCTCTGCTGAAGACAAGCTCAGAAATGGTCTAATGAAACCCTCCACTGGTGCACCCTACAACTCAACACATATCTAAACAAAATATGCACTGTAGAAGAAAGGTGAAGCTTGGTAAAATGCCAGAATGTGGAATTTAGTGCAAATACTCTTCCTTAGAGGCCACTCAAGGATAGAGGTGGGATTCCCGCTCGGGAACACCCTTGTGCTAAAAATCACTGCAATATTAGCTAAACAGCTGAAGAGAGCCACAAGTCTTAACATACCAAAATCAAATAATAATCCAAAACATGATCACTATGGCTTCCATCCTCTTCCTTATATTCTTGGTGAGCTTCCTCACCCTTGGCCCCACTCATTAAAGGCACTACTTCCATGCAAAGGATCTCCCTCCAAAACTGCGTTGTCCCTCGTTGAATGTCTACTACTTCCATGCCAACGTTGTTGATTTGGTCAAAGTTGACCCAGTCCACATGGTTCTTCCCTTGTTCACACATAGGGGAGCTTTATCAAGCTCTTTGGATGCCCTCCATTCACATTTGGAGTGGTTTTATTCCTACTAATGAGATTTATGGCTCTCCCTACCCTCATATTCTTCTAACTAAGAAGAAAAATTAGATTTTAATATTCCAATTAGCTGCATGATAATTTAGGAATATTGCATCCTTGGAACATATCCTAGAGAACCCCCTATGTTGCCAGAGGAGGTTCCAGCAACTACAGGTGTTGTGGTGGCCATGATGAGTTCGTCGAACATAAAACTGAGTGATGAGCCATCGTCTGATACCCAGAGTATTGTCGCTACTGACTCAACTTTCCTCCCATATGCCATCACCCAAACACCATTTTTATACCCTCCACCTAGTTTTGTTTCACACCAAGTCATGACAACACTTACATTGCCAAATACTGTTCTCACAATACCCATTTGGTATTTTTCCCCTTTGACCATGTCAGGAAACTGAGGTATCACCTTTTGAGGAGCCATTCTTATTGCCTCTTAGGAGGCCATCATAAATTAGGAAGCACCTGTATCGACATCGGTTGGTGCCACTCAAAAGGATAAGAAAAAAGTGAAGAAGGTGGACACCCCAAATATTCCTAAGACACCTCCACCTTGTGCTTTATGCATCATCGTTTGCAACCCTACCAACACCTGCCCTGAGTTAGAGGAGTTAAAAACTCTCCTACATGCCCAAATAATGGTCGTGACCCCAGCTCTACCTATTCAAGAAAATGTCACAATGGTGCAAAACAAGGCATTAGGCACTAACCATGCATGCCCTATATGCGCGAAATACAAGAATTATCTCATCATTGCCCGAAATCCCTTGATATAGAGATTAATTTTGCATACTCGTGCAATCCAATTCCCATGCTCCATTAGTAGAAACCATGCAAACAGCTAATGATGGATCAAATACAACCCTATACGCACGAGAGGAACTAGATTCATGCTCATACCCACCTCCCCCAAACCTGCAAAATACAAGAAGGAAAACAAAGTATACACCTCCTACCCTAGTTTGCGCCTTGTGCGATGAACCGGACCATTTAATCACCCAATGCCATGAATTAAGGGAATTTAATTGATGGTACCCATTCAACTGTGTTTCCAAAAGAAAAATATCTAGGCACAAATTCCATGCTTGTCAAATTTGCACCAGTAATCATCATGTATGTCATTGTCCTCATCTTTCTCGATTCCGCTCCATGTTAGACTTCATGCACCGGTTCATCGATGAAATATATGACTTAGTCGGCTCAAACACTGAATCTTCGTACAAAAACACACCCCAGGGGGATGAAGCATATAGGTCCATATTATATGTGTTTGAGGAAAAAAGGTCGCTAGTAATCCCACCAACTTCCTCTCACCATCACCAACCTAGATATAGGAAAAAGACCAAGCACCTTAAAACCACATGGTCCAAACATTAGAGGAAATTTTAGCCTAAAATTTCCCATGAAATTTTCATGTAATAATATGTAAACCAATCAAAATCCTTTAAATTTAAAAAGAGGTACATGTAAATATTATGGAGGGAAAATAGAAAAACTACTTTTTTCAATTGTATTTTTGGCTTATCTCGCTATAGGTTTACTCAAATTTCAATTGTATACAATCATTGGATGCAAAATTAAACTCCACATCCAACGAGTACCCATTATTCATATTTTTGAGAAGACCCTCATTGATAAAAAATGTAGATATATTGAAAAAGCATGTTGAACACACTTTTTCAATGGAGCTGTAATTTTTATCAATGTGGGTCTTCTCACAAGTATGCATAATTGGTACTCGTTGGATGTGGAATTTAATTCTGCATCCAACGAGTGTATACATTTAAAATTTGAGTAGACTTATAAAGAGATAGGCTAAAAATACAATTAAAAAAAAACACTTTTATTATTTTCCCTCCAAAATTTATAACTTGTATTTTATTATTTTTCCTTAGGAGGCCACTTTTAGGCTAAAATTTCCTCTAATTCCACCCCTCCCATATGCCCTATGCTATAAACCGAACCACTTGGTTAACCAATATTGGGAATTTAGAAAGTTTATTTATTTTTTTTGCATCGTGGTACCATTCACCAGATCCACCTCTCTAACCAAGAGAAAATCACATGTTGTTATTTCCACATCTACTCTCAATTTCATCACATGAAGAATTGCTTGTATATTCTACGTTTTAGATCATCCTAAGCAGCATTAAGCCAAATCCACCCTAGGAAGTCACACCATGCGAGTACTAATACCAGGATATGGCAAGCACTAAGAAATGCCACATCTCATGACCCTAACCAATAATCGTCGTCTTACGCTATGAGAAGTAATGACTCCCATACTATCTACTTGGTTAGTACTAGCCCTCACTGCAACATTTGCATCAGTAATTCTCATAGTAAAAAATAATTCCCTATGTTACAAACATTTCATCATGTTTGGATTCAACATCACCTTCTATTGTAGAAGAAACCTTTCCCACTTGTATGCCAACAAGGTTGCAAGAATTCCCTCCCACTCGCTATAAACCGACCATTACGGAAATTTTTCCACCACCTAATGCTGACGACACACAACATTACATACGATTCATCTCATCATCCATAGGAACCATGATTCTAGTTTTCTGCTCATCATTTTTTGGTGTTGAGGCCGCTAAATCTACCATGCCAGTAGTAACACCACCAATAGTGTAGACCCATCCCATATCCATGTTGTCAACTTTGTTTTTTCTACGACATCAACCAACAAATCCTATTCTTGCTTGTCAACTAGCACTGCTAGGCCAAAAATCCCTTCTCACAGCCTTTCACAATCCAATTAAACTTTAGATAATATTTTTCACTCAAATGAATATATTCTAGAGGCCATGACAGAACCTGAATGTACATGGGATGCCATGCACCATCGTTTGTTTTTTCTATTTGAAAAATCATTTGTGCCTACCAACACACCAAACCATGACCTTTTTGCCAGAAACTATAAATATTTTTTACCATTGGGGAGAATAGATTGGCTCAAAAATCCCATCCCAATGCCCAATTCATTTGAGGAAGGAAACATGTCAAATATTTAACCTACCATTAAGGTAAATATTTCTAAAAAACCTAGAAAGATCGAAGAATTATCCCTGAGGGAAACATGCTATCTAGAAGAGGTAACCTTATAAACCTCCTTATTCCAATAATATAGGGATATTTTTGTTGGAAATACTGACGAGGGGGGTGAATCAGTATTCCTTTCAATTAGAACATTAGTTAATCTTCAATTATTATCAGTGTTTGTACAATGATAGAAGTAAACAAAAGGAACACAAATGCACACAGTTTTTAAGGTGGAAACCCACTCCGGGACAAAAAACACCTAATGCTTTTCTAATAACTATTTAATATTCAACTCCAATTGAAAATAAAGCTCCAACTTCCTAGAATCTAGAAAATCATTCTTCTCCAGCTCCCACTGGATGGATGCTCCAACGCCCAAGATTCTTCAGTATTCAACTGAACGGATGCCCCAACACCCAATGAGCTACAACTCACCCTAGCACCACCCTACCACCTTGAATTTTTCATAGACTTGAACCTATTGGTGACTTCATGCACTGACCTATTACCACCCTACCACCCTATAGAAGAATAAAAGAAGAATGGACTCTCGTACCAGGGAAAATGATCCACTTTACAATGATATAGAATGATGTAGAAGAAGAAGACACACTAGACCATAACCCCAACTATGAAACAACCACCTAATGATGATCCTAGACATCCCGACATTGCCTCTTCAACTCTTGGCAGATTGACACTAGTATAATTTTTACAATAATGTATTTACAATGACTTAGTACAATTATACCTTTACAGTGATTGTATGCAGTGCTTCCCACTTGAAGACTTCATGTGATGAACTTCTTGCTGCTGTTTTCCACCTTGATTTCTTCTCTTTTCATGCTACCCTATGTTGCACCTTACTTTGCTTTGCTGCCCTAGAAAGTCTAGTCCTTTATAGCCCTTGACAACACATGATCTAGCTTTTTCTTGCCTTCTAGGAGCTTGATATTAATTCTGGTGTATCTCTATTATATCAGATCCACAATATGTGATTTTTGGCCCTGTAGTAGTCCTCTGAGTTTTCTTTCCAATGTCACAGGTCTAACCCAATTTTGATTCTTCAAGAGATAGTTATGCCAAATCTCTGACAATGCCCTAATTATGGACTGTTTCAATAGAGTGAACTTGTACAACATGCCACGTGTCACTGTTTTTTCATTTGGCCCTAAAATTGATACAGAGAAAGCTATAGTACATACACTATCTACCAATTTTTATAAAATTCTAATCTGATACTTATAGAGAGAGTTATGATGATTTTCCCAAGGTCACTTCTTTGAGATGAATTTCAGGAGCTTGCAAAAACACTGACTTCCACAAATCATATCACCTACAATCTTGTGCACCTTGATCTGAAATTTTTACAGGAGCTTCCTAAGGATTTAGGCTTCACCTCATAAACATTTTAGCTTCTGAATCTTCGTAGAAAAAAATTTAGAGTGAAAATTCCATGATGACCTGTTTCATATAACGAAATCCTTGCATAAGGAGGATATGAGGATCACAATTTATATAAATTCTTAGGTGGAGATGGGCTTCAAAAGTGAACGTGGGGGGGATTTTAGGAGCTTAAAAATTATTAATTATTGAATTTTCAATGACCGATGCCACAACCCTATGGGGTTTTAGCCCATTAACTGCAGTTACAAACTTCAAACATGAATATCTCTCAAACCGTGAAGAATTACGTGGAGTGCCATATATCAACGGAAACATCTCAACAAGTAGAAACTATTAAAATAATTATTGACCCATAATATAGTAATTTTATAGGTCAAAATTTCCATGCAATATTGGGGTAGACCCTGGTGCTGCTTGGGTTGACATCAATAACAACCGCTGATCAACAATCTCCCCCTTTGGCATTGATGGCAACACAAGTACTCCCCCTGCGATCATGACACCTCTTCCTACAACATTCTCTCCCCCTTTGAAATCAATGGCAAAGGGTAACTCCCCCTGACACATAAACATCGTGCAGAACTGTACACACTTCCACTCCCCCTTTATATTATGAATAAGGAAAATCTAATGAGAACTTGGGAGAATCCCAAGCTTATGGTGAAGATATTGAAATGCTTCACGAGGTAAAGGTTTAGTGAAGATATCAATGATTTGTTCTTTTGTACCAACATACTCAAGTTTGATATTATTTTCAGCGACTTGTTCTCTAACAAAATGATATTTGATCGGAATGTGTTTTGTTTTTGAATGCATGACATGATTCTTAGAGATGATGATGGCACTGGTTTTTTCATAGAATATGGGAATAGGCTCACTAAATTGTACTTGAATATATTGGAAAGTTTGTTCCAACCAAAGGACTTGAGTACAACATGATGCCGCTGCAATTTATTCTGCTTCCATTGTAGATAACGAGATTGAGGTTTGCTTTTTGCTCAACCATGATATGAGACAACCACCTAGATAGAATGTTGCTGCACTAGTACTCTTACGATCATCAACGCTTCCTACCCAATCTGCATCTATAAAGGCTTGAATAATGAGATTGTTACCCTTGGGATACCACAAGCCATATTCTTTTGTGCCCTTTAGAGATCGAAGAATAATTTTTACAGCAATAATATGTGATTCTTTTAGTGTTGCTTCGAATCTTGCTACTTGTCCAACAGTTTGCATAACATCTGGTCGGGAGGCTATTACATATAGAAGACTCCCAATCATAGATCTGTACAACCTCTGATCCACATCCTTAGATGAGTCATCTATGCTCAATTTGCAACCTGTTACCATCAGAGTAAGGACAGGTTTGCAAAATTCCATTTTGAATTTCTTGAGCGTTTCCTTGATGTACTTGGCTTGACATATAAATATTCCTTTCTCTTGTTGAGATTTTTGAAGCCCTAAGAAGTATGTCAAATCACCAAGTATATACATCTCAAACTCACTTTGCATCTTTGTAAAAAATTTCTTACTTAGTCGATCATCATTACTACCAAATATTTTATCATCCACATATACCTCAACGATTGTTAAATTATCTTTATCTATTTGTACATAAATATTGTTATCAACAATACCTTTATTGAACCCTTGTTGATGTAGATATCCATCAAGACGAGCATACCATGCTCTGGGAGCTTGCTTGAGAC
Source organism: Pinus albicaulis (assembly GCA_034641835.2). Lineage (NCBI taxonomy): Eukaryota > Viridiplantae > Streptophyta > Pinopsida > Pinales > Pinaceae > Pinus > Pinus albicaulis. The sequence continues at coordinate 788,445,302 of CM076573.1, read as the reverse complement.
CATATAGAGCCTTCTTTAAACTGCAAACATAGTCTTTTTTTTCTGATAGTAGAAAACCTTCAAGTTGTTCGATGTAAACTTCTTCTAATTCGCCATTTAGAAATGTTGACTTCACATCCATTTGGTATACTTTGATTTTCTTGAACATGCATAGGCGAGAAACATTCGGATGGCTTCCATTCTAGAAACTGGTGCAAATGTTTCGTCGAAATCAATTCCTTACACTTGTGCATAGCCTTTGCAAACCAATCTTGCTTTGTTTCTAGTAACCTATCCATCTTCATTCAATTTGTTATTGAACACCCATTTTGTCCCAATGAAATTTTTATCTTTTGGTCATGGAACTAATTCCCATGTGTTATTATTCTTGATTTGATCCAATTATTCATTCATAGCTGCTACCCAATTTTCATTCTGGTTGGCTTCCTCAAAACTACTAGGCTCAAAGGTTGCTAGAAAAGCAATGTGAGCTTGTTATGATGAACGAAGCTATCGGCCTTCATTTATGTCACCAATGATTTGATTTGATGGATGGTTCTTTTGAATCCATTCTCTTGTTCTCTTTGGAGGAGCTTCTTGTTGTTGTTCTGGTATATCTTGATGACCATTATTTACTTCTTCCTGGTTGATAGTTGCTTCTTTTTCTAGAATTTTCTCTGTGTCTTTTTCAACCTCTGTCTCAAGTTTCAAATATTCTAGATCCTCATCATTATTCGTTAGAACACCACCTTCATCAAATGTAACATTTATTCTCTCCACTATCTGTTTTCGTCTTAGATTATAGCATTTATAGGCCTTTCTTTTGCGTGAGTAACCAACAAAGATGCTTTCATCAACACGTGATTCAAAATTACCCAAATTTTGATCTTCTCTTTTGATATAACATTTTCTTTTGAAGATTCTGAAATATTTTACATTAGTTGGTTTTACTTTCCATAATTAATATGGGGTCTTGTTGCAATTATTTCTGAGAATAATTCGGTTGATAATGAAGACTGCCGTATCAATTTCTTGAACACAGAATTTTTCATCCAATTTTGAGTTCTTCAACATTGTTCTACCATTTCCTATACGGTTCTGTTCTTTCCTTCAACAACTACATTTTGCTGAGGTGTTCGTGCTGTTGAAAATTGTCTTTTTATTCCATTTTGGTCACTGTATTGCTGAAATAATTTGGAAGTAAATTCTCCTCCATTATCTGATCTGAGACACTTTATTTTCAAATCAATTTCATTTTCGACCAACCCCTTGTAGATCTTAAAGTACTCAAATGCTTCAGATTTTTTCTTTAGAAAACTGACAGCTGTCATCCTAGTATAGTCATCTATCATTAGCATGAAATATAATTCTCCATCTAAGCCTTTTTTTTTCATAGGACCATATAGATCAGTATGTATCAATTCCAATGGATGTGATACAAAGTGTTCCTTTGTTTTAAATTGGACTTTTGTCTGCTCGCCGTGCCGACAGGCCTCACATAGTATGTTGGAAGGTTTTGAGATTTTCAGCATTTCTCGTACTGCTTCCTTTTTTCTTATCCTGACAAGATTGTCAAAGTTTATGTGACCCATTAGTTTGTGCCATAACCAGCTTTCATATTCTTTAGCTAGTAGACATGCTTTAGTTGCTTCATCCAGAACATATATGTCATTTGGAGCTTGACTTGTTGTAGCCACAATTTTACCATACCTTCCTTTCCTGATTTCACATTTTGTGGAGTTGAATAGCATTGTGTGTCCTTGATCACACATTTGTCCAACACTGAGCAGATTGTGATTCATGTTTTCAACCAATAGAAAATTCTTGGCTATAACATCTTTTCTTCTGAGAGTGAAGGTATCTGATCCTTTAACATTTGAAGATCCATCATTTCCAAAGGATACAGTTCCATCCTTATTCTCTTTCAGGGATACAAATTTCCTTCTTTCTCCATTCATATGCGTTGAGAAACCACTATCAACATACCAAACATCTTTATTTTTTTGAGTCTTGAGAGCGAGAGCACAATTATCAGTCTTCTTCTTCTTCCATGTTCATTCATTCTCTAGCTTCGAAGATTCTTCTGGAGGATTTTCAAGTCTGCAGTCTCTGGCTATGTGTCCAAAGTTATGACATTTGTAACCTTCCATATTATTTCTTAAATGTTCAAATCTATTGTTGTTTTGTTGAGCCCTGGGAGTTTCATATTTCAAGGATCTCCTGGAATTGTATTGGTTCCTAGGGTACGTGCGACATTCTAAAGCTTTATGACCAAATTTTCCACATTAATAACAATAGCCATGAAAAATATGTTGGTACCTGGATGGAAATATTCATTGAGGAATCATCTTCCAAGGATGTTCTTGCGAATCTTGTCCAATGAAGTCTACATGCATGTCAGATCTCATAGGTTCATTGTATTTTGTTGTAGAAGGTCCTGCTTCTTCTTCTTTGTAACCAAGGCCAGTTCTATTGTTGTAAGATTGTTTATTCTTTATGAGTTATTCCAATTCCCCTGAGCTGTTGGCATATTTTTGGACAACTTTTCCCTTTTTCACTTCCTTACGCAGCGAGACTACTTCTGCTTCTAATGCTTCCCTTTCTTGGTTGCTTTCTTCCAACTTCTTTTGAAGTGACTCTTCAATACATTTGTGTTCTTCAACTTCAATTTTGAGATCTTGAACTTGTTCTTTAAGAGTATTGGAACGGATCTTCTCAGCCTTGAGCTCTTTTACAAGCCTAATTACCTCAGAAAATTATTCTCTGGTCAACCCTTATTCTTCATTGTTTGATACCTCTTGTTTATTGTGCTTGGCCATAAACAATACTTTCTCATTGGCTTCTTCTTCACTGTCACTGTCTTCATCGAATGATGAGCTATATTCTTTAGAGAGAAAGTTCCTTTTGGATCCTTTCTTTTTGCCTTTCTTGTTTAATTTATTAAATCCTTTCTTTCCTTTTGAGTTGCCATCACTTCTGTTCAGACATTTTGCTGCGAAATTCCCAACCTCACCACAACCGAAACATATCAATGGAAGTTTACCTTTGAATTTTCCCTTAAAAAATTTTAGTTTTCTCGTAAAGTAAGCATGTTCTTCATCCAAAATACCTTCTTCATCATCTCCCTTATCTTCACACTTGCAGGTGCATGTCTTTTCAATTGAAGGTTGTTTGTCCTAATTGGTTTTCTTAGATGCAACGAATGTAGTTTCTAGATGAAAAGTACCCTCTTCTTCATCAAGTCTCATTTCATATGCTATGAGAACTCCATGTAATTCCTCTTTTCTTATTTTGTCCAAATTTTCACTTTATTCTAAGACTAATACCTTTGGGTTGAATATCCCTGGTAACATTCTAAGAATATTTCATATAATAGTCTTCTCGTCAACTGGCTCTCCCAATCCTTCTTGAGTGTTGGTTATTTCATTAACATATTGGAAGTATGTAGTAATGTTGTCATCTTATTTCAATATGAGTTGCTCAAATTTTTCTCTATAGATTTGAAGCTTTGCTTCTTTGACATTTGAATCACCTGCATATATATTCTCAAGCCTGTCCCATACATTTTTAGCAGTTTTACAACCCAACACCTTATGATAAGCAGATTCAATAAGTCCACTGATAATAATATTCTTTGTTTTTGCATCATTTACCAAAATCTTCTTACCTTATTCATCCGTGGTTGGTGTAAATCCATTTTAAATAGTGTCCCATACTTCGTAACCTTGCATCAAGAGATAGACCTCCATTCTTCCTTTCCAGAGTGCATAATTATTTTCATTAAACATAGGTACACCATTCTTGGTGTGCTCCATGACCTCCTTCCAGCTGTTAAACTGTTATTTAAGGAACCAAGCTCTGATACCAATTGTTGGAAATACTGAGAGGGGGGGTGAATCGGTACTCCTTTCAATTAGAGCATTAGTTAATATTCAATTATTATAAGTGTTTGTACAATGATAGCAGTAAAAAAAAGGAACACGAATGCACATAGTTTTTAAGGTGGAAACCCACTCCGGGACAAAAACCACCTAATGAATTTCTAATAATTCTTTAATATTCAACTCCAATTGAAAATAAAGCTCCAACTTCCTAGTATCTAGAAAATCTTTCTTCTCCAGCTCCCATTGGATGGATGCTCCAATGCCCGAGATTCTACAGTAGTCAACTGAATAAATGCCCCAACACCCAATGAGATACAACTCACCCTAGCACCACCCTACCACCCCAAAATTTTCACAGGCTTGAACCTATTGGTGACTTCATGCACCAGCCTAGCACCACCCTACCACCCTATAGAAGAATAAAAGAAGAATGGACTCCTGTACCAGGGAAAATGATCGACTTTACAATGATATATAATGATGTAGAAGAAGAAGACACACTAGAACATAACCCCAGCTATGACACAACCACCTAATGATGATCCTAGACCTCCTGACACTTCCTCCTCAACTCTTGGCAGATTGACAGTAGTACAATTTTTATAATAATGTATTTACAATGACTTAGTACAATGATACCTTTACAATGACTGTATGTAGTGCTGCCCACTTAAATACTTCATGTGATGAAATTCTTGTTGTTGTTCTGCAACTTGATTGTTGCTCTTTTCATGCTACCCTCTATTGCACCTTGCTGTGCTTTTCTTCCCTACAAAGTCTGGTCCTTTGTAGCCCTTAACAACACATGATCTAGCTTTTTCTTGCTTTTTAGGAGCTCGATATTGAATCTGGTGTATCTCTGTTATTTTAGATCCCCAATATGTGACTTTTGGCCCCATAGAATTCCTTTGAGTTTTCTTTCCAATTCCATAGGTCTGACCCAATTTAGATTCTTCAAGGGAGAGTTATGCCCAATCTCTCACAATGCCCTAATTATGGAATGTTTCAGTAGAGCGAACTTGTACGACATGCCACGTGTCACTATTTCTTCACTCGGATCTGAAATTGATACAGAGAAAACTAAAATTCGTGAACTATCTGCCAATTTTTATAGAATTCCAATCTGATACTCAGAGAGAGAGTTATGATGATTTTCCCAAGATCACTTCTTTGAAATGAATTTCAGGAGCTTGCAAAAACACTGACTTCCACAGATCATATCTACTAAAATATTGTGCAACTTGATCTGAAATGTTTATAGGAGCTTCCTCAGGATTTCATCTTCGCCTCATAAAACTTTCAGCTTCTGAAATTTCGCAGAAAAAATGTTAGAGTGACAATTCCACGATGACCTATTTCATATAGCGAAATCCTTGCATAAGGAGGATATGACGATCAAAATTTATATAAATGATTAGGTTGAGAGGAGATTCAACAAGTGAACATGGAAGTGATTTTAGGAACTTAAAAATTATTAATTATTGACTTTTCAATAACCCATGCCACAACCCTATGGGGTTTTAGCCCACTAACTGGGGTTACAAACTTCAAACATGAATATATCTCAAACCGTGAAGAATTAAGTGGCGTGCCATATATCAATGGAAACATCTCGACAAGTAGAAACCATCAAGAGAATTCTTGACCCAAAATATAGTAATTTGGTAGGTCAAAATTCCCATGCAATATTGGGGTAGCCCCTGGCATTGCTTGGGTTGACATCAATGACAACCGCTGATCAACACTTTTTGCATGGGATTACTCAAAGATGCCAGGCATCAGTCCCACCATTTTGGAACACAATATTGACACATGGCATGACACCCATCTCATCTAGTAGAAACAATGTTAATTAAATCCATCTAAGGCAGAAGCAATCAAACAGGAGACAAATAAAATCCACAAAGTTGGATTTATCTATCTGGTTGCTTACACATCTTGGGTTTCTAACCCTGTACCCGTCATGAAAAAATAGGGCACCATTCAAGTTTGTGCTGATTTTTGAGATTTGAACAAAGGTTGTCCCAAAGGAAATTATCCCACACCATTCATCAACCAAGTTATCAACACTTGTGCTAGTCATGAAGCCCTATCCTTCATGGATGTATTCTCTGGGTATAATTAGATCCAAATTCACCATACAGATCGATAGAAAACTACATTCACTACCCCTTGGGGTACCTTCACATACCAAGTTATGCCATTCAGTCTTAAAAACGCTAGCACCACCTTCCAACGGGCCATGAGCCACATATTCTACAACTTGGCTCATCTCATCCTCGCTTATTTTCACGACCTTACCATACGATCCAAGACACGTGCTAACCATTTGGAAGACCTCCGCTTGTTTTTTCAAAGATGCTGACAATATAACCTATGCTTGAACCCTCTCAAGTGTGTCTTCTCTATCAATGCCGAAAGATGACTGGGATTCACAATCTCCTAGCAAGAAATTAGAGTTGACCCTCTCAAATTACAAGAAATTAAAGAAGCGCCATGTACAAAAACATTGATGTAGTTACAAAAATCTGCAGGATAAGTCCAATTTATTAGGACATTGTGTCCCTGAATACGCTACTTGCGCGTAGGGGTTCCTGCATCTCCCTCTTAAAAAAAAATATTTCCAATGGGATGAATAGGTTCAAAAATAATTTTAAGCCTTGAAAGATGCGTTATCTTTAACCCCATTGATTAGCCTGTTGGGAGCCAAATTTACACATCTTTACCTACCTTTTTATCAGATTTCCCTTCCTCATTTGTATCATTAAAATTCAATTTATGTCCTAAAGTGCACAGGTATACCCCTTGTCATGTTTTTATAGATTATTTAGTTAATGAAGCATAGTCGTGGAGATTATTACGAAAGAAGATTACTAATTTATTTATTCTTGCATATTCAAAGGTTAAATGAATAGGTTCATAATTTCATGGAAAGTCGTCGAGCTGGCAACGCTGACTTGGGACATCACTACAATGGCGGAACAAATTTAGATTCATTCATTTGCTATATTTTTCATTTAGTTGTCTATCATAACCAGTATGTAAATGTAGGCAAAAACTGCCATAATTTCATGAACTATTACTGTAATAATTTGTATAAGAGAGGTTACATAGTTGTGGAGTGGAGGTAATCTTATGAGAGAAATGGGAATTTGTAAAAATAATTTTTTTCAAGTTAATGCAATTCTTCTTTTTGATCTTTTCATGAGTTTGTGATTATATTATAGCCCTGATCAGGGAGTTGGTCCTGCTCTCCTGACCAGGTGATATCTAGTTAATGTGTGTGATTAGTTTCATTTACTGTAGTGTCTTTCCTTTATTTGTTGTGAGAGTTTAATGTGATTGATGTGAATCTTGATACTGTGAATCTAGTCGCTATTTTACAATTGATTGTTGCTATCATTTCATTGACGTTACAGTGGTTTGTTGGTTTACATATTTTATTGAATTCTTGATTGCTACATAATTGTGTAATTTTCATCTGCATATATTTTTCATGTTAGCCTTATAATAACTGAATGCATCCTGGATTGATAATTAATGTGGGAAAGGGTTGAATAATATCATTCACAGTTGGACACCAACATTTTGGTTTCGTTGCAGGAGAGGCTATCAAAGGTGCAAGAGCAAAACTCATATTGATCTCAGGCCCTCAATCTCTTGTCCTGGTGAGGGAATTTTTCTTATCTTGCTCCAAGTCATGAGCTTTAATTGCTTTGTTTTTTTGTTGATTTCCTAGGGGACACTCTCTCATCCTGGGGAGGGAATTTTTCTTTCCCTACTCTAGGTCTTGAGCTTAAGATTTCTTGATTGTTTCTTTTCTTTCTTTCTTTCTTTTTATGTTTTAAAAGTCACTCTCTCGTCCTAGGGAAGGAAGTTTCACCCTGCTCTAGGTCTTGATCTGGAAGAATTGTTTGAATTTTTTTTCCTTCACCAATTGTATGAATAGATATCTAAATAAAAGGGGTAGAGGAGGACCCCCAAAGAGAGGAAGGAAGGATTTAGGAAGGATTACTTAAATCCAAGAACTCGCCACAAAAGCTAAATCGAAAGCATCTTCACATGTTGCTGTCAGGGTAAGAACTCAAAAGAAATATGAAGGGTAGTTTGTTGTGTAACCATTACTATCCTCGGTAGCAGAAGAACCCCTTTCGATGGCAGAAGAAGAAGAAGCAGTGAGCAGGATACCAGGAGAAGTAGAAGTAATCCTTTTGACGACAGAAGGAGAGGAAGTACCCAATGATGCTAGTCCTCCGGTGTTGTTACTCCTTCGGTGATGTTACCCCACTAATGCAATTACTCCATCAAAGTAGTTACTCTTCCGAGGATGGTAATTTTCCTAGGCAATTTGCTAGGTACATCCCTGATCAAATTTTGCGGATTTGATTAATAATTATTTTGGCATGAAATTGACATGGCTGTGGAAGGTCATCCCTTAGCTGGGGGGGGGGGGGTGTTGTAATAACTGAAATGACGAAAATAAATTCTTAATAATGATTTTCCGACATCATCATTAGAACTTGTGCCAATACATACAATCCACAGTCCTTACCCCATTCCACACAATTATTAATATGCATTGGGACTTGAGATAAGTACGTTTATGTTAGTTAAATAATCATTTCGAACTCTGTGGAATAATTAGCATAATTATCCTCCATAATTACCATAATACACCATGATTTTTCCCATTTTCCAAAAAATTACCTTCCGTATTTTACTATTATCGCACTCCATTTTCTACCATTTTTTTACCGCAAGGATTACCTGCTGATACTCTTCCCTAATGGTCCTTTGGTACTCCAAAGTGTTGTCAATGAGCTATCGCAGAATGGGTGGATTTGCCATAAGACATGAACCAAAGAATACAACTCTGGCTCACATCAATGCAGATGTATGGAAAATCTTTTTAGATGCAGGCTGGGATGTGTACTTTGACAGGTTGCAAGGATTCAAAGAAAATATCACATTAGAATTTTTGTTGAACTTGGAGGGAAATCACTCTAGAGTGTGGGGTTTAGATATTTATGTCAAAGAGGAAGCCATATCGGTTGTTAGTGGATTTCCATAACAAGGGAAGAAATGGTTCTCTCAAAAATCCCCTTTGCAAGAATTCCTAGAATTGTTTTTACAGGTTGGGGAAACAACAATTCAGAAGGGAAGGGGATATGATCATAATTCCCTACCATATCCATGGGGCGAGGTGGAATATTTTGTGATAAGGGACATAACCTGCGAAGGGTGAATTGCTACTATGTTTAGATACCACTTCAAGCTTAAGGAGCATCTTCAGTTTTGGCAGACACAAATCCATTCATTGGATATGCCTTTCTTCCTATGGAAAAGTCTTCAGCTGATGGCACAATCTGCCTACCACTCTCAACAGGTATTAGAAGTCCTCACAAATCATGGGTTGGTCCAATTATTGGTAATTCATGTTCTTGCTAAAATTCCTGTGCCTTGGTCACAATTCGTTGAATTATCCAAAGAAGAACTTGAGGCTGTGATATGTACAAGGGAGGAGGACAAAGGAGAAGTAATGGAAGTGGAAGAGATCACAGTTGTTGTTGTTACAAAAGAACCAACATCACCTGTTGGTTCATTAGGGATGTAGGTAATGAAAAAAAAATAAGTCATAGTTGATGTTTCTCCACAAGAACCAGCATCCCCTGTCGATTTAGTAGGAATGGAGGCAATGGAAACATAAGAAGTTACAGTTGATTCTGCTCCAAAATTACCAACATTGGCTGTCAGCTTAGTGGGAATAGAAGAAATTGAGATAGAAAATGTAGTCGATGCTATTCCACAGGAACCAATGTAGACTGACAATTCACAGAGAGGATCATCACCAGTTAGAGGATCAATAGGTGGTTTTGTTACATAAGAAGCAACACCACCCGCTCAATTATATCAGAAGTCCATATGGGAATGTGCAAGTGGTGTTGTTACACAAGAACTAACATCACCTGTCCAAGTAAATTTGGGGCCTGAAGCAGGAGTCATAAGTGGTGGTGTCACACAAGAACCACCACCACTAGCTCAAAATAATCATGAATTTGTAGAAGGAACATGTCCTACAGTTGGCACTACTCCACAAGAACCAATGTCGACTACTGGACAAGGAGAAAATTTGGAAGGAAGCTTGGTTCAATCAGTGAAAAAGGAGGATGAAAAGGGAGAACCTGAAGAAGCAGGCATAGGCAGGGAGAATATTGAAGAAGATGTTCCTCGTTCCCTGTTTCCTGCAACTTTACCAAAAGGGGCAAAGAAATTTTGTTCCCCTCGGCGCTTCGTGGAAGAAAAAGCTATTCCCCCAATTTTAGAATTTGTTCAAATTTTTTTGGGTACAATGGCTGATACAATTACTCAGGAGCTAGTAGTCCCTGGTACACAAACATAGAAAATTGGAAGCGTAAAGGTCAACAATAATATACAAGAACCTATGCCGACCAGAGATCGAGATGAAGAAATAATAGTCGATTCCACCTCAACAGGGCCACCAGAAGAAAACAATCTTGCTAAAACTAACCTGCAAGGGTCATAAACAACTCTTGGACATTTAGGAGATGGTATTGTGGTAGAACAGATGCAAGGGAAGGATGTCGAGGACGCTACACAGCCAACCGTAGTAATTCTAAAGCCAGAAAAAGGAAATTAATGGGTCGCTCCCCAAATGGAGGAAAAAAATCAAAGAATTCAGGGTAAAGGAGGAGCTGGTCAACACATTTGTTGACAATAATCCACTAAATCCCACACCAGCTATAGGACTAGCAGAGGAATTCATTGTCAAACAGTAAATCATCGAACAATGTGCAAAAAGGAGACCTCGTCTTAAAGAAAGGTACCAACTCCAATTTAAGTAAGTCATGCAATTAAAAATATAAAATCGTAAATTGAGAAAAAGGGTACTGCGCTTACAGAATAAAGAAAGGAGATACAGGAAAAAGTTTGCAAAATCCAGGGCCAGGGCCATCTCATCAGTATTTCAGACAGAGGATAATCCTACAAATTCTACCACTACACAAACTGAGCCCACTGAGTATTTATTTGAAGCCTGAAAATTATTTTTAGTCGTAGGAATTCAGAAATGGCAGGTTGCTACTTCCTGTTTCCAACAGGGAACAATCACTTTGAAGACCCACCAAGAAGAAGTGAAAATGATTCATGAAAAATCCACGTAGACCATCACTGGTTACATAGGCCAAATGGATAGAGAGAAGAACAAGCGGGATAAAAAATAGAAGAAGATCAAGAAATTGGAGGAGCATGTGTGAATATTGAAGATCGATAAAGAAGAAATGTTCACTTTGGCACAAGAGGTAATGGCTTTCCAACCCCCTACTCATATTTATGCTCTATTTCTTCATGAGAAATATCTTTTCTTTTTTCTGGAAAGTATTCGTCATGAGGCCACCCATGAGATAGAAGACCCTATACAATTTTTGCGCATTTTAAGAATTCATGATGTCTTGAATCAACACTTGATATGTAAACTGTATATGCATGATTACTTCATGAGTAATGATCAAACATTCAATCGAGTCCCATTCTTGGGTGATTTTCAATTAAGAGCCTTTAATTCCTATACAATAAATCAGGTTAAATGGAAGAAAGCCTTTGACACATTTGAAGAAAATCAAGCCACTACGCCACTTGCCCTTTGAAGGGAAAATGGTCAGTTTGTAAATATTTACAATAAGCACGCCACATTCTTAAAGCTTGAGGAACGTAAAGAACATATTTTGGGAACACATAAATGGTGCACTAATTTGTGTAAAAGATAGGTGGTCACTTGTCAAGATGAGGCTCGGGATAGGTGACAGAAAATATGGATGTTATCGTCATCAACTGTCAGAATCCGAGAAATTTTTGGGGCTCCTAAATTTGCATGTGAATTATAAAGGTTGTCATGTTATGTTTCCTGTATACACACTTGTGGGGTCCAATGGATGAGTTTGAGGTTCTAGTTTCCCATTATCTAGCTGCCAGTGGATTAGTACATTCCATCCTACAATGTGAACAATGATTGGTGGAAGAAAGTCCTTATGACAAATGGGTATAAACCTCCAGGAACAAAAATGGCTGGGATATACGATCTTTCTTAGGTTCACGCTGATCATAGCCACTCTAACCCAGACTTACGTAGGCGACGAGCTACATGAGAACATGTAGAAACACAAGTTGGGGGAAGATGTTGGAGCTAAAATTGTACATATTTACCTACCTTTTTATCCTATTTCCCTTCCTCATTTGTATAACTAACATTCAATTTATGTCCTAAAGTGCACAGGTATGTCCCTTTTCATTTATTTATGGATTATTTAGTCAATGAAGCATAGTCATGGGGATTATTAACAAAGTGGATTTCTAATTTCGTTATTCTTGCAGATTCGGAGGTCGGATGACCAAGTTCGTAATTCTAGGTAACGTCGTCGAGCTGGTAGTGCTATCTTGGGACAACGTTGCAATGGTGGAACAAATTCAGATTCATTCCTCTGCTATATTTTGCATTCAGTTTTGTTTATCATAACTAGTATGTAACTGTAGGAAAAAAATTCCATAATTTCATTAACTATTACTATAATAATTTGTATAAGAGAGGTTAGAGAGTTGTGGAGCGGAGGTTAGCTTATGAGAGAATTGAGAATCTGTAACAGTGCTTTTGTTCAATTTAATGCAATTCGTCTTTCTGATCTTTTCGTGAGTTTGTGATTATATCCTAGCCCTGATCAGGGAGTTGGGTCCGCTCTCGTGACCAGACGTTGTCTATTTAATGTGGGTGATTAGTTTATTTACTGTAGCATGTCTTTCCTTTATTCGTTGTGACAATTTAATGCAATTTTTGTGAATATGGTCGTTATTTTACAACTGATTGCTAGTATCATTTCATTGTTGTTATACTGGTTTTTTGTTTTACATAGTTTATTAAATTCGTGATTGATATAGAATTGCGTAATTGTCATATGCATATATTTTGCACGTTAGCCTTGCAATAACCAAACACATCCCAGATTGATAATTAATGTGGGAAAGGGTTGAATAATATCATTCACACTTGGACACCAACATATCCCACCTGGCCACAATAAATACTACACCTTATATTTATCTCCATGAGATATAGTCATTACTGGGGTATTAGACTAGGAAAGACTAGACAAATAGGAAAACGTAATGTATTACATTAACAAGAGCTTATTTAGGCCTGCACTGAGGTCTGAGCCAAAAGAAAAAACTATCTTATCCCTAGTACATTCAGTCTAGAAGCTTTGGCATTATATCATCCTTCGTACCACCACCATTGTAGCAGCTATCAACCCTATGCTATATTTTATCACTTTTTGTATGATGGATCACAAATACACTTGATGGTTAGTTATACTACAAGAATTTGATATACAATTTAACTATCCTAAAAGACAAAAGGTGTTCATCCTCACCGAATTCACAACTGATCTCCCAATAGAGACCCAAGGATCTGTCTTTAATGATGCACTATCCGATGACCATATTTTCTTAGTGTCAATAGACGACCCTTGGTACAATGATATCCTTCTCTTTTTACAAACTCAAAATTTCAAAGCTCAGATCACTCGTGACGACCGAAGGAAAATATGCCATTAGGCCCCCTTCTACCTCCTTCTATGGGATTTCCTTTATCAAAGAGTCATCGATACCATATTTCGTAGGTGTCTCACTCATGACCAAGTTGAGTAGGTCTTAAATGGCTATCATAGTGGGGCTTGCGGTGGCCACCTCCTGGGGATTGCCACTGCTCAAAAATTCCTACTTGTCAGTTACTTCTAGCCCACCCTCTTTAACCATTGCATTCAAGCATTAAAACGATGTGGGTGATGCCACATATATTCTCATAAGGCATGAGCCCCTCTAGCTCCCCTACACCCCATAATATTCACTGGACCCTTCTGCAAATGGGGTATAGACTTCATGACCTACAACCCCCCATCATCCGGCAACCAAAAATACATAGTGGTGGCCTTAAATTATTTCAACAAGTGGGAAGATGTCATTCCCACATATAATAACACCACATAAACCACCACATGGTTTTTCTTCAACCATGTCATTACACAGTTTAGTGTCCCCAAGGAATTGGTATCCGATCATGGGAAACATTTCGAAAATGAAATATTATACGAATTATGTGAACACCTTGGTTTTTATCATGAGTTTTCATCCCCATACTACCTCCAATCCAATAGTCAGGTAGGCGTTGTCAAAAAATTCCTCAAAAAAATGTTGCAATGCATGGTGAACAATCACAAAACTAATTAGCACAACATGGTGTTCTTAGCCTTATGGGCACACCACACAATGATAAAAGCATCAAAAAGGTTCACACCCTTCCAAATAGTCTATGGGGTGGAATCTATGCTTCCCATTGAACGTGAAATCCCCACCCTAAATTCGGTTATCGAACTTCTCACTGATACCAAACCCTTAGAGAAAATGTTGGTGCAGTTAGAACTAGTCGAAGATAGTCGACAAGAATATATCCATTATAACGAAGCCCACAAAATATGATAATATCTTTTAGTCTCCTATATTCTACAGTATGACTAAATGATTATGGATTCGCTACAATTTCCTGAAAATAAATTTCCCTCACTATCATTTATTTTCAGAAATATCACTGCCTTCATTATTTTCCATTTAACATATCTAATATATCTCATTTTTCCTTCCCCATCACTTGCCTGCTTTTAAAAACCCAGGTTTAAACCTCAAAATCCTCATTTTTACCCAAAACCCCACTCCCATTGCTTAAAAACCCCATTTATCCCCTCCTTGTCACTCATTCCTCTCTTTTTCCTTCAAAATAATGTAAAAACCCTTTTTACATTGTTTTTTAAATTAATATTATTCAGGCCTCCATTTTAAATAAAAATTTGTTTGTTTAAAAAACCTGAATCCCGTAAACATTAAACCCCCCACTCTAAGCCTAAAACCCCCATCCTCATATAAACCTAGCCCCAACGTTTATTAAGTGCTTTAGCTTAAAAAAATTTACCCCAAGCCCCGCATTCCAAAAAACCCCGCATATATAATAAACCCTCTTCTTTATTATATACCCCGACCTGACGTCATATTCAAACCCGCCATTGTATTTAAAAACCCGAGACCCACCTTCTTATACCTACCCACAATCAAAACCCCAACCACCATTGGAACTATGCCTCTCGATCCGATGAACCGCATACCGTATCGCACCCCCAAAAATGTGAATGTTAAAAACCCTTCGACCTTGCGATATGGGAGGTTTTACCGCCATCCCATCTCGCCACGCGTCATTCCCTCCATGCTATTACATCCCCGCGGATAAAACCACCCTACCACTATTGCTCCATGTGAAACAGATTACCGCACCCACGCCATAAGCCTGAAACCATTGACCGATTCAAACATGTTTTTAAGCCTCAAAAACCTTGCAATAGGCCTTGATTTGCCATGTAAATCCTCTGCAACACTTCTGAAGGCCCGTAAAGCCATAGCCATACACAGAAGACCAAAAGTCTCCATATGTGGACTCTATCTATAGTTTTTCCTATGCCTCTAGGTCATATCATTTCCTCGCAAAAGTCCATAGCGCAGGTTTTTATTTAACAAATTGTTTTTAAACTGTGCAGGTGATCGGTGTATCGAAAAATGTATAATTTTCATTTCTTGATCCAAGAATTTTTAAATTAAGTTTCTCTTGGTGATGATCTAGTAACCTTAATTATTAAATGGATTAGGAGTGCAAGACAATCAGAGGTAGTGATGGGATCATGATCAACCAGGATCATGCAATTACTCTCGAGTCAACAAAGTTTCATCAAAGGATAGAGTAAGGATAAGAGTGAATTATACATTGGCTATGTAGAGATGAATACAAATGTAAAAAACACGACCAAAGAATAGTAACATTTAAAAGTTTCACCATGACTGTGAAAGGTAAGGAGATTAAAGGTTTAATCAAAGGTTAAAGGTAAATGACATGGTTAGAAGACCAAGTAAAGAAAAAAAGTAGATAAGAGAAGGTTAAAGAGAGATTATAGTAATCCAAGGCAGTCAAAGAGAGATCAGAGATAAAAGAAAATTAAAAGAATTAAACACAGAAAGCAGAGTCAAGGAAGAGACAAATCAGAAGCACATAAGCAAAGGAAGATAGATTCGAATGATAAAGGCCAAATCAATATTTACTTCTTCACAATTAGATTGTCCACCTACAACCAAATTTTGGTATAAAGAGCTACCATAGTTAATAAAGTAGTCAGAGATATTTTAAGCAACTATCGTAAAAGTTAATGAAAGTCCAAAAAAAAAAAAATCCTAAAGTTAGCTCAACAGTTAAGTTAAAATTTATTATTACAGCAAGTTAGTCAGTGATATTTTGCCTTGGGCCTTGCATGGTCTCAAATGTAAAGATTACATTTACTCTGTAATAACTATAGCCTAAAACCCTAGACTAGGATCACCTCCTCATTTGCAGATAAATACTGCATGTATTGTTCATTATTCTAGTTGGTTGGTTTATTGGTTAGTCGACTGAGCCGTTAGGCTTGATTTTGATCAAACTCTGAGTTGCAGAGACTATTGTACTGGAGTATTTTAACTGTTTTGGACATCAATAATAAAATCATGTTCATAGGATTCTTGAGTTATGTGAATGGTGATGTTATCCTTCTTTGTCAATGTTTCTCTTCTGTTTTGTATATTTCCCATCATTTATCTGATAAAAGAACAAAAATTTTAGGTTGAGATATGATGTTTGGGCACCTTAAATATATTTTTTACTATTATCTTTACGTTTTCTTCTGCAAGGTCTGATTAGATAATTCAGGGGTGTTCTGCTCTTTAGTTCCACCGAGCTTGTTGCCTTGAAGTTTACTTAGTAGAGTTTAGCTAAAGAATTTATGGTTTTCCAGGCTTCTCTTTAGTTTTTATTAAACTGTTATTTTAAAGGCCTTATTTGACGTTTGATTAAAGAATTCAGGGGTGTCCCACTCTTTAGTTTCGCTGACTGTTATTAGGATGAATTCTAATTGCAAGTGGACGAAAAAATCTCACTTTAGTTGTGCATAAAAAACAACCCTAACATGAAATATGGCTACCAATTTCTTTAGATATACAGTTAGTTGACCAAGATAAATGCTACAAAATCTAGATCTATGCAGTAAAAGACATTAAGAAGTAAATAAAAGCGAGAGTTTCTCCATGCATCCAATAGACAAGACAAGAATATTTTTAAATAATTTTTGTATTTTTGACACTTGGGAAGGGAACATAGAAATATGTTACTAGTCCCCCTCAATGGGATGGGTTCTTGTAATACCTCAGCACTTTAGATCTAAGATCTCTCTCTCTTGATGGTGTAGAAAACCCAGACAAAAAATGGAACTCAAAGGGAGCTCACAAAAAAATGGTAGTAAAATATGACAATGATGGAGGATCAAAGTCAGACCAAAAGTATAGATCCAGAGTGATCTTTAGGCAACAAAAGTTAGTGAGTGAATGGAAAAACCCTTCTACTTATAATAAAATATTAAGTTAGTCTAGATATTGATGCATAATTAAAATATTATTAACCAAATCTAGATCCAACTTTTATGGAACATTTTATTATATTTGTTGGAGGGAAAAATAATTTAAATTTGGTCAAATCCCTTTATTTGTAAATAATAAATAAATAAATGATCTATTTATTATTTCAAGGATGTGGTTGAGTAATAACTAAATATATAGTGATTTATTCAATTATTTAAAAATGATTTAGTAAAATTTAACAAGGAATATTATCTAAATAAGGTTTAAATAATTGTTCGTAGAAAATAATAAGATAAATAATGATTTATCTAATTAATTTTCTTGTTTTGGGTTAAATATGATCGGGAATATTAATTAATATGATGTTTAACTAATTAGTCCTTGAGGAAAATCAAACAAATGTGGATTTATTCAATATTTCCTCACGGGGTTTCCTATTTAGACCATAAACAACTTAATAAATATGGATTACTAAGTTATTTTTCATAGTGAAAGAAATATTACTTAAGGTAAAATTGGTCTTACATGGTGTACTTTTTTCCATCTAATAGTAACAGGTTAGATGACCAAAAATTGGTGTAATAGATTTCCCCCCAGCGTGCGAGTGTTAGGAGCTAATCGTATGACCGAAGTACGTTGTAAGAACTCAATCACTAAACACTGAAGGGGAAGTCAGAGAGAGAGAAATATAAGGTATATCAAAGTGCTAGAGGACAAGACCTTGAGGAGGCGAGACTTATAGGTGTGATAAGTCTCTTTTATGAGTGATTACCTATGTTATAGGCGGCGAGGGAGGCATACCTATGCCCGCTGAGACAAAGTACAAAGAATAATGCGTCCAGTAAACAAGAGACTGAAATATATAGTACATGCTAGCATAAACATGAGCCAGATAAAAACATGATAATGGATCCCACATACATACTGTGCTTGGGATAATAACTAGGACTTATATAATAATATTTGAGTACATGAGATATAAGTACAACTAAAGAGGCCCTATAAATAGGAAAGGGCTCTGAAAATATGAATGATACATGAAAACTAAAAGGCGCTACAAGCGGCTGAGGCTGGAACCATCAAATCTGTGGAGTTGCATCAAAGGTTGTAACGAAGAGGTCATCCGGGAATGTGGGGGGCTACCTGAAGGGCCACCCCCTCATGAGGTCTGAAGCATCTCACACACACCCGAGAATCACCGATACAATCTACTGTATCACTAAACCATCAATTATACGGATCTTGATCATGCCATAAGGAGCTAGAGTTGAGAAACAATCAAGTCAAAGGGAAATAAGGAGTCCCTTTTCCTGATCCGAGGCACCGAACATGAGTGGAAGCTGGAACCAAGGTACACTACACTCTAGAATTGTCTTCTGGAATGAATGATCTAATGCTGATAGAAGGAGGTCTGCCATAGGTGAGGCAATAAGGGATCCTCAACTAAGGCATCAGAGAACATAGTAGAGTGAATGAGAGACTGACACCAAGGAGGTTGATGAAATGGGGGGTACTGAGTAACGGGCTAACGACTTCCCTTGTTAGAGTATGAAGGGCATGGATGACCTGGCAGCAACTGACAAAATATCAAAGGGGACAAGGGACAGTAGGACTAAAGGCCATAATGTGTGACACGAGAGAGGCCCAAGGATGGAGGACTATAGTAGGATACAAAGGGAATCGGGATAGACTCCATGGATGTGATGTTGACTAAACTCGGATGCTTTAAACAAGGGCGACTCGATGATGTTGCCACATAGAAAAGGTATAGTGGGGGCCATAAAAACATGAGTACAAGATGGTTACTCATGAATAAATTCGAAAAAATCATGGACAAGTATGGAGGCAAAGTGGTGCCCCAAGTACAAGTGTTGCAAGTGAAAAAATTCGATTTTTAGGAGTGGTGAAGTGACCCTTCTTGGAAAAATGTTTCATGGTGAAGGATTAAATCACAAAAAACTAACAGATACCCATTTGAGAGCTCAGTGAGAGCTTTCCAATAGTATATATGGTTTTTCAAATTGAGCTATGGTTTCGTTGCAGCAGGCGAAATAAAAATTTGGGGTTTCTCTTTTAATAAGGCCCTCAATCTTGTGGCGAACGTAGTGGAAAACCCGACCGTTGGAATCGAGATCTGTCAGTTGTAGGTAAGAGGCCTAACTCTACTCTTTCATTTTAGTGGATTGAAATTTTATTTTAGGTGCCTAGAGCCCATGAACAGGCCAGGTCTCACTTTTTTGGGTCTGTTCTGCGACCTGGGTAGCAGGTACTGGGCATAAAACTCCGACCTGTCCCAGGAAATGACGTGAAAAGTGCGACTTGCAAAGAAAGGGGGTTTCATTGTTGTTTTTGGCTGAGATCTAGGATTTTTATGGTTGAGGGGAATAGGTGCCCCCAAGCATGTTATGGTCATGGAAAAATGTATTTAGAAAGGGGGAATCTAAACACATATTTATCATGTGCTGCACCATTTTTTTTCGTTATGGTTCTGCAGTTCGATAAAGGGAATAGAGGATTACCAATATCTTTTGGTAATGCATATATGAATCAAATGGAATAATTTTCTAGGTTGTCACACATGGTGTCACTATCCAAAAGAGTGAATTTGGATATAATGAATTGGTGCTCACCTAGAAAACGCACAGGTTGGTCAACAACAATGTCTAGGGGATTGGGTTGTTGATGTAAGATGAAGGAATGATGAGGGGTATCATCCCTAGAGTGATCTGAAGTGATATGGGACTCTAGATGTTCATCTAAATGGGGAAGAATAATGGTACTAGAGTCGACATGACCAGATACAAAAGGAAAGCTGTGGAGAATTTCTTCTCCTAGACTCTCAAATATGGGTGCCCCCTTACCCAAACATTGAGTGTCAATGTAATGGCCACAAGGTGTATGTGGTTCGAATGCATGGGTTTGATGTAATGGGGGATAGATAAATTCAGGGGTGGTGACTACTTCCATAATGTCATCATCGTAATAGAATATGGGGGGACTAGTGAAAGAAAGACCACCTGACGCGGCAAAGCTACCTGACTCATCATCATGAGAAGAGAGGTTCACATGCGCATTGTCACAAGGGGTGACTGAAAAACAAGTAAATGAAGGATCCACCGATGTTGATGCCAAGGTGATCGCTGAAGGGAGGTTAGGTGAAATAGAAGGGGAAGTCCCAGGGTGGTCTTCCACCGTGGATATAATAGATGATGACAGGTAGTGGACACTGGTCGAAGACTCTATCATTTTGACATTCGGAGGGGGGATGTCTATGAGAGTGGATGTGTCCTCTAGTTCTACTGAAGAAAAACATGCAAATAAGGGAGTGGTGGACTTGTTGTGCTTGGCCTCGGATTGGTGAACCACTTCCAAAGAGGAGCGGTACTCTTCGAGGCGGGGGAAGAGGTAAGTATAGTGGCCATGGAAATCACACAAAGCACAGGGTGTTTTGTGAGAAAATTCTTGAGTTTCTTGGATGAATTAGGTAAAGCAACATGGAATTCTGGGATATCAGACTCAAGAAATGCTTTGTTGACCATGGGCTTGAGACAAGGCAATTCAGGACAATTATGGGTGGCATGACTGATAACATCACACAAAGCACACAAAGGTGTACGCTTTGGAGGCTGAGGAGGAGCAGGGTTAATCAGGGCATCATTTGCTTTAGGTTCCTTCTTACGAGCTTTGCCCCCTTTACCCACAGTTGTCACAATAGGAGGAGGTTCCTGTTGAGGTGGCTAAGGCATGGTAGCAGAGGGAGGGTTCATGGGGACTGGTTGGACCGGGGTCAAAGAAAGATAAGGTTTGGATTGACCAGGCAGGGTAGCGGCTGGGGGATAAATGTACCAAAATGGGATCCATAGGGTCAAGTTAGGAAGGGATAAGGTAGCCATAACAGGTACCGAAAATACTCTAGGAGGGGGAGCTAAGAATGGTATCTGACCAGAGGGGTAATGGCCAAGTGGGACAAATTCGAGATGGTTAAGGCCAGGAGGGTAGAGAGGCTCATGAATACCAATTGTAGATGAAGGGCCTGGAGGAGGGGGTCCTAAAGGCTAAGTCGAAGTGCCAGGAGTAGGTTCCAGAGGGTAGGGATGCTGACTAGTCGAAGCAGGCCACTTGAGGGAAGCCCAAGATGATTGCATCATGCAAACGTTCGATGAGTTGGGATCAGAGACAGGAGGAGGAAGACCAGGGAATGAACCAAGGAAAGAGGAGTCTTTATAGACTCCGAGTGAGACACTGGTCAAAGGTTCGATTGTTTTATTATTGGATCCGAAGAGATGATGGACTTAGGGGAGGTCTGAGACTTCAGTTCGTAATATGTCAACTAGTTAATGGTGACTATCTTTCTGTTATGAGGAAAGGACATCTTGCGGTGAACTGCAGATGGGACAATAGACATTGCATAGGTGTAGCTATGACCCAATAGAATGTTTTAATCTAAGGGGGCATCAATGAATTCTACGTCAATGCAAACAGTCTTGCCCGCAAGAGTAATAGGACAATTGCGGAACATGTCAATGGGCTTGGAAGAGTGGCCATCCCACGCTCAGAGGGTGATAGTGGAAGGGTCCAACTCAAGTGATATGAGTTCCGTCCAAACCGAAGTGGACATCACACAGGTGGATGCCCCCTCATCAATGATACGATGGGAGACGTTGTCATTCTAGATCTTGATAGGGATTTGGAAGGTGACAAAAGCAGAAAGGGGAGGATGTTACAACTGGTCAACATCGAAGATGATCAAGAGATCATCTGAAGGATCTACAATGCCCATGGAAGTTAGTAGAGATTTTCCTTGTGAAGGGCACGACTAGAAGAGTTCTAGCATTGATATGGCTGCAAGAGATTGCGCCAAATCATCTACTATACTATACGAATGGGAAACTTTGCCAGTAGTAGTGTTTCGGCATAATGGTCCCTTAGGGATCTTGTTATCGAAAGAGGCTCTACAGAATATGAAGAAGGGGGCTCAGGGGCAGACGTAGCATGAGGCTTATTGTGTTGACGGGACTGAGTCTGGAGGTTGAGGTAAATGGTGATGGGTTGGTTAGAGTTCATCCCGAGAATCTGGTAATCAGAGGTACCCTATGGAGGAGGTTGAGTGGTTGCCTGACCTTCAGGTGGTTGGGTAGCCACGAATCCTTATTGAGGGAAAGGATTGGTAAAAACAGTCGGCTGGATACGTGCAACATTGGGAGGAACTGAAGGGGAGGCTTGTTGTCCATGCAATGTTGCTTGAGTCTCCCACATCTACCGCATCTATAGTAAAAGAGAAGAATCATGGGTGTAATGACCATAGACATCGCAACATGAACAAGGCTTATTCATGCGAATAAGCCTGTCCTACTTGGGCTGAGTTCCTTGTTGCTGGTTAGTAGTGTTAGGTGCATTCCCTTGGGGATTAGGTCCAAGATTACAAAGGGAAGTTTGATTTTGGGTGGCTTTCCTCTTCTTTTTTGAAGTAGGAGGATTAGTCACACCCTGCTGTGCATATACGGGACGCTGGAGGGCTGGTGGCTGTTGTTTTGGGGGTTGAGAAGGTAAGGGAGGTGAAGGTGCTAATGCTGGAGGATCTGGAGCACCAGGTTGTGAATACGGTGTTAGCCATCAGTAAATTTTTTCGTAGAAAATGATGGCTAAAATAGGTCTTGAGTCTTCAAGAGATTATTTTCATAGAAAATTACTCATTCTTGAAGCATGTTGTTCCTTAGCAGTGCTATTCCTTAACAATGTTGCTCCTTAGGATGTTCCTTAGCAGTGTTGTTCCTTAGCCTGTTGTTCCCTTCTGACAGCAAAATTTTTTTCCCGCGCTAAGGAGATCTGGTCTCTCTTTTCCCGGTCTTTTCCATTTACTAAGGGAGCCTTATTTTGTTTCTTCTTTTTAATTCATTAATCAAATTCGTGGAATTTGATGAATGAATACTTTATTCCAATCTGATAATTACCGAACGTATAAGACCTTTGGTATCTTGTATTCAGCGCGCATAAGCCACATACATGTTCATCCACCTTGCATTATAACTTTGTCCCTTTTCAATACAACACTTAAATTATATCGAACTATGAGACCCTTGTTTCTTTTAAACAACGCGTCAAGACTATGTCTATCTTTTTCTATAAGTCTCGGTCTTACTACCCAGGCGCTTTACAAATATTGAACCCATACCTTGTATATCATATCAAATGTAATTACCCGATGTTCAATCCTTTTTAAACCAATCCTCTAAGGCTTGAATAACATATAATAAAGCACATTCATGTTCCCACCTTAGCACTTATAAAGATTCGGGACCTTTGACAGATATGTTTGCGTTATAAAATTCCACTATGACTTATAACTTAATACAACATTTGTTTGCATAATGGTTCACAAGTCCCACACAATTAAATAAATGTAAATTCAACCCAAACCGCCAGTTCATACCTTGGTTTATCTCTCTCACAACTCGTGGCGTGACTACCATTCAATCAACCAACCTCCCCATCGGACGATCCTCAGCGGCATCACATTTTTTTGTCCGCTGAACTTTAACGCTCCAGAGGAGCGTGAAATAGGTAGTTTAGGAGGATTGACGTGGCGTGATCATATTGTATTGGGTTTTTTTTTGAGTTGTTTTGGCTCTGGCCAAAATCAGCGCGATGAGAGCAGTTTTGGGTTTACAAACCCACTCCCGGTTTTGAACAATCCCCAACCAGAATGCGACTATGGTTACACATTTTGTTGTATAACCTCCACTCCGTTAACTCAGGTTCAATCCCAAATAATATCGCTTCGTAATAACAAACACCATTATTAACTCTAATCCATAGGGTTCGACAGTGACACACTAATTTTCGGCAAACAGAGGATGACAGAGATTCATTCTTCAACACATTTTTATTCTCCTTCTCAAATTCGGAAGGAAAATAATCCTTTAAACCATTGAGACCTAACATCTAGGACAGGCAAGGAAGCTATAGGAATTTCACATAGTGTCACGCATAGCAAAAGACCTCCCGGGATCACACAGAGACTGGGTGTATTTATTAATAATAATTGAACACACAACCTTACAAACAAAGGAATGGGTCCTTTGGAGATGATCAACAACACACAGATATTCACAAATACTCAGTCTTATTCAATAGGGTTCAATGAGCCTGAATTTTATTCAATAAGGACAATGCTTATCAGTTCAATACTTCACTGTCAAAATCCGCCTTTTCACCATATCAGGGTTACAATTTATAATGTATAATATGACTCCTCGGTTCCTCTACCAAAGGACCATTTTTATTCCTAAAAAAAGGTATAATTACATAGCATTCTATCCATAGAAACGGAACAACTGGACATAAACCAAAACTGTTCAACTTCTACAATTATTGGACTACTCATAACTGCAACAGACAACTAGGGTGTGGACACCTTGCTGTTACAAATTTAAGAAATCTCAAACCCTACTAGCCACAACATGTGGGTAGACCTCCTACATTGATGGCTAGTGTCTAATGCACCTGCATTAAACTCCTGAGGGAAATTTTCTTCATGGACTCCTATCCATGAGCTCTTTCACAGAACTATCTATCTTCTACAACATCACTTCATTCATCCAAGTGGCATCTTCATCTAGCTGGTCCTTCCACTTAATTAAGTACTGGAAGTACTCTTGTACTCTAGTATTTTTGAACACTCTCTTGTCCAATATCTTCTTTGGCTGCAATGGTTGTGCTGGAGGTAGCTTCTTTTCCCATTCGATCTGCTCTTTGTCTACTGGTCCTTCTTCTGCACCATCATCTTCATAATTGTAAAAGTATTCAACATTAAATATGGGAGATATTCCAACATCAGGAGGCAATTCAATCTCATAAGCATAAGCAGAAAATTTTCTAAGTATCTTGCATGGCCCAAAATTTTTAAACTTCAATTTGTTATATTGCTTCTTGGGGAATCTTTCCTTCCTCAAATGTGCCAAAAATAAATCTCCAACTTCAAAATGGACTTCTCTTCTGCTCAAATATGCTCTACTCTTATATTTGATGCTACTGCCTTGTAGCTGTTGTTTCACTTGTTCATGTATGGCTTGGATCTCTGAAGCAAATTCTTCACCATCTGCACTCCTCAACTCTACCTTTCCCAAATTTCTCAGTTCAGATATTCCTCTGGGGTGCATTCCATAAACAATATGGAATGGGCTCTGCCCTGTGCTTTTGTTTTGTGAATCATTGTATGCATATTTTGCTTGGGGAAAAATATGGTCCCACTTCTTGGGATGCTCTCCTACAATACTTCTCAATAGATTTCCCGAACTTCTATTTACTACCTCAGTTTTTCCATCAGTCTGAGGATGATAAGCTGAACTGAAACTTAGTTTGGTACCAAGTTTCTTCCATTGTGTCCTCCAAAAATGGCCCACAAATCTAGTATCTCTGTCTGAAACAATACTCTTGGGAAACCCATGCAATCTAACAATTTATTTGAAAAACAAATTAGCAACATGGGTGGCATCACTAGTTTTATAACATGGGATTAAATGTGCCATCTTGGAAAATATGTCCACTACAAAAAATATTGCATCGTTCCCTCTCTGAGTCTTGGGCAACCCTAGGAAAAAATCCATACTCACCATATCCCAAGGCCTGTCTGGAATAGGCAAAGGGATGTACAATCCTGCATTCTAGCTCCTCCCTTTGGCATGTTGAAAAAATTTTCAATTCTTCACAAATTTATACACTTTTGTTCTCATCTTGGGCCAGTAATAAAAGTGACTCAGCTGCTCATAATTTTTATCAGTACCAAAGTGTCCAACAAGTCCACCACTATGCTTCTCCTTGATCAAATTCTCCCTCATGGAAAATTTTGGTACACACAATTGGTTCCTCCTGAATAATAAGTCCTCCTGTAAGAAATAATCCAGCCACTGGCTTCTATCTATTAGAATAGGGTTACAGCATGATTCAAATGCTTCCTTAAAATCTGAATCTGTTTTATATAGCTCTTTGAGAAAATCAAATCCTACAACTTCAAAATTGTTTTCTTGAACAAGTATGTTTCTCTTACTCAAAGCATCAGCTACTTTATTTGCTTGGCCACTTATGTGCTTCAAAAAAAAATTAAAAATCTGGAGATATTCAACCCACTTGGTATGCTTGTGATTTAATTTAGGCTACTGTACAATGTACTACAAAGCATGATTATCATATTATAATACAAATTCTTTAGACATTAAGCAATGCCTCCACTTCTTCAATGCCTACACAATTGCATGAAATTCCTTCTCATAAGAGGAATACTTTCTCCTAGTGTCATTCAGATTCTCACTGAAGTATGCTACAGGCCTATCATCTTGACTCAGTACAGCTCCAATGGCTTCCCCACTAGCATCACACTTCACTTGAAATGGTTTAGTAAAATCAGGTAGAATTAAAACAAGTTTTTCAATTATCTTTTGCTTCAATAACTTAAAATTATTTTTAGCTTCAGTAGTCCATTTAAATGGCTATTTGTCCTTATTTATTGTTTCAATGATGGGTGCATTAATCTTGCTGAAATTCTTTATGAATTTTTTGTAAAAACTGGCAATTCCATGGAAACTCCTTACCTCAAAAACACTTCTTGGTGAAGGCCACTCCACAATTGCCTTGACCTTTTCTAGATCCATCTTCAGTCTTTCAGTAGAAACAACAAACCCCAAATATACCAGCTCCTCTTTCATGAATGAACATTTCTTCAAATTGATCAATAATTTCTCCTGATGTAACTTCTTCAAGACATAATTAAGATGCCTTAAATGCTCTTCTTTTGTTTTGCTGAAAACTAATATGTCATCCAGATACAATATCACAAATTTACCAATAAATTCTTTTAACACTTCATTCATTAGCCTCATGAAAGTACTGGGTGCATTGGATAAGCCAAAAGGCATTACCAACCACTCATACAATCCCTCATTCTTTTTAAAGGCAGTTTTCCATTCATCACCTTCTTTTATTCTAATCTGATGATATCCACTTTTCAAATCCAATTTTGAAAAATACTTTGCACCACTCAAACAGTCCATTAAATATTCAACTCTAGGCAAAAGGAATCTATACCTGATTGTGATCTTATTGATTTCTCTGGAGTCGGTACACATTCTACAGCGTCCATCCTTCTTTGGGCTCAACACTGCTAGTACTACACATGGACTCAAACTCTCCCTCATCAGACCCTTGTCAATCAGCTCCTGCACTTGCTTCCTGATTTCGTCATTCTTTGTGGGAGTCACTATGTAGGCTGCTTTATTTGGCAGATTTGAACCTGAGATAAAATCTATCTGGTGGCTGATTTTCCTCATAGGTGGCAGCTCATCAGGAAAATCATCCACAACAATGTCACAATAACTGTCCAGCATCTCTTGGATTTCTATTGGCAAATAAAAAATCTTTGTAGAAGTAAGAACTACTTTAGGTTTGCAGACTAAAGAAAAACTTACCTCTTCTTCTTCAATCTGTTGTAGATACTCCTCGCTCAGCAACAAGGTCTATGGATCAACCTTTCTATTTGATGGTTCTCCTTCCTCTATGGGTATCGATGTGTGATGTAATCCATTCTTAAAGAACTTGTAAGTGTTCTTCTTACCATCATGCACTGCTACTCTGTCATACTGCCAAGGCTTGCCCATCAGTACGTGACACACATCCATGGGCATCACATCACACATAACTTTGTCTTTGTAGTTTCCCATCGGCAACTCTATCTCACACTGCTCCTTCACAATCACCTGGTGCCCTTTATGCAGCCATGACACCTTGTAGGGAGTTGGATGCTCCCTTGTCTTCAGCTTCAATTTCTCTATTACCTCAGTGCAGACCAGATTGTCTATGCTGCCACTATCAATGACCAACTGGCAGCATTTTCCTTAGACTTTGAATACACTCCTGAACAAAATCTTCCTCTGTGCTGTCTTGGTGACCTCCTTTACTTGTTTCAATAGGACCTTATTGACCACCAAGGATTCTCCCTTCTCTAGAAAAATTGCTTCTTCAATTTCAGACAGCTTTGCTGCCTCTTCTCCAGCCTGAGCAACAATAGCATTTCTTGGACCAGCACCCATGTTCTATGGGCACTCATAGTGTTTGTGTCCCACTTGATGACATCTATAACACCTCACTTCTCTACCTCTGCCTCTACCTCCTCTTCCTCTATAGGAACCCCTTCTGCCTCTTGCATCACCCTCTGTAGATGCATTATGAGGTGAGCTGCTACTAGCTCCATCTCTAGGTGCTGTAGATTTTCCTCTACCACCCTGACTTCCCTTTCCTCAGAAAGTACCTCTCCCTTTGGCAGATTGCTTTCTCAGCAGTTTCTCTTCTACTTTCAAGGCCATCTGATAGGCCTCTTCAAATTTCTTAGGAGACAGAAGACCAATATCATCTTGGATATCCAACTTGAGACCATTCACATATCTGGCAACCTTCTCTGGTGTGTCCTAGAATTGTCCAGCTCTTATAATTACTCTATAAAATTCTTCTGTGTATTCCCTTACTGTCAACAATCTCTATCTCAGGCTCTGCATTTGTCTAAACAATGTTAGCTGATAATCATTGGGAAAAAACTTACCTCTCAATTTTGCCACCATTCTGGTCTAGCTTTTGATAGGCTGTTTACCAGCTCTCCTTCTTTCTGTTTCCACTCCATCCCACCAAAGTGCAGCATGTCCTTTCAGCTTTGTTACTGCAAACTTGACCTTTTTGTCTTCACTCATTTCTTCATAATCAAAGCACTTGTTAATTTCATTAATCCAGTCCACTAGCTCTTCTGGATTCAATCCTCCTGCAAAACTTGACACTTCAATTTTGGGCTTGACTACAGAACCCAGAACAGTTTTAAGGAGCCTCATCTCAGGAGGAATATCTGCATTTTCTCCTGCTTCTTCTTCTATTTCAGGTTCACTGATGTCTTCAGGATCTCTAGGATGTCGTAATTCCATGGCATCTAATCTAGCTTGGACCCTCTGCAAGGTCTCCAACACTTCTGCATTGGCAACAAGCCTGCCTCTTCTTCGACCAGCACCTCTAACAACTCAAATAGCCATGTTAATTCTCTGCAAAAATACCTCAAAAACAACTATGATACCACAGTTGACAACAAAAAAAAATTCCCACGCTAAGGAGAGCTCGGCTCTCTTTTCCTGGTCTTTTCCATTTACTAAGGGAGCCTTCTTTTGTTTCTTCTTTTTAATTCATTAATCAAATTCATGGAATTTGATGAATGAATACTTTCTTCCAATCTGATAATTACCAAATGTATAATAACTTTGGTATCTTGTATTCAACATGCATAAGCCACATACATGTTCATCCGCCTTGTATTATAACTTTGTCCATTTTCAATACAACACTTAAATTATATCGAACTATGAGACCCTTGTTTCTTTTAAACAACGCGTCGAGACTATGTCTATCTTTTACTATAAGTCTCGGTCTTACTACCCAGGAAATTTAAAAATATTGAACCCATACCTTGTATATCATATCAAATGTAATTCCCCGATGTTCAATCCTTTTTAAACCAATCCTCTAAGGCTTGAAAAACATATGATAAAGCACATTCATGTTCCGACCTTAGCACTTATAAAAATGATTCGAGACCTTTGACAGATATGTCTGCGTTATAACATTCCACTATGACTTATAAATTAATACAAAATTTGTTTGCATAATGGCTCACGGGTCCCACACAATTAAATAAACGTAAATTCAACCCAAACCGCCAGTTCATACCTTGGTTTATCTCTTTTGCAACTCGTGGCGCGACTACCATTCGATCAACCAACCTCCCCATCAGATGATCCTCAGCGGCATCGCGTTTTTTTGTCCGCTGAACTTTAACACTCCAGAGGAGCATGAAATAGGCGGTTTAGGAGGAGTGACGTGGCACGATCATATTGGATCGGGTTTTTTTTTTTCAGTTGTTTTGGCTCTGGCCAAAAGCAGCGTGATGAGAGCGGTTTTGGGTTTACAAACCCACTCCCGGTTTTGAACAATCCCCAACTGGACTTCGAATATGGTTACACCTTTTGTTGTATAACCTCCACTCTATTAACTCAGGTTCAATCCAAAATAATATCGCTTCGTAATAACAAACACCATTATTAACTCTAATCCACAGGGTTCGACAACGACACACTAATTTTCAGCAAACAGAGGATGACAGAGATTCATTCTTTGACACAGTTTTATTCACCTTCTAAAATTTGGAAGGAAAACGCTCCTTTCAACCACCGAGACCTAACATCTAGGACAGGCAGGGAAGCTGTTGGAATTTCACACAGTGTCATGCATAGCAAAAGACCTCCTGGGATCACACAGAGACTGGGTGTATTTATTAATAATAATCGAACACACAACCTTACAAATGAAGGAATGGGTCCTTTGGAGATGATCAACAACACGCAGATATTCAAAAATACTCAGTCTTATTCAACAGGGTTCAATGAGCCTGAATTTTATTCAATAAGGACAATGCTTATCAGTTCAATACTTCACTGTCAAAATCCGCCTTTTAACCATATCAGGGTTACAATTTATAATGTATAATATGACTCCTCGGTTCCTCTACCAGAGGACTGTTTTTATTCCTAACAAAAGGTCTAATTACATAACATTCTATCCATAGACACAGAACAGCTGGACATAAACCAAAACTGTTCGACTTCTACAATTATTGGACTACTCCTAACTGCAACAGACAGCTAAGGTGTGGACACCTTGTTGTTAAAAATTTAAGAAATCTCAAACCCTACTAGCCACAACATGTGGAAAGACCTCCTACATTGCTGGATAGTGTCTAATTCCCTTGCATCACCTTCAAGAGCCCGCTGTTCCCTTCAAAAACCCACTAAGAAAATCTGTTGTTCCCAAACAAAACTGTTTCCTAAAAAGCCCCATTTTCATCATTTTCATTTCCTCCATTTTCCCCCCCATGTAATTAATCTTCCTTGAAAAAACCCCTTTTTTCCTTCTCATTTTACCCTCATATTCCTCAAAAAACCTTTAAAACCCCTTTTAAACTCATAAAAATCCTTTTTATGGTGTGAAAACCTCCCTTTTCAACTATCGGAACTTGAAAAAACCCATGAAAACCCCTTTTTTGGCCTAAGCACTCCCTTTTATTAAAACAACTAGGCTTAAGCCCTCTTTTGGCTTAGCCCCCAGCTCCTTCTCTTCATATGTCCCTGCACCCATGACCGAGCGCCAAGCGCTCATCTCATCACAATTGATATATCACATTGACATTTTCGCATTGTTCCTCCCCTTACCCTGTTTCCCCCGTCGATGCAATAAACCCTTTCTTCCGTGGGCCCTGGTCATATATCCCGCCATATGACCTTACCCCTGCGCTAAACCATAGCCCCCCCATCGCATCAACGTTTTCATTTAAAATCGACCTTTTCTTTATATTTTACCCACTCTGATAAACAATACCCTGATAAGATCTAAGCCGTAGATCTATATGATCTGACGGTGGTTATTGGCCCCCGCCCCTTACCTTCGGGTTTATCCATCCATCCTATGATGAAATCTCTGCCGTCAATATGTATAATCCAATGACTCTCGATTAAATCCAACACCCAACCCCTCCTGGCCTACCATCCACTACGTAAACCACTCCCACAATCCTACACTGACACCTGGCCTCCACTTAACCAATCCACTGAGCACTTCACTCCATCGCGCTCCCCCGTAGCCATTGGATCTTCCCCCCCAGATCCAACGGTCTATGATCAATATCGCGTGATTTTTGCATCCGAGATTTAACAATCCAAAATCGTGCAAAATACGTCGTATTGCAAAGGCCATGTGCCACATCTCAATTGGATTGTGTTCATTTGATTGAAAACCACTTACTGCCCAAGGGCCACGCGAAAAAAATTTGTGGTTTCCGCGAAACCACCAAGCTACCTTTTTGCGCCAAAGTCATTTTAAAGACGGGATTTCACGGATTTTCTCCACAGAGCCTTGTCCACCCGCATTTCATCTTGTCTGCATATGCTCCTCCACCTCCACCAGCCTCCGAAGAATTTTTATCCACACATCGCAGGTTTTTATAACATATTCTGTTGTTTTTTACAGGTTTTGTAATGATCCTTGAAGCAGAAACCCTCCCCACAGTTCATAAGGGATAGGGCCAAAGATGAGGACCCTCGCGGTCCAGATACAGGCCAAAAGCACATAACCAATGGTGTAAATCAATTTAAATAAGGCAAAAGGAAGATGACTAAAGCCAAATCAGTGAATACAGTCAGCGCATAAAGTTTAAGGACTCCGAAGATGTTTTCAAAGGCCTTAAAGCAAAGATTAAGGCATAATCAATATTTAAAGCCACAGATCATGAAAAATTAACAAAGAAAGACTCTGAATGCCACATCATTGAGGCTATTACTCCTCAAAATGGCACCTACCAACTAATTTCACCTACAAAGAATGCATATTAATTACATAGTCAGAGATATTTCTAAGGACATCTCAGGATTAATTACCAGCCTACCAAAAGCCCCCAAGGTCAACAAAAGTGATTGAAGTTGATGAAATTTAATGTAATAATCAATTAGCAGAGTTAAAACATCAGATAACTTCTCCATTAGGTCCTTCAAAGGCCGAGAAGCTCTTACTCTGCATTAATTGAACATATAGGCCTTTCTTTCACTCCACCTCCTCATTTCTTCTATAAATAATTCTCTAGAAGACAATATACAAGTTGGTCTTTGGATACTTGTTGAATGTAAATAGTTTTTGAAGCATGTTGTAGCTCTGTTAGCAATTGAAGATACATAAGTTGAGATGAGAATTTTGAAGCCGTAAAGACTCACTGGACTTAAATATTGTAACTGGTTTGAACATCAAATACAATGGTTGATTTATGGGATCCTGGTCTATGTCAATGGTGATTTTATTCTCACTGTAATTGTTATTTTCTTTGTGTTTCATTCCTTCCACTTTCTCTGATAAAGAACATCAAACATAGACTAGGATTTACTTCTGAAAGTACCCTAAATCTCACTGATAAATCTTTATCCTTTATGTTTTCTACTGATTGTTTATTTGAGGATAATTCAATAGAGTATAACCAGTGAAGTGTTGGTAAACCCGTGTTTCCTGAGTACAACTTGAGATATTGTCTTTGAATGTTCTTGAAAAGTCTGCTAATTAAAGTTAAGCTAGAGAAGTTTATGGTTAGCCCTGTCCTCTAGTTATCTCCAATAGTTGCTCTAAAAAGTTCCCTTAAGAGTATGTTGAAAGCAGGATAGTTTAGAAGTACTTACCTGATCTTAGACTATTTTTATCTTTATCATGAATGTTTTCCTTTGAGAATATGCTGAAAGCAGGCTAGGTTAAAAGTCTTTACTTGATCTTAAGCTATTCCTTGTTTTTTAATGTTTTCTCTTGAAATTATGTCACAAGCAGGCTAGTTTAAAAGTACTTACCCGATCTTAGGTTACTTTTGTGTCTTTCCATTAAGTGCATGTCAAAATTAGGCTAGTTTAAAAGTACTTGCCTTTTCTTAGGTTGTCCTTTGTTTTTCTCATGTGTTTTCTTCTTTCACCACTGTTAATGTTTCATTCCATAAAATCAACTTAAAGAGATCCTTTGACATAGATGACTTGCCCCATGGACCACTCCTGAAACTTGCTATGCAATTAAATACTTTTATGACTCCATAGCCCAATGGATTGATGTTGTTCCTTGCTTATCTTATTAGCTGAACCATTCTTTCATTTAATCACACCTTCACCCTTCATACAGACTTCCTTCATCTTCATGTTATCCTACCCAACAAAAACAAACAAAACCTTGTTCTTCATAACTAGCCTAAAATAATACGTGAGCATAAAGAAACATCTTTGAGATACACATATATAGAGAGATCCCTCTCTGAATCTAGGATGGCTAGATCCTTAGGTTCCAAAGTGGTTTTGATGTAGGCTCTGCAGCGTTTGTACTTTCCAATCTTGCAAACTACAGAGACCTAACAGAGTGGTGACCATACTGGGGAATTTCTGAGTAAAATTCCTTAAAACAAAATATTCAGTATTCACTTAAGTGAAATCAGCTTTCTTCAAGCACTACCAAGCATATTGGTGATCATGATAGGACCTGTCTGAATCAGTGGAAATCTAATTACTTCTTAGGATTCTAATAGACCCTTATCAAACCTTGTATAAATCAGCTAGTAAGCCATAGAGTAGACTCTGTTTGTCTCATCACCATAGCTAAGTGTTGAAACATATATAGCACACTCTCACAATCATAGGACTATAAAAAACTCAGAAAAACCCAAAACATTTCATATTGGTATTTAGATAAAATTACTGGTGGTGGACCATCAAACATTTTACCTTCCAAAGCTAGAAATTTCCACCTGCTGACTCCACAGTTCTGAATTGACCAAAGACTCCATTGGGAAACCCATTCTATCATAACATCATAAAAAATCAGTTAAGGAAACTTTGAGGATTAATTTTTATTATTTAAGATCAGTTAGCCTACTAAAGATTGTCATACTTGGTTGAAATTTTCTTATTATTGGGTATAAAAACACAACATAGTGGCTTCTAGAAGAATTTATACTAGAGCCTATCCCGACCCAAATCCTCCAGAGATAGTTGATAATCCAGAAAGTATCCTTAGGAAATCCCCTAAATCTAAAACTGCAACTATTTTCAAAACAATTCATAGAGCTGATTCTATCCCTGAAAACCTTACAGCTCTACAAGATTCACAAGTTGACTTAAGAAACCCATTTAGAACTAGTTCACTTGATGATATAGTTTAGATAGACTTTGAGTCTCTACAGTCACCCCTTCATATTGGCGAACATCCTGGTAGTAGAGAAACCACTCCACCTGACCTTCATTTCATTCATAACTTTGGTTTCTCTCATCCTAGATTTTCTCAACAGCCGCTTGCTGGTCCATCCACTTCTGTTATCCATACTTCCACTGTTCAAACTACTCCATTCCATCAAACCCCTCCTATATTACATCCTCCACCTATAAACCCCCCATTTTTTCCACAACCTCCTATCATGGCAACATGGTATGCTCCCCTAGTCCTTCCTTTACCTTTAGTTAATCTACCACAAGACTATCAGTCCAAGATTCCATTATATGATGCCAGTGGTGCTACTACTTCTTCACTACATGTGGACAAGATGAACGACTATTTTGATAGAAATGATATAGATGATGAAACTGTAAAACTCAGATTGTTTGCTCAAATTTTAGGGGGAGAAGAAAGAAAATGGTTCAAAAGCTTAACCCCTAATAGTATTAATGACCTCCAAGCTCTCCATCAGTCATTCCTAAACAAATGGGAAATCAGAAAAAACCTTCTCCAAATACTTTTACATTACAACAACCTCAAAAGAAACACTGGGGAAAGTGGTCAAAATTATTGCACTAGATTCAATAGTGTTTATAATGCACTACCCCCAGATTTGAAACCTCCACAAGGCTTAGCTTTGGCCAAATTCCTTGAAGTATTTGATCCTGAAATGGTCTATCAGCTAAGAGAAAGAGATCCCTTGACTTTGGAAGACATGCAGAAGGGAGCTCTTGCTGTGGAAGTTAATCTGATTGAGAAAAGAGCTAGAATGAGGAATGAAAAGAAAGTATCATTTAGGGAGGAAACTGCACCTTCCACATATAGTTCAAAAATGGAGAGAATGACGGAGGAAATGATGAAGAAAATGAGCATACTTGAGAGAGCACAATCTAGGGAAAATCAATCAGTTCCCCAAAACATAAATCAGTCTCAAAATCAAAATCAGAACTTTAGGAGAAATCAAACTAAAAATAGACAAAGAGAGGATGATCAACAGATTATACCCCCTTTCCAAGAAAACTATGTGAATTAGGATGAAGAAACCAATGAACAAACAGAGGATGACAACATAAACATGCTGGGAGTAAGCAATGATGATTCTATTTTCCTCCATGAAAGAAAACAAGGTCTATATACACCTTATGATGACATAAGAACAAAAGCTAATTATTATGAACAAGACTCTGAAAATTCCATCATAGGATCAACTAAACAATATGACCTTAGAAGTAAAAAGAATCAAGAGACTCCCAGGAACAAAACCTCTGACAAATCTGCCAAAAACAACCCTGAAAATGTTTCCAAAAAGACAGCAGAAATTCATAAAACAGTTGTTGTAAATTATGATCCAAACAAAGGGAAAAACACCCAAGCCAATGAAAAAAATAGTGTTAACCCAAGCAGCACTAGCATCTCAGCTAATGCTCCTGAAAAAACCGTTTTAACTACTGTAAATACTAAAAATCAGCAAGCTGATTTTGATGAATAAGGAGTGACTAACAAGGCTAAATCAAACATTTTAAAAAATCACATTCCTTTTAGCCTAGAGAATGAAATTTCCAAAATCAAAATCTCTGTCCCACTTACTGAGTTAATCACTCAAAATGTATATAGAGGTCAAATTTTGAAAGCTTTAAACATAGAAGATGTTCATGACACAGTTAACTTAAATGATGATACCCCAGAGCTCCTATTTGGTCCTAAGATTGAAGGAAAAATTCAAGAAGGAACTACCCCTCCATTTTACATCAGTTTGAACATCCACGATAATATTTTGCACAATGTCATGCTCGATTTAGGAGCATCACACAACCTCATGCCCAAGGTAATAATGGAAAGATTAGGCTTAGAGGTGACTAGACCATACAAAGATTTATATTCCTTTGATTCAAGTAGGGTGAGATGCCTAGGCCTAATAAAGGATATGTGTGTTAACTTAGCCCAAATACCAGCCAAGAGCTTAGTGATGGACATTGTAGTGGCTGATATACCCCCCAAATATGGCATGCTTCTTTCAAGGTCATGGGGTGATAAGTTGTAGGATACTATGCAGATGGATATGACTTATGCCACCATCCCTGTCTTCAGTCAACGTAGAAGACTCTATAGAGAAACACATATGAAATACATGGTGAGTAACCAAGAAATACCAAAGAATTCTCCTCTCTATTCCATACACAAAAACCTTGAATCATTCATTCTTTACAATGATGATATTCCTAATGAGCAAGAGTTAGTCAATGGAACATCATCAAATGTAGTGGTCACTACACATCCAAACATAGTAGCAGCAAATGATCAAGAGGAAAATAAGGAGGAAACTAAAAGGAAGTTTACTGATTCAGAAAATTACAGCAAACAAATTACAGGTCTTAAGGTTCAAAACAGTCATAAAAATAATGCAGATCATGAAAAACAAGGAGTAAATCCTCAAAACATTGAAAACCTTGAGGAAAAAAACACAGAAAAACGTAGTGCAGACCCTTCTATAGAATAGAATGATGAAGAAGACAGAGAAGACGGAAATGAAATAAATCACGAATCTAAAAACAGTCCTCTTTGGAGCATGAGTTTTGGTGGGTCTTGCACTAAAAATGATGCAAGAGCAAGCATATGGTTACTCAACACTGAAAACAATCACACTGAGGGGCATTCCTATAGGTTAAATTTTCAATGTACAAACAATATAGCAGAGTATGAAGCTCTCCTTTTAGGTCTGCATTTATTGAAAAAACTAGGGGCCAAAAGAATAAAATTCCATGGAGATTCGGAGTTGATAGTTAGGCAAGTAAATGGGGAGTACAGTGCTAAACATCCCAGACTCAGACCCTATAGAGATGATGTCGTGTATTTATTAAAAAAATTCGATGAATTTCAACTTATCTTTGTCCCAAGAAACCAAAATGTCTTTGCCAATGGTTTGGCCTTTGCTGCTAGAATTTGTCTAACACCTTATGAAACCAAGAAATGTTCCACCCAAGTCAAATATAGATCAACTGTCCCAGATAATGAAAAATACTGGCAAGTTTTTTATGGAGATAAACAAATAGAAGACTTCCTACAGTCCAGAAATGAATTTGAAACACCAAACTCATATTCAGAGTATTATGAATACTGTCCTACTGAATAAAACCCACTTGTTGAAGAATTAAAGTCTCCATAGATTGCTGAAATAAATCTGTTAACTAATGAACCCAAAGATTTGACAGAAATTAGCATAGGTTTAGAAGATGAAGACTTAGAAGTGCTTCAATCTAAAGACCAAAGCTTGCCTAAAGGACTGGTCCCTTTAGAGGAATTGTTTGACTTGAATGATGTGGCCAAAAAGCCAAAACTAGAACCCATAGAAACTGAAGTGGAAGAATGCAACATAGGCAGTGAGGAAAAGCCCAAAATGATCAAATTATCCAAGACACTTCTAGCTCATATCAAACTTAAATACATTGAGCTTTTTAAAAAAAATTCTGATGTTTTTGCATGGAGCTATGAAGATCTAAAATCATATGATACAGAAATAATTCAGCATAAGATACCCCTCAAAGAAAACTAGAAACCTTTCAAACAAAAATTGCGTAGAATTAACCCTGTTCAATTACCTCTGGTAGAGAAAGAAATAAAAAAAATGTATGATGTTGGAATTATAGTCCCTATTAGATACTCCGAGTGGGTGTCTAATCTTGTATCAGTTAGGAAGAAAATAGGAGAAATAAGGCTTTGCATTGATTTTAGAAACTTAAACAAAACCTCATTAAAGGACAATTATCCCTTACCCAAAATGGATCATATCTTACCGAGGGTAGTTGGTTCTAGAATAATTTCTTTGCTAGATAGCTTCTCAGGTTAAAATCAAATATTGGTACATCGTGATGATCAACTCAAAACAGCCTTTACTACACCTTGGGGTACTTTCATGTATTTGAAAATGCCCTTTGGTTTAATGAATGTTGGTGCCACATTTCAGAGAGCCATGGATATTTCATTTTCAGAAGAAATAGGTTACTTCATAGTGATTTACTTATATGACATCACTTTCTATTCTAAAACAGATGAAGAACACCTAATACACTTGAGAAAAGTCTTTGAAAAATGCAGAAAATTTGGACTGTCCTTAAATCCAAAGAAAACATTGTTGGTCTCCAAGAAGGTAAACTTCTTGGACATATCAGATCAGAAGAGGGAATAAGGATAGATCCAAAGAGGATTGATGGTATATTGCAAATCAACCATCATAGGAACATCAAGGAACTTCAATATTTCATTGGAAAGATTAATTTTTTGAGAAGGTTCATTCCTAATCTAGCTGAACTCCTTAGAAACATAACAAACATGCTTAAAAAAGAAGGAGTTAAATGGACCTTAGAAGCAAATAAATTATTTGAACTGGTAAAACAAACACTCACCAAAACAATAGTTCTTATTAGTCCTAATTTTTCAAAATATTTCTTCATTTTTTCATTTACATCAGAACACACAGTAGCTACTGTCCTATTACAGAAGAACTTGAATGGACAAGAGCAGCCCATTGCACTTTTTAGCAAGGCATTGAGAGATGCAACTCTGAAGTACAACATAATGGAAAAACAAGCCTTTGCCTTATCAAAGCCTTAAAATACTTTAGAGTCTACATTTTACATTCCCATATCATAGCATTTGTGCCTAATTCAGTTGTAAAAGACATATTGACCCAAGATCCAGATGGAAAAAGAGGAAAGTGAATTGCTGTAATTTTGGAATATGACTTATAAATCAAGCCCACTAAGCTCATAAAAGGTCAAGGTCTAGCAAAACTTATGGCTGAATCCAACTTTCAAGCTCTTGATATAAATATGTTTAATGCATTAGATGAACAAGAGGATTTGACAGCTCCAACTGTTGAATATCACTTTTTAAATTCATCTTGGTATGATGATATTTTGTATGTTTTTCTCAATCTAAATGTCCCTCTTGGTTTGTCTAAAACAAAGGCAAGAATTTTAAAGATGAAAGCTGTAAACTACTGCATTTTAGATAAATGTTTATATTGGAAAAATGCTAGTGGATTATTTCTTAAATGTTTTCCTGAGAATGATACAGATAAAATCAAGCACAAGTTTCATGAAGGAGAATATGGAGGCCACCTCTACTAGAAGTCAAAAGCTAATAAAATCCTTAGAGCTAGTTACAACTGGTCCACTCTCTTTCAAGATGTCCACAAAATTATTACTGCCTCTCACAAATGCCAAATTTTTGAAGGCAAAACAAAACTGCTTCCTTTACCTCTGCAACCAATCACTGTTGAAGCTCCTTTTCAGCAGTGGGGTCTAGACTTCATTGGGGAAATCCATCCTGCCTCATCTGCCCAACATAAATGAATTCTCATATCAACAAACTATTTAATCAAGTGGATAGAAGCCATCCCATCTAGGAATGCCACAGACTCAGTCATCATTTCATTCCTTGAAAACCATATATTGTCCAGATTTGGCTATCCTAGAAAGATCATAACTGATAATGCTGCTGCATTTGGGTCTAAAAATATGGTAGAATTCTATCATAAGTATCAGATCATATTGGGTCATTCCACATCTTATTACCCTCAAGGTAATGGGTTGGAAGAGTCCTCAAATAAAATTTTGGTAAATATTATCAAAATTTTGTTGGAAGACAACAAAAAATCATGGCACAATAAGCTAGTACATGTCTTATGGGCAGACAGACTAACCATTAAAAAATCCATTGGGATGTCTCCTTACCAGCTATTTTATGGAACAGATGTAATATTTCCAACTAGTTTAGGAGTGCTAGTCATGAAGTTGATCCAAGAAGTATTGTCTGAAGATGATGATGTGACAAGGAGAATAAACCAGACTATACATCTACAGCAAACCAGAGAGGAAGTATACATCAGAGCACAAAAACTACAAGAAAACATCAAAAAGTTGTTTGACAGAAGAACCAAGGCAAGTGATTTCAAGATTGGTGATAAAGTTTTGAAATGGGATTCAAGAAGAGAAGATAAGGGCAAACATGGAAAATTTGATAACTTATGGTAAGGCCCTTATCTTATCTAGTCTGCCATTGGAAACAATGCATTTTTTCTGCAAGAATTGGATGGAGCTGAATACTTTGGAGGTCTTTTCAATGGAAGGGTTCTCAAGCATTACTTTTGTTCGCTGATATTTTAAGTTTCAGAGCTTTCCGTTCATTGTATATAACACTACTTTTTGAATTTGAAAATGCAAAATACAAAAAAACAATAAAAAGAGAAAAAGAGGGAAAACATTAAAAAACAAATGTACAACCCCATACCAAAAAAGAGAATAATTCTGAAAGTGTGCAAGGTTAAGTGCCACTACTTAAGAAAACACTGCTATTTTAGTCATACAGCCTAATCATGACTAAAATAGATTTCAATTTTTTGCTGATAGGTTAGTGAAGAAAATTTTCCAAACTGTTTAATCTTGGCTTATCAGTAGAATATATTAGGATAGAAAATAGTGGTTCAAACAAGCTTAAATCCTGAACCTGTAAAGTTTGATGAGGAATTGGTTCTAATATGCTCAAAATTTGAACCAATAAAAGGAAAGAATAGCTCTAAAAAGATCAAAATCAGAGC
Source organism: Pinus albicaulis (assembly GCA_034641835.2). Classification (NCBI taxonomy): domain Eukaryota; kingdom Viridiplantae; phylum Streptophyta; class Pinopsida; order Pinales; family Pinaceae; genus Pinus; species Pinus albicaulis. The sequence goes on along the minus strand of CM076573.1, from coordinate 788,403,443 downwards.
TGCAAAAGAGAATGAAGGATGCTTTTTGATTTTCAGATCTTAAGCCTTCACGGTTTTGTTTCAAATTTCTGCAAATAAAGTCTATGTGCAACTTGTTTTTATGCCATAGTCCCACAAAAAATTAGACTACTTAACCCTGGTGTGATTGTATTTAAATTTCAGTGTTAGAAAATAAAGAATAAAATCTGTCAGATAGTTTAATCGTGGAAAATAGTAGCTTAGGTAGAGAATTTATGAGTTCAACAGTTTAATCTAAACTCATGGAAGAAATAAGGGTAGATTTAGATTAGTTTTTCCTACTTTCAAAAGAATAAAATGTTGATGTTTAAGTTCTGCAAGTCCAAGTGCACGTTCTGAAGAGAAAATGTTAGGAAGTAGGTTGCATAGGTAGAATGATTGGGAGAATTTGATTGCTAATATGAAATACTGATCATCTTTTCTAAAGCAGCATGATCAGAGAAGAAAGGTTGTAAATGGATAAGGCACAGGTCTACATCCCAGAGATCAAATTCTGAACTTCTTGACACCTCCAAGGAGCTGCCATCCCCAAGTGGAGCCACTGTTAGCCATCAGTAAATTTTGTCATAGAAAATGATGGCTAAAACAGGTCTTGAGCCTTTAAGAGATTATTTTCATAGAAAATTACTCATTCTTGAAGCTTGTTGTTCCTTAGCAGTGCTGTTCCTTAGCAGTGATGTTCCTTAGCTTGTTGTTCCCTTCAAAAACCCACCAAGAAAATTTGCTATACCCAAAAAAAATTGTTTTCTAAAAAGCCCCATTTTCATCATTTTCATTTCCTCCATCTTTCCCCCCATATCATTCATATTCCTTGAAAAAACCCATTTTTTCCTTCTCATTTTACCCTCATATTCCTCAAAAAACCTTCAAAACCCCTTTTAAACTCATAAAAATTCTTTTTATGGTGTGAAAACCTCCCTTTTCAACTATCGAAACTTGAAAAAACCCATGAAAACCCCTTTTTTGGCCTAAACGTGCCCTTTTATTAAAACAAGAAGGCTTAAGCCCTCTTTTGGCTTAGCCCCCAACTCCTTTTCTTCATATTTCCCTGCACCCATGACCGGGGGCCAAGCGCTCATCTCATCACAATTGTTATATCGCATTGACATTTTTGCATTGTTCCTCCCCTTACCATGTTTCCCCTGTTGATGCGATAAGCCCTTTCTTCCATGGCCCCTGGTCATATATCCCGCCATATGACCTCACCCCTGCGCTAAACCATAGCCCCTCCTTTGCATCGGCGTTTTCATTTAAAACCGGCCTTTTCTTTGTCTTTTACCCGCTCCAATAAAATATACTCCGATAAGATCTAAGTCGTAGATCTATATGATCCGACGGTGGTTATTAGCCCCCACCCCTTACTTTTGGGTTTATCCATCCATCCTATGATCAAATCTCCGCCGTCGATATATATAATCCAATGGCTCTCAGTTAAATCCAACACCCAACCCCTCCGAGCCTACCATCCACTACGTAAACCGCTCCCCCAATCCTTCGCTGACACCTAGCCTCCACTTAACCAATCCACCGAGTACTTCTCTCCATCGCGCTCCCCCGTAGCCGTTGGATCTTCCCCCCCAGATCCAACGGTTTATGATCAATATCGCGTGATTTTTGTGTTCGAGATTTAACATTCTGAAATCATGCAAAATAGGCGGTATTGCAAAGGCCACATGGCACATCTCAATTGGATCGTGTTCTTTTTATTGAAAACCACTTACTGCCCAAGGGCCACGCGAAAACCAATCGCGGTTTCTACGAAACCACCAATCTACCTTTTCACGCAAAAGTAATTTTAAAGTCGAGTTTTCACGGATTTTCTCCACAGAGCCTTCTCCACCCACATTTCATCTCCTCTGCATACGATCCTCCGCCTCCGCCAGCCTCCGAAGCAGTTTTATCCACACATTGCAGGTTTTTATAACATATTCTGTTGTTTTTTGCAGGTTTTGTAATGATCCTTGAAGCGGAAACCCTCCCCACAGTTCATAAGGGACAGAGCCAAAGATGAGGACCCTCACGGTCCAGATACAGGTCGAAAGCACATAACCAATGGTCTAAATCAATTTAAATAAGGAAAAAGGCAGATGACTAAAGCCAAATCAGTGAATACAGTCAGCATATAAAGTTTAAAGACTCTGAAGATGTTTTCAAAGGCCTTAAAGCAAAGATTAAGGCATAATCAATATTTAAAGCCACAGATCCTGACAAATTAACAAAGAAAGCCTTCGAATGCCACATCATTGAGGCTATTACTCCTCAAAATGCCACCTACCAGTTGATTTCACCTACAAAGAATGCATATTAATTACATAGTCAGAGATATTTCTAAGGACAGCTCAGGATTAATTACCAGCCTACCAAAAGCCCCCAAAGTCAACAAAAGTGACTGAAGTTGACGAACTTGAATATAATAAGCAATTAGTAGAGTTAAAACATCAGATAACTTCTCCATTTGGCCCTTCAAAGGCTGAGAAGCTCTTACTCTACATTAATTAAATAGATAGGCCTTTCTTTCACTCCACCTCCTCATTTCTTCTATAAATACTTCTCTAGAAGACAGTATACAGGTTGGTCTTTGGATACTTATTGAATGTAAATAGCTGTTGAAGCAGCTATAGCTTTGTTAGCAATTGAAGATACATAAGCTGAGATGAGAAGTTTGAAGCCGTAAAGACCCACTGGACTTGAAGATTGTAACTGGTTTGAACATCAAATACAATGGCTGATTTATGGGATCCTGGTCTATGTCAATGGTGATGTTATTCTCACTGTAATTGTTATTTTCTTTTTGTTTTCATTCCGACCACTTTCTATGATAAAGAACATCAAACATAGATTAGGATTTACTACTGAAATTACCCTAAATCTCACTGATAAATCTTTATCCTTTATGTTTTCTGCTGATTGTTTATTTGAGGATAATTCAATAGAGTATAACCAGTGAAGTGTTGGTAAGGCCATGTTTCCTGAGTACAACTTGAGATATTGTCTTTGAATGTTCTTGAAAAGTCTTCTAATTAAAGTTGAGCTAGAGAAGTTTATGGTTAGCCCTGTCCTCTAGTTTATCTCCAACAGTTGCTTTGAAAAATTCCCTTAAGAGTATGTTGAAAGCAGGCTAGTTTAAAAGTACTTACCTGATCTTAGACTATTTTTATGTTTATCATGATTGTTTTCCTTTGAGAATATGTTGAAAGCAGGTTAAGTTAAAAGTCTTTACTTGATCTTAAGCTATTCTTTTTTTTTTAAGTATGTTAAAAGCAGGCTAGTTTAAAAGTACTTACCTGATCTTAGGTTACTTTTGTGTCTTTCCATTAAGTGCATGTCAAAAGCAGGCTAGTTTAAAATTACTTACCTGATCTTAGGCTGTCCTTTGTTTTTCTCATGTGTTTTCTTCTTTCAGCACTGTTAATGTTTAATTCCATAAAATCAACCTAAAGAGATCCTTTGACATAGATGACTTGCCCCATGGACCACCCTTGAAACTTGCTGTGCAATTAAATCCTCTTATGATTCCATAGCCCAATGGATTGATGTTGTTCCTTGCTTATCTTATCAACCAAACCATTCTTTCATTTACTCACACCTTCATCCTTCATACAGACTTCCTTCATCTTCATGTTATCCTACCCAACCAAAACAAACAAAACCTTGTTCTTCATAACTATCCTAAAATCATATGTGAGCATAAAGAAACATCTTTGAGATACACATATATAGAGATATCACTCTCTGAATCTAGGATGGCTAGATCCCTAGGTTCCAAAGTGGTTTTGATGTAGGCTCTGCAGCATTTGTACTTGCCAATCTTGCAAACTACGGAGACCCAACATATGGATAATAAGGAGGTTTCGTAACATTGTGGTAAATAGACTGGGCAAAAGGAGGAGGCATGTTATATCTTGGATACATGGTACTGGAAGGGGGAAAAGTGCTGGAGGAGCTATCCCCTCCCTGAGGGAAACCATAACCCATGGGAGGATGAGCATATGGATGAGAAAGGGCTCCAATGATACTGTCAGCGACATGGGATGCCCCCAGTGCATTGGTGTTACAGGTCAAATGACCTCCTCATCAGCTCATGGGAGAAGATAAATATGGAGGAAGAAAGAGACCTAAACTAAATCTGCTTCTGCCAAGGTAACGCACCCCTATAACAGCCAAAGTGCGTTATAACACCCCTAATCCATGAAAAGGTCACATTAGTGGCTAAGGCAACACTCTGTTTAGCCTAGAGGGCAACGTCACCCATGTTTTGAGTTTGAAACAGTAAAAACCCACGGAGAATGATTAGAAACTCCAAATTTTTCTCATAGAGAGTCGGTGCAAAATGGAAACTGCAAGGCACTAACCTCTTATTGGGTCTTGTAAAAAAAAACTAGACTCTCAAGAAAGACAAAAGCATGGAAAGTTGAGGAAACATCTTGTTTTTTTCTATTTAGAACTAGTGGAAGGAGAAAGGCAAGGTTTTCCCTCTTCGTTTCCTATAAAATGGAGTTGTAGGCTCTTGGTCCAAGGTTGAAGGTTTTTTGAATACATGTGAAGCAGAGTGTTTATTGTTGTAGTGTGAAGGTCAAAGGTCAAAGAATTTCATTGATAACTTGTTCACTAAAGACATCACCACATTCAGAAAAAGAGAGAGAGAGATTGGAAGACTGAGGAGGGCTTGGTACAACCGACAGTTGTAATCCTCATTTTTTATAAATCAATAGAAATGTATCTGTTTTGTCCATTCAATGCATCAATATTGTTAATTATTTCTCAATTACTTAAATAGCATGAGATGAATGGCTTAGATGTGCATTGCTTAATGTTTATCATATGTTAACTTAATTGATAGGAAATATATTGTGGTAGAGATTACATGGGTGCTTTGATTGATCACAGGGTTGGGATTTGGAGCTAGTGAAGAAGGATCCCTGCTTCACTGCTTAGTGCTCTCCAAATACTTCGGGATCTAAAAATAGGTAATCTTCCATCTCATTTTATCAAGTTTTCTAAGTTAACATGAACATATATGCATCTTCTTTGTGAACTATAAAACTAATCTTACTGTCTGCCTCGGGCACTGGAAAGCCCTGAGAGGGATATTCGATAACCTACAACCTAAGAATTTTACCCTATAGCAGAATTTGAGACTCGACTGGGGAGTTTAACCCCAAGTTTTCGGACTATTCCTTTCACTCCTCTTTCTTTCCTCTATTCACACATCCTTCTAACCAGATTTTATGCCCAATAGACATTTCAAAAGCTCACAAAGTTCAGTCTTGTCCCTGTTTGGCCATCTGAAGAACTTTACCTTGGCTAACGCTGCCTTTTTCAGTATTCCAGAGTGTTATAACGCAACGTAGCTTTGATTCCAGTGTGTTAGTCTCTTCATTAACGCAGTCTTTACTCAGAAACAATGCATTACTCAGCCAAAAAATTGCTATTCACCCCTGTGTTGTGTTCCTTTTTGGTTGCAGAGTTTTTTGGCCATCAGAACCACTCCTTGACTGAATCCCTGTGCTTGTTTACCATTTGGAAGTGCTATTTGTTTGTTCTTGTTTGAAAATTTAGTGTCGAATACATTTATTTTTTAGAGAAGAATTTTTTTTTTTAATTTTTTTCTGCATTTAGCTGAGTTATTTCTGAAAATTTTGGTTTAAAAAAAAAATACTGTTAAGACGAGATAAATATATGTCTGAATATTTAAGGTTGAACTTTTCTATTTGAATGTTGGTGCATGGATGTTGAAAGGAAACCTCTCCTTGTAGAAATACTCTCCATCGAATTGAATATTTAGAGCATATTTTTGCATGGTTTTTTGAGTCAAAGTCTCATTACATTTCATACGTCCACTCCCCCTCCGCAAGACTAATAATCAAGTTCTCTAAGAATCAAGCGATAATAAAATCAATCACAAAAATTTATCTGAGCTTACACCAAAATTATTTTAGGCTAGGATCTTGGGTTAGGAAAAGTGAGAAAATCACCCAAGATCTCAAAACTTGAGACTAGAGTCATTAATGAGCGAAATCCTACTACACTCATATTATCAGGACCACTCCTTTACTGGAGCTAAGCGCGAGACATCACTTGGGTGCATGCGAAGGTAGTCCACCTTCTAGTGCATTCAGTGGGCATTCTATATATTAGGGTTCCCTTCGGGGATGTCGAAACTAGATCTGGGATCTAGGTGTTCTGCCCATATAGCGTGCTGTCTACGTCCGTGACCCCCCTGATGATGTATGTTATTTGAGGTATCCTAAGTGGCCAAAATTTTTAGGGACTTACAGAAGGTGATTGGGATGAGCTATCCTAGTACCTAAAACAGACGGACCTACTATGTCTTCGGTCTTTAGGAGCGTACTCGTCTCCACGAGTGTAGTGTTCCGAAATGGAAAACAACAGATTTTTCACCATTGAAATGCTCCTTTGTCAGAAATATTAACAAGGCTATGTCAGAGATAGACTAAGATGGATTTTACCATTTATGTCACCTGTAAAGAGAGGATGAGAACCAAAGGCTTCTTGGCCCTTTCTCAGGCTCTGCCCATAGCTATGCAAATATTTCTTCCTTCAGGAAGATATTGCTCAAAAGAGATGAGCTACAACAACACCTGAACTTCAATAATGAAAAACAGTGAAATAATACATCATAATGCATAAGAAGAGTGCATGGATGATATATAAAGTAGCAACAGCAAATAGTATACAAATCTTGAGGAAGAATCCTCTCAATATGGCCTCAATCAAGAATAGGCATATAAACTCAAGACTACATTGTTAGCTATTGCTACCCTAGCCATGACTGTGCAGTTACATGAGGAGACTGCAACACATAATATGGGAATATGATGATATATCATTATATGCTCAAGAAATGAGGGGGATCAAGCTCTCAACCCCTGAAAACAACTAACTAATAATCCTTAGAAGGATTGGCTGCAATACATGTACAAAATGATAAAATTCAAAAATGCTAGAGTTGCAGTGTAGCTGCTGCAACAGGGAAAAGATGTTGCAAACAATATGATGACCTCCTCCAATGATATTATAAGTGAAAGGCTGCCCCTTTCACTAAATATGACACTCTCTGATTCCCCCGGTGAATCCTCCTACAATTTCCCTCTGAGAATAATGTTGTAAGAGGGAGTGACTACGCTGGGGCTGAGATGAAACACTTGGCCCTATGAAAAAATCTGCAATAAAGCTCTGGAAATGTCTCTTGCTTATTTCTTAGAGAAAGAAGAACTCCTCCTCTTCAAAACTAGCTCAGGAAATGGTGGGATGATGTTCCACCACTGCTACCTCCAGCAACTCCAATGAATCTGCCCAACAGAAACGTTGTAGCTGAAAGAGATGGCTTTGGCCTCAAGCCTGGATGTGAGGAAGATGAAGATCAGCTCCTCCAAGGCTTCCCAATGAAGGAGGGAAGACTTCTAAATAGAAATCTCCCTTGTGCTAAGCAGCACAAGCTATCTCAGTTGAACAACTGAAGAGAGCTGCAATTCGAAATTCTCAAGCATGAAAATGAACAATGGCTCTCCTTCACCTTTTTATGCAAGGAATGCTTCCTTGCCATGGACCCCACCCATTAGGGTTTCTATCATCCTCTAATTTCCCTCCTTTCCAAACTGTGCAGTCTTCATGAGCAAGCTTCTCCTCTTAGCCACGTTGTTGACTTGGTCAACCATGGTCTAGTTAACTTGCTTTTGGCCCTTTTCACACTAGGGAATGCCAAATTTAGCCACTTAAGTGACTATTTTCACCTTAGGAGAGTTTATTTTGCTGCTACATGGGCTCCCTTACCCATTTTATTCCTTTTATTATCATAAAAGCAAAATTAATGTTCCAATTACCTTATTGAAAAATTTGGAACATTACAGTCCTCCCCTCCCAAAACTTGCTGGTCCTCAAGAAAGAGCAAGGATGAACTGAAAAAAAAATTCCTCCACTCAAGGCATGGAGTTTGAAATATCCTCATGTAGATCCTCCATCCCCCAAGAAATCAACAAAGCAAAATGAGTCACCCTCCAACTAGGCAACTCCTGAAAGTACTCCTCCACCTTGTGCTCATGAGAAATAGGTGGGCTGAATTTCTAAACTTGGTAAGCCTCATAGCCTACCCCACGCTGTCCTCTTCTCCACTTATGATAAGTGTGGAGTGAAAGCTAAATTTGGGCTGCAATGGTGTTGCCTTCAAGAGGCAAGATGAAGTCTAGATCCCCTACGATATCTCCTCTAACGCTGAAAATCAAACTAGCCCAAATAATCTCATATGTGATGAGTTGGAATTCATCATCATATGGCATCCAACCAATCATATGGATCACCTCCAAGAGAAACCAATGTTTGAACATGGTGACCATATCATCTTCCATACTCCCCTTGTAGCATGTGCTGCAAAAAGAATGGAGGTCTCTCCTCCCAAAGGGCACATCCACCCTATGAGATCTTCCCTCATCATGATACATATGGGGCTGCTGCTGATACATGGCTGACATGAAATGGTCTTCAAGAGAGACCGAAGCCACCCCATCAATCATACAAACCATGAAGTGCCTCCTCCAAAAATTAAAACTCTCTAAATAGCTCCTCCCACATGAAGGAAAGAGGTGAAGCCTGGAAATCATGGGCTGCCCATTGTTTGTCCTAAAACACACAACATGAAAAGTAGGGAGAATCACACTCCCAATGGGCCTCTTCAATTTATTCCCCACCTTCAAAACAATGCTTCCTCTGAACAAAATTCCATTAGAAAAATATGGAAGCATAAACTTGTGAGAGAAAGGAGGTGAAATATAGTTCCATGCATGGAACCAACGCAGGGAATCATTGGCCTACCTCCACATATGATGTAACAAGTGTCTTTGCAGCCAATTTTTTGCTACCACATTCATCCTGCAAGATGTGATCATGAAAACATACCTTGGTGCCAAAGGTGCACACCAAAATCCATGTGGCTTTCCCCCACAATCCACTGTTAAAATAGCCATCATCTTTGCTACAATAAACCATGAGCATAACCAAACATAGGGTACAAGAAGGGAAGATCCTCCTTGATATAATATGCTGCTCATAAGAATAAGAGAGTGCCAAACATAAAGCAAATGGTTACCTCCCTCATCATGTACTTTGGCCTTTGAGCTGAAATGGCTCAAGTGAAAAGTCCCCTTCACTGCAACATAGTAGGGGAGTGGTTGTGCCAAACATCTCATCATATCCTGGGCTATGCATCTAGCCATATGCTAGTATACATCCATTAGATATCCCTCCCAAGTGGACTCCTCCATCAGTAAATGGTATGCATAAGAATGCATGGAAGAAGAATCCAAAGTTGTTGCATGTAGGTGTCTCTTCTTGTGCTTGTGAGCCCAAGCCAAGATAATCAAAACATAGAAAGGGATGTTGCCATCCATGACTTCCTCATCCTCCTCTCCTACATGCCTCCAAGACACATCACTTGTGAAGTGGTTTTGAGAACACTTCAGCAAGTCATCCAAGCTCTCAAGTGACAGCGCTGCTGGCCTATGGAGTAGGGCCACTATCATTTCAAAGCTCCCTCTTTGGCATGAATCTTGCCAAAGACTCCTCCCATAATGTTGCTGCAAATGTAGAGCTCCTCCCATGAAGAAGGTGCTACTTGGGCATCCAAGATCAAAGATAAATCCCCTTGCACTATGCTAGTGCTTCCTCTTGCTCCCGCAACAACCAAATAGAACTTGAGCGACAAAATTTTTTGCTGCCCCCTCATACTTCCACCACTCCAAATATGAAATGGGAACATGATGAATGGTAAAAAGAATGCCTTCCCATCATAATGCACCCATGCTCCTTTCTGCTCCATGGTGTAAGTACCCTGCCATCTCCTCTTCCCTCTCAAACCCCATGAAAAGGAATAGGTCACATGTTGTCCAAACTCCCTCAAGAGCAACCAATGCAACATGGCTTCTTGCTACCCTGTATCATAGATTTGAAAGAGGCTCACCATCCTCTTGCCTCCCATCCACATCCACTCAGCTCCTAGTGGATGCTTCCCATCTTTCTGCAACTTGGTACCTCTCCCACAAGAGCTACCATCATCCCAAAACATAATTTTTCCTTTGCATTTCATGGGACATTGAAATGAAATCTCCTCCATGATCCATATCTCAAACCCCAACCTCATGTGTGGTGCATGAATTATCAAGGATGTCTGAGAATGATGGCACAGTGTAGTGAAATTTCCCTCCTCAAGACAATCAACATGCAATAACATACAATCATCCATGATAGATAAAAACTTAGGCATACCTTGGAGAGATTTGGAAGAATCTTGTGTTGCTGCCAGAGTTTCTTCCTCAAGTGTACTTGTTGCCCCCATTGCTGAAGATGGAGGGTGCTCTTCCATGACCATGACAGTGCTGGTATGTGCCCCTTTAGTTGTTGGGGAGGTCTCCTCCCTCCTTTGGCCAAATTCTTTGATTAATGTCTGAGAAATATTAGCAAGAGTAGAAACCCTTGCATGCCTCCCATGGCTGAACCACCAAGTTTTTGCTTCTCCCTCAAGTTGCAGCACTGTAATTGCTAAAGCCTCTCTGTCTGCTACAGGATGTACTAGGAATAAATCCTCCAACTTCTTCACCCAAGCCTCTGCTGCACATGTGAGTGACCCATCGAATGTAGGAAACATAATTCTATTGCCTTTCATCATCCCATGACTATAAGGTATCCTTTCCTCCTTCTGTTGAATATAGTGAGGGAAAGATAGAGTCTCTTGGAAGACTCTAGGGTTTGTTCTATATTCAGCAAGGTACCCACTTAGAAATTCGAATTCCAAGTGATCTTCATGCTTTTTCTCTACTCATCTGTGAGAATAGGAAATTCATGGTCCTTCCTCTTCTCCTTTCTCTGTCTCCTCAACCTCCTTGGAGAGGTTGTTGCTGGATCTGAAAATTGATGAGATTAATCTCATCCTTTGCATCACTCTGGCCTCTTCTTCTCTAAAATTCAAACTTCACAGGCTGAGCCAAGGTCGAAGCTCTGATCACTCCTTGCAGCTCCTCCAATGAGTGGATCACTCCTCCACTGAAGAAAACAAGACAAGAGAGACTCCATGAGTTCCTCTCTTGCTGCACCCAACAACTCAACGTCCTCTCTGCTGCAGAGCTAACACTGTAGAATATGAATGTAGTTGTGGCCAATGCTGGATTGAGGAAATGTAGCTCAATCCTCATCCTTCTTTGAGGAAGAGGAAGGGATTCCTGACCGAGAACACCCTAGTGCCCGAGGGCACCATCGCCCTGCTAAACAGCCCGGGGATGCAAGCCTTTTCAGACCCAAAGTCTGAAGCTCGAAACCATGTATACAAATGGGCTGCCATCTCCTCCATATAAAGAAAGGGAAATATTCTCCACCAAGGTTCCACCAATTAGGGTTTCCACCCTCACATGAGTGTCTTCCCTCCAAAACTGCGCAACTTCTCTAGGAAGCCTCTCCTCTTTGGGCAGCGCTGTTGACTTTAGTAAAAGATGACTAATCCAAGTGAGCTGGGTTCCGTTCACACCCTTAGGTGTTTATTTCAGCTACTTTATTCTCCCCCTTTTCACATGAGGAGTGTTATTTCTTCATTAGAAAGGGGCTAAGGTGTCTCCTTCCCCATTTTATTAAACAAAAATAAAATGTGCAACTATAATGTTCCATTTTAACTTGAGGTTAAAATTGGGAACATTAAAACGAGAGTACTTACACCTATCGTCTGAGGTTCGGGCGAAGCTCTAGAGTAATTGTAACTGTACTTTCAACCAACCCTCTCTGTATACTAGTGTGATACTGGGTTTCATCTCCAGCAAACGGTAGTACTCAGATAGGGCACCCTATTCTGGCTGCTTCCTGATTGATTTTAGAGAGTCCTTTTTTCTTTTTTCTTTTTTTAGGTGTGTGGTTACTGTCACTGAGACTTTATAATACAACAAAATTTATTAAAATTTGTTAAAAATAAACAGGTCACCATGGCATCTTGCGACCATCGCCCTCTGTCTCGACAACAGCAAGGTCTCCCTCCTCTGACACTGGAGGAATAACTGAGTCTTGGTGAACCCGTGCCTTCTACGGAAGAGCAGTATCCATTAAAAAACCCTGATTTTCACATAGCCTCGTATCACATGGAATTTCCAGAGGACCCTTTTATATAAGGCATTGTACCTCATTATAATCCTCCACTCACTAATCCGTTGGCACCTGTGATAGTTCATATTACACCGCAAAAAATATATTCAGCCACACCAACATCCATTTCACATCTAGTGCCTATGAGGTCAGTACCAATGGCAACCAACCCCGGTTCGCCACCACCCTCCCTGCCAGTAGTAAGTTCTATACCAAAAATTGGTAACCCCAGTAGTCAACCTCCACCTGGTCTCGACCCTACAGTCATCACAACTATCAATGGATCCTCGAGTCCTTCGGGATCTACTCCTATGATGACCACAATGGGACCCACGGTTCCCCCTCCCATGAGTGGGACTGCTTTGGTTCCTTTTAGCAACCCTTTCAGTTGGATCCTTTGCTGAGTTCAAACCCCTTGGCCTCCATACCAAGGGGCAGTGTCACTAGCATGCAAATAACAGGGAAAATTTCGCTACCCCTACAATCATTAGGACAAACTGGACAACCTATTGTTAACACTATTCCCTTAAGTGTTCTAAATCTTGGTGTAGGATCCATGCCATTTCTTAATTATGCACATAGCAGCATGCCTCCATTCAGCTCTATTGTGTCCATATGGGCCAATCCACCCCAACATCCATCTGGACAAGGGGGGCACTTTTATCCTGGGGGCAAACGACTGTTCACCCCACAATACAATATTCCCTATGGACAACAACCATATATCCCTACCCCTCCACCCATAGGAATTTTTTATCAAAGTCCTACTTATCCTACTGGTAACACATTGATGGGTGGACCCTATGGTCCAAATAGTCAGCCAATACTTCCTTGGCTAGATTCGTGGGAAAACCCACAATTGCCATTTTTAGCAGCTCTAGACATCCCCAACGTATATAAACTGACTAATGATCCCATCAATCACAACCCGCTCTGGCCTCCAATTCTGCACAAGATTTTGTCTGACATCCCGAAATTCGACAGAAAACAAGGGGAGGATCAGGCTTCACACATCACCACCTTTCATCGATGGTCTATATGTAATTCCATGGTGGATGATAGTATCCAGCTTCGACTGTTTCCCCGCACTCTCACTGGCAATGCCGCCAAGTGGTATATTGAATTACCACGTGCCACCATCAACACTTTTGGTGCTTTAGCTATGAAGTTCCTAAAGAAATTCCAATTACCAATCAGATATGAAACCGAAACAAAAATATTAACTTCATTGTGCCAAGACACCACCACCCATATCTCCAATCACATTCATTAATGGAGGCGTAGGAGGAGGCTAGTCACAGCGCCAATCTTAGATCATCTTCTATCTAATTTGTTTTCTAAGTCTCTCTTACCCCACATCTCTAAAGGCATTGGCCTATCTAGTGTGATTACAGAAGATCAATGCATTCTTCATGCCCAAATTTTGGATTTGATCTACTCACAATCTGGCACACTATATGATTTACTCCACAATGCCCCTGGTAACCCAAATCCTCCCACTACTCAGAAACCCGGAGTCCACGTCGACGGTCTCGTTGGAAAAATCTCTGGCGTAGCCAAAAAACAGTCTCGGGGGAAAACCTCCCAGCCATATTTGGCTGCCACTGCCCCTAACCAAACAACTACTCTTCCTACCGCTGAGGTAAATTCTGTGAAAAATTCACAAAAACCTAGTGGAAAGAATAAGAAGAACAAGAAAAAGACATCTTCTTCGGAAGAGTAGTCAAACCATCAGAATAATCCTAATCAGAAAAACGCTGCTAAAAATGACAAAGGGAAGAAGAAACCCATGAAATTTCCTTGCAAGATCTGTGCGGAGGACCACTTGACATACATATGTCCTCAGTTGCAGGAATGCACCGATTTTATCACAAAAAAGGATTCTCGGAGAACACTTGTCGTTCTTCATAATCCTTTCCCTAATCAACAGCAGCAATAGCAACACATGGTTGCAAACCCGCCACAACCCCTACAAAGGGGCAATGGTGGTTCACATCCTTCCGGTGAAGGATCATCCGCCATTTATGGCATTGAAGTGTTGAACTTCAGACACGAGCCAAGATTTATGGAAATCCTACCATAGACGCTCAAGAACCTGGTACCAATTTGAATCCACCACCGCCCAACGATATGCATATGGAACGCCCTATTGCTGACCCCGTAATTCATCCCCCCAAAGGGACACTTCGACACACGACTCATAACACCTCTTCACGTGCTGCCCAAAACTACAACATTGTAGAAGATTTGGCTCAGGCACCGTCAGCCATGTTTGCTCTCAAAGTATTACAAACCTCTCCAGCACAAAGGAAAGCCTTGCTTTCGGCCATTGGTGGAATAGACCCCTAGGATTCCATGCTAGCTATCTTTGATATGGAAAAATCTCAGACTCGCCTCTCACACCAACTCGCATTCCAAGTGCAGGTTGTGTCGAAAGGGAGACCAATCCATCATACTGTCATTGACGAAGGTGCTTCAACCTACGTTATGTCACATGCTTGCTGACTCGCTTTAGGTTCTCCTACTTTTTCACCACTATCGAATTCCCTCAAATATTTCGATGGCCACATGTTCCTCCCAAAAGGATACCTTGCTAGCTTTCCCATCACTCTGAGTGAGTGGGAAAATGATAACTGTGGACGTTGAAGTCGTAGATAGCCATCTCGACTATAATCTATTTCTTGATCGTAGTTGGTCTTATGCCATGAACACCATTGTTTCTTCGGTCTTCCAACTCATCCTATTTCCATTGGATGGGAAAATAGTCATAGTGGATCAGTTATCCTTCTGCACCCCTAATTATACCACGTTACCAAGTAGCACTGTACCCCTAATAGGAGGCTTTCTTGACACTTACGTCAGTATTGGTATTGGTATTCTGAAGGCATCTTCCCTAATGGGTTGCTTTCCTCTCCCACCGCCTGAGGTTCTAAATATAGTTGCAATGATATCCACCACTTTGGATGGCTCTATCGACCCATGGATCCTCCCAGCACCTTCAGACATTGCTTCATATGGAGATCAGATGTTGTTCTCACCAGTCGAGTTGGCTTATCAAGCCATCCAAATTGCATCTGAACTCTCCATGGCTATGATTTCAACCAATGGTACGAACTACCCACCCATCACAGTTCCTTCTGTTAGCCACCTATAATATTTTGTTATACCAAAAGGTGGCTAAGATATTTTTTGAGCCTCCAAGGAACAAATTTTATCACTAAAAATTGTTGGCTCTTGAAGACTCCTTGTAGGCCTCATGCCTCTGTCCAAAATCCTCATTTGCTGTCCCATTTTTTATACTCGGGAATTTCTGCTGATTCCAACTGAAAGACTGCTGAAAGATCATCATTTCTCCTCTTCTCAAAACCTTTCATCTGCTCCCCTTTTTCTCCATCAAAACTACCTTGTTTTCATAAGTCCTCTTCTTTCCATTTATGAAAATTTCCCCTTTCATAGTTAAAAACTCACTTTTTAACTATTTCGGAACCCCCAAATCCATTAAAATCCTTGAAAATTTTTCATAAAAAATCAAAGTTTTATTGCTATGGACCTAAGCCCCTTGGGCTAAGTCCTAAACCACTTCCCCCCACATGCCCATGTGTTAAAACCAAACTCCAAAGCTTTTCAGCGCTAATCGCATCGCAAATATCCAAAGGGTGCATGACTTTGAACCATTACAAAGCTCCGATTGCGATTAGCCTTTCATATAAAACCCCCCGATCATATTATTTCCTCATATAACCATAGAGCCCGCAATCGGGCCATAAACCATTGAAAAATCCCTCTCTGATCAATATTTTCCTTTGTAAACCCAAAAACCCACTTTCCGAAAGTTTTAAGTTAAAAAATTAAAACCACATGCTGAATATAAATGGGTTGATTAAAAAGAGCCGATCACGCAATCGCAATCGGAAACAACACAATGGGTTGATCGGAAAGACCAGGCTCAACGGCTCGATTGCGATTGGCCCTTGTCTGTATACGCCCCGGGCATATTACATTCCATATATCCGAAGGCCCCGCAGTCGAGCGCCTGTCCGCTTTATATATATATTCTTCCGCCCGATCCATAAAAACCTTTGATTATTCCAAAAGTTCGGGTTTCATAAAAATATACAAGGGTTTCTCCCCCGATCCATTCTCCACCGTTGATCTCGTTCTTAGATCGACGGCCTGCGCTCAATCGCATGCGTTTTTTTTCGCCCCCGATCGCGACTCCCCCGATTGGTTCTCCACCGTTGATCTCATTCTTGAATCAACGGTTATCGCTAAATCGCATTGCAATGTTTCAATAGCAATCGCAATGTCTCCTCCCCGATTGCAATCCTCTGATTAAATCTGGGCCATTCATTTCCTGCCTATCCAACGGTCCTTATTCCCTCCGATCGCAAGTCTTACCACCATTTCAAAACCCTCCGATTCACTTTCCGCCATTGATCTGATCTGCAGATCAACGGCCAGCGCTTAATCGCATCGCTGCGTTTCAATCGCACGCACTTACCTGCCACCCCCGATTGAGATCCTCCGATTAGATCTGGACCATCCACGTGTCCAGATTAGACGGTCCAAAAACACCCCACCTTATTTCTTCTCCCCGTTCTCCTTTGCCTGTTCTGCGCCGATCTCCACCGTTAGATATTTTTATCCGACGGCTACGCTCCTCCCCCGCCATCTGAAGCAGTTTAAACCTATTTCCGCAGGATTTCTTAACTGTTTTTTTGTTTTGCAGGTGTTTTAATGATTTTCCATTATAGAATGAAGGAGAGCCGAGGGTTGGGAAAGACGTTTCCTGTGCCTTCGGGCTTTCTAAAAAGAACCATTCACGGGCTCTGTATCAAATAATTTATCGATGTTTCATGAGCATTGATAACCTAAAGAGCCCTGCGCGGCCCTGCACATCGACAAGACACTGTTTTAATTCAAACACAGTTAAAGAGTATCAGTTTTGAAGACAGAGCACAACAGATGAAGATTGAAGACAGTTTTCATGGGGATTATGGCTAAGACAGTTATCAAAAGCCTAATCCCCAATCTAAAACATAGTTTAAAGGAAAACCTAAAGTGTTTTATCTGACAGAAAGGTTTGCACCGCTTCAACTGAGGCGAATTGATTCCTCAGCTACTACAAAGAGCCACCTGTCTCCTCAAACCATTCAGAACAGAGGCCGAAGTTATTGCTCGAAGGAATATCTGCCTCCAACATTGCCAAGAAGTTATTTCTGCAAGAAAACCAATGCATAAATATCTGCAGAGTTACTCCAAAACATACATAGAGCCTCAAAGTAAAAAAAAAAGCTTCCACCGAGCTTCGATATTTATTGTGAAACAGTTAATGTAGTGATCCACCTGTAAATTTCTCCCTCGAGCCTCTCAAAGGGCCGAGAAGTCTTCACTCTGCATTAATTATCCTTGAGATATTTTTTTAAAATCTCACCTCCTCATCTTCCTATAAGTACTTCTGCATAAGATGAGAAGTTGTTGGTTGCAGAACTTTGAAATACACTTGAGCTCGAGACTTCTATTTGTACATAGTGTTCACTGGCCCTTGAAGCTCTGTTTGCGCTAGAGTAGTTAGGTTCAATAGTGAAGATGATTGCTGAACTGAAACATTGGACTTGAAGATTGTAACTGGTTTGACATCAATATAAAAGATGTTTCTTGGGATCCTGGTCTTTATCACTGGTGAAGTGCTTCTTTCTTTGTTAATCATTTTCCTTCTATGTATGCCATATTGTTCATTTTCCCTCTGTAAAGAACAGTTTAAACAGGGTTAGGATTTTCTGTATAGTAGTAACCTTCTCTGGCCGAGAAATCTTTATCTTAATGTTTTCTTCAGATTTGTTTATTTAAGAATGATTCAATACAGTTTAAACAGTTAGGAATGTTGGCGTTCCCTCGTCCTTCTGTTTGCTCAAACATTGTTCTCAAATGTTATTTCCATTATTTGCTATTAAAGTTAGACTAGAGAAGATATGGTTTTCCCTGATTCCTAGATTCTTTTCTCCAAAGGCAGATTCTGAAAGTTTCCCTTGGTGTTGACTGAAAGCAGACTAGGTTTAAAAGTACTTTATCTGATCTTAAGTTACACTCTGCTTTTCTTATGTGTTTTCATACTTTCTGAAGGTAATTATGTGGATTACTGGATTGTTTGTCAATTAAGCTGCTTTAATAAGAACTTGCCCAAGAAGTCTATGGTTAGCCCTGTCCTTGGTTGGTTTTAAAACAGTTACTTAAGAGGCTTTTCTTGTTTGGACTGACTATAAATCCTCCGAGAAATTATTATCAGTTTCCACCCCTCCAACATTTTAATGTTTCCATTTCATCATTTTAATCTCAATAATCTTGTGGTATAGATGACTTGCCCCTTGGATCACACTTGATGCTGTTGTTCAATTAAAGCCCAGATATGACTCCATAGCCCAATGGACTAAAAACCAGCGTTATATCTATCTATCTGCCAAAACTGTTCTATTTGCTTGCAACTTCTCACTTTTGAAACTTTTTTCACTTAGGACTTTCCCCTCAAGTAACATTTCATGCTCAACCATCCAAAACAAAACAAAACAAAACCCTTGGCCTCCATAACTAGCCTAATATCATTACCTTAAGCTTTTCAAAGACAATATCCATCTTTGTACATATTGGAGAGATCCCTCTCCGGATTCAGGAGGGCTAGATCCTAGAATCCCAAAGTTGGTTGAAATGATGTTAACTCTGTGATTGGAATCTCCCAATCTTGCTAATAAATTACAGAGACCTAACACCTTCTAAATATCTCCTCGATGAAATCCTACCTACGGACGAAGTTGTTCAAGAGATCATGTCTCTAAAAGAACGACCTTGGGGAGAACTCCACCATCGCGCTTCGATGTTTGATTCAAACATGATAACTACTCAAATCCCATCCTTTGACCCACCTAAGATAATCCCTTCCATTTACACGACTGTTCAAACCATCGATTCAGAAGGGAACATGGGAAATATTTCTAAGACCATGCTCATAGATATCTCGGTCAAAACGGGTATCGTGGAAAACATTTAGATTGGAGCAGATTGCAATATTGAGGAAATTTTTCACTTCACATCCCTTTTCAAGGAATTCTACGATGTGTTTGCTTGGTCTTATGATGAAATGCCTGGCATAAATCCATCTATAGTCGAGCACAAAATCAAATTTTATGACAATGCCAAATCGATTCGACAACGACTTCGACCTGTCCACTCGCGCAAAGCAGCCACCATAAAAACGGAGGTAGAAAAAATTTTAAGCATTGGTTTCATCTATCCCATTCCTTTGACAGAATGGGTTTCCAATCCGGTTCCCGTAGACAAAAAACAAGGCACCATCCGCTTTTGTGTTGATTATCACAATATCAACGTTGCTTATCCCAAAGACAATTATCCTATGCCGTTCATAGATCAGATTCTCGATGATTGCACCAAATGCGAATCTTTTTCCTTTATGGATGGATTTTCGGGCTATAACCAGATTGCGATTAAAAAAGAAGACCAACATAAAACTTCCTTCATATGTCCTTGGGGCACATTTGCGTATCGTAAACTCCCATTCGGTCTGTAATGCTGGAGCAACTTTTTAGTGGGCTATGGACTATGCCTTCCATGACATTTGACATATTGTATAGGCTTACTTGGATGACCTTCCAGCCCATTCCAAGAAACGACCTGATCACCTTGTTCATCTGAAAGAATTTTTTTCTCGATGTAGGTTCTACAATACATGTCTGAATCCTTATAAGTGCGTATTTATGGTCGATTCTAGGCATCTTATAGGTTTCATTGTCTCCAAGCATGGGATTAGGGTTGATCCCAATAAGGTTAAAGAAATTGTTGAATTTCCAACGCCACAATCCATCTTGCAACTCCAACGTTTGCAAGGGAAGGAAAACTTTTTACGTCGATTCATTGTCAACTATGCCGAGATGATGAAAGGATTTATACGATTATTGAAGAAGGGAACACTATATTTGTGGGATGACCAAGCTAAACAGTCATTTGACACTTTAAAACAGGCACTTGTCTCAGCCCCACTCCTTAGTGCCCCCAACTACTGACGCGATTTTCTCCTCTACCTGGCAGCCTCACCATCCTCACTTGTAATGGTTCTGGTTCAAGTTTACAATTACGATAGTGAACATGTGATATAATACTTTTCAAAAGTTCTGATGGGACCCAAACTACATTATTCACATGTGGATAAACTTTCTCTGGCGGTAGTCTTTGCCGTCACACGACTTCGACACTATATATTGCTGCGACAGACTACTGTTATTGCTTTGGAGAACCCCATGCGACACATCTTGTCTTGACAAATTATTGGAGGAAAATATTCCAAATGGATTATAATCCTCCAAAATTTTGATTTGGTCTTCACAGCTGCCAAAGCAAAGAAATCTCTAGTCTTCGCTGAATTGCTATCGGACCTTCCCAGAATTGACCCAGGAGAAGTAGCTCATGATCCATTTCCTAATGAATCTGTATAGTTGGTTGATTCTTCGGACCCATGGTATGGAGACATTTTGGTCTACCTACAAACCCAATGCTTCCACCCAACTCTTACGTCCGATGACCGTCATCGTATTCGTCGAGTGTTATTTTTATGGTATTTTTCTTGCTCGTTAATCCGAAAAACCTCGAGTTCTCTTCTCCGGACTTGTTAAACTTACACAAAGTCGATTTCGAACATTCTTTTTATGGTATTTTTCTTGTTCATTAATCCAAAAAAACCTCAAGTTCTCTTCTTCAGATTCGTTAAAACTAACATGAAGACAACATGAGCCTTCTTTTTAGGGACTTTTTCTAGCTCGTAAAATTGAAAAAAAAAACCCTGAGTTTCCTTTGTCGGGCTTGTTAAAATACCACGACAGAGGATCATGAGCCATTATTTTCCTCTTTTTCAAAGCTCTTTAAAATTGAAAAAGTAAACCGATTTTTTCCTGTGTGACTCATTAAAATTTCACAGAGAGCACCGATTTTTTCTCTGTTGGACTCACTAAAATTTCATAAAGAATATTGAGTTTACCTCATCTCCTCGTACTCATAAAAAAATGAGGTAGACGTCCGTTGAACATAGATTTCTCATTTTTCCGGCTTCGATGAACTAACTTACGAAAAATGAACCGTTTTCAGGCTTACTATTCTCCCTTTGTCGTGCCCGGTTATCAAGACATGACAAAGTTACCCCCCCCCCCCCCCCTTGGAGTTGTCTTTTACGACATTTTTCAGACTCTCTAAATATGAAAAATTCACCAAGTTTACTCGTATGGACTCGTTAAACCTAATCAGATGGGGAAAAATTTGGATAAAATGGATACTACCTCTGTTACATTTCAGAAAGGTCGATTTGGCAGCAAAAATCTTGAACATGGCACTTCCCAGAAAACTCTTTCGCATTTAGCAGAACCCTACCATCTATGATTTTGGCCTGATTTCCCAGTGTTTCTGCACCGGTCACAGTCCTAAATACTCTTTGGTGTTCATTAAGCCTAAGATGCCTAGTACCCTATTAGAGTGCCTTCTATTGTTCAGGAAGATATCGCTATCTACTGCTCCTCGTATCAATCAAACCGATCATTATGCCAGAAATTATTTGTCATTAGTTATTCCCATCTTCTCTTCATTATTTCCATCAAGAAAAAAATCATATTTTTCTCGTTTCATGTTGACTGATGTAGGATGCCTCAATCCCAACCTTTTAACAGATCTCTTCCTATCGACTTCAACATCTTATCTATGAGGTTGATCCAGAAACACATCAATACCCAGATACTTGCAGACATTAGTGGTCGGTGATCTTGTGTTTGATTGGGGGTCTTCATCATTGGCTCCCGATTGAATGATTCTATGAGTGTTCGACTTCAACTCCTTTTATTCACACTCGCTAGATTGTACTGTGCATCTTAGGGACCATCATCATTATCAGTGGCCACCTTCGCGTCTGTTAACAGTTTTCATTATTTACTAGTAATCAGATGATTTCTCACATGTTCGACGACAGATCCTTCATTCACATGTCAAGAAATATGCAGTTTAAGTGAAGCGGTGGACAAGACCTTGGGGAAAAGGTTAGATCATTACAGTTGTGTTTCCTTCCCCAAGTTGCGATATTGTTTATGGAGACAACTTTTCAGTACTGATCCTGTTATGAAAAACACTTCCATGTTATGCTTATTAGTGGATATATTGTTCATATCTCTGTACTAGAGAAATCATGTTGATTAGCTACTGAGCATGGGAATGCTCGACTCAAGACAGATACTATATTTTCTGACATATGTTGTTGTTTCAGTTTTTCCTCAGTCCTCCAATCTCTTTAGCTCTACTACACATATTATAAATTATTTCGGCCATCGTCTTCATCTCTAACCTCACACTTTAGGGGGAATCTGTTATAAGTCAAATTACCTCCTCATCAGCTCAGAGGAGAAGATAAATATGGAAGGAAGAAAGAGACCTAAACTAAACCTACTTCTGCCAAGGTAACGCACCCCTATAACAGCGAAAGTGTGTTATAATGCTCCTGATCCATGAAAAGGTCGCGTTAGTGGCTAGGGAAATGCTTTATTTAGCCTAGAGGGCAGTGTTACCCATGTTTTGAGTTTGAAATAGGAAAAACCCGTGGATAATGATTAGGAACTCCAACTTTTTCTCATAGAGAGTCAGTGTAAAATGGAAACTGCAAGGCACTAACCTCTTATTGGGTCTTGCCAAAAACAACTAGACTCTCAAGAAAGGCAAAAGCATGGAAAGTTGAGGAAAAATCTTGGTTTTTTCTATTTAGAACTGGTGGAAGGAGAAAGGCAAGGTTTGCCCTCTCCATCTCCTATAAAATGAAGTTGTAGGCTCTTGGTCCAAGGTCGAAGGTTTTTTGAATACATGTGAAGCAGAGAGTTTATTTTTGTAGTGTGAAGGTAAAAGGTCAAAGAATTTCATTGAGAACTTGTTGACTAAAGACATCTCCACATTCAGAGAAAGAGAGAGAGAGATTGGAAGACTGAGGAGGGCTTGGTACAACCAATGGTTGTAATCCTCCTTTTTTATAAATCAATAGAACTGTATCTATTTTATCCATTCAATGCGTCAATATTGTTAATTATTTCTCAATTACTTACATAGTATGAGATGAATGGCTTAGATGTGCATTGCTTAATGTTTATCATATGTTAACTTAATTTATAGGAAATATATTGTGGTGGAGATTACACCGGTGCTTTGATTGATCACGGCGTCGGGATTTGGAGCTAGTGAAGGAGGATCCCTGCTTCGCTACTTAGTGCTCTCCAAAGACTTCAGGATCTAAAAAGAGGTAATCTTCCATCTCATTTTATCAAGTTGTATAAGTTAACATGAACATATATGCATCTTCTTTGTGAACTATACAAATAATCTTACTATCTACCTCAGCCACCGGAAAGCCTTGAGAGGGATATTCGATAACCAAAAACCCAAGCATTTTACCCTATAGCAGTTGGAACCACCAGGTCTAGGGAGATCAAGTAAGATGGTATAAACATAACCAGAATGAGTGTAGATCAGATCATATTTTACCGCAATATGGAGAGAAAATTCTTCGGTCTGTGGGAAATGCGATGCAACATCTTTGCCGATAGTAGGAAAAAGGGATCTAAGGAACCAGTCCATGTAGACATAGTCTTCGAAGGTAGGGGCTCAACACAGGCTCTTTCTTCTCAGCCATTCCTCAACATGATCAGATAGGTGGTTTGTAGAAGATTGAGGGAAAGAAGTCAAAAGTTCGGTACCAGTGTCGTAATGAAGGGGAAGATGGAAATAAGGCAGAAAATCCCAGGCAAGAGTCACAAAGGTGGTATGAGAGGAGGAGGCCTGATCAAGATACCACTTAGTAGCTTTGCCAGTAAACGTACATTGGAACAATGAAAGACGGACAAAGTCATCGATAATGGAATTATATGAACACCACATGCAGAAATATCGAACATGGCTTGTAGGATCTTCTCCAGAAAGACCTTCAAACTTAGGGATGTCAGAAGGGAGCTTGGCTGGCATAGTAGGCCAATCAACTTCATGGAATATAGGGTCACTGATCAACTAGTTAAAATTGGGAAGAATGTGGCCTGCCATATAGGGGAGCAAGGGAGCAGCTGAGATAGTTCCTGTTGTGGTCCCACTGGTAGTATTCCCAGCATTAGGGCTGGGGCTACCACCAGTGTTATGTCCTGAACCAAACATGGTGAAGGTGACAGGGGGAGAACTGGGGATAGAACTAGAAGGGGAACCCAATGAACTAGAAGAGGAGTCAGAATTTGGACTTGGTGGAGGACTAACTTGAATCCTACGCGGAGGAGTAAGTCTTCCTAACGAAAACCGAGGATGAAGGCCAAGAAGTCTCTAAGATAAATGCCTTGGGGGCACAATGATGACAGAACAAACATGAATCACAAAAGGAAGATAGACCAACAAGGGCAAGGAGGTGTATGATAAAATGGTTACAATGTCGAAACAAGGGCAGAGAGGTGCAAGATCCATTGATTACAATGTTAAAATCTTTTCCTGACAGTGTTAACCAGGTGCTTTTTAACTTAGGGTGTATGTGTTAAGTGTGTTAATTTTAATTTTTAAACCCAGACGTTTGTAGAGAAAAAATAAAAAGTGTGATGTAAAGCTGTAAATAAATATGCAAATAACAGTAAATGAAGTTGAAATAACATAAAATAAACAACTAATTATGCATTAACCTATACCCAAGGAGGCGGGCCTCTCAACAACTAGTCCGTGGGTGGGCAAAAATCTAGTTAAAACACACCAAAATAGCCAATGGATCTAAATTCGGGAGGGACAATGATCTAAAGGTCAGATCTACTAAAAATAGGTGCAGACCACAACAAAAAACCAGAGGAAAAAGTGTTGCAAATGAGGTGGAGAAAGGCTACAACCTGGAGGGAAACAGAGGGGACCCTAGAGGAAGACCCAAACAAAACTGAAAAGAGGTGTTTTGGATGGATGAATAACCAATCTAAAATGGATTTGAAGGTACAGGATCATATCTGAAAAATGGCTAGACACATTGAAATTTCAGACAACCAGCTTCAACTAAACTCCTCCTAGAAAGGTGGAAGGGTACTGAAGCCTTAGGAGGCTAGGTTCCCCACTCCAATGAGTAAAAAAGAGCAATTATAGGTCCAAAATGGGCAGAGATGGAGGTTATAAAACCTTTAAAAGAGGCCCAGACAAACCCAGAAAAATCTCAAAAAAATTCCATCAAAAATTTCAGGTCGCAATTTCTGACCTGATTTCTGTAGAGGTCGTAGGTTTGGGTTTTTTTTTTACGCCCTGAAGGTCTAGGTCGCAGGTTTTGGCCCAAAAAGTGTGACCTGCACTTCCGAAACTCTTGGGAGAAGGTTTCAGAAAAAAATATCATGTTAGCTACGGCTGATGCCTGTCACCTGTGCAATAGGTTCGGAAACACACAGAAGTTAGATTTTTTATTATTTTAGGGTTTTGTAGGTTAAAAACAACATCAAGAAAATAAAAACAAGAAGCTGAAGAAAAATCCTAGGGTTTGAGCAGTTGGTCATGTAGGGATTTGAAAAACGACAGAGGTCGTAATCGTAAACGCTTGTGGAGTTGCTAGTTGTTAGGATGAATTCTAATCACAAGTGTACAGAAAAATCTCACTTTAGCTATGCATAACAAACAACCCTAATATCAAATATGGCTACCAATTTCTTTAGATCTACAGTTAGTTGACCAAGATAAATGCTACAAAATCTAGATCTATGTAGTAAAAGACGTCAAGTAGTAAATAAAAGCAAGAGTTGCTCCATGCATCCAATAGACAAGACAAGAATATTTTTAAAGATTTTTTATTTTATTTTTGACACCTGGGAAGGGAACATAGAAAGATGTTACCAGTCCCCCTCAATGGGATGGGTTCTTGTAAATCATCAGCACTTTAGATCTAAGATCTCTCTCTTTTGATGGTATAGAAAACCCAGAGAAAAAATGGAACTCAAAGGGAGATCACAAGAAAAATGGTAGCAAAATATGACAATGATGGAGGATCAAAGTCAGACCAAAAGTATAGATCCAGAGTGATCTTTAGGAAACAAAAAGTAGTGAGTGAATGGAAAAACCCTTCTATTTATAACAAAATATTGGGTTAGTATAGATATTGGTGCATAGTTAAAATATTATTAACCAAATATAGATCCAACTTTTATGGAATATTTTATTATATTTGTTGGAGGGAAAAAGAATTTGAATTTGGTCAAATCCCTTTATTTGTAAATAATAAATAAATAAATGATTTATTTATTATTTTAAGGATGTGGTTGAGTAATATTTAAATAAATAGTGATTTATTCAATTATTTATAAATGATTTAATCAAATTTAACAAGGAATATTATTTAAATAAGGTTTAAATAATTATTCCTAGAAAATAAAGATAAATAATGATTTATCTAATTAATTTTCCTGTTTTGGGTTAAATATGACCAGGAATATTAATTAAACTGATGTTTAACTAATTATTCCTTGAGGAAAATCAAACAAATGTGGATTTATTCAATATTTCTTCATGGGGTTTCCTGTTTAGACCATAAACAACTTAATAAATATGGATTACTAAGGTATTTTTCATAGTGAAAGCAGTTTTACTTAGGGTAAAATTGGTCTTACATGGTGTACTTTGGTCCATCTAATAGTAACAGATTAGATGACCAAAAAATGGTGTAACAAATGTTATCTTGAATTTTTTCTTTATCTGAAAGTGATAGCTAGAGAACTCAGGGGTGTCCTACTCTCTAGGATTACTAGATTTTTTGTCTTAAAGGTTTTCTTAGTAAAGTTTTGGCTAAATAATTCATGGGTGTCCCGCTCTTTAGTTTCTCTTAAAAAATTATCTTAAAGGATTTTATTGTTTGAAGTATATTTAAAGGATTCTTAATTTCCTTTTATTTTTACTGAATTCGCAACTTGCTGTCATTTCATAGTCATCTAATGTAATATCCCAAAATCGGGACACCTCAGCAGACTTGCACTAAAAACGCATTTCCAGCAACATTTACAATAAAATACTAAAATGGACCCTTGGATCCCATAAATTAATAAATATATAACCTAAATCCAAGAATTGAGCTGAAAAAAATCAAACTAGGTGGGTTAAACAGATCTCCCACACCTAGGATTGCCAAAATGTGTTAAAACCCCAAGACTGCAAAATACCAGAGTTGCTCCATAAGGGACTGCACAGTCTAAGAGAGGGTTTACACTCAAAAAATAAGGGAACAATATATCTACTCATATATTATTCAAATATGTTTTAAGAGCTAATATCTAGTCTCCTTATACAAAATACAAAAGAAACCGACAAGGGTTTCTTGTCAAACAATCTGCATAAAAAATGTGATATTCAAAAAATTATTGAATCATCATTGCATCATCACTACAAAACTGAAGCACATGAGTGTAGAAGGCTGAAATATTTCTGATCTGATGTATATCACTCAAGGGCTTCCTCCCATGAAAGGATTAACCTCTCAATTACAAGGAAACTCTGCAACGGAGCCACCAAACTATGCACTGAGCACTGCCTCCAAAATAACGCATTCCCTAGCTGGAAAAACTCTGGGAATGTATGGGAAATGTTTGGTCTGATACCCCAGATCTAAAATCAGCTCTGGAGCTCTCCAAACAGGTCCCTCAATATAAGGAAACCTTCCTCCAATGAGAAACTAGCTCAGAAACCGGGATTCCAATCCCTTCCACTACTGCACCCAACAACACTGCACAATCTCCGACAAAAATCTACTGATTAATTTGGTTGAAGCTTGGCCTAAAAACTTGGTTTGGAATAATTAATACAAGCTCTCCCAATGAGGCTCCTCAAAGGAAAGAGGTGGGATTCCCGCTCGAGAACACCCGGTGCTAAACAACACTGCTACTATCCTAAATAGCAAGAGGAAGCAAAATTCTGAGCAGACATGGATAATAATCTAAGATATGAAGAATAATGCTTATATACTCTTCCTTATATAAAACATGAGTTTTCTTGCCCTTGGCCCCACTCAATTAGGTCATCTCTATCCAAAGATACATCTCCCTCCAAAACTATGTTATTCATCCTTGGATTCCTCCTCCTCTACAACTGCACTGTTGACTTAGTCAAAGTAGACTAAATTAGCTTGATTTGATCCCTGTTCACACATGAAGGTGTTTTATTAGGCTAGAAAGAGTGTCCCCTTTCACATTTGGAGTGTTTTTATCCTCCTTAGGAGACTTATGGGCTTTTCCACCCATTTATTCACCGGTTAGCGTTGCTACTAACTCTAATGTTACATTTAGCTTTGAGGCTAAAATTCTGGAAAATTACAGTCCTCCCCTCCAAAATATTTTCTTTTCCTCAATAAAATGCATAGGGAGAGCAAAATTTCTCCCCTCCTCCTCATGTGGCCTCCCATCAGTGGCGTCCATCACTACATCAAGATAATCTGCAATAAAACTGTCATCCAATGTTTCCCCAAGTGTGAAAAACCAAATGGTCTACATCAATCAAAGGTGGTAAGTGTGAATGGAAACTTGCTTATTGTCTCATGGCCTCCACAAAGTAGGAGTGATGATCAACATGGTGAATGAGTGCCTCCCTCACCCATGCTATCATCCAAATGAAGTGAGTCACCCTTCTATATGGCAACTCATAAAGAATCTCCTCCACCTTTGGCTCCTAAAATGTAGGTGGGCTAAATAAGTGAACATGAAAGGCAAGTGGGCCTATCCCACGCTGTCCTCCTCTCCAC
Source organism: Pinus albicaulis (assembly GCA_034641835.2). Classification (NCBI taxonomy): domain Eukaryota; kingdom Viridiplantae; phylum Streptophyta; class Pinopsida; order Pinales; family Pinaceae; genus Pinus; species Pinus albicaulis. Next base: position 788,374,501 of record CM076573.1, on the reverse strand, counting down.
TTATGATAAGTGTAGAGGGCATGCTGATCTTGGGTTGCAACATGATTTCCATCCAATGACAAGAAGAAGATTGAGCCTCCAAGGAATCTTCCTTCAAAGTCATGAGACATGCCAACCCAAACCATTCCATTCAATATGAATGGCACATCATCACCATTTGGCCTCCAAATCAGAAAATTGCTGAAAGTTAGGTGCAATTTTGGATGGTACCAAAGGTTCTCCAAGTGGATATTACGCGGTCCCCCCAACTGATGCTTGAGAATGTCATGTGGAAAGTGGTTCTGCAACAAGTTATAAGCTGTGTATATTTTCTCTTCCAACATGGGGAAGTAAGCATCAATGTCTATCAGTTGTAAATAGATAAAATAATAATACACTTGCCCATAGAAATGTATATATGGGCTACTATCATTACAAATATTGGCCCTAAAGTGACCATGAAACCCAAAAATACTCTTTCTCTCTTGTGGAGCAATGCACTGATCATATATGGTGAGAAGATACAAATACTCAATGGAGTAATCAACTAGTACAGAGATGTATTTCTTACGATTCATAGTGAGTAGGCTGAAAGTGAGGTCCATGTATAAGTTCCCCTATGAGGATTCCCTCATAAAAATCTGCAAGAAGAAGGGATACACATACTCCTTGGAACACTCCATCACTAAGAACACACTCCCATGTGACAACGCTGAAGGCCTTAGAAATAAGGCTCCATGACTCCTCCCTTTGACATTCCATATGCCAAAGCCATCCACAATCATGGTGCTATGTGAGAAGATCTTCTTCCTACATGGAAGTCTCTCATGATCCTTCAATGTTGAAGGGTAGCCTCCTTGCACCATGAATGGGCCTTCCTCCTTTTCGGAAATATCATGAAAAGTATGGGAAAATTTCTGCCCATACTCTCCCAAGTATAGTAACAAAACCTTTTGTTGCTTCCTCATCTCTCCCTCATACAAGCCATAGAGTAATATCATGATGGTCAACTTGTATGATTTCCAAACAAACAAATCAGCCATGAAGTGCCTCATCAAGTTCTCCAAGTAGTTCCTTCCACAAGAAGAGAAAAAGTATGATGTGGCATTCATGGTTTGCCCATGGTTCCTCCTGAATTGTACAACATATAAAGTGGGGAGAATCATGCTCCCAATGAGCATCTTCCATTTCAAGCCCACTCTCCAAACAAATCTCCCCATGAACATATACATATCAACAATATATGGAAGCAAAGTACAATGAGAACAAGTTTCCAAATGACAACCAGAGAGTGAATCATAGTTCCCCTCATGGAACCAGTGCAGTGCATTCTTTTCCTGCATCAAAATAAGAAATAAAAAGTACTCTACTAGCCACTTGTTTGATGCCACAATCATCTCATAAGATGGAATCATGAAGTCACAATATGGTGCCAATGATGAACACCCAGATACATGTGGCCTCCCCCACAAACCATCAAAAAGATAGCCAAAATCAATGCTACAAGTAGCTGCAAGTACATCATCATACAATATGCAAGAAGAGATAATTCTTCTTGTTACATCATGCTGCTCAAATAAGGAAAAGAAGTACAATACAAAATATGAAATGATACCTCCTCCATCATGCACTTGAGATCTTGAGCTGAAATGGCTCAACTGGAGATTATCCCTCACCTCCAACGAGTAGGGAAGTGGATGTGACCTCCTCTTCATCACCATCTGGGCTATGCATCTCTCCATATGCTGATATATGTCATGCTAGATGCCCTTCCGAGTGAACTCCTCCATCAAGTGGGAATATGCATCAAGGTGCATAGAAGAGAAGTCCTCATGTGCTGCATGTAGGAGCTTCTCCTTGATACTGGAAAATCTAGTCAAGAAGATCCCACCATAGGAATAGATGACCACATCATCCACCATGTATCTATCATCTCCATCCGAGTCATCAAGAATCATGCATGCACCAAGATCCTTGGATTACTCTACCAGAAGCTGAGATCTCCAATAAGGATCAATCCTCCTAAGAGACAATGCTGGTGATATGGCATGTGAAGCTCTCTAGATGCTGCTGCCTACTACTTTGACATCCCCCATGCCAAAGTATTCCTCCAAACTCTTCACCTCTCCAAAATCCAACAATGGTGAATCCAAAGACAAGATGTATTTCATCATCTCTAGATCAGGTGGCCTTCCTGGTGGAATGCCTCCATGTAGTGAGACATCAACATCAAGAGTAGACTGCTCATGTGGTTGGGAAACCTTGCCCTTGATTTCACAACACAATACAGTCTACCTCCTATTTGCACTAGCTCTCTGAAATAGAGAAGGGTTTGTTCCTCTCATCACATGATGTTACTCTTCCTCCCTACCTCCTCCTTTCAGCTACAATGCTGCACAATTATGCTGCTCACTGATTGTGCTTAGACCTCCATGTATCAGATCCCGGGGAACTTCTTGTAAGAATACAAGAACCCCTCCTATTGGAGCATGTGCTCCTCCTCCCTCTGCATGAGGCACTGGATTTTCTCTAGATGTGACAGCGTTGTTGTCCTCATCCTCATCAATGTGTATGGGCAACATCTCAATAGTTGGATCCTCCTGCGAAAAGGAGATCCCCATGCCATTTTGTTCAAGAATATGAACTGGAGGTATTGCTTCTGGTAATGTGTAATGCAAGATGTCAGATCCTCCCATGGTTTTCTGAAATAGAGTTCCCTCCATGACATGCAAGGGTTTTGTTTTCTCAAGTTTTCCTTGCTCATGTGTCTTAGGAAGTTTTTCACCAAACCTTTCCATCAATGTTTTTATGAATCTTGCATAAGAGAAAGTGTTGGAATTATTTAAGGAAAAAGATTCAAAAATCCACCATGCATGAGCCTTACCTCTGAAATGTAGCGTTGCAACTATGATAGCTTCATCTTCAGAAATATGGTGCAGCTGCAAATAGGAGTCTAACTACTTCACCCAAGCTCCAGCTGAACATCTAGGTGATCCGACAAAAGTAGATAGAAGAAATATATTTTCATCCTACTGATTTCTCTTCTTCACTTGGATCTTGCAAAACTCTTGGAAATCAATATGATATCTAAACCTCTCAACTTGAGATTCATACTCCTGCAACAAATCACTAAGAGTTCTCCTCTTAGGCATTCTTCCTCCTCCCATCCATCTTAAGATAGATCTGGGCACTTGACTGTGTTGTGCATCATGGTGTGTAGATGCATGCTCACACTCATTATGTGAAAATCTAGATTCTACTCTAGATCCAAATTCCTTTGGGGATCCCATCTCCAATCTCATTTTCTTCGGCTCTCCTCGAAAGCTCTGCATAGATTTTGGAAGAATATTGTCTTCCTTCCTTACTTAATAGACTGAATATTTCTGATTTCTATCCATCTCTTCTTCCTTTTAAATGTAATGGCCTGAGATCCACAGGCTGTGCCAAGAAAGCAGCTTTGATACCACCGTAATATCCCAAAATTGGGACAGCTCAGCAGGCTTGCACTAAAAACGCATTTCCAGCAACATTTACAATAAAATATTGAAATGGGACCTTGTATCCCATAAATTAATCAATATAAAACCTAAATCCAATAATTTAGTTGAAAAAAATCAAACTAGGTGGGTTAAACAGATCTCCCACACGTAGGATTGCCAAAATGTGTTAAAACCCTAAGACTGAAAAATACCGGAGTTGCTGCATAAGGGACTATGTAGTCTAAGAGAGCGTTTGCACTCAAAAAATAGGGGAACAATAGATCTACTCATATATTATTCAAATATTCTTTAAGAGCTGATATCTAGTCTCCTTATACAAAATACAAAAGAAACCGGCAAGGGTTTCTTGTCAAACACTTTGCATACAAAATGTGATATTCAGAAAATTAATAAATCATCACTGAAACACTGAAGCACATGAGTGTAGAAGGCTAAAATATTTCTGATATGATGTATATCCATCAAGGTATTCCTCCCATGAAAGGATGAACCTCTCAATCACAAGGAAACTCTGCAACGGAGCCACCAAACCATGCACTAAGCACTGCCTCCAAAATAATGCATTCCCTAGCTGGAAAAACGCTGGGAATGTATGGTAAATGTGTGGTATGATACCACATATCTGAAATAAGCTCTGGAGCTCTCCAAACAGGTCTCTGAAGTGAAGGAAACCTTCCTCCAATGAGAAACTAGCTCAGAAACCGGGATTCCAATCCCTTCCACTACTGCACCCAGCAACACTGTACAATCTCCGAAAAAACTGCGCTGATGAAGTTGGCTGAAGCTTGGCCTGAAAACCTGATGTGGAATGATGAATACAAGCTCTCCCAATGAGACCCCTCAAAGGAAAGAGGTGGGATTCCTGCTCGGGAACACCCGATGCTAAACAACACTGCTACTCTGCTAAACAACAAGAGGAAGAAAAAGTCTAAGCAGACATGACTAATAATCCAAGACATGAAGAATAATGTTGCTATCCTCTTCCTTATATAAAACATGAGTTTTCTTATCCTGGCCCCACTCAATTAGGCCATCTCTATCCAAAGATACATCTCCCTCCAAAACTGTGTTATTCCTCCTTGGATTCCTCCTCCTCTACAACTGCATTGTTAACTTAGTCAAAGTAGACTAAATTAGCTTGATTTTATCCTTGTTCACACATGGAGGTGTTTTATTAGGCTAAAAAGAGTGTCCCCTTTCACATTTGGAGTGTTTTTATCCTCCTTAGGAGGCTTATGGGCTTTTCCACCCATTTATTCACCGGTTAGAGCTACTGCTAACTCTAATGTTCCATTTAGCTTTGAGGCTAAAATTTTGGAACATTACATCTAAACTAAAAATATCCACTTGATATAGTTAGCTTATGTTGGGTGCTAAAAGGTGTCTTTTAAAACTCCTAATCGCCTCACATTAATTATCAACCTGGGTAAGTATTTTTGTTTCAAGAGTGTACACAATATGTGCAAGCTATAATCCAAAGAGTAATGTTTCCTAAATTGTAGTATAGATCTTGACACAAGAATAAATTGAAGCATCTAATAAACTCCAATTGCAATTATTAAAGGAAATATCAAAGTGAAATCTGCTATTGAAATCAAATCTTACAACAATCCAAATAATGGTATCATCAGCTAAGAGCACAGTAATAATAGCTCACTCCTACTTAGTTGATTCAATCTAGAATATACTAATTTCTGCAAAGCAATTAAGATAGAAACGATATGACTTCTGAGAGTCTCATAGAAATAATTAAACTCTTACATATGATTTAAGCAATGCAATGCACTGTCTTAAATAACTCACGTTGTAGTGAACAAGATTCAGATCAAATGATAACGAAGTAAATCATAAACAGAACGCATAATATCTCAATATAGGAAAATAATAAACAGCTAATGAAATGAACTCATGGCAACATGAAAGTATCAAGTCAATCACACGATACAAGAATCAGAAATATAACACAGAGGAGCAGTTAACGCTACTAGGGGTTGAGCCCTTAACCACCAGCAGGTACTTCTCAAGCTACTGCAGATGATGTGAATGGAAAAAAAAACTTCAATTAATCATTAAACTGGAGCAACATTACAATGTAATCATATTTTTCAACAACACAGTTTGTGATTAAGTTTACAATTCGAAAAGCAACAACCATTCCCCTTTCTTTTACAAACGTCTCCTTTTATAATCAGAAAGGGTAAAGAGTAAATAGTAAATGTGATCCCTCATAACAAAATTGGATTGTTCCCAACAACTTGATCAGCAAGAAAATATATTTCCATCAATCATTCAACAGGAACAAGTCAAATTTGGTATTGCAACTGAGATAATTTGGAAAATGGCCGCAACAGCGAATCTGGGAAAATCATCTTTAGAGAACCTTCCGTTTCTCTTAATACAAACTGAATTTGGGAAAAATTCTCTTCAATAAAGCTAACTCGGTCCATTCTGGACAAAACCCATGTTTTGGATTTTCCAGATTCTTATCCATTTTCCCACAACATCCAATACAAAAATGTCACTTCTTATTCCAACGAATTTCCGAGTTGGAATATTTAATGATGAGCTGGAGATCAAATTTGCAGTCTGGAAAATATATTGGAGGCTAAAATAGTGATTGATGTTACAATAAATTTATTAATAAACCATCATTGATAACATCATGCATAATAATCATCAATTTATTAAAAATAAAGGAGAAGAAATAATATTTATCCATAAGAGCATAAATAATTATAAAATGGAATTATATGATAAACCATGATAAATGACGTGATAAATAATGGTAGAAATGGATGAAATGGGTGTTAAAATGTGATAATAATAATGACAAAATAGCAGCCCAATAACTTACCCTATGAAAACCCTTGCAGAGTTGATGTACAATTAAATCTTTCTATGAATCCATAGCCCAATGGATTAATGCTTCTCACAGTCTATCTATTCAACTGAAATAATCAATCAATTAATCAAATAATCAATCAAACAAAAAAAACTATAGAAAATTTGAATAACTGATATATTATTCACCGAGATTCTCCTGATCACACACTATTTTATCTTCATGCACAATACAGAATCTCTTCTACCATTGATCATTAATTGCGGAAATAAAAACAATCGCATGCGCACATTAAAACCATAAACATTCACACATATGAACACAGTATTTCATGGGAAATATTAAAGCTAAAAACCCCCAACTATCTATATATTATATGTCATAGAGATCATGTAACAATCATTGTACAAAGCTCCTCACAAGCTCTCAGCACGACCTCCAATTGCTACACACTAATCAAGCTAGATCTAGCAAAACACATGCTCCAATCTCTGCCACCTAATAGCCAGCCTCCATTGCGTAATCAATGTTGTAGGATGGCTCATTAAATAACATAAACCACCTGGCTTGTACTGCGCAATCCTCATGGGCTCCTCCAATCACTGGTAGTTGAAAATATGCAATAGTATAGTCACAACTGATAGTTAAACTGCTCTTTCACCTATTTTTGCACTGGTCTCCACTGAAACTGTCCATGCACTGAAGTTAACTGATGTATTCTTTAGTTGATTAATGAGTTTATAATTAGTGAATTAATTAATAATTAATTCACACCACTCTCACTAATTGTATCAATCAGTTAAACTAGATACAAATAGCTCAACTATGTTTAGATTAGTTAAACTCAACACAACTCCATTAACTTCCTCAATCAACTCCACCAAACTCTGTCACATGAGTTCTAACTGAAGTATCCATGCAATAGCTCCACATAACCCTCAGGAATAGCGTAATTCCTTCTGTCAGCTCCTGTGCCACATCTTTGCACTTAACTGAAGTGCTCCAAGAGAATAAGATAATGTTTAGAGTCTAAATATTATTAAGAGCTAATAATATTCGACATATCTATTTTTAGACTGGCAATCTAAAAATAGATTCCGCCCAGTATGTCTAAAAATAGAAGTCCATCTATTTTTTCTGACTTGACCAACCATCCACAAATAGCATCCTGAAACTCATAGAACATGATCCATATGTCTAAAAATAGACATAGTCTAAAAATAGACTTTGCGCCAAAAATAGCCTGCGGGCCCACTTAGTGAAGGCGACTTCTTTCCACTAAGCTCATCATCTTGTTACAATCTCAACACTCCCTCTCAACAAGATAAGGATTATCTGCCACCCCTATCCTGCCTCTGTGGTATTCGAATTTGCTCCTGGTGAGCGCCTTCGTCAAGATATCAGCATCCTGATCCTCCATGGGAATATATGAAAGTAACATGATATTCTGCTGCACACAATCTCTGATATGATGATACCAATCCGTGAAGCTATGCCGCCTCAACTCATCCTCCTGTCTGTACCATGATCCATATCCTGATGTGCCTCTGAGATATCTCAATACATGCTTGCCTGCCTTGTAGAGCTTGGTAGGCTTAACCATAGCTTGTGAAAGCTGGTTCACAACATAGCATATGTCGGGTCGTTTATTGACCAGATACATAAGCAACCCCACCAACTGTCGATAAACAGTGGCATCCACTACCTCCGCCGAAGTAGCATCCTCCTTCCTCCAACCACCAGGAAGAGGAGTATAAATAGGCTTGCAGCCATGCATGTTGAACTTATCCAGTATCTCCCGGGCATACTTGCCTTGAGAAAAAAACAGTCCATCACTGCGCTGCCAAATTTCCAATCCCAGGAAATAATGAAGGAGGCCCAAGTCCTTCATCTCAAACTCCTTTGTAGGATCAGCCTTGCATGAGTGTATCAATAGTTCATCACCCGTCAAAATCAAATCATCTACATAAAGTACAATGATCAGCAACTTACCCTCCACCACTATCTGGTATAGGTTTGGATCCGCCTCTCTCTTGGAGAATCCAAGTCTGGTGAAATAACTGTCTATCTGTGTGTACCAAGCACGAGGTGCTTATTTCATCCCATACAGCGCTCTCTTGATCCTGCACACATGTGACTCGCTGCTGAAGATCTTGAAACCTTCAGGTTGATCTATGTACACATCCTCCTCAATCACCCCGTTGAGGAACGCATTCTTCACATCCATCTGATGAATGTGCCACCCCATCTGCGCTGAGAGAGTAAGAATCGTCTGTATGGAAGAATACCTTGCGATAGGTGCAAAGGTCTCCTCATAATCGATCCCCTCAATCTGTGAGAAGCCTCGGGCAAAAAATCTTGCCTTGTACTTCTCCACACTCCCGTCAGCTACTTGCTTCACTTTGTAGATCCATTTCGAACCCACCACTGATTTCCCTTCTGGCCTCAGGACAATCTCCCATGCACTGTTTCTGACAATCGAATCATACTCTTCCACCATGGCATATACCCATGCAGGATCCTCCATAGCCTCCTCAAAAAAGGATGGATCTATCATGATACATTTTCTCATAAGAGCCATGTATCCAGTATACTAGTCAGGTGACTGTCTCTGTCTGTGCTGTGATGTAGGTGCTCCTACAACCTTCTCTGCATCTTGAGCCAGTCGCTCAGCTTCTATAGTGCGCTTCTGCCCTCTGATGGTTAGCGCTGCATGAGTGGTATCTTCCACTCAATGAACCTCCTCTTGTGGCTGATCCACATCCAAAGACTCATCCTTAGGAACTAATAGCTCCTCATCTGCATGCAAGTGTGGCTCCCTCTTAAGCGAACACTTCATGGCTTTCTCCTCATGAAATTTGATATCCCGTTGCAAAACAGTCTTGCGACTGTCTGGAAAATACACACGATAGTTGTGGGGTGTATTAGTGTACCCCACAAATATCCCAACCTCTGTAGTCGGCTCCAGCTTCTTCTTGGCATCCTTCGTCACATGAATGTAAATAGGTGAACCAAAAATCCTCAAATGGGAAATATCAGGCCTCTTACCAGAAAATTCCTCCTCGGGTGTACTCATGCCAAGTATCCTGTGAGGACAACAGTTCTACACATATACTGCAGTATTGCATGCCTCAGCCCACAAGTGTATGGAAAGGCCCTAATCATGCAACATTGCCCGTGCAACACCCACGATCGTTCTGTTCTTCCGCTCAGCAACTCCATTCTGTTGTGGGTTATGAGGTGCTATGAGCTCTCTTCAAATTCCTTCTGCGCTACCAAAGTCCTTGAATTCACCAGAGATGAATTCACCACCATTGTCACTCCTAAGAGCCTTCAGCTGCTTCCCCGATTCTTTCTCAACTAGTGCCTTGAACTCACAGAACTTTGCGTATGTCTCACTCTTCTTCTGCATGAAGAAGATCCAACACTTACGAGAAAAATCATCAACAAATATCACATAGTACATGTGCTTTGCTGTCGAAGCTACTGGGAAAGGTCCACACACGTCTGTGTGAATTCTCTCAAGGATCTTCGTGGCGCAACTATCCTTCTCGTGAAAGGTGGCTTTCACAAATTTTCCTAAGGTACACCCCTTGCACTGATCTGACTGCACAAGAGTACCCTTAGGAAGCCCAATACAAATCTATTGCAGTATCTTCAAAGCTCCATGGTGAAGGTGGCCCAATCTCCGGTGCCACAACTCGCCATCATCCTGACTCACCACTCCTTCTGCCTTACTTGCCATTGCTATGCAGCCATCTACTTGCAATTGATAAAGGTTCTTAATTTGAACCCCTATCCTTCGGGTCTCACCAGTTGCCTTACTATGTAGGAAAGCCTTTCCCTTGCTAAAGACAACATCATATCCCTTGTCTTCTAACATCGCCACAGAGATCAAATTCTTCTTCAATCCTGGAACATGCATCACTTCCTTCAATACGAAGGGTTTACCATACTCCCTCTCAAAGGAAATGGTACCGATATCGGTCGCACTGTATCTACCATCATCGACCATCTCAATGTGCACTCCAATATATTTCTCATCCAGATCAGTAAACAAATCTCAATCTCCTGTCATGTGAAAAGATACACCACTGTCAAGAAAACACACTGAACCCATCGCACTTGAGACCAAGCATGCAATCAATGAAAAATCCAGCTCAAACTGCAAGGCTAAGGCCTCTCCAGCTGCAGATCTAGCAGCCTGCTTATTTTTCTTCTTCTGTGGACAACTAGTGGCATAATGTCTGTGTTGGTGACAGTGAAAGCACTTCACCTTGGACATGTCCTACTTCTTTCCTTTCGCACTGGATTGAGAAGCTTTCTTGCTCTTCCCCTTCTTTTCTTTGGCAGCCAAAGCACAATTCTCTTCATCAAAGTTCTTTGATGAATATCGGTCCCTGGTACTTCACCTTATCTCCTCTTACACAAGATTTGACCAAAGTCGCTCCCATCCTGGCAATTTCTCCCGACCATTGACAGAGTCCTGATAGGAATGCCAAATCTTGGGAAGCCCAAGGAGAGCCAAGCTCACCAAGTCCTCGTCATCAACAGTCACCACCACACTTCCCAGCTCATCCCTACATTGGATGAACTTCGTGAGGTACTTGGGCATACTGTCGCCTTTCTCCATTTTTATGTTCCTGAGTTTATCCTTGAGCGCCAACTTCCTCTGGTCGCTCTTGATTTGAAATAAATCTACCAAAGCTTTCCATATCAATAATGGATAAGCTTTACCATGAATTCTGGACACTATGTGATCATTCACACCTTCCAACAGAATTCTTCGACACTTTGCTGTCTTCTTTTTCCATGCGTCAAGTACGGCAGCATCACTAGAAGTAGGTTTTGGAATTTCTGCATCTATGAACTCCTTCAACCCATTGTCATCTAGAAGACCACTCATCCCGTCCTTCCATGCAATATAATTCGAGCTTCCTCAAGGGCATGCCTAATCGCAACTGCTGAAATACATCTCAACCGACACCAAGAAAACACTACTGCAAATTCGAATTCCACTAGCACAAAACTCAACCGCTTCAATGTTTTGCAATTGCTCCAATGATCAATATCGCTCTGATACCATGTAGAAAATTTTAATAACTGATATATTATTCACCGAGATTCTCCTGATCACACACTATTTTATCTTCATGCACAATACAGAATCCCTTCTACCATTGATCATTAATTACGGAAATAAAAACAATCACATGCGCACATTAAAACCATAAACATTCACACATATGAACACAGGATTTCATGGGAAAGCTTAAAGCTGAAAACCCCCAACTATATTTATATTATATGTCATATAGATCATGTAACAATCATTGTACAAAGCTCCTCACAAGCTCTCAGCACAACCTCCAATTTCTACACACTAATCAAGCTAGATCTAGCAAAACACATGCTCCAATCTCTGCCACCTGATAGCCAGCCTCTATTGCGTAATCAATGTTGTAGGATGGCTCATTAAATAACATAAACCACCTAGCTTGTACTGCACAATCCTCATGGGCTCCTCCAATCACTCGTAGTTGCAAATATGCAACAGTATAGTCACAACTGATAGTTAAACTGCTCTTTCACCTATTTCTGCACTGGTCTCCACTGAAACTGTCCATGCACTGAAGTAAATTGATGTATTATTTAGTTGATTAATGAGTTTATAATTAGTGAATTAATTAATAATTAATTCACACCACTCTTCACTAGTGTATTAATCAGTTAGACTAAATACAACTAGTTCAACTATGTTTATATTAGTTAAACTGAACACAACTCCATTAACTCCTCAATCAACTCCACCAAACTCTCTCACATGAGTTCTAACTGAAGTATCCATGCAATAGCTCCACTTAACCCTCAGGAATAGCGTAATTCCTTCTGTCAGCTCCTGTGCCACATCTGTGCACTTAACCGAAGTGCTCCAAGAGAATAAGATAATGTTTATAGTCCAAATATTATTAAGAGCTAATAATATTCGACATATCTATTTTTAGACTGGCAATCTAAAAATAGATTCCGCCCAATATGTCTAAAAATAGAAGTCCATCTATTTTTTCCGACTTGACCAACCATCCACAAATAGCATCCTGCAACTCACAGAACATGATCCATATGTCTAAAAATAGACATAGTCTAAAAATAGACTTTGCACCAAAAATAGCCTACGGGCCCACTTAGTGAAGGCGACTCTTTTCACTAAGCTCATCATCTTGTTTGCAATCTCAACACAAATAGTTCCAGAACTTCATAACTAGCCTAAAATCAGAAAACATAAGCATAAAGATAAATCAATTAAACATAAACATAGAGAGAGCCCTTGCTGAGTCCAGGAAGGCTAGGTCCTTGGACTCCAAAGCAGTTTGACGTGGTTCCCTGCAAATTTTTTTTTTCCAATCTTGCAAATCACGAGGCACCAACATAGTGGCGACCATACTGGGGACTGAGTTATTAAAACAACTTAATATTCCCTCAAGAACTCAGAAAACCCCATTCAAATTTATATGAATCAAGTGTTAGCCAAGACTGGTATCTGGTTGCTGATAATGGACAACAACCAATCTCAAGACAATTAAAATCATGCACCTGGTGACTCTACAACTCTCATTAGGCCTAAAGACTCCACTGGTGGAAGAATCCAGACTGGTTGTGAAGATGCAGTAACCATTTTATTTGATTAATTAACAATATGGATTCGAGGATACAACGCAGATATTCTCCAATGAACGGAGATCACATTCCTGGATTCCCACACAAAATGCCTCAGACAAATTGGGACACAAACCTGCCTATGTTTTAAAATGAAAAATTTGGTGAGCCCTTGTTACATATCATTAAATTTCATATACACACATGGAGGTTAAAAGTTGAATGGCATGAGGACTACCTCATGAAAAAATTTATGGTGACATTAGAAGGGGAGGCAAGGGAATGGTATGAAGGTACTAAACCTGGCTGTTTGTTTTCTCTAAAGGAGTTTCACAAGGTGTTTTATGAACATTATAAATAAAACTGTCCATATTTATCATTGGCTGAAAATTGTTGTGATCAGGCTGAAGATCTCATACAATACCTTGTAAATATTGATGAAGATTTGGAAAATTGGCATCCTGAGGATTTATTAGAGGCAATTCATGAATTTCATGCTCAAATTAACTGTCATGAAAATCAAGAGAAGTTGGTTGAGAATGAAATCAATCAGGAAGTAAAAGAAAAACCACAATATCTCTCTGAAGGGACAAGTGATGATTCACCATCTCTTTTGTGTGAGGCTCAAGAATACATTCAGCCTTATGATCATTCACAAAAGAAAGAGAACCATTGTAGTTCTACCCAAGGAAAAAATAAAATGCCTCCTCCTTTAACTAATGAAGAAATAAATCAGATTCTAAACGTACAACTAGCTTATACAATTTTATGTAAATAAATTATTTCTATATGTCTACTATTGATTTATATATTGCAGCCTTGCCTTATGAAGAAACAAAATAACCAATCGATACTGGTGTTATGCTACCTTCTCAAGAAGACCTATTTCCAAAGAATGCTCCTACTCATCAAGATGATGGATTTCAGACAGAATTCAGCCCACTCAATCAGAGCATATCAGGTTTGTTGAAGGGAAAAATAGTAATATATTATGAGGCTGCCAAGATAGATGATCACGAAGAGGGGCAAGAGGTTCTTTCTCAAAAGAACCCGAAGCACAATAAAGTGGAGCAAAGAGTAGTCCTGGATGCAAATTAATGTTTAAATCCTCAGGGCCAGATATTATTCAAAGATCCTTTTGCTGGTCTCTTAGAGACATATAAAGAAGGAGTAAACTATGCCAGGAACAGTTTGTTGCAAAGCTTAAAGAAAATTTTGAGCACTACTATTCAGAAGTAGGAGAAATGGGATTACCATTTATGTATTTTCAACATACCTAAAGGGCTGAATAAAAATCAATCATGCAGTCATTTACTTGATTGGTTGCATTAGAGAAAAGAGTTCACCTAGTGTATATACCATCTCCAAGTTAGATTAGGATAGATAGAGGTGAAAATAAGCTCACTACTATGAGCATCTTGTTAGTTCAGTTTCAGATTGTTTTGACAAAAAGAAGAAAAGATGGCAGATAAAAGAAAAAGGTAAAGCCCCATACGAAAATAAATGATTGCTGAAAGTGTTGCAAGTCAATTTTCCACTACTTATAAAGGTCTTGTTCAATCATACAAACTAATCATGATTGTACAAATTTTGATTTTTTGCTAATAAGTTATAAAATGAAGGTTTTACAAACTGTTTAATCTTTGCTTATCAATGATATTTTACTTTTGCAAATAATATTGTGTGCAGCTTGTCCAAAATGCCACAATTCATGATGACCAAACTATTTAATCTTGATTCATTCATGTTTTAAATTTCATGCTGATAGTTAGAGAATAAAAATCTTTCAAATTGTTTAAACTTGATAGATAAGTAGATTATGCGGAGAATAAAAGAGCTCATCAGTCTAATGTGAGCCTTTGGAAGTTATAAGGGTAGAAATAGATAGTTTTTTCTTTCAAAATAAAATGATGTCAGGGGTTTGCCAGTCTAAATACATACAAATGAAGAAAAAAAGTTAGAATAGATGGTGGGTAGGTAGAATTGATTTTTAGGAAGCATGGTATTCAAATTTTGAAAGTCACAGTTACAAAAGTTGCAACAGATCAACAATGGAAGAATTTAAATCAGCTAAAACCAAGCGGGCTACTGATCTACGAAAGCGAGACATATGAGGTCCTTGACACCTCCTAAAGGAACTACCCTCCCAACTTTGGAGCCACTGTTAGTCTCCCGTATTCTATAGTATGACTAAATTATTATGGATTTGCTACAATCTCTTGAAAATAACTTTCCCTCACTATCATTTATTTTCAAAAATCTCATTGCCTTCATTATTTTCCATTTAACCTATCTACTATATCTCATTTTGCCTTCCCCGACACTTGCATGCTCTGAAAAACCCAGGTTTAAACCTCAAACCCCTCGTTTTTACCCAAAATCCCACTCCCATTTCTTACAAACCCCATTTAGCCCCTCCTTGTCACTCATTCCCCTCTTTTTCCTTCAAAACAATGTAAAAACCCTTTTTACATTGTTTTTGAAATTAATATTATTCGGCCCTCCCTTTTAAATAAAACTCTGTTTGTTTAAAAAACCTGACTCCAATAAACATTAACCCCCTCGCTCTGAGCCTAAAACCCCCATCCTCATATAACCCTATCCCCAACGTTTATTAAGCGCTTTCGCTTAAAAAACCTTACCCCGAGCCCCAAATTCCAAAAAAACCCTCATATATAATAAACCCTCCGCTTTATTATATGCCCTGACCCCATGTCATATTCAAACTCATCATTGTATTTAAAAACCTAGGACCCACCTTCTAGAACTACCCACGATCAAAACCCCAACCACCGTTGGATCTATGCCTCTTGATCCGACGGCTCACACGTTATATCGCACCACCAAAAACACGAAGGTTAAAAACCCTTTGACCTTGTGATATGGGCAGTTTTAGCACTGTACCATCCCGCTACACGTCATTCCCTCTATTCTATCACATCCCTGCATATAAAACCACCCTACCACTATTGCCCCATGCAAAAAACGCTTATCGCTCCCACGCTATAAGCTCGAAACCATTGACCCGTTCAAACATGTTTTTAAGCCCCGGAAACCCTGCGATAGGCCCCAATCTACCATGTAAAGCCTCTGTAACACTTCTAAAGGCCTGTAAGGCCATAGACACACATAGAAGAACAAAAGTGTACATACCCAGAATCTAACCATAGTTTTTCCACTACCTCCAGGTCATATTATTTCCCCACAAAAGTCCAAAGTGCAGGTTTTTAATTAACAATTTTTTTTTAAACTATGCAGGTGAATCTAACCATAGTTTTTCCGCTACCTCCAGGTCATATTATTTCCCCACAAAATTCCAAAGTGCAGGTTTTTAATTAACAATTTTTTTTTAAACTATGCAGGTGATCGATGTATTGAAAAATGCATAGTTTGCATTTATTGATCCAAGAATTGTTAAATTAAGTTTCTCTGGGTGACGATCCAGTAACCTTAATTATTAAAGGGACTAGGAGCACAAGAAAATCAGAGGGAGCGATGGGATCATGATCGATCAGGATCATGCAATTACTCATGAGACAACAAAGTTTCATCAAAGGACAAAGTAAGGAGAAGAGTGAATTATACATTGGCTATGCAGAGATGAAGACAAATGTAAAAAACATGGCCAAAGAACAATAACAGTTAAAAGTTTCACCTTGACAGTAAAAGGTAAAGAGATTAAAGGTTTAATCAAAGGTTAAAGGTAAAATACATGGTTAGAAGACCAAGTGAAGACAAAAAGAAGATAAGAGAAGGTTAAAAGAGAGATTACAGTAACCCGAGGCAGTCAAAGAGAGATCAGAGATAAAATTAGATTCAAAGAATTAAACAGAGAAAGCAGAGTCAAGGAAGAGACAAATCAGAAGCACATCAAAAAAGGAAGACAGATTCGAATGACAAAGGCCAAATCAACATTTACTTATTCACAATCAGATTGGCCACCTACAACCAAATTTTGGTTTAAAAAACTACCATAGTTAACAAATCAGTCAAAGATAATTTAAGTAGCTCAAAAGTTATTGTAAAAGTTAATGAAAAGCCAAACATTCAAAAATATCCTAAAGTTACCTCATCAGTTAAGTTAAAAGTTATTATTACAACAAGTTAGTCAATGATATTGTTCATTGGGCCTTGCATGGTCTCAAAGGTCAAGATTACATTTACTCTGTAATAAATATAGCCTGAAACCCTAGACTAGGATCACTTCCTCATCTGCAGATAAATACTGCATGTATTGTTCATTATTCTTGTTGGTTGGTTGATTGGTTAGTTGGATGAGCTGCTAGGCTGGATTTTGATCAAACTCTGAGTTGCAAAGACTATTGTACCAGAGTATTGTAATTGTTTTGGACATCAGTAATACAAGAACATTCATAAGATTCTTGAGCTATGTTAATGGTGATGTTATCCTTATTTTTCAATGTTTCTCTTTTGTTTTCTGTATTGTCCATCATTTCTCTGATAAAAGAACATAAATTTTAAGTTGAGATATTTTTTTTGGGCACCTTAACTTTGTCTATTTCTATTATCTTTATGTTTTCTTCTACAAGGTCTGATTAGAGAATTTAGGGGTGTCCTGCTGTTTAGTTCCACCTAGCTTGTTTCCTTGAAGTTTACATAGTAGTGTTTAGCTAAAGAATTTATGGTTTTCCTTGCTCTTTAGTTTTTCTTAAAATTTTATTTTAAAGGTCTTCTTTGAAGTTTGATTAAATAATTCAGGGGTGTACTGCTCTTTAGTTCCAATGAATATTATCTTGAATTTTTTCTTTATTTGAAAGTGATAGCTAGAGAACTCAGGGATGTCCTGCTCTCTAGAATTACTGGATTGTTTGTCTTAAATGTTTTCTTAGTAAGGTTTTGGCTAAAGAATTCAGGGGTGTCCTGCTCTTTAGTTTCTCTTAAACAATTATCATAAAGGATTTTCTTGTTTGAAGTATAGTTAAAGGATTCTTAATTGCCCTTTAGTTTTACTAAATTCACAACTTGTTGTCATTTCATAGTCATTTAAATTAAAAAGATCCACTTGATATAGTTATCTTTCCCTATGAAAACCCTTCCAGAGTTGATTTACAATTAAATCGTTTTATGACTCCATAGCCCAATGGATTAATGCTTCTCACAGTCTATCTATTCAACTGAAACAATCAATCAATTAATAAAACAATCAATCAAACAAAACAAACAGTTCCAAAACTTCATGGCTAGCCTAAAGTCAGAAAACATAAGCATAAAGATAAATCAATTAAACATAAACATAGAGAAAGCCCTCTCTGAGTCTGTTAGCCACCTATATTTTTCCTATCATGTCAGCTAGTGGCTAAATATTTTTTGCAGCCTTCAAGAAACAAATTCAGTCCTGAAATTGTTGGTGCTTGAAGTCTTTTTGGTGAAACCATAAACTGCTGGTTAGATCTTCATACCTTTCCTTCTCCAAGCCTCTGATATCCTACAAAAATTCAGGTCAAATACTGCTGCATTCTCTTTTTCCCCTCCATTTCTTCTAACTTACATCACCCTCCATTTTTCTTTTCTTCCATGAAATCCCTACAATTCATATGTTCTCCTTTGATCTCTCCATGAAGTTCACTTCCTAGGATTAAAAACTCACTTTTTAATCTTATCCGAACCTTGTTTTCCCTTTCAAAATGTTGAAAGAACCATGAGAAATGCATAAATTTTATGAAAAAACGTCCTCAGCCCCTGCGGGCTAAGCCCCTGGCTTTTCTCCCCCATATACCCGAGCGCCGGGACCAACTGCTCAGTCCTTGGGCGCTAGACCAAAAGCACAACCTCTCTCTGTCTATTTTTCTTTGAAAAACCCGAAAACCCATTTCCTAAAGTTTGACGGGAAAGATTTTAAGGCACGTGTTTTAATTATCACGATGAACCAGAGCCATCGATCTGCTCCCCAGATCCGACGGAGCGGAGCACACCCCACTTGGTGGACCCCCCTTCCCCTGCACCTTTTCCGGAAACCGCTGGTTTTTTATTCCGCACCGCCTTTCGAACCAAGGTGGTTTTCTCCCATCGGCCAGCGATTCCATACGTTGGCCGACACGTGTCCCCGCCGCTGTGTCAAAACCACCGTGCCATCACCTCTTCCCGCGTGCTAATCTTCATACCATAGCCACGCAGCGGAATTTACCTCCACCGTCCGATCTGAGCCCTCCCATCTGACGAACGCCGATTGCCTTCACTTGCTCGACCTTTAACGAACATGCGTGCCCGTTAAACCGTCCATCGCGCGTCCAAAACTCAATCTCCGCCGTCGATCTCTACAGATCGATGGCTATTATTCGTCCTCCCGATTCCATCACCTGGTCAAACATTCTCCCGCTGACTTCCTGTTGCCCGGTCCCGACCGTCGATCTCTGCAGATCGACGGTCCCGATTTAATCTTTCTTCAACTTTTCCTGACCGCCCAGGTTTAAATCTTAGCCATTGGATGATGCCATCCAACGGCCTGCGTTCCTCCGCACATTCCCCAAAGCAGATTGGCCTATGAGTTGGTTTTTTTTTTACGTGTTTTTTGTTATTTTGCAGGGTTAAGGTCTTTTGTTCGTGGTTTTAATGAAAATTTCGGTCCAGGAGGGTGACGATCCTCTTTGTTCCGATTTCTCCACAGAAATCACTTACAGAGTTAATTTCCATGTCCATTCAATGTTTCCACGGGCATTGATGCCTTTCCTCACCTACGCAGCCCTGCACAACGAAGAAATCGTGAAAATAAACGCAAAAAAAGGGTATCAGAGATCGAAGACCTGAGATGAGCCGGAATAGCAGATTAATGGGGATTAAGGCTAAGACAGCTATCTAATGCCTAATCCCTGCTCTCAGACACAGATTAAAGGAAAGAACTAAAGTGTTTCATCAGGAAACCCTTCACCGCCACAGATGGAAGCAAATTGATTCTCCCCACCAACTAAAGCGCCACCTATTGCCTCAAAAAGCTCAATCAGAGGCTGAATTTATTGAACAAAATCAGATCTCCGCCTTGAAACAGCCGAAGAGTTATTTCTGCCAGGAATTTAAAGAAAGAATGTCCGCAGAACAACCTTAACACCGCACAGAGCCTCAAAGGTCAACAAAAGCTCCCTCCAAGCTTACTTCATAAGTGTAAACCCATTAATGCAGCGGAACACCTGTATGATTTCTTCATCAAGCCTCCAAGGGCCAGGAAGACATTAATTCTGCATTAATTTTATCTGAGATCTTTTCATTAGATCTCACCTTCCTACCCTTACAATACTGCATATGATAGGTTGATTGTTTGGTTATTAATGCAGTCATCACATTGTGACTGGTAACTGAGCTGAAAACTCTTGATTGTAGATAGGATTTCACTGGCTCTTGGAGCTCTGCTTGTAACAGATAGGTTAGGTTGTGAAGAGAGATGGATTAAAACACTGGATCTGAAGATTGTAACTGGTTTGAAGCATCAATACAAGCTGATTTATGGGATCCTGGTCTATGCCGATGGTGATGTTATTCTCACTGTAACTTGTATTTTGTTTCTGTTTTCAATTTGTTTCATTTTCCACTATAAAGAACAGTTTAAACAGGGTTAGGACCTACTGTATATCAGTAACCTTCTCTGGCTGAAAAATATTTATTTAAATGTTTTCTTTCAACTGTGTTATTTGAAAATGATTAAATTTAGTTTAAGTACAGGGATGCTGGCGTTCCCTCATCTTTTTGTCTTAGCTGAATGTTATTTTTAAAATGTTACTTTCAATATATGTTGTGTGAAGATGAACTGAGGAAATTAAGGTTAGCCCTGAGTCCCTTTCTTATTTGCTCAACTATTTGATTGTTTCCCTTAGGATGTGTTAAAGGATGACTAGTTTCGAAGTACTTATCAGATCTTAGACCATCCTGTGTTATCTTTGTGTTTTCCTTTTGTTTTTATATGTTTTCTATCAGAAGTGTATCAAAGGCTGGATAGTTTCAAAGTACTTACCAGATCCTAGTTTGCTTCTATGTTTTTCTCAAGTGCCTAGTCAAAGGCTGGCTAGTTTCAAAGTACTTACCAGATCCTAGGCTGCTCTTTGTTCTGCATCTGTCATTTCCCTTTCTTATTGTATCACTCCATTCCATAAATCAAACTTTAAAGAGATCCTTAGGCATAGATGACTTGCCCCATAGATCACTCTTGAACCTGAATGTTTAAATTAAATCCTCTTATGACTCCATAGCCCAATGGACTGAAACTTGCCATCATCTTTCTTCTTGATCAAAGCTTACTCTTTTGCTTGCAACATCTCACCTTTGAACCTGTTTGCATATAGATCTTTCCGCCTCAGAAAGAAACTATGTTCAACCATCCGAAAAAACCAAACAAATCCTTGAACCTCATAACTAGCCTAATATCATTACTCTAAACTTCAAAGACAATATCCATCTTTGTACATATTGGAGAGATCCCTCTCCGAATTCAGGAGGGCTAGATCCTAGAATCCCAAAGTTGGTTGAAATGATGTTAACTCTGTGATCGGAATTTTTCCATCTTTCTTATTACAGAGTCCTAACATTTTTGGCGACTCCACTGGGGAATCCTTACCCAGAAACTTCATAAGACCTTGAGAGTAAAAGCAGCCTTTCAAGCACTACCAAGAAATGGTAATCATGATGAAACTTGTTTGAATCAGTGACAAACCAGGCCAGCCTTAGGATTCTCTTAAGTTTTATCTAACCTTGGAAAATCAGCTAGCTTATTCATAAGAGTAGACTGTCTTTGTCTCATAACCGTAGCTAAGTTTTGAAGCAAAGTTAGGACATTATTAGAAACCACAAATAAAAACAATTCAGAAAAATACCGAAAACATTTCAGATTGGTAGTAAAACACTAGTTTTTGATATCTTGTTTACACCTTTCATGTGTTTTACTCTATACTCTTAAGATAGAGTCTGGAAGGGGCCAGGTAGCCTCTGGATCTCATCCTCTTTTAGAGGGGACATATCTGGTGAATGCCCTCCCAGTCAATCTCTGGTTAGAGTTTGTTGTGTTTTGAGATATCCTTGAAAAGGAATATTTCACAAACACTGTGGTGGACAGTGTACCCCTTTAAAAACACTCTAGACTTTCCACCTGGCGGCTCCACAATCCTGAACAGACCTTAAGACTCCATTGGAAAGAACCCTTATTATTTTTATATCCTTCAAACTTAGTTAAAAGGTTGTAGGAGCAGAATTGAGAAAACAGATTAGTTGACCTTTCAAAGATTGTCATATCTGGTTGAACTTTTTTTATTTTTTTGGGGGTTTAAAAACTCAGCATAGTGGCTCCTAGAAAGATTCATACCAGAGCACGCCCTGACCCTGATCCACCTAAAATATTTGATAACCCTGAATCAATCCTTAGGAAGTCTCCTAAGATAGAATCTTCAATTGTTTTCAGATCATCCCTAAGAGCTAATTCAGTCCCTGAAAATCTTTCAGCTCTTCAGAAATCACAAACTGACTTATTAAACCCATTCAGGACTAGGTCATTTGGCGATTTAGATCAGCTAGCTTTTGAGCCTTCACTTTCATCTCCCGAAACAAGTGAACCCCTTGGGGATAGAGAATCAACACCTCCTGATTTACATTTTTTACTTAATCTAGGTGTCTCCCATCCGAGATCAGCTCAGCAATCTTCTGCTGTCCCATCCATTTATGTTCATCCTTCATCCATTTTTCAAACCACTCCACTTCAACCCACACCTCATCTTGTAAATCCGCCACAGATCATGGCAGCATGGTATGCTCCCTTAGTCCTTCCTGTACCACTAGTCAATCTTCCACAGGACTATCAGTCCAAAATTCCATTATATGATGCTAGCAATACTATAACAACATCTCAACATGTGGACAAGATGAATGACTACTTTGACAGAAATGAAATTGATGATGATTCTGTCAAGCTTAGACTATTTGCTCAAAGTTTAGGGGGAGAAGAAAGAAAATGGTTTAAAGGTTTAGCCCCTCACAGTATTAATGATCTCCAAGGCTTCCATCAAACATTCTTAAACAAATGGGAAGTGAGGAAGAACCCTCTCCAAGTCCTTTTCGACTATAACAATCTCCACAGGAACCCTGGGGAAAGTGTACAAGCTTATTGTACCAGGTTTAACAGTGTATATAATGCACTTTCCCCTGAACTGAAACCCCCTCAGGGCTCAGCTTTAAACAAATTTCCTGAAGGGTTTGATCCTGATATGACATATTCACTCAGGGAAAGAGTTTTTGCAACCCTTGAAGACATGCAAAGAGGTGCTCTTTCTGTGGAAGTTAACCTTATGGAGAAGAGAGCAAGAATGAAAGCTGAAAAGAAAGTGTCTTTTAGAGAGGAACCTACCCCTTCTACTTCAAGCTCAAAAATAGAAAGAATGATGGAAGAAATGATGAAGAAAATGAGCATTCTAGAGAGAGCGCAAGCAAGTCTGAATCAAAATGCTCCCCAAAACAGAAACCAAAACCAGAATCAGAATATTAGAAGAAACCAACCTTTAAACAGACCTAGGGAAGATGATCAACAGATCACTCCTCCCTTTCATCAAAACTATTTAAGTGAGGTTGAGGAAATAGATGAAATAACAGAGGATAATGATATAAACTTATTTTGGGTAGATGATGATAGCTTCAAGGTTCATTATGATAGGAAACAAGGTCTTTATACACCTTTTGATGACAAAAGAGATGATAATGAAAATTGTTATCAAACATGGAAAACGCTGTCATAGAACCTTCAAAGGAATATGAACTCAGAAGTAAGTCTAATCAACAAACCCCCAACAATAAAACCTTTTACAAGCCTTCTCAAAACAGCACTGCAACCAAGTCTAAAATAATCAAACAAAAAGACAAAACAATGGCTGTCAATTCTGGTAGTAGTAAAGAGAAAGACACTCAAAATATTGAAAAACAGAGTGCAAACATTAGCAGTACTAACACCCCAGCTAGTACTCCTGGTAAAACAACTGTTTCAACCATAGGTCAAAAAAATCAGCAAGCTGTTATTGCTGATAAAACGGTAGTAAACAAGGCTGAAATCAACATTTTAAAGAATCAAAACCTTTTCAGCCTGGAACAGGAAATATCAAAGATCAAAATTTCTGTTCCTTTGACTAAGTTAGCCACCCAATATGTATATAGGTCCAAAATTTTGAAGGCTTTGAACTTAGAAGATAATGAAGATACACTCAATCTTAATGATGACCAACCAGAGCTTATTTTTGGTCCAAAGATTGAAGTTAAATTCCAAGAGGGTCCTGTCCCTCCCTTTTACGTAAGCTTAAACATTCATGACAAAATTCTCCACAATGCTATGCATGAATCGGGCGCTTCCCATAATTTAATGCCAAAAGCTGTAACAGAAAGTCTGGGTCTTGAAATTACCAGACCTTACAAAGACTTGTACTCCTTTGACTCAAGCAGGGTTAAATGTCTAGGATTGATAAAAGATCTCTGTGTTAACTTAGCCCAGATTCCAGCCAAATGTTTAGTCATGGATGTTGTTGTGGCTGATGTACCCCCAAAGTATGGAATGCTTTTATCAAGATCGTGGGGGGCTAAGTTACAAGGAACTATGCAAATGGACATGACCTATGCGACTATCCCTGTTTTTAACCAGACTAGAAGACTTTATAGGGAGTCACACATGCAATACACAGTGACAAGTCAAGACCGACCTCAAAACTCTCCTATGTACGCTGTTAGTACGAGCCTTGATTCTTTCATCATGTTTAATGATGAAACACCTACAGGACAAATCATTTCAATAGAATTAATGGCCGAAACGGAGAAAGAGAAACACAACGCTGAATGGCCGAAACAATCTATTGTATCTGAAAAACATAGCGAAACAAACACAGGTCTTGAATTGCAAGTAATCAATCCATTAAACTTAAAGCTTAACAGTCAAGAGGGCAACCCTCAACCCGACGAAAAACTTGAGGAATCAAATCATACAAAGGCCATTCACCAAACTGAAAATGTTCCTCTCTGGACTATGTATTTTGATGGGTCATGCACCAGAACAAATGCTGGTGCAGGTGTCTGGATTACTAACACTGAAAACAATCATACAGAATGTATCTCATGTAAATTAAACTTTCAGTGTTCCAACAACATATCAGAATATGAATCCCTCCTCTTAGGCCTGCATCTCTTGAAAAAGTTAGGTGCTAAAAGAATTAATGTATATGGGGATTCTGAATTAATCATTAGGCAAGTCAACGGGTAATATAATGCAAATCACCCCAGACTTAGGGCCTATAGGAATGACGTCATGGATATTTTAAAAACATTTGAGGAGTCCAACCTGACTTTTGTCCCAAGAAAAAGAAATATTGCAGCCCACAATTTAGCCTTTGCTGCTAGAACCTGCCCAATGCTATATGATGACACATCTCAGATTAAATTCAGACCAGCTGTCCCGGATAACAAGAAATATTGGCAGGTGTTTGATAGAGATAAACAAATAGAAGACTTCATGCAATTCAGAAATGAGTTTGAACTTCATAGTTCGGATTCAGATTATGAGACAGATTGCAGTGAAGAAAATTTTCTTGGTGAAGAAGAAACGTCTCCTGAGCTTATGGACATTAACCTTCAGACTAGCAAACTTAGAAACCAAACAGAATTGAGTGCAGAATCTAAAACAAAAGAGTTGGAAACTCTGCATTCCAAAGATGATAGTTTGCCCAAGGGTTTGGCCCCTCTAGAAGAACTGTTTGATTTTAATGATGTGGCCAATAAACCTAAACTGGAACCTGTAGAAACTGAGGTAGAGGAATGCAATATAGGCAGTGAAGAAAAACCGAAAATGATCAAACTGTCCAAAACTTTGCCAGCTCACATTAAACTCAAATACTTAGAGCTGTTTAAAGAATTTTCTGATGTTTTCGCGTGGAGTTATGAAGATCTTAAGTCCTATGACACTGAAATAATACAGCACAAGATCCCTCTTAAAGAAAACCAAAAACCATTCAAACAGAAACTGCGCAGAATAAACCCTGTCCAGTTACCATTGGTTAAGAGGGAGATCATGAAGATGCACGATGCTGGTATTATTGTCCCCATTAGATATTCTGAGTGGGTATCTAATCTGGTGTCTGTTAGGAAGAAGACGGGAGAAATCAGGCTTTGTATAGACTTCAGAAATTTAAACAAAGCTTCATTAAAAGACAACTACCATTTGCCCAAGATGGATCATATTTTACAAAGGGTGGTGGGGTCTAAAAGAATTTATTTGCTAGATGGCTATTCAGGGTATAATCAAGTCTTAGTCCACCCTGATGATCAATTAAAGACAGCTTTTACTACACCATGGGGTACTTTCATGTATGTGAAAATGCCTTTTGGTCTAATGAATGCTGGAGCGACCTTTCAGAGAGCCATGGACATAGAATTCTCGGAAGAATTGGGTTTCTTCATCATTATCTATCTTGATGATGTCACTGTGTTTTCAAAAATAGATGAAGAACACTTAGAACATTTGAGGAAAGTTTTCAAGAAGTGCAGAAAGTTTGGAATATCTTTAAATCCTAAGAAGACTTTATTTGGTCTCCAAGAAGGTAAACTCCTTGGGCACGTCATTTCAGAAGAGGGTATAAAGATAGATCCAAAAAGGATTGAGGCCATATTACAAATCTCTCATCCCAGAAACATCAAGGAGTTGCAGTATTTCATTGGAAAGATCAACTTTTTGAGAAGTTTCATCCCTAACTTGGCTGAGCTCCTTAAGAATATCACAAACATGTTGAAGAAGGAGCAAGGGATAAAATGGACCTTGGAAGCAAAGACATCCTTTGGGCTGGTAAAACAAGCGTTAACCAAAACACCGGTTCTCATAAGTCCTGATTTTTCAAAGGATTTTTATATCTTCTCATTTGCATCAGAACATACCATAGCTGATGTCCTTTTACAGAAAAACCCACAAGGACAAGAGCAGCCTATTGCATTCTTTAGCAAGGCGTTAAGGGATGCTCCTTTGAAGTATAACATTATGGAGAAGCAGGCTTTTGCTTTGGTTAAAGCATTGAAAGACTTCAGAGTGTACATCCTGCACTCACACATTATTTCCTTTGTTCCAAATTCAGTTGTTAAAGACATTATAACGCAGGACCCAGATGGTAAGAGAGGTAAGTGGATTGCTGTTATTCTTGAATATGATTTAGAGATTAAACCCACTAAGCTCATCAAAGGCCAAGGTTTAGCTAGATTGATGGCTGAATTAAATTGTGAGGTTCTTGATATTAACATGATTAATGCTTTGGATAACCAAGAAGAATTCTCGACTCCCATTGTTGAAGACCATTTTGTGAATTCTCCTTGGTATACTGATATTATTTATGTTTTGCTTAATCTGAATACACCTCCTGGTTTATCAAAAACAAAGGCAAGATTCCTAAAGTTAAAAACTGTGAACTATTGCATTAGTGATAAGTGTCTTTATTGGAAAAATGCAAGCGATCTATTGCTTAAATGTTTGCCTGAGTTTGATGCAGAAAAGGTTAAGCGCGAATTCCATGAAGGAGAGTGTGGAGGTCATTTGTACTGGAAGTCAACAGCCAACAAAATTCTGAGGGCTGGTTTCTATTGGCCTACTCTGTTTCATGATGTTCACAAAATGACCACCACTTGTCACAAATGCCAATTATTTGAAGGCAAGAGAAAATTACTACCCCTGCCTCTGCATCCAATCACTGTTGAAGCCCCTTTTCAACAATGGGGACTTGACTTCATAGGAGAAATTCATCCACCATCTTCTGCCCAGCATAGATGGATTCTCACTGCCACTGATTACTTCACTAAGTGGATAGAAGCCATTCCTTGTAGGCATTCCAATGATTCAGTTATCATAAAATTCATGGAGACTAACATCCTCTCCAGATTTGGCTGTCCTATCAAGATCATCACAGATAATGCATCAGCATTTGGATCAAAGAAGATGGTTGAGTTCTGTCACAAGTATCAGATAACATTGGGACACTCCACAGCCTATTACCCTCAAGGTAATGGACTTGCAGAATCGTCCAACAAAAGCCTAGTGAACATAATCAAGAAACTGTTGGAAGACAATAAGAAGTCTTGGCACACAAAGCTGATCCATGCACTTTGGGCTAACATATTAACTTTGAAGAAATATATTGGTATGTCACCCTTCCAGCTTGTGTATGGTACAGATGCAATTTTTCCCAACAGTCTTGGTGTACCAGTTATGAAGTTAATTCAAGAGTTACAGACTGAAGAAAATGACATGATCAAAAGAATAAATCAAAACATTCATCTTCAGCAAACTAGGGAGGAAGTGTATAACAAAGCGTTGCAGAAGCAAGACAATATCAAGAAGATATTTGATAGAAGGACAAAGGCCAGAAATTTCAAGATCGGGGACAAAGTTTTAAAGTGGGACTCGAGAAGGGAAGAAAAGGGCAAGCACGGAAAATTTGACAACCTATGGCTTGGCCCTTACTCTATTCATTCAGTTGCTGGGAACAATGCATTCTTCTTACAAGAGCTAAATGGGACAGAATTGTTTGGGGGTCCTGTCAATGGCAGGATGCTTAAGAATTACCTTTCTTAAACCTTTTTATGTTTTGAAGCCTTTTTACCTTTTCATTGTAAAACATTTCATCTACCATTGCATTCAAAGTTATGAAAAATCAAAAAGTACAAAAACAAAGAAAAAATGAAAAGAGGGCAGAACTAAAAACAAGAAAGGCAAGGCCCCATGCCAAGAAAAAGAGAAACAAATCTGAAAGTGTGCAAGCTCAAATGCCACTCCTCAAAACACACTTCTAGTTAGTCAAACTGTTTAATCTTGACTAATTAGCTTTCAATTTTTTGCTGATAAGATAGTGAATTCGATTTTCCAAACTGTTCAATCTTGGCTTATCAGTAGATAGAATTAGGTTAGAAATAAAGGTTCAAACAAACTCAAAATATGAACCAAAGTTTCCAAAGAAAGATGGCTCGAAACTGTTTTATTTTCTGAATCATAAAAGAGAAAACTGGTTCTAATTTGCTCAAAATATGAATCAGATATCAAGGAAAAGACAGCTCGAAACAAAAGCAAAATCAGAGCTATAAAAAGATGAAGGAAGTGCTCAACTTTCAGATCTTAAGCCTTCCATTTTTGTTTTTAATTTTCTGCAAATAATAATCTATGTGCAGCTTGTTCGTATGCCATAGATCACAGCAAGTCAAACAGCTCAATATTGGCTTGACTGTTTTTAAATTTTCTGTTGTAGAATTTAGAGAATGAAAGTTTGTTGGATTGTGTAATCCCAACAGACAGTAGATTAGGTAGAGAAAAATCTGAACTCAACTGTTTAATCTGAGTTCAGGGAGGAATAAGGAATAGAAATAGACTAGATTTCCTGCTTTCAAAAGAATAAAATGTTGTGAATAGAGTCTGCCAATCCAAGTGCACTCTGATGAAGAAAAAATGTTAGATCAGTAGGATTGGGTAGGTAGAAAGTTGTATTGATGAAATTTATGTTTCCTGTATAACTGATGTTATTTTTCCAAAGAAAAGCAAGAGCAAGCAATGGGTAAGGTACCGGTCAGCATCCCAGAGAAATCAAGTCTGAATTCTTGATACCTTCAAGAAGGCACCATCCCCAAGTGGAGCCGCTGTTAGCCACCTATATTTTTCCTATCATGTCAGCTGGTGGCTAAATATTTTTTGCAGCCTTCAAGAAACAAATTCAGTCCTGAAATTGTTGGTGCTTGAAGTCTTTTTGGTGAAACCATAAATTGCTGGTTAGATCTTCATACTTTTCCTTCTCCAAGCCTCTGATATCCTACAAAAAGTCAGGTCAAATACTGCTGCAGTCTCTTTTTCCCCTCCATTTCTTCTAACTTACATCACCCTCCATTTTTCTTTTCTTCCATGAAATCCCTACAATTCATATGTTCTCCTTTGATCTCTCCATGAAGTTCACTTCCTAGGATTAAAAACTCACTTTTTAATCTTATCCGAACCTTGTTTTCCCTTTCAAAACGTTGAAAGAACCATGAGAAATGCATAAATTTTATGAAAAAAGGTCCTCAGCCCCTACGGGCTAAGCCCCTGGGTTTTCTCCCCCATATACCCAAGCGCTGGGACCAACTGCTCAGTCCTTGGGCGCTAGACCAAAAGCACGACCTCTCTCCGTCTATTTTTCTTTGAAAAACCTGAAAACCCATTTCCTAAAGTTTGACGGGAAAGATTTTAAGGCACATGTTTTAATTATCACGATGAACCAGAGCCATCGATCTGCTCCCCAGATCCGATGGAGCGGAGCACACCCCACTTGGTGGACCCCCCTTCCCCTGCGCCTTTTCCGGAAACCGTCGGTTTTTTATTCCGCACCGCCTTTCGAACCAGGATGGTTTTCTCCCGTCGGCCAGCGATTCCATACGTTGGCTGACACGTGTCCCCGCCGCTGTGTCAAAACCACCGTGCCATCACCTCTTCCCGCGCGCTAATCTTCGTACCATAGCCACGCGGCGGAATTTACCTCCACCGTCCGATCTGAGCCCTCCCATCTGACGGACGCTGATTGCCTTCACTTGCTCGAACTTTAACGAACATGCGTGCCCGTTAAACCGTCCATCGCGCGTCCAAAACTCAATCTCCACCGTCGATCTCTACAGATCGACGGCTATTATTCGTCCTCCCAATTCCATCACCTGGTCAGACATTCTCCCGCTGACTTCCTGTTGCCCGGTCCCGACCGTCGATCTCTGCAGATCGACGGTCCCGATTTAATCTTTCTTCAACTTTTCCTGACCACCCAGGTTTAAATCTTAGCCGTTGGATGATGCCATCCAACGGCCTGCGTTCCTCCGCACATTCCCCAAAGTAGATTGGCCTATGAATTGGTTTTTTTTTTACGTGTTTTTTGTTATTTTGCAGGGTTAAGGTCTTTTGTTCGTGGTTTTAATGAAAATTTCGGTCCAGGAGGGTGATGATCCTCTTTGTTCCGATTTCTCCACGGAAATCACTTACAGAGTTAATTTCCACGTCCATTCAATGTTTCCTCGGGCATTGATGCCTTTCCTCACCTGCGCAGCCCTGCACAACGAAGAAATCGTGAAAATAAACGCAGAAAAAGGGTATCAGAGATCGAAGACCTGAGATGAGCCGGAATAGCAGATTAATGGGGATTAAGGCTAAGACGGCTATCTAATGCCTAATCCCCACTCTCAGACATAGATTAAAGGAAATAACTAAAGTGTTTCATCAGGAAACCCTTCACCGCCACAGATGGAAGCAAATTGATTCTCCCCACCAACTAAAGCGCCACCTATTGCCTCAAAAAGCTCAATCAGAGGCTGAATTTATTGAACAAAATCAGATCTCCGCCTCGAAATAGCCGAAGAGTTATTTCTGCCAGGAATTTAATGAAAGAATGTCCGCAGAACAACCTTAACACCGCACAGAGCCTCAAAGGTCAACAAAAGCTCCCTCCGAGCTTACTTCATAAGTGTAAACCCATTAATGCAGCGGAACACCTGTATGATTTCTTCATCGAGCCTCCAAGGGCCAGGAAGACATCAATTCTGCATTAATTGTATCTGAGATCTTTTCATCAGATCTCACCTCCTCATCCTTCTATAAATACTTCAGTAGAAGATGAGTGAGGGGTTGGATTGTTTGGTTGTTAATGTAATTGCTGAAGCATTGTAATTGTAACTGAGCTGAAGACTCTTGATTGTAGATAGGATTTCATTGGCTCTTGGAGCTCTGCTTGTAACAGATAGGTTATATTGTGAAGAGAGATGGATTAAAACATTGGATTTGAAGATTGTAACTGGTTTGAAGCATCAATACAAGCTGATTTATGGGATCCTGGTCTATGCTGATGGTGATGTTATTCTCACTGTAACTTGTATTTTGGTTTCTGTTTTCAATTTGTTTCATTTTCCACTATAAAGAACAGTTTAAACAGGGTTAGGACCTACTTTATATCAGTAACCTCTCTGGCTGAGAAATATTTATTTAAATGTTTCCCTTCAACTGTGGTATTTGAAAGTGACTAAATTTAGTTTGAGTACAGGGATGCTGGCGTTCCCTCATCTTTTTGTCTTAGCTGAATGTTATTTTTAAACGTTATTTTCAATATATGTTGTGTGAGGATGAACTGAGGAAATCAAGGTTAGCCCTGAGTCCCTTTCTTATTTGCCCAACTATTTGATTGTTTCCCTTAGGATGTGTTAAAAGCTGACTAGTTTCGAAGTACTTATCAGATCTTAGACCATTCTGTGTTATCTTTGTGTTTCCCTTTGTTTTTATATGTTTTCTATTAGAAGCATATCAAAGGCTGGATAGTTTCAAAGCACTTACCAGATCCTAGTTTGCTTCTATGTTTCTCTCAAGTGCCTGGTCAAAGGCTGGCTAGTTTCAAAGTACTTACCAGATTCTGGGCTGCTCTTTGTTTTGCATCTGTCATTTCCCTTTTCTTATTGTATCACTCCATTCCATAAATCAAACTTTAAGAGATCCTTAGGCATAGATGACTTGCCCCATAGATCACTCTTGAACCTGAATGTTTAAATTAAATCCTCTTATGACTCCATAGACCAATGGACTGAAACTTGCCATCATATTTCTTCTTGATCAAATCTTACTCTTTTGCTTGCAACTTCTCACCTTTGAACCTGTTTGCATATAGATCTTTCCGCCTCAGACAGCAACTATGTTCAACCATCCGAAAAAACCAAACAAATCCTTGAACCTCATAACTAGCCTAATATCATTACTCTAAACTTCAAAGACAATATCCATCTTTGTACATATTGGAGAGATCCCTCTCCGGATTCAGGAGGGCTAGATCCTAGAATCCCAAAGTTGGTTGAAATGATGTTAACTCTATGATCGGACTTTTGCCAATCTTACTTATTACAGAGACCTAACAGAGTCTAGGAAGGCTAGGTCCTTGGACTCCAAAGCGGTCTGATGTGGTTCCCTACAAATTTGTTTTTTCTAATCTTGAAAATCACGGGGCACCAACAAGATCCTCGTTTGATAGCAACATCACCCCTTCGTCATTTACCGAAGGAGAGTTTTTCCTCCGTTACGATGTCACCCAAGAAGCTTTAGGACTTGGGAATTTCGAGAAATTATGGAAGGGTCCATATATTTCCAAGAATTTCCTCCTCGAGAGGGAATACATTTTATCAGAGCCCGATGGGATGTGCCTCGAAAATCCCATAAATGGAATCTACCTCAAAAAACTTCACCCATAAAGAAATACCCTCAATTCCCTAGAATAAATATGTATGCAACATAGCTTATTTTTTTGATGATCACCTCATCATGGATTCACTCTAAAAATGATCTCTCATCATGTGTAGTGGCTGGATCGTACGTCAATCTATCATTACGAATTTGGTGATGGTGCTTCTTGATGGTCCCAGAACCTCATTTTTGTAGCTAAGGCCATATACTCTCCTGATTAGACACCCTGTCTCACAAATAGACAATGTATCATGTCAGCCATGAATAATCAAGTTGAATATGACACTTTCATAGAACTCTTGGTCTATGCCTCCCTTATAGGTATTCGCCACCTACACATCTTCCTTTATTCCAAGATCATTGTATCACAATTGAACAAAACCTTTCAGGTTCTTGATCCATGCCTCTTTAGGAAATATATGCATGCACAAAGGTTAGCTTGAAGTTTTTATCACATCTCATTTACACATATACCAAGAAATCAAAATCACATAGCTAATCTTACAGCTAATCAATTCCTAGACTGGAATGCATCACATATACACCATCAACCATAAAACATCATTTCCATAGCATATATCAAAAATATATATAAATCACATACATCAAATATACCATAGAGTATAAACATGTAGACCAAACACATCATGAAAGACTCCAAAAATACATCTCACATATATTCATCAAAAATATATATCAGTTACAAAAAATAGTTGTACAATCCACAGACTCACAACCAAAAAATATATGTAAACCATACATAGGGGAGCATCCTCATAATGTGTTCTTTCCCTGGTTCATACATCATATCATCCACATTTAGGGATAAGGCTTATCATTGTTCAATCGCATGAACCATGCGACTAAGAGCCTCTTTTGTGTGTTGTAGCCGCATAAACCTCAAAGGTTCATGCAGCGACCGTGCGACTATACATGAGTCACACACGCTAAATACACCACATTTATTTACTAATGTTATTTGAAAAGAGGTGCATCGATGTGTTATATTACATTGGGAGCAACGATGGATAGACTAGACAAAACCGACAATGTTATAATATACGAGTGCATTGTATTACACAAAGCACACTGGTGTGTTACATCTCACAAGGCACATTGCATAACATATATCCATTTAAAAAATAAATGGACAAGGCCGACAGGGTTTGGATCTAATTTAATAAGTGATTCCCCTACTTTACATGTCAAATACCCTATATATAGTAAGTACACAAACCCATTAAATCTAAAATGCCTAAAATGAAAAACCCTAATTGTGAAGTGATAGAGGACGTTAAACCATAAAGTGAAATTTTACAGGAAGAAGCAAGGGTTTATGGTAAGTATTGATTTTTTTTGTTATTTTTTTGAATTTTAATTAAATTTAAATAGGAACAAAGATTGTAAAAAAATTTACTAGTAAAATCAATAGTAATTTTTTTATTATACAAGGTTTTTAATTTTTTGAATTGTGAATAAATATAACAGAAATTGTAAAAAAAAATAACATTAAAATTTTCGTTATCTATGGTTTTGAGTGAATTACCATACATTTCAAATTACGATGTTTTTGTGTTTCCAAAATATTTTGTTGCTCCACAGTGCTCCAAGTATGTCTCTCTTGCAAATGATATCTCTTTTAATTAAACCCTAACAAAAATTGTATATTTTTTTATTAGTAAAATAAACAATAAACTTTAAAAATTTTACTATGAAGGGTTTTGAGTGAATCACCATAACATTCAATTTTGATCTTGTGAATAATTCTGACACTCCAAAGTATTTTGTTGCTGCATAATGATCCTGGTATGTCTCTCTTGCAAATTGATCCCTTGAAATTTTGGGAAAACTAATGAAATAGTGAATAACTTTTTACTATTTAAAATACTTTATAAATTATATTTCAAAAAATCAATTGCTGCTCATTTTTTAATTAAAAAAAAAGCGTATTTTTTTTCAATTTATCCAAAAGTTGGTGAGTATGATAGTTAAGTGCATGAGTGTGTTTATCAGAAAAATGTACCAACATTGTCATGGTGCCAATTTTTTCAATGCACTGACATGATACAATTTTATTTTATTTTTGAAATCTCGAAACAGTGTGTTTAATTTTTTTAACGTAACAATGTGTTTTGTATTTAAAAGAATAAGTTTTGTAACTATTATAGGAGCATCAACATGGTTGAATTTGTTTTTATTTTCTAAAATATGAAAATAGGTGTGTATCGGTGCTGCATTTTTTTAAACACATCAATGCGTTTTAGTGTAAGAGCACCTATATGATAACATTTTATTTTCGGAATGTCAAAAATCGGTGTTGGTATTATTTGAAAACCTCGGTGTTGGTATTATTTAAATGCATTGGCACAATTTGTTCTGATAAGTGCACCAGTCGCATTTAAAAGTTATCTGAAATTTTATTTTCACATAAAATAGAATATTAATCTCAAATTATCCTTTAGGAAACATCCACATGAATTACAATAGTTCATAGTATACATTTTCTACTTCAAGTCTCCTTATTCTTGAAAAATGGTTTGAAAACTATATTGAAATTCAGATTGTGGTTATATGGTTCTCGAGATTAATTTTAGATATGCACACAATTTTATTTCTAATTTTTCTCAAATGCAGGGGAAAAATATAAATAATATCAAATGGCCAACTCTTCAAATTCCATCTTGTTCCATATTGCTGATCAGCGTTGTTCACGGAGTTCTTCCTTTCCATCTCGAGTAAGTTTAGATTTTATTTATATTTCAATTATCTAATTGATTTTTTTTTTAATCCATGTCAATTTGAATAATAATGTATCCAAATTTGCGGGATCCTACTTCACAATCGAGTTCAACTGCAGAAAATATTTCTCCATTTCAAAAACATTGGAATCTCTTATCATAATCAACATATCACAAGTAGTTGGTAGATGAAAATAGACAACCTATTCACCCCGCCAATTGGAAGATGACATCTTACATCCACAATCTTGGATCAATGATGGTAATAATTATTTGGTATAATGTAATTTCAACAAACCCATTGCATTGAAGTGCTTACTAATATCATTGATATTGTACCAGTGACGTTCAATATTTTTTGAGATAGGATTCTAGTGATGATGAGTGACCCACCTACCATCTTCCGGTGCACCCCACTGCAATGTCAACTTGGGAGAATGTTACATTAAGAGAAATACTTAGAGAGGAAGCATATAAATAATGGTTGAATCAAACACATATTCAATTCCCACTATGTAAAAATTCACCAATTAGGAATGAATATATAAATATTAGTTCCTCATCACAAGTTGGCAATGGAGGTAATAAAATAGAGGTTAGTATGGATGATTGCTTTTGGTATATGACTTCCATGGAGGAAATTTTGTTAGATGCATTCCAGAATGATGAGCTAGGGGATAATGCTCATATAAACGATACCTTATTCAAAATCCAGAAATCTGCTTCCACCACCCCTCTCTTTGGACCTAGCGGAAAGTCAACCTCTACTTAGTTGGGGACAACCATGTTGTTGAACAACTTGAAATAAAAGTTTGGCATGTCGAATGCATGTTTATCGGCAATATTGAGGTAATTAACTTGCATTATCGATCAAGTCCTTTACATTTTGAGAAATCTTGTCACACAATCAACATTAAAAATGGTTGATTACGAACATTAAATATTGACATTGTACAATTATATTATTCACAAACTACATGTTATTCAAAGATAAGGTTCTTCCGAGTGATAATGTCTTGTTGGGTTGCTGGGAAGAGGCAAAGTAGTCATTTAAAATATTGGGTGTTGAGTACATATTATATCATTCATGTTTGAATAATTGTATTTTATATAGAGGAGAATATGCAAACAAATAGATATGTCCAAAATGTGATCATGAAAGTTACTTTAATTTAAAAAAATGGGTAAATCACATTGTCCTACTCATAATATATTGAGGCAAGTTCTTATAATCCAAAGGATTCAAATACTATTTCATTGCAAATAATTAGCTATGTTGTAGGGATGACATGCCTCACACAAAAGTGAGTCAGGATTTATATGAATCCCAATAGATTCAATAGCCATGAATCATATAGAGGATACATGGTGTGAAAAATTCAAGTTTGAAATACAAAATCTATGACTCAGCATAGCCATGGACAGCTTTAATCCATATTCCCTCCAAAACACTGACTATTATGTTTGGCATGTAGTAGTGATCAATAAAAATACCTCCCATGGTTTTCTGTGAAGAATGAACATGTTAAGTTGGCTCTCCTAGTCCCTGGTAAAAGACAAGTTAATAATATTTATGTCTACTTACAACCATTGGTATATGAATTCAAGGAATTATGGGAAGGGATAAATATGTAGGATGTATCAATACCCATCGCAATAGAGAGTATTTTTACGTTGTATGACATATGTGCTTCGACCATACATGATTATCTAGGCTTACGAGTTTTCTATCGTAAATTACATTTTATTTATTTGTTTATATGTGACAATATTTTTTCACATATTGATTTAATTTGTTGCAATTGTTCTGATCTTCATGTTCTCTAACATGTTGGTTTGTATACAATCATTTCACAGGTCTTGTAACAAAATGGTATCACGGATGTTATTTTTGTGGACCTTCTCTGAAGGCTAAGTGGTCTTACCACCTATGAAAGCCATTGTATGATTGCTTTAGGGTATTCCTACCAGAAGAACACCTTACATAAGTGCAACATCTACTTTCAATGGTAAACCAGAGAGAACCCCAAGGCCCCCAAGAATGAAACCAACTGAATGGATTAGAGCATATGAGAGAGATACAGATAAGGAGTTTGCAGAACTCTCGTTCAAATGGGGAGCCTATATTTGATAATCCAAAATTCTTCAACACCTATGTTGAGAAATTGTTCATTGGGATGAAAAGGAAATATTTCTTTTATGAGCTCCCATATTGGATGCATCAGAGATTTTAATTTTTTCTTCATGGAAAATGAAACAATTTTGACTTTTCTTTTCAATGGTAATTATAAATGAAAGTTGAATTAATAAATATTTTATGGCTAAGAATCAAATGATAAATAATTTAATGTTGATTAAGAGACATTTGTTTGACTTTCAAATAGACTTGGTGATGTATTTTTCTTCCTAATTAGATGATGTAAAATAAATATCTATCTTTATGTATTTATAAGTAAACTATTTAAGGTAGACAAATTTTTATCATTGTGAAAATGCTGTAATATTAGCTAAGAGAAATGTGAAAACATGAATTTTAGTCACTATATCGTGATAAGTATGTGGAAAAAATAATATTTTTTGAGTTTTTCCTTAAGAAATAATAAAATATATTATTTGTCAAAAGTTTAAATCAAATATAGTATCATTTTTGTATTATTTAACTCATATTTATTATTAAAAATAGTTAAATTTAAACTAGTACAATAGCAATAAAGAACCAAAATAACATAAAAATGTTATATCTTTATTACGAGAAAAACGTTCACTTCCCTCTTTAAGGGAGAACTTCTAATAGAGAAAATATCCAACTACAAGTAACTTCACAAGCCTTATTTTACATTTCTTGATCATCTTTAGAGAGATAAATTTCTAATTTAATATGGTAAGAGTTGCTATAAATATTAAATTTAAATTGCTTGAAAATATCACAACTTGAGTAATAAATTAAATTTTATGAAAATATAATTTTTTAATTTATATTAAATCTAAATTAATTATAAACAATTGTGACTTAAGTTTTTTTAATTTAACAAAAAATTGAATTTTATAAGCCAATATTGAATTGGTTAAATTGTATTTTTAAATAATTTATTATTATTATTATTTTATATTAAAAATTGAATGAGTTACACATTTTCATTTTAGGAACTAACTAAATTATTTTACCTTCATTTATTTTTTCCTTGTGAGTATTGAAATATTTTACTAATTAAGTTAGATTGAATATCGATGAACTATCTAAGCAATAAAAAAATATTTATCATAATTTTAGAATCATATTTTCAACCATACTAAACTTTGTAATTTATAAAATATCTTGCATTTTTTTTTAAAGTAAGCCACTTTGCATGAAATTTCATATATACAAGTTTGATATAAGTTCATCAATACATAATTTATAATAAATATTATTTCATAAAAACAGACATCATGATGATAACCATCGAATAGACATAAACATCATCTAAGATACATATATCAATTCTCTAGCATAGATAAATGTGATTAGGTAGCACACAAATATAATACTATAAAATGGCATCATCATCGTGATAACGTCTAACAAAACACAAGCATTATAATCCAACATCATCACCACACACATCCAAATTAATACACATCTCATGTCAAATGTTTGCTATCACATGCACATTTATTTTCAAGCACATTAAATGAACATTAACATGACCTAACAATATACACATCAACACCAAGATATAAATTAAGTACATACACATGAATATATATATGTGTGTGTCAAATAAATACATCAAGCCAAGTAGCTGCAATCAAATCTTTGATATAACAGACGTAGTAGTGATAACCTGGTGTGCAATAGAAGACGATGGATGTTCAATTACTACCTCAACATTTGTCAAAATTTGAGGTGGAGGAGGAGGTGGTTGGTCAACAACAAAATATGATGGATGGTCAACTACTACGTCAATGTGGTCTGGAAAAATATGAGGTGGAGGAGGAGGTGGTTGGTTTGCTCTATCAGGAGAAACATAAGGCACATCCTCTAGCTCTGACATCTCATCATCAAGTGACTAAGGAGGAGGCATACTACCAGAAGGATCACTGACGTGCTGAAATCCATGATATGATGGGGTAGTACTACCAGAAGCATCATGATCACCATGATCATCATCATCATCATGATCACCACTCTCATCATCATGATCGTGATCACCACCCTAACCATCATGATCACCACCCTCATCTGATGTATCTTCCATTTCATGCCCTACATCCCTCATCGTTGCCAGTATCCTACTAGTTATGATGATATGACACATAAGATGCATCATCTCAAACGATAATTCCCTGTAGAGATACAAGAACCTAGGATCTACATTGATATCTGGATCCATCACAGGGTGGACTCCCTCCTAAGCTAAAAATTTGGTCAATCTGTCATAGTAGTCCATCTGAAATTGCAGACCAGCCCTACGACCCCAGATGCCAATGGCCCCCTGAGGATGTGCCTCACCCTCTTGGGCCTCACACATCTCCTCATATCCTCCATCTGATGGGGGAGGAGTCATGTCCCGATTGAACGTGCTAATGTCTACAAAATATATAGTACACAACAATAATTAGACAATTTCATTAAACAATTTAATAAAACAAGTTAAAGAACATGCTAGAATAAATTTTATTTATAATTAATTAAAACAATAGATGAAACTAGATTAATTTAAAGAAAACACAAATATTACCTCTATCATCTGGAGGCTCAGTAAGTGTGAAGAGGATTTTGGGACATCATCTCCAATCGATTCCTGTGTATGAAAATTCTAACACGACAAACACATGGTCATATTGTAACATCCATGGTGAAATTTCCATGTAATAAAGTTAAAAATAATAACCACGGTTGATGGGACACATATTCCAAGTTGAATGTTGGGAAAAACATCCTAGTGGGTGTTCATTTTAGTTAGTATGGCTAAATTAAATTGGAAAAGGAAATGGAAAATGCTTTAGATAGGCATGAGACATTAATTGGCATTTTATTTATGAAAATAATGGAAAATAGGAGAAAAGAAAGGTGAAAGGTCATAGGTTTTATGTGAGGAGGAAATTGAAGGAAAATAATGGAAAATGAAGAAAATAGAGGAATCATTAATAAAAAGGCTTCTGAGGATTAGTTGGTAACCTTTTTTCAATGAATTTTTTGGAGCTATCTCATTATTTTCTCTCTTTCTCAGTCTTGGACACTTATAATTTTCTTGGAGCACTTTGGCATTGGAGCAAGAAAGGAAGAGTAGAATCAAGCAACTAAAGTGAGATTCTTTGCAGGTATCGATTTGCATACGTGATTTACTTTCTAGATATAGCATGCAGAGTATTTCATGTGGTTTCTTGCTGTCTTGTCATGGGTTTTTCCAAGTGTGATAGTGTTTTCAGCCTATCCTTGCAATTTTCGTATAGCTTTGATGAGATGGGTTGATCATACTTCAGTTGAGCTGGATGGTTGGATTGGATTCGAAGTTGTGTGGGGTGGATCTCCGAAATGACAAACACAAGGCCTAGTGGTCCTTGAACCAGAATGTGGATCACGGTAAAGCCACTGACCTAGTAACCCATGAGCCAGACTGTGAGTTGTGGTAAAGCCAAATTATGTGCCTCGGTGGGCCCAAGAATATTTGTCGGCGAATGGCAGGCTATATGGAAAAAACAAGAGTTGGATTTCTCTTTTTTGGGACTACTAGTCCCATGATGGAATGTACGGTAGAGCCTAGAGAGATGGTCTCAGTGTAGTGTCTAGTCACCCTTGGATTAGACTGTGGATTACGGTAAATCTTGAAAGACTAGGAGGAACTCAAATTCCTCATGGTGTAGGAAGAGAACTCCAGTAGCATCCATGCTTGTTTGGTTCCTTTTTAGTTGGTTATGATTCCCACATTCATGCTTGGAATATGGCACGAGGGTGATTGGCTGAAGAGAAATTTGGCTCCGCCAATATATGGTCAAGTGGAACGTGGAAGTCCCATCATCGGTTGGTTTTTACACTCATTAATGAGAATCTAATTCCTTTGGTATTTTATGTATAATTTAACTATTTATTATGTGGATTATATTGTTGATGTACCCATGGAGTTTCTATTGTTATTATGCTAGTTATAAGCTTGTATTTTATCAGTGACGATGTATGGATCCATCCATGTTTTTACTTGTAAATGAATGAAAAATATATATATGGTAACTTAGATGGTAATGTGGCTTATGATGTAAAAGAGCAAGGCTTCTTAGAGATTCTCAGATAAGTATGAGACCCCTATGTTTAAATCTGTTGTATACACCCATAGATGCAACGTTTGTGACATTTTTGACGAGATTCCTGTCATGGTTGGGAGGGGTCCAAATGAGTTCCTAATGATTTGATTGCTTCCATACCTTATTTTTAATGTTATTTATCCTCTCCTAAAGTTTCATGGAGTTATAAGTAGTGACCTAGGATTTGGGGCTAAAAAGGTGGTACAAATCCTAGAGTTACAGGCACAGAACTAACATTTTGGGGCGGCCATGACCTTGCCTTGGAATGCCCACAGATATAGGCTTATAGCCACTCCCTTGCCCTTGCATGCCCATGACTAAGGCTCAAAAGGGTAAAAAATAATTTCCCCCTTAAGGTTTAGGGGTCTGGGATGTTGGGTTACCTCCTAGAGGTGTTGTTGATGTTGTGTAAGGTTTGTTTCTCATGTTTCCATCAGTTCCACTTCCTTAAGGTCATCTAGGAGGTTGAGTCTCATATTAGTAGCCTCTCATCACATGTTTACCTCGATTGGAAAATTACTTGGGTAGATGTGGGAAAAGGGTGTTATAGAGTGGTATCAGAGCATGGTTCAACCCTTGGACTAGATGGGCAGTGTTTTGATAATGCATTTATTTTGGTTGCATATTTTTTTAGTGTGCTTGTTATTTATATGTGCTTGTTTCATCCATGTTGTTTTAGCCATGGTGGTGGTGTTGTCCCCATGGAAGTGATGATGGTGTTGTTGTCAACATGTTCTCATGGGTGTATGACTGGTTATGTGTGGCTCTTTCTCATGTATTGTTTGTGCACACTTGCTTACATGTTTCTACATGCTGTGTATGCATTTCTTGTTTATGTTAGGTCACATATTGGTCATGCTTGTTTTTTTTCCATGTATGTTTTCTTATGTGATGCTATATGTGGGACATGCATTGGTCATTCATGATTAGTTATACATGTCAAGTGGGTTCATATGGTCAAGTTCGCATTGGTTTGGTGAATATTGTCATGCATAAGGTCATTGTATGCAATTAGGTCATCATGATGATATTGATATGCTATGACACTAACGTGTTGGCTAATATATAGCAGGAGATACATACCATCAAAGTGAAGTTGCAACATTGGAAGTCGAGGAAAGAGAAATTTTCCATACAAGTGTGCATGTTTGGCATGCAAGTATATGATTCATGGTTGTTGTAAGAATTAGGGTTACTTATATGTTTTTCATTCTATTATTATGGTTACATATGTGATAAATACTAGTTGATCAATGTAGTATATGCATTATGGTTATGAGTATTCCTTTCATTATATTGTGGTTTGCATACATTATAGAAGAGTTTCTTAGTGTAGTTACATGTACATGTGTTAGATAATCATGAATGATAGCAACCTATGGTGGTATGCATTGCTATTGTTGTTTTATTTTAGATAAATTATATGTTTTTGATGAGCATGTTATGGGTTGACTTTTTGTTGTTGTTGTATGACAATTATCTTGATGGTTATGTTACATGTTGTTGATGAGCATGATATATAACTTGTTGTTGTTATATTCTAGTGACTTGATGGTTAGGGTTATGACATTTAGGCATGAGTCGACCTAATTATGATAGTGTGTTGCATTATGTCTAGACTGAATATGCATATGTGATTGTATGCATGAATGAAAATTGTTTATGAGTTTAGGGTGTGAACATGTTAGCTAGACACTATTATGGATATCATGACCTTATTTATGATTGGGTTGATATGTTTTGAAGTTATATTGTGCTAATATATATTGATTGTGAAGAAAATATAGCCTCCCCCGAGATACGTTAAGGTATCAAATTTCTTATGTCATCTACTTAGTACTTGACTCTTTATTATGTCATCTATTTGGTGTTTGAGTGTTGGTGTCTATTATGTCATCTATTTATTGTTGAATGTTTGATTAATCGCATGATATTACTTTGCATATAAGATTTCATGAAGTAATGATTTTGTTTTAAGATGATTGTACTAACACACATGTGTTGAGATAGTTGATATATATTTGAGTGCAAGTAGGTGATAGTTGTAGCATTATGTATTATGAATGATGATTTTAAGTTGATTTTTGATTATGACATGTTTTTAGACTTGGTAAATGTTGATTCCAAATTGATAGATATGTTTTCTTGATATTTGGCACGTGTGGATGACATGTGTTCTTAGTTACAGGTCAACGTGCTTGGCACAACAAGGTAAGGTAATAATCATGTCGTTATGTTTAGTTATACACTAAAAGTTATGTGTTTATGGAAGTATGATGTAGAGGATTG
Source organism: Pinus albicaulis (assembly GCA_034641835.2). NCBI lineage: Eukaryota > Viridiplantae > Streptophyta > Pinopsida > Pinales > Pinaceae > Pinus > Pinus albicaulis. Next base: position 788,330,002 of record CM076573.1, on the reverse strand, counting down.
CATGGGAAAATATATTTCCATGAAATTTTTGAAAAGGACCAGGTTGATATTTCCCTAGGAATCACTGGGAACCATGGGATTGAGTCAAGGTGTTTGTTGCTAGTTTTACGCTTTTGGTCTCTTTTGATTTGTTATGCTTGGTTTGCAGTCTTTATTGCATCTAGTGCATGGCCATGCCACTTTTTTGTGGTGTCGTATTGCCTTGGTTTTCTTCTTGTTGTTTCTTGTTCTTGTCCTTGTATTTTATGTTCTGAGAGTCTGGGGAATTGGCTGGTAAAGAGGAAAGTTAATGGATCTCAAGGAGAGGTTGGTCGTACCCAATAGGTAATAAAAGACACAAATGAAGCTTAGTGCATGGGTAAGTGTAGCAGAAGGTAAGAATATGACAATCAGTAGGATTGGTTGGGTCCATTGAGATAAATGAACGGCGGCAGAACAATCACGAGGAAGGCAACACATAAGGTAAAGTGAATGGATTTGAGGTATTAGATGCCTTGGCTATGTTGGGAACTGTTTTTTTCATTGTTGTGCATGATATTCACACATAAAGGGAGTTCTCTTAACCTACAATATATGATATATGGTAATTATGATGTGATCATGATTATGTTGATATTTATATATGTACACATGTATGTATGTATGTATGTATGTATGTATGTCGTGTCTAACAAGGTCTTCATGGATCATGATTGTTTAATGATAATGTTTATATGTATATATGTCATTGTCTGGAAATAATAAAATAATATTAGCTTGCATCATCAAATTTTAGAGGGAAAAAAGGAAAAACTACTTTTTCAACTTGTATTTTCAACTTATCTCCCTATGGGTTTACTCCAATTTCGAGTGGGAACACTTGCTAAATGTAGAATTTTATTCCTCATCCAATTAGTACCCATGTTGCATAATTTTGATGGACCCTGCTACATGAAAAATAAGAAATACGTGTAAACCGTGATTGCAATCACATTTTTCATGTATTTCTCATTTTTCGTGTAACAGGGTCCATCGAAAGTATGCAGCATGGGTAATCCTTGGATAAGGAATTAAAATTTGCATCCAATGAGTACTCCCACTTGAAATTTGAGTAAAAAATTAGGGAGATAAATTTAAAATACAAGTTGAAAAATTTGTTTTATTATTTTTTAATCTTTTTACTTTTTTACCCTAAAAATGGTGAATCATCCCCCATGGTTGATATCATAATCTTGAATCCTATTGGTTCTTATAAAATTTATTTTTGTTTGTACATTTTTCTTAGGAGGACCATTTTAGACCTCAAAAATTCTCTAATAGAGGAATGATTGATCATACAGGTGAATGACATGAAGAGGTTCTTGGTATTATGAGGAATCAAGTGGGAAAAGTAACTCTAACATGTCTATGAGGTCAGTATCATGTGGACATGAATTGATATTATATGCTTGTACTATGCTTATGTTTATGTTATGTGTAGATAATTCTAAGGGGTACATCAACAAAGTGAAAGTAGTGTGATTTGCGACATGTTAGGATAAGCATTAATGGTGAAGAGACACTGGAAGCAAGGTTGCTTTGTGGAGTCAGTGTGTGGTCTATGTATGTGCAATGATATTATTGTGTATATGTTTCACATGTTGTATATTCAGTGATTTTACCTATGGTGATGTGTACATGTAACATATGTATTATTGTTTACATATGATATTGTATTTTTGTTGTATATATGGTGTTGAGTGTATATTGCATATGAAGTGCTGGGTATAGTGGTGTTATGTACATATTGGGTATGAATTGTTGTGTACTTAGTGTACTCTACACATGTTGGATATGCAGTGTTGTGCACATAATGGATATGTGGTGTTTTGTACATATGGTTCTATGTACATGTTGCATATGTAGCGCTATGTACATATGGTGTTGTGTGTGTGTTGTACATATGGTGTTACGTACATATGGTGTTGTGTGCATGATTGTACATGTGGTGATGTGTGCATGTGGTGTTTTGTACATGTTGTACATATGGTGTTGTATGCAGGTGGTGTCATGTACATGCTGTGCATGTGGTATTGTGTACATGCGGTGTCGTATACATGTCGTGCATGTGGTGCAGTGTACTTGTGCTGATGCATGCATGTGGTGTTGTGTACATGTTGTGTGCAGGTGGTGTTGTGTACATGTTGTGCATGTGGTATTGTGTACATGTGGTGTCATATACATGTCATGCATGTGGTTTTGTGTACATGTGATATTGTGTACACATTGTATAGATGGTGCAGTGTACATTTGGCATTGTGTACACATTGTGCAGGTGGTGTCATGTACATGTGATGTTGTGCACATGTTGTGCAACTAGTGTTGTGTACAAGTGGAACTATGTACATTTTGTGCATAGGGTATTAGTATACATGTGGTATTTTTTTCATTTCATACATTTTGTGGTGTGGGCATGTGGTACTATGTATGTGCATGGTGTAGTCGTGGTTTTGTGACGTGTATTCCTTGTGTTGTACTCTGTATATGTATATTCATTTTGTTGTATTGTACACCAAGTGTAGGTGTATGTGTTGTGATGTACACTGGATGTAAGTGTATGTATTATGTTGTGTTTTACACCAGATGTAGGTGTATGTATTGTGTCGTGTAGTATACTATATGTAAGTGTCTGTATTGTGTTGCATTGTACACAGAGTGTATAAAGTGCATGTATTGCATTGTGTTGCATGTCATGTATGGTTGTATGTGTGTGATGCACATTATGTGTATGTGCACATGGTTGAGTACAAGGCATTGGGTGTTTTTCGGGTGTGGAAACTGATCCAGTGTATGTACCAAAAGAACAGAGGCAAAAGTAAGGACCGATGTAGGATAAGTATATGTATTTTATTTTATTTCAGTCTTGTTATGCATGTGATCTATTATTCTGACTTTATGCTAGTTGCATGTGATTTATGATTATGGTTTATGATGATTTCCTATGATTCATGACTTTGACCTATGATGGTTATGTTTTGAGCTAACAAGATGTGATATGTTTATACATGATGATTTGATCAAACAACTAGTTTGACTTGTGTGACAGGAAGTGAACAAGATTGCAAGTGTACCTTATTGACGAGCCACAAATGAGGTATGATTTGAAGTTATTTAAATGTATTTTTAATATAATGGAAGTTATGTGTTTCATACAGGAAGCACAGAAAATTATTGGTTGGATGGTTGAAACTTATTGCAAGCATTAGCAACAATAACAAAAAGGAATAGAAACATGCAACAATATGTTGGTAAAGCACTTCAGGAGTAGGGCCATTGTGAGACAATGGTACCCAATAGTGTCCATTGATTTCCATGAGCATGTTGTGCCCAATATGATGGTTTTGAGGCAAGTATATGCCTTGGTTATTATATCTTCCGATGCAAGGAAGCCTTTCCAAGGGATGGATCACCTAGGATAGGGGATTTCAGGGAACTTGGAAGGTGAGTGACTGCATAGAAGGGGATTACTGGATTTCCTGAGGGACTGTGTAGCATAGAAGGGAAGGTCAGGGATGGATATTTTTTGGTCATTAGCATTTCCAGATGGAATCAGATGCACATTGGGAGTGTGCCTTGAAACAATGAGTCAGTAACTTTTTAGTGAAAGGACAACAACGTGGAATTGTAGCGTTGGACATTGGATGCAAATTTTGTTGGAAATATTTTCATTGATGGCAAAGGAGATGAAAAAGGAGGAACACATAGAAGCAGAGAGAGGCAAAGAGAGAAGCATAGAATCAGAAAGAGGCAAAGAGAGTAGCATAGAAGCAAAGAGAAGAAAAGAGAGTAGTATAGAAGCAGAGAGATAGCAAAAGAGGCGGCGAGCTATAGAGAGGGTCAAGCATCAGAGACAGGTTGTAGAGAATACATAGGATGCAGAGACAGAGAATACAGAGAGTACAGTGAAACAATGAAACAGTCATGTACAGAGACAGAGACAGAGAATACAGAGACAGAGTATACAGAGAATATACTGACATGCACAGTAGCTGAATGTAAAGAAATGGTCACTCTAAAACAGTGGTTGGTTGATTTATGTGTGTATTATGTTTAAAAAGGAAGTACCAAGGTGAATGACGAGTGGTTTTTTAACCTCTATTTATAGTTATCGAAACAATGGCGCGGTTTCATAAAGAAACCTTAAATAAATGCTATGGTGTGTTTTATATTACATGAAGCCCGAATCAAAAGAACCTGTAGTTAAGAAGAAGAGTTTAATGATAATTAAACGTTGATAGTGCGCGGTGCAGAACCTTGAGCCAGAGGACACGAAACCTTTCATGAATAGTGAAACCGGGGGTGAAAACACCAGCACTATCGCATGATTTTGGAGATGGTAAGTGGTTTCACCTTTTTTAATGCGATATGGGTCTTCATTTGACGCGTGGCTATAAGTGGTATTTGAATACCATTTATATCACGTAATTTTGAAGGATTAACCCATGGAGGAAGAAATAACATGATATGTGCTATAGTCGTTCGATCTGGAGCAGAGGAAATCCAACGGTCACTGTATCGCACGATGGATGAAGATTAGTGGCAAGGTATGTTATAAGTTGTTGTGGGCACATATGCTTTGTAATTTGATGTTGTGGTTTGATTGGAAGCCGGAAGTTAATAAACTGTGATAGAATCAAAGGTCATATATGTTATCGTTTGTTTAATTCCAAGGACGTGGGTTTTATTACAACATTACAATGGAGGCTATAATACATGGAGCATGATGGATAAAGGTTAACATAAGGCAATATGTTGTGGGGCCCAGAACTAATATACGTTGGTCCTTGTGATTAATCAAAGTCATGGTATAACGTCTGAAAGGTATTTCATATGCTTTGGGATTGATACAAACTGTATTGTGAATGCAAAGGGATACTATGGGCCCAAGTGTAGTTACATGGAGTGTTTGAGTTTAATATATGGTCTAAAGGTAAATTACATGCCCGTGAAGTCCCACAAGTAGACTTAGTTTTATAACCAAGTCGAACGTTAATATAATATAATGATATTGATATTATAAGACATTGGATATTGATCCAGAGGCTTTGAAATATGTTGTGGGCCTGAACACATTAAGAGCTATATCAAGTAAAACCCTTCACCAAATGAAATTTGGGGTTTGTAGAGTCTTCATAAAGGAAATGCTGCACATAGGGATTGAAAATTAAAGGTTTACAATGGTCCAAAATTGTAATATTCAAATGATAATTCAGCATTTCTATATGAATGATATGACTGACATATAGTGGCGGATGTGACTTATTTAACTCAAAGGATTTGTGGTAAACCTAGTAAAAGGGTTCATCTCTTTTGAAATAAACTAAGGGTGAAGACTTTGGAATATGTGGGACCCTTGTTCATCGCACCAATTTGTTGGAGGGTGTGATTGCAATGTTGCGATTGCGATAAAGAAGCAAACCCGATATGTTATAAATGGTGACTCTTATGTGTTTGAGTTCTGGTTCAAAGGGCATCACAGTGAACCATCGCATCAGAGGTGAAAGAGTGACAAACAAATTAAAATTTATGATTGCGATTGAGTGATCGGATGATAACCGTTGGATTTGCTGAAGGATGGATGACAGATATGAATCGCTTGATTACATGGTGGGGCCTTTGCTAATCGCATCGGCGGAAATCAAATAACCAAAGCTGAAAAGTAAAACAAAAGTAGGTGGCAAGTATATATATATATATATATATATATATATATATGAAACAATATATATGTATATTTATATTAGTGAATAGTGAACCATCGCATAAGAATAAAAAGGAGCAGTGGCACAATACCATTGAAAGTTCTGATTGCAATAAATTACATCAGAGTAAAGCAGAACAGTGTAACATGTTAATAAAGTTTACGATTGCGGTCAACGCATCAGAACCATTGGTCAATGCATCGAAACCATCGTAAGAGGAAATCTCTAGAGGAGGCTCATCGCATAGGAGCGTAAGAAAAGTTTAGCTAGTGGGCCTGAAAGGGAATTTTATATGTTAAAAGGTCTTTTATTATTACTTCGAGAGTTGATTTACGTTGTATTAAAAAGGAAGTTAAATATATGCAGGAGTTACGCAACAACAATGAACATCAGAGCATATAAAGAGGAAAAAGACAGAGACATCTGCAGAAAAGACAACACGAAGTGATCCAAAAGGCTGAATGGGTTGATTTGGAATTCACATTGTAACTAAATGTAAATGTTTTATTTGGTTTATATTTTTTGTGATGCATTGGCAAGTTTCTGTAGGAAACAAAACTCCACTGTAAAACTGAAAGTTGTACAAATTGATGTAGTTTTCTGAATGAGCTAGATAAAGAAGTGAGGAGGCAGGAGGCAAACAGTCAGGGCTATTCACTTTGAATTCCATGTGGAATACAAACAGTTATGAGGGAAACTGTATAAAGGATATCACATTTATATGCATAGAGAGGTTAGAGAATGTAGAGTATGAATAATTGAGGCAAAGAAGATAAGAAGAAGGAGGATCAGAAAGAGATGCTATAAGACAAATTTGAAGACAGGAGGACAGCACAAAAGAAGGTACAGAACAGAGATGATATCCAAGGTAAGTCAACAAATGTTTTATTTTGATAGAATGAGGAAGTTGAAGCTTCCCTATCAATTTTTAGCTTGATAGATGTCAGTTGTAGCTGACTGAGGTTGGAGCCTCCTGTAGGTTGGTGCCTGCAGAAAATTGAAGGGAGTTGGAGCTTCCTTGCAAGTAGTGGCTTGCAGAATTGAGGTTGGAGCCTCCTGTAGGTTGGTGCCTACAGAAAATTAGTGGTGAGAGAGAGTTGGAGCTTGCCTTTGCATCACAACAATAATAAGATGTGGTTTTCTCCCTTTATGGGTTTCCACTTATATCTGTTGTCTCTGTATGTGATGCTCATATGTTGATATGGTCCATTAAATTTGCTTAATACTTTTTTCTCTCATAATAAGTTCGCTGTCACATTAACTTAATACTTGCTGCTCACTTATAAAGATTGTTCACATACAAATTTGATCATAAATTAAGTTGTAAATAAGCTTAATGAAAATTTGTAAAGGATCATGAATGCATTAAACTGATTCACCCCCCCCCCCCTTGTCAGTTTAACTAAGGATTCAACAATTGGTATCAAAGAAGGTTCCTTTTGTATCAGTATAACAACTGAAAGGAGATCCTAGGTCCCTAGGATGGCTAGTCAAGAAGGAAGCCCAACCAATAAATCCCCTTTTTTCACTGGTGCTAATTATGCTTTCTAGAAAATTAGAATAAGAGCATACATAAGGTCTCTAGGAATAGAATTTTGGGCTGCTGTGGAATTTGGATATGCCCCAAAGGAAACTGACTGAGAGAAAGAAGCTAAACAAGACTTTGTAGCTAATGCAAAGGCCATGAATGCAATCTTAAATGGACTATGTGAGGAAAAATTTATCAAAGTAATGCACAGAAAGACCGCCAAAGAAATGTGGGATACATTAGAAAACATCCATGAGGGAGACAAAAAGGTGAAGACTGCCAAACTTCAAGTCTATAGAGCCCAGTTTGAAAATTTAAAAATGAATGATGATGAAGACATTGCCAGCTTCTTTTTAAGGGTTGTAGAAATTGTGAATAGCATGAAAGCTCTAGGAGAAACCATAAAAGAAGTTGTAATTGTTCAAAATATTCTGAGATCTCTTTCACCTAGCTTTAACCCCAAGGTTTCTGCCATAGAAGAAAAAGCTGATTGGGAAACCTTGACCATGAACCAGTTACTTGGAAATCTAACAGCCTATGAGATGAGACTACCACAGAGGAATTCAAATTTGAGGGAGGCAGCCTTTAAGACAGAGAAGAATAAAGAAGAAAAGGAAGATATATTCTCTTGCTCTGATGAAGAAGAGGCCAAATTCGAGAAACTGGATAGAGGCTCAGGTAAATATAAAGGTACACTTCCATTTAAATGCTTTAACTGTGGAAGAGTTGGACACTATGCTGCTAAGTGTCCTCATAAGAAAACAAGGAATCAGGCCCAAGAATCAGAGAAAACTATATCAAAGAATTGGCAGAAAGGAAAGAAATTCAATAGAAATCTTTCTATGCTCAACAAGACAACAGTGCATCTGAAGACTCATATGAACCCTCAAGTGAAGAAGGAACCTCTGAATTTATATTGATGGCCATAGAAGAGCTTGAAGGACTCCTTCTAGAAGTTCAAGAAGAAGGTGAAGTTTATCTTGAGGGGGAGCTAAGAAGTGCCCTGGAGGAAATTGACAGACTCAAACTGAAGTGCAGAAAACAGAAAGACATTCTCCTCAAGTATGTAAGAGAAGAACAAAATTAAAAAGTTCTCATTCAGTTGAAAGTAGAGCTTGAAGAAGCCAAGAAGGTAGAAGACATTTTACTTAAGCAGATTAAGGATAAAATTCAGGAACAAGAGAAATTGGAAGAAGAAGTAGTATGCTTGAGGAAGAAATTAGAAAATGCCCAAAGGAAAGTGTCAATAAATTCTTCTCAAATGACAAGCTCTGGTAAGTTGAATGAAATTCTATATGCTCAAAGGTCTCCTCTAATAAAAACTGGGATAGGCTATGAAGGAGAAACAATTAAAGGCAAAGAAAAGGAAAGCAAAAATATTATTTTTGTAAAAGAAGATAAGGATGATGAAGCAGCTCAGATGATTCCTACAGAAGAAGAAACCTGCAATGAAAGAGATATAAACCAGAAGGAACTTCTAGTGACCAAGAATGAAATAAATACTCGGCCAATAGAAAAAGACTCATATACTGCTGAGTATGTCAAATTTGGAAGCCATCAAAGGATATTCTTCCCTCCTATGAAAAATGCCACCTGTTATGCCTGCCACAAGTTGGGACATATTGTTGCATACTGTCATACAAGGAGAATTAATTCAAACCAGAAAAGGATGCAAACAGTGAAGAGAGTATCTCAAGCAAACAAATTGAGAAGACAACCTTTCATCAGGTATGCAAATTGTTTCTATGGATATTGTTTTTACTGTAAGGAATTTGGCCATAAAATCATAGAATGTAGAAAATATGGACAAAGACTGATGTTCAAAACCTCAAGGAGGTTTATGAATCATGGATAGTTTACTCATACTCACAATTCTGCTAAAAATATGGTCAAATGTTGTGTATGCAATAAAATTGGACATATGCCTTCCAAATGTCCTCTCAGAGAATGTGATTCATCATCTCAAAAAAGGTACCAAAAAAAAGGATGCATGCAGTGGAAAAAGAAGGTGAATAAATGTGACCTGGCTCTAACAGCTCAAGACCTGAAAAGCCAATGGTATTTGGACAGTGGTTGCTCAAAGCATATGACTGGAGATAGAAGCAAGTTTATAACCTTTGATGAAAAGAAATCTGGAAATGTTACTTTTGGCAATGATAAAGCAGGGAAAATAAAAGGAAAAGGCTCAATCAATCTAGATAATGGCACAGGAAAGGTTCAATATGTACTATTTGTGGATGGGCTGAAAGCAAATCTGTTGAGTGTTAGTCAAATAGGTGATAAAGGTTGTGAGGTTCTTTTTAGAGCACAAGACTGTGAATTCAGATCAAGCACCACAAGGAAGACTCTGAAAAAAGGTGTTTGAACAGAGAGTAATGTCTACATAGTGAAAGAAGAGAATGAAGCTTGCCACCTTAGCAGACTTGAGGAGTCATAGTTATGGCATAGGAGATTGGGACATCTTAACTTCGATCATATCATCAGTCTAAGCAAGAAGAAAGTAGTCAGAGATATGCCAGCAATAAATAAGCCTTCAAATACCATATGTAAACCTTGCTAATTGGGAAAATAGACCCGGACATCCTTTAAGACCAAAGATGAGCTATCAACAAGTAGGCCACTTCAGCTTGTACACATGGACTTGTGTGGACCTTCAAGAACTAAAACACCAAGTGGAGAATCCTAATTCATGCTGATAATAGATGATTTCTCCAGAATGACATGGGTTGCCTTTCTCAAATATAAATCAGAAGCACTTGAGAAATTCAAGATATTCAAGACATTGGTAGAAAATCAAATAGGATGCAAGCTAAATTGCATCATATCAAACAAAGGAGGTGAATTTACAAACTATGATTTTGCAAACCTATGCAATGAAAATGGGATAAAACAACAGTTTACTATTGCAGGGACACCTCAACAGAATGGAGTGGTAGAGAGACAAAACGGGTCTGTACAACAAATTTCCAGAGCCATGATGCAAGAAAGTAACATTCCCCAAACTTTCTAGGCAAAAGCAATAACCATAGCTATGCATATTCTTAACAAAGCTCATTTAATACCAAACAGTGACAAGACTCCTTATGAACTATGACATGGTAAACCAGCATCAATCAAGCATTTTAGAGTCTTTGGAAGCAAGTGTTACATAAAGAATAATGATGAAAATCTGGGGAAGTTTGATGCAAGATTAAATGAAGGAATATTTTTAGGATATGCATCCAAGAGTAAAGGTTACAGGTGCTACAACAAAACAATTCGAAAAATTGTGGAAAGCATTGATGTAATATTTGATGAAGAACTACCAAACAAGACAATAAGTACAGATTGTAGCAATCCTCCAGAAGATCATGAAGAAGAGAACCAAGATGATGATGAAATAAGCAAGACAACAGAAGATACTAAACTGAAATCAAAAGGCCCCTCAAGATACACTCAAAAGAACCATCCAGGATATCAAATCATTGGGGACAAGAGTGTAGGAGTCCATACAAGAAGACAGCTAACTAAACAGACATAAGAGGTATACCTATCTATGTTATCACAAGTAGAGCCAAAGAATTTTGAAGAAGCCAGCAAGGACAAGTATTGGGTGACTGCTATGAATGAAGAATTGGACCAAATTGAGAAGAACAATACCTGTGAATTATTTCCAAGACCCACTGATAAAAATGGCATAGGCTCGAAATGGGTATTCAAGAATAAGATGAATGAACAAGGATAGGTAATCAAGAATAAAGCCAGACTTGTATGCAAGGGATATTCACAAATTGAAGGTCTTGATTATGATGAAAAATTTGCTCTTGTAGTCAGAATGGAAGCTATCAGAATTGTTTTGGCCTTTGCATGCTACCATAACTTCAAGGTATATCAAATGGATGTGAAATCTGCCTTCCTGAATGGAGATCTAGAAGAAGAAGTCTACATGGAACAACCTGAAGGATTCTCATTAACAGATAAAGAAGACTATGTGTGTAGATTAAAGAAAGCCCTATATGGACTGAAACAAGATCCTCGTGCATGGTATTCAAGGCTGGACAAGTACCTGCAAAAACAAGGCTTTAAGAGAAGAGGAGTAGACATCAATCTATACATAAAGGCTAATGAAGATGAACTCCTGATTGTAGTAGTGTATGTAGATGACATCATGTTTGTAAGAAATAATGATGAGTTAGCAAAAGGATTTTCTGAAGAAATGAAATTAGAGTTTGAGATGTCTATGATTGGAGAGCTCACCTTCTACTTAGGACTTCAAATTCAACAAAATAACACAGGTACATTCATCTCACAAGAAAAATACTTAAAAGTGATGTTGAAAAAGTTCAAAATGGAAGACTGCAAACCTGTGTCAACTCCCATGATCACTGGATGCAAGCTATGTGTTGATGATGGATCTGCAGATACATATCAAACACATTACAGATCAATGATAGGAAGTTTTTTATACGTGAAAGCTTCTAGACCAGACATTATATTGGCAGTAGGATTTGTGGCTAGATATCAAGCAGCACCAAAACAAAATCACCTTCTAGCAGTCAAAAGAATATTCAGATATATACAAGGAACTACACAGTATGGGCTATGGTATCCAAAAGGAAAGAGCTTCACTTTGAAAGCATATACAGATTCATATTGGGCTAGCTGTGTGGATGACAGGAAAATCACAAGTGGAGGTGCATTCTATTTGGGAAAGATCCTAGTGGCATGGCTAAGCAAGAAACAAACATCTATCTCTCTATCTACAATAGAAGCAGAATACATAGCAATAGCAGCATGTTGCACACAAGTCATGTGGATGAAACAAACCCTCCAAGACAAGAAGGTAAGAATTGATGAACCTATCTCTATCAAATGTGATAATACAAGTGAAATAAGTATATCAAAAATCCTGTACTTCATTCAAAAACTAAACACATCCCAATCAAGTACCATTTCCTTAGAGAACAAGTAGCAAAGAAGGTAGTGAAGTTGGAATATGTGCCAACAAAAGAACAAACAACAGATATATTCACAAAACCTCTTGCTAGAGAACCATTCAAATATCTGAGAGACAAACTAGGGGTAGTATCTGCAGATGCTACTCTCTAACATGAAGAGAAAGCATCATTCCAGGGGCAGAACAGAAAAGAAAACATCATTCCAGGGGCAGATCAGTCAACAAAGAGAGTCACAAAAGAACCAGAGCAAGTGAGAAGTGCATGAAACAGGTCCTCAAGATCAGAGTAAAATGGACAAGAGCTAAAAACATCACTAGGTAATGTGCAACTCTTTTCCATTGATTTCAAAGGGGGAGGAAGACTTGAAGGAAGGATTGGATTACTGGTGGATGTGTTGCCATCAATGCCAAAGGGGGAGACTATTGGAAATGTTATCATTGATGGAAAATGAGATGGCAAAGGAGGAATGCATAGAAGCAGAGAGAGGCAAAGAGAGTAGCATAGAAGCAAAGAGAGGCAAATAGAGCAGCATAGAAGAAGAGAGAGGCAAATAGAGTAGCATAGAAGTAGAGAGATAACAAAAGAGGCAGCAAGCTGTAGAGAGGGTCGAGTAGCAAAGACAAGTTGCAGAGAATACAAAGGACGCAGAGACAAAGAATACAGAGAGTACAGTGAAACAACGAAATAGTCATGTACATAGACAGAGACAGAGAATACAGAGATAGAGTATACATAGAATATATTGACATGCACAGTAACTGAATGCAAAGAAACGGTCACTCTAAAACATTTGTTGTGTAGGAAACAGTAGTTGGTTGATTTCTGTGTGTATTATGTTTAAAAAGAAAGTACCAAGGTGAATGACAAGGGGTTGTTTAACCTCTATTTGTATTTATGGAAACAATGGTGTGGTTTCATAATGGAACCTTAAATAGATGCTATGGTGTGTTTTATCTTACATGAAGCCCGAATCAAAATAACATGTAGTTAAGAAGCAGAGTTTAATGATAATAAAACGTTGATAGCACGTGGTGCGAAACCTTGAGCCAGAGGACACAGAACCTTGCATGAACAACGAAACCAGGGGTGAAAACACCAGCAGTATCGCGTGAGTTTTGAGATGGTAAGTGGTTTCACCTTTTTGAATGCAATATGGGTCTTCATTAGATGCATGGCTATAAGTGGTATTTGAATACCATTTATACTGCGTAATTTTGGAGGATTAACCCATGGAGGAAGAAATAACGCGATATGTGCTATAGTCGTTCAATTTGGAGCAGAGTAAATCCAACGGTCGCTGTATCGTGCGATGGACGAAGATTAGTGGCAAGGTATGTTATAAGTTGTTGTGGGCCCAGATGCTTTGTAATATGATGCGATGGTTTGATTGGAAGCCAGAAGTTAATAAACTATGATAGAATCAAAGGTCATATATGTTATCATTTGTTTAAGTCCAAGGACATGGTTTTTATTATAATATTACAATGGAGGCTATAATACATGGAGCACGGTGGATAAAGATTAACATAAGAAAATATGTTGTGGGGCCCAAAACTAATATACGTTGGTCCTTGTGATTAATCAAAGTCGTGGTATAACATCTGAAAGGTCTTTCATATGCTTCAGGATTGATACAATCTCTATTGTGAATGTAAAGGGATACTGTGGGCCCAAGTGTAGTTACATGGAGTGTTTGAGTTTAATATATGGTCTAAAGGTAAGTTACATGCCCGTGAAGTACCAAAAGTAGGCTTATTTTCATAACCAAGTCGAACGTTAATATAATATAATGATATTGATATTATAAGATGTTGGATATTGATCCAAAGGCTTTGAAATATGTTGTGGGCCCGAACACATTAAGAGCTATATAAAGTGAAACCCTTCACCAAATGAAATTTGGGGTTTGCATAGTCTTCATAAAGGAAATTCCGCACATAAGGACTGAAAATTAAAGGTTTACAATGGTCCAAAATTGTAATATTCAAATGATAATTCGACATTTTTATATGAATGATATGACTGACATATAGCGGCGGATGTGACTTATTTAACTCAAAGGTTTTTTGGTAAACCTAGTAAAAGGGTTCATCTCTTTTGAAATAAACTAAGGGTGAAGACTTTGGAATGTGTGGGACCCTTGTTCATCGCATCGATTTGTTGGAGGGCGTGATTGCAATATTGCGATTGCGATAAATAAGCAGACCCGATATGTTATAAATGGTGACTCTTATGTGTTTGAGTTCCGGTTCAAAGCGCATCACAGTGAACCATCACATCGGAGGTGAAAGAGTGACGAACAAATTGAAAGTTCTGATTGCGATTGAGCGATCGGATGATAGCCGTCGGATTTGCTGAAGGATGGATGGCGGATATGAATCGCTTGATTGCATGGTGGGGCCTTTTCTAATCGCATCGGTGGAAATCAAATAACCAAAGTTGAAGAGTAAAACGAAATTAAGTGGCAAGTATATATATATATATATATGAAACAATATATATGTATATTTATATCAGTCAACAATGAATCATCGCATCAGAATAAAAAGGAGCAGTGGCACAATACCATTGAAAGTTTCGATTGCGATCAATCACATCAGAACAATCGCAAAGGCATCAATCGCATTGGATTAAACCAGAACAATGGAACATGTTAATAAAGTTTGTGATTGCGATCAATGCATCAGAACCATCGCAAGAGGAGCAATTGCAATCGGAAATCTCTAGAGGAGGCTCATCGCATTGGAGCATAAGAAGATTTCAGATGGTGGGCTCGAAAGGGAATTTTATATGTTAAAGGGTCTTTAATTATTACTCCAAGAGTTGATTTACATTGTATTAAAAAGGCAGTTAAATATATGCAAGAGTTACGCAACAACAATGAACAGCAGAGCATACAGAGAGAAAAAAGACAGAGATAGCTGCAGAAAAGACAACACGCAGTGATCCAAAAGGCTAAATGGGTTGAGTTGGAATTCACATTGTAACTAAATTTAAATGTTTTAATTGGTTTATATTGTTTGTGATGCACTGGCAAGTTTATGTAGGAAACAAAACTCCATTGTAAAACTGAAAGTTGTACAAATTGTTGTAGTTTTTTGAATGAGCTGGATAAATAAGTGAGGAGGAAGAAGGCAAAGAGTCAGGCTATTCACTTTGAATTCCCTGTGGAATATGAATAGTTATGAGGGAAACTGTATAAAGGATATCACATTTATATGCATAGAGAGGTTCGAGAATGCATAGTATGAAGAATTGAGGCAAAGAATATAAGAAGAAGGAGGAGCAGAAAGAGATGTTATAAGACATATTTGAAGACTAGAGGACAACACAAAAGAAGGTACAGAATAGAGCTGATATCCAAGGTAAATCAACAAATGTTTTCTTTTGATAGAATGAGGAAGTTGGAGCTTCCCTATCAAGTTTTAGCTTGATATATGTCAGTTGTAGATGACTGAGGTTGGATCCTCCTATAGGTTGGTGCCTGCAGAAAATTGAAGGGAGTTGGAGCTTCCTTGCAAGTAGTAGCTTGCAGAATTGAGGTTGGAGCCTCCTGTAGGTTGGTGCCTATAGAAAATCAGTGGTGAGAGGGATTTGGAGCTTGCCTTTGCATCAAAACAATAATAAGATGTGGTTTTCTCACTTTATTGGTTTCCACTTATATCTGTTGTCTCTGTGTGTGATGCTCATATGTTAATATGGTCCATTCAATTTGCTTAATACTTGTTGCTCTCATAATAAGTTTGTTGTCACATTACCTTAATACTTGCTGCTCACTTATAAAGATTGTTCACATACAAAGATGATCATAAATTAAGCTGTAAATAAGCTTAATGAAAAGTTGTAAAAGATCATGAATGCATTAAACTGATTCAGCCCCCCACTCTCAGTTTAACTAAGGATTCAACAACTTTGAATTTTAGAGTGGATTATAGACATCCTAGGGAGGACATGAATCCTGGTATTACATTGAGGGTGGAGGTGTGAGCCTCTGGATTCCCTTGCTACTGATATGGGCATCATATTCTTCTATTTGTTGGTTGAGAAAATGTGCATATTTGTATAGGTGTATATTATTGTAAATACCATAATGAGCTATGTTATAAAGCTGCAGTACCCGAAAATATTTTCATGATGGTTTTCCCTTTTGAGTGGGTTATTCAATGTAAATACTGTAACGAGATATATTATAAAGATCAATACGAATTATGTTTTGTTTTAGCAATTTTTTGGTTTGTAGGTGTCACTGAACAATGAGGATGATGTTCCCCAAAGGGGGAGGGTTCTGTAACATCCCTAGTGAAAATTCCATGTAATAAAGTTAAAAATAATAACCATGATTAATGGGACACGTATTCCAAGCTAAATTTTGGGAAAAAAATCCTAGTGGGTGTTCATTTCGGTTAATATGACTAAAGGAAATTGTTAAAGGCAGTGGAAAAGGCATGAAACATTATTTGGCATTTTATTTAGGAAAATAATGGAAAATAGGAGAAGAGGAAGGTGAAAAGTCATAGGTTGCATGTGAGGAGGAAATTGAAGGAAAATAATGGAAAATGAAGAAAGTAGAGGCCTCATTAATAAAAATTCTTCTGAGAATCAGTTGGTAACCTTTTTTCAGTGCATTTTTTTGAGCTCCTTCATTATCTCTCTTTCTCACTCTTGGACACTTAGAATTTTCTTAGAGCACTTGGGCATTGGATCAAGAAAGGAAAAGAAAGCAAGGAAGTGTAGGATCAAGCAACTACAATAGGATTATTTACAGGTATCTATTTTCATATGTGATTTCATTGATAAATATAGCATTCATGGTATTTCATGTGGTTTCTTGCTATATTGGCATCGATTTTTCCAAGTGTGATAGTGTTTTCAGCCTACCCTTACCATTTTCGTATAGCTTTTTTCAAATGGGTTTCTCATACTTTGGTTGAGTTAGATGGTCGAATTGGATTCGAATCTGAGTGGGGTGGATCTACGAAATGAAAAACACATGGAATAGTATTTCCTGAACTTGACTGTGGATCACGATAAAACCACTGGTCTATTAACCCCTAAGTCAGATTTTGGGTTGCGATAAAGCTATATTGTGTGCCTAGGTGGGCCTAGGAATCCTTGCTGGTGAATGACAAGATATACGGTAAATCCAAGAGGTGGATTTCTATATGTTGGGCCTAGTAGTCCCAGGATGGGATGTATGGTAAAGCCTGGAGAGATGGTCTCGGTGTAGGGCTTAGTGACCCCTAGATCGGGCCATGGCTTATAGTAAATCTTGAGAGACTAGTAGGCATTAAAATTCCTGATACTGTACGCAGAGAACTTTGGTAGCCACCATTCTTGTTTGGTTCCTTTTTGGTTGGTTATGAGTCCCACATTCATGCTTGGAATATGGCATGGGGGTGATTGGATGGAGAGATATTTGGCTCAACCAATCTATGGTTGGGCAGAATGTGGAAGTCAAATATCTGGTTGGTTTTTACACTCATTAATGAGAAGATAATTCCATTGGTATTTGATGTATAATTTCACTGGTTATTATGTGGATTTTATTTTTTTTGTATCCATTGTATTTATGTTGTTATTATGCTGGTTATAAGCTTGTACTTTATCAGTTATGATGTATTTGTCCATCCAAGATTTTACTTGTAAATGAATGCAAAATTTATCTATGGTTAATTAGATGGTAATGCAGCTTATGATGTAATAGAGAAATTCTTCTTAGAAATTCTCAGATAAGTATGAGACCCCTATGTTTAAATTTGTTTTTTACACCTGTAGATGCCATACTTGTGACATATTTGACGAAATTCTTGTCATGGATGGGAGGGTTCTAGATGAGTTCCTAATGGTGTTATTGCTTCCATACCATTTTTTTAATGTTATTTATCCTCTCCTAAATTTTCATGAAGTTCTGGGTAGTGACCTGGGCTCTGGGGCTAAAAAGGTGGCACAAATCCCACAATTGCAGGCACATAACTAACTTTTTGGGGCCCTAGTCGTGACCTTGCCTTGGCATGACTGCGGATATAGGATTATAGCCACTCCCTTGCAATTATGATGCTCGCGGCTAAGGCTCAAAAGCGTCAAAATCAGTTCCCCCTCAGGGTTCAGGGGTATGGCAGGTTGGGTTACCTCCTAGAGGTGTTTTTGATGTTGTGTAAGGTCTGTTTGTCAGGTTCCCATTGGTTATGTTATTCATCAGTATTTTTCACTTGTTGGTGATGAATAGTTGTAACATCCAAGTTTTCCAACAACTGATCTAAAAATTTGTCAAATTTACCAGCTAGGAAAACACCCATAAAACTTTTTTTCCCTCCTACCTTTCAGTTCGCCCATGACAAGATGAAACCTCATTATCAAATCCTACCTAGCCTCAGCCATACTAGTCTGCCCATCAGCTCTAAAGAGACAATCCAAATCTATTCAAACAGTCTCCCCTAAGTTAGGAAGTGGCAATTTAAGGCATTTCTACCTTGGAAAACTATCAAAGAGACAAAAACCTCCATCTTCTATATACCAGTCATAACAGACCTTCATACTCTGCTAATGAAGTTGGTTACAGCCCTAGGTCGCACCACTAATACATCCTTAAGTCTCAGCAATACATAGACCATAAGTCAAGCTGATTTTAAGCGTTTTTACAGTGTTTGATGGATATTTCAAGGACAGAAACATACCAGCATCTTAGAAGACAATTCTTGGCTCCACATGAGAAGACAGCTGCTTCTCAATGTGATCTTGAGCCTGAGATATAGTTACAAAGCAAGGAGTTTTTCATCAAGCTATTGCGACCTCATTCAAAGCCTAAAAGGACAGTAAAAGGAAAAACAACACTGTCAAGAGGCTGATGATGTGACATGACTAAGAACCTCCTTCATTTATAAGAAGAAGGTTTGAAGACCAAAGAACCTCCTTCATCTATAAGCAGAGGGTTTTTGAAAGCGGCTCGTTCATCTATAAGAAGAGGGCATATGGACAAAGTTTGATTTAAAGAGTTGCAACTAACTGCAAGACAAATTTGTTTTTAGTAAACAGTGAGGCAGAAAATGAAGATCTCTGCATTAAAATGATGAGTTAAGACAGAGGTATAAGAGAATCCACTAACAGTTTGATTCATCAAACATTTTGCATTTGATTGAGACAGAGGTTAAAAGAACATCAGACATTTCACCAAGTAAAGGGCCTCCTTCATTCATAAGCAGAGGGCCAGGACATTGACTGATTTCAAGGTTTGACTGATCAAAAGATGAGTGGTAAGAACAGTAAGAGATAGTTGAAACAGAGAAACAATGTAAAATACCAAAAAGGAAAGCAAGGTTACCAATGCAATCCAAGGGGTTAAACTTATCTCTTAACAGGGTTTCTTTCAAAAGACAGTCTGCAGCTCAAACAAAACAAAATTGAAGAGTGGTTGATGAGATGGGTCATCGCATAGGAAAAAGACATGATAATGATCATGTTTCAAAGAGTACTGGTCTTCCTACTTATAAGAGGATGTCCTTCAGATTACTTATCATAAGTTGACAAAGGAAAATTTGAGTTTAGTTCTTCCCAAGAAAGGTATTGCAGTTAGACACATTTGTTCATAAAATGCAAGAAGAACTTTGACATGTTTTTCAGATTCCGGAGAAAAATTGAAACAAATATAGGCATGTTCCTTATAAAAAGGTCAAAGGTACCTTATTAATGCATTTTGAGTAAAGAGAGAAGTGTTAAATAATTTCCATTTTAAATGGACAGAGGTTGAAGAGCCTGAGTAAATGCAACTGCATTTTGCATCCACAGTCAGAAAATGAGTTTAAAAGGCACCTGAAAATCAAATCATTTTCACAGTAGGGCCTTATCACTTTTAAAGCATCCAGAGCAGACACATTAGTTTAAGGTTCAAAGAGAAGATCCACCTCCTTGCAAAGTGGCAAAGGTGCTCCATAACTCATTGGTATATTGTTGAGCAAATGTCACATTTTGAAAAGGACAATGAAAGGGTCAGCAGTGACAAAAAGTCACTTTTCAAATATGTAATACACAAATGAATAGAGTTGGCCCTTGGAAAGAGTCATAACCATTACCACTGTTCAATTAAAATACACTGACTTTTTCACCAACAGTTTTCAAAATGTGGGCCCTTCTTAACGCATTCAAATTCGTTTTGTTTCGTTTAAAATGGACAAAGGCAATGGTTTTTAAAAAAAAGGGTGTCTTCCAAACCCTCACGAATTCATGTCAAAATTAGTTGGTTGCTTTTTGTTCAAAGGAGTAGAAAACTGTTGAGCTTCCTTTTAAATCTCTCAAAAAAGGCGAAGCATCAATCCACTCTTGCTATTCCAAAGACTGAAGACAAGTTCATAGGAAACTTCATTGTTTTTCGAGGTTTTTCACCACGCGGTGCACCTGTAGGATTGCGCGGTGCATTCACATGCTCATTTTGCACAGGAGAAAGAAGCTGCGCGGAGCACCTGTAGCGGCGGACGGTGCGCCTGTAGCTTCTGGTAACAAGGGCCCAACAAGTGACCCAACTGTGTTTTGCGCGGCGTTCTCTCCTTTTAAAGTGCCGCGCATAAATCCAACATCCTAGATGCCTCCAAACAAATCCTGAAGTAGATCAAACTCCTTAAGAAGCATCATCATCGATTTCAAAGGTATTCTATGTGCCTTTTTTCTTTGTTAAGACTACCAAGAGAGGGTAAAGGGATGAAAATCATGGGGTGAAATCACAAGTTTGAGTTTTGCGTTTTTATTTAAAAGAACAAGATTTGTTGTAGTTCTGTTGGCTAGAGATGAAACATTAAAATCTTATGAGTTTTGTTGATAAGAAAAGGCCATGAAACTGCCCTCAAAACTATGATGAAAGAAAGGACAGACAAGGTGTTTAAAGGGTGAAACAGTAGGTCAGTTTTCAAACACAGTGATCATTAGATGAGCATTTTTTGACCTTCCAAAAGTCTCCTCTGTATCTTAAAAAGATAAAAAGTAGTGTTTGGCCTTCAGTTCCATAAAGCAGAGTCTGTGAGTAAGCTACCATTTGCATTCGAAGGTGTTTTCAAACTGGATATGAGGAACAGTGGAGTATAAAGAGTGCAGTGTTTTGTTTGAAGAGGAGTTTTGTTGTTGAATGCTACAGGTCTTTGAGCTCACACCAAACATTACAAGCTCTATCACCTTATCTTATAAACACAGTGACCTTTGACTATGTATATGCCTTTTTGATTGACTGTCTTCATGTTGTTGAATCTACTGGTGAAGTGGCCTACAAAGAAGAAAGCAGTGTCTTGAAATAAGAAGATTGTGGTTTTGCCTTTGTCTAAAATGCAAGGTTATACTATTGTCCTCAAAACACCAAAAGGAAAGGTGACCTTACCACAAAACACAGAAAAAATCACTTTGACTGTGTATCTTTTACTGACTGTGTTTTTGTTCTTAAGTTTACTTGTTGAATGACATACCAAGTGAAAAGCATTGTTTTGAAAAGGGCAAAGAATTGTGTGTTAAAAGGGCATTTCACACTACATTTGAAACCATTATTGCTTGATCAAACAAGTAGGTTGACAGGCTGAGACATATTTTTTTTTGAAGAAGGAATTTCAAAAATTTTGAGGCATTTTGGTGTTTCAAGAGCACATCTAGAACAAGATGCCTCCCAGGCAGGATAGCAGGAGTGGGTTGCACAAGAGGTATGAGCCTATTTCCACCGAAGAGGTCAATGCACACCCATCTATATTATTCAATTTTCATGAGGTGGGGTGCTTAGATTTTTGCCAAAGGGTGCAAGAAGTGAAAAGTTTCTCTCCTTTAACACATCTGTGCGCCTTGAGGTTAAGAGACAAACATTTTCAATTGGCAGGCCTTGATTTCAAGTTCTCCCCGAGATCCATATCCAAGGCTACTAACATTCCCTCTATTGGCAAGAAATGGTTCAAACAAAGCTATTTGGACTTAGATGACTACAAACCCTTCCTCAAGCTTGAGCATAGAGAATCATGCCCTGCTATCTTCCCTTTCTCATATCTTTTAGCCAGCTATGCCCCCCTCATGAAGATTATCATGAAGTATTTCACTTGTGAGGGGAGATTCTCCCGCGTTTATGCATATCACATCCGACTGTTGATGCATTTCACAAGAACCAAGCAGCTGAATCTTCCTTTCTTCTTGTGCAAAAGCATTGAGAAAATGGCCTCCTCTGTCCATAAGAAGCCTCCATCACAGAAAATAGCATCTCTATTCCATCACTCTCTCATCAAAATCGTCATCCTTCACCAGCTTAAGAAGAGAGAGGTCTCTTGGGATGTTTTCATCAGTCACCTGGATTTCTCCACTGTCGCCCTAGTCCATACATCCCCTACATCTCCCACTCATTGCCCCTCACCTTCCTCTAGCAGACCTACTCCTAGAAATCTCAAATTCACTACAGAACAGGAAAAAGAGCATGGAGAAGGAGAAGGAAGTGGCCAGCAGGAGGAGAAAGGACATGAACATGAACAAAAAGATGAAGAGCATCAAACTGAGGATGAGGGGTAGCAGCATGACAGTGGTGATGGTGAGAAGAAGCAGGAACAAGAGGAGGAGAGTGCTGAACAGCAACAACTCAGTGGTGATGAACAACAACAAGGGGAGGAAGGGCAGCAATCTGAGCAGCAGCATAAGGATGAGGATCAAGGGCAGCCGTTTGAATAACAGGATGAGCAGGAAATTGAGACAGAGCAGCAGCATGATGTTGATGACCAAGGGCAGCAAGAAAGTGAGGCAGAACAACAGCATGATATTGAGGAGCAGGGGCAGCCTAAAGGAGATACACAACAGCCTCCTCAAGATACACAGCAGCCTCAAGAAGAAAGGAAAATTCAAGAGGATGACAAACAAGATGACAAAGGTAAAGGAATCATGCCTTCCTCTCCTAAAAAGGCCAAGCCCAAGACTGCAAGAAAGAGAGTGCCTAAGGTTGTCACTCCAAATGTGACAAGAGCTCTCCGTAGCAAAGGAAAGTTGCCAAAGAAGCCTATGATTGACTTGCCTAAGAAGAAGAGCACAAGAATAGCCTCCCAAAGCAAAGGGAAAGGCAAGCTAGAAAGAAGTCATGAGCAAGAGAGTGCATTCAATATCATCCCAATCCAAAGTGATGATAGTGATAATGAGGCCTACATTCTAGAAAATATTTTGATCCAAAGGGAGAGACAAATTGATGCATTGAAGAATGATCTTCATAGGGAAAGGAATTTCAATCAATTATTGCAAATCCAAAATAGGCAAATGAGTGTCCATATGGCCATTCATGAGACAAGGGCGACTAAGTACAAGAAAGAGGCCTCCAAATCCCAAGCAAGGATAGATGAGCTCATAGGCGATTTTGATGAAAGTGAAGAAGAAGACCAGCCTAGGCGGAAAAGGCCTAGAACCATAGGGCTTAAAGGATCCCTTGAAAGGAAAAAAGCAGAGGAGAAAGCCCTTCTCCAATCCACTCCTCTCACTGCATTGTTTGAACAGGAGATAGAAAACAATAAGGAGGCATAGCTTGAAAGATTCAATGACCATTTGGAGAAGAAGTTGGAGAGGGAAAACAGGGATCTAGAGCTTCAACGAAGAATGAAAAAGCATTACCAAAAGTTAAATCAGTTTACCCGGCGCAAGTTAAAGGCTGCCCAAGAAAAGCTAAAGGGGACTAAAGGGAAGCGCCGGGCACGGAAAGTGAAGAAAGACACATCAGGAATTGATATTTTGGCCACTTCTTCAGAACATATTTATAAGAACCCTTGAGGGTCATACTCATCGATTTTGGGCACATTTTGACATATTTTGGTTTTTTGGCATTTTTGAGTTTTTGGTCAAAACTCATGAAATTCGCCATTTCATTTTGGGGAATCATCAAAGGATGAGAATGGCATCATTGGATGCCATAATTTCAGGAGCACACACTAAGCGATTTTCAGACCATTTGGAGATCATTTTCTTCCCCGAAATGGCGAAAAATGCTCGCTTTTTGCACACTCTGCCCGGTCTATCAGCAGACTGTAATTTTTGGTTTTTTACACACAGGTTCCGTTTTGGAGGACTTCCTGGCATCAAATTAGCAAAATTTCAGTTTTTCCAGAAATTAGACACTCATAGCTTTCCAACGCTCTATCATGAGCCTCGTTTTGACATCGGGAAGGCTGCCAAATGTTGCCAGCAAGTCAAGGGACCTTTTGCTGATGTAAATTTTGAATATTTTTGTAATTTTTGAACCTTTAAAAACTGATATTTCCTCATGTGCGTTTAGCTATTTTTGCACATGAGAAGTGATGAAAAGTCAAGTTTTCTTCCCTTTTTTAGCATTTTTTAGATATTTTATGAGATATTTTTGTGCCTTGGGCTTTGCAAAGCCTCAAGGACAAATCTAGATATTTTGATTAGGCCAATAGGATAGTAGGTTGAACCATGAGGTTTTCCTCACTTTGGCCTATTTATTCCAAAGGCTCACATTGTAAACAAGGCTGAACTTGATGATAGAAGCAATATATGGTCATATAAGCTTTGGAAGAAATACTTGTCTCATGCTTTTGGATTGCCTCTTGGATGTTCTTGGATGATGAAAGAGGATTGTTGTTGGATTCTATGACTTGGTAGAATGGTATAGTGTCTCTTTCTTTGTTTTTTCTTCTAGTTTTCATTCATGGATACATGTTTCTTGCTTGCTATAGATTAGTAGAGAAAAAATTTGAAACATGCCCTTGGAGGCACCTCAAATTTCCTGTTTCTTCATAGCTTTCATGTTTTCCTCTTCCTTAGTCACATTAAAGAATTATTAACTGCTCTTTAATAACTTAAGGATATTGTTGCTTATTTTCATTTATGGTTTTATACATGCTAAGTATGATTTACGGTATGCCCTGCTTACCTATGGCTAGTTATAGCTCCATCCATGAAATTTATCTTTGACTAATTAGATTATCATTTTGTTGAACCAAGGAGGCCTAGTTCTGATCTAGCCCTTTGTCTAAGACTATGCAAATCTTGTTTTCAAAGTGCCCAATAACTTGAAGTACTGTGTTTAGGCGTTCCGGCATAGTGTTTTGAGTTGTTTTTCCATCTTAAGTGTTTTCCCCAAAGTCTGATAGCCATTTCCCGAAGTTAGAGAGTTGTACTCCTCTATGCATGGCTTGAATGTTTATTTCTATGTATTGATTAGCTTATAGTTACATTTCTCATGATTAATGGTTTGCCCTACAATGTTGATGTCTGCTATTAAACTATTTATGCTTGAAATGTTGTGTTATTCACAAACTTGATGTCCATTTACTCCATTTTGCCCAAAGATCCTTTCTACCTTGAATCAAATCTGCCCTTCAACAGCCTTGTATCACCGTCTAATAGCTTTCTTGACCTTTTCGACCCCATAGCCCAGTTGATCTGACATATTCTTACCTATCTTATATCTTTGATCAGTTTCATCCCTTACAACTTAAAAAACCAAAACCAAAAAACTTACTTCATAACTAGCCTAAAATCAGAGCACAATAAGAAAACACATAGATATACCTTACACATATAGAGAGAGCCCTCTCTGAGTCCAGGAAGGCTAGGTCCTTGGGCTTCAAAGCTTGGTTTGATGTTACACTGTCATTTGGCTTGCCAATCAGCCAAATCACGGGACACTAACATAATGGCGATCACGGTGGGACTCTGAGTACATGACAGTCTATAAAAATCTTATAGACTCTTTAGTCCTTCAACACTAAACCCAGACCATCAGCCTATAGAATCCTTTAGAGTAAACTCCTTGTTTCACCACCCTAGCAAAGAGATGAAACAGGTTTAGAATACTTTGATAAACCATAGGCTGCACATAAAACTCAGAAAAAACCACAAAAAACTCCCTTAGATTGGTTTTTTTCAGTACTGGTGGTGGACCATACACATATACCTCAAAACAACCAAGTTCCACTTGGCGACTCCACTAGCCTCCAGTAGGTCTTACTATTTTACCGAACTCTAGATTACTATCTGATCGACCTATCCCACCACTCACTAGCCTCCAGTAGGCCTAAAAACTCCATAAATACCGAAAATTTCACAAACCATACCTTTCTGCTAACTCATCCTTCCAAAACTTAAACTCAGGATGGAAACTCTGTAATCAGTGACAAAACTAAGTATAACTTAGCGATTCAGAAAAGCCTCACCTAAACATAGGATATAAGCAGAAACCTTCTTGCCAAGAGAACCATTAGCTTGTCTATACAGCCTAGAAAACTGTTGAAACCAAGTGAATCACTCTTCTTCGCAAGTTCCCATTTCAAAGCTGCTATAAAAATTTTTCCCAAGCATCTTTGATAGTATTGGTGGTGGACCATAGTTTTCATAAAAATCCACCTGGCGACTCCACTAGTTCATCCTTTTGGTTTTGACCAACCTTCACTTTAGTATAACTTTAGAGAGGCCATCCATCTAAAAATTTCACAAATACCACCCTCTCTAAACTCTAGACTCGAAATCTAGCTTCACGAAGAATCTACACCAGATCTCATCCAGACCCAAATCCCCCTATCATAGTAGACGACCCAGAGAAGATTCTGTGGCAAGTTTCTGAAACTAAAAATCTAGCTACCGATAGGTCCATCCGTAAAGCAAGATCAGTACCTGAACATCTCACTGCCTTGTATGATTCCCCCTTTGACTTGGAATTAGAAAAAACCCTTTTTAGAAGCAAGTCGCAAAGTAAGATAGACTTTGACGATTTTGAGCCCTTAGATCTTCCACAGAGTCCTAGTAGAGAAGCCTCACCTACCACACCTCCCGACCTTCAGCTTCTCCATCACTTTGGCTCATACCATCCCAGATTTGCTCAAAACCAGGTCACTAGTCCAAGTACATCCGCCACACCCACCCAAACCACAACTGTTCAAACCACCTCAGCCCATCCTACAAGCGCTCATCTTGTACATCATCCATTAGCTCCCGTCATGGCAGCCTGGTACGCACCTTTGGTGTTGCCACAGCCTTTGGCTCCCTTACCACATAACTATCAAGCCAAAATCCCACACTTTAACAGAGAAGAGACTGCCACAACTCAACAGCATGTAAGTAGGATTAGCGATGCCTTTGAATACATGGAAATACAAGACGAGACCATCAAAATGAGGATGTTCGCCCAAAGCCTGGGCGGAGAACCTAAAACATGGTTTAAGAGCTTGCCTCCAAACAACATCCACAACATCCCAGAACTATATCAAGTCCGAAAAAACAAGTGGGAAGTCCGAAAAAACCCTATTAAAATCCTGTGAGAATATAACAATCTAAAACGGGAAAATGGGGAAAGTGTCCAGGGATACTGCACTAGGTTTAACAGTGTGTATAACGCCCTCCCACCTCACTTCAAACCCCCAATTGGTTCAACCTTGGCAAAATTCCCCGATGGTTTTGATCCAGACATGACATATCAGCTAAGAGACAAGGATCCCCCTACCCTAGAGGAAATGCAACAAGTAGCCATAAAAGCAGAAGCCAACTTAGCAGAAAAAAGAGCTAGGACTAGATCAAAAAGAAAAGTCACATATAGAGATGAGGTCTTCACTTCATCTCCTTCCCTAGATCCTAGAATAGATGAATTAGTCAAGACCATGGCCAAAATGTGAGAAAAGATAAATGAAAAGACCCCTGTTAAGGACAATCAGCAAAACCCTCCAAACAGAAACCAGAACCAAAATTTTAGGAGGGAACAGCCTCAAAACAGACCAAGGGAAAATGACCAACAAATTAGGCCACCATTTAATGAAAATTATGTGGAAGAAGATGATAGGGATACATAACCCATTGATGAAAGTCATTTGAACCTCATAGGGTCTGATAATGAGAGTGAGTTCTATCTCACAGAAGAAGAACAATCATTCTTCTCCCCGAATCAGGACAAAACCAACTATGAAGATCCTGAGGATCCCGCCATAGATTTCCAGAATGCCATAATAGAAGCTCACAGGCAGTATGACCTTAGAAGCAGGAAAAATCAAGACAACTCTAAGAAAGGTAGCTCAAACACTGCTAAAACCCCTGATACCATCCTTAAGAAAGCAGTAAAAATAAACAAAACCATGGTCGGGAAAAATGACCAGGACAAAGATAGAGTTACCCAAACTAAACCTGATTCAAATGTTCCTAGTACTTCCACAAAGATTCCCGAGGTAGCTGTGTCAAACAAAATCCCTAAACAGAGCCAGCAAAATCAGAACATAGAGAAGGTCATAGTTGAAAAAGCTGAAACAAACATATCTAAACTACAGCTACCTTTTAGTTTTGAGGGCGAGATCGCCAAGATAAAGATCACCATGCCTCTTACCGAACTTATCACCCAAAACTCTTACAAGTCCCAA
This sequence comes from Pinus albicaulis, assembly GCA_034641835.2. Classification (NCBI taxonomy): domain Eukaryota; kingdom Viridiplantae; phylum Streptophyta; class Pinopsida; order Pinales; family Pinaceae; genus Pinus; species Pinus albicaulis. The sequence continues at coordinate 788,301,483 of CM076573.1, read as the reverse complement.
GTGTTGAAAGTATTGAATATAGGAAGTGATGCCAACACCCTTAATCTAGCTGATGACACTCCTGAAGTGTTGTTTGGTCCGAAAGTAGAAGGGAAATTCCAAGAGGGAACCACTCTTCCCTTTTACATCAGTTTAAATATCCACTACCAAATCCTTCACAATGCCATGCTAGACTCCGGCGCCTCACATAATCTTATGCCGAAGGTTGTAATGGAAAGACTAGGCCTGGAAATCACAAGATCATACAAAGACTTGTATTCATTTGATTCGAGTAGAGTCAAATGCCTAGGTTTGATCAAAGACCTTTGTTTCAGTCTGGCCCAAATACCTGCGAAACATCTAATCATGGACATAGTAGTGGTAGACATTCCTCCCAAGTACGGAATGCTTCTATCCAGATCTTGGGGAGCCAAGCTCCAAGGGAATATTTAACTGGATATGTCTTTCGCCACTATTCCTATGTTTGACCAAACAAGAATACTCTATCGAGAGTCACACATGAAATACATGATCAGTAGCCAACAGAGACCAGATAACATACCAATGTATTCCATGCATTCCGACCTAAACTCTTTTATTCTCTATACTGATGAGAACATTGAAGAACAATTAGAAGAAACTGAGGAAAACTTAGACCCACCACATAAGCTACCCCTAGGTCTCTATGATGAACTAGATACTCAAAACTACCATGATCATAAACAACTCTGTCTTGAGGAAAGTAAGTATGTTCCTTCTGAAATAGGAATAGAGCAAGAAGCACAAACCATCATGTACTATCAAGCGAATTTCTCAAACCTTAGTCAAACATCAACAGTGACCTTCAGAAACTTTTTTAGGGTAAAGGCATTAGAAGACTTATATATCACAAACCTGTTTGGAACTTGGGAGCAGGGAAGCTTAATGTTTCTACCATACCTCAAAGACTTACCATCACCTAACTCTTCCACTGCAAATGAAACTTTGACTGTAGCCATAACAGTTCAAATTCCAGAAAAAACACCTGATAAACTTCTTATGAGTAGAGATGATAGCTGCAGTCCAAACATACCTGAGTTACTTGAATTGGCTCATATTTTGTCTTTTCACCAAAAACTTAGAAATGCTAGAATTAGCAATCTCATGCGGAATACCATTTCATACAGGGAAAAAATGGGAAAACACTATGCCACTACCATTCATTCAAGAAATAACTTTGACAAAAGGAAATATAACAATCTGAACCAATCAGTAATAATTAGAGATAAAATAGCTGGTCACAGGGTCTGTTTTGATTTTAGAAACACTAATGCACATCCCTATAATAGAAATTTTATTCTTCCTACTCAAGACCATGATATCCCGATAAAAGGTTCTTTTAACCATATGTTTTTGCAAGATGATGTTTCAGATTATAGTCAAAGAATTCCCTTGCAAAGTAGAAAACCCAAATATCTTTTTCAGTATGCTGGAAGTAGTTCTAGTTTCAGACTCAGAATTGCAAAACCACTGGATATAAAAAATATGCTCATGAGAGCCATGTTTCTAGTCCTGAATTTCTGCATTTTTGCATACCTTGATGATGTCATTATTTATTTCAAGAATGACCAAGAGTATATGCATTACTTAAGGAAGATATACAGTAAAGGGAGGAGTGGAAATCAGAGATACAAAGAGGTACAGCGGGAAGATACTGGTTTGTTTAGAGATTCTTGCATGAATCCCTATGTCATGTTAGAAAGAGAAAACTTTCCAAATTTCTCTTTCCAGGAGTTGAGTGGGCCAAGAATGATAGGAGATCCTTACGAGGATAAGATGCTTAAGTTTCACCATTTCCAAGATTTCTGAGTTTAAAAACATTTTCATTCATTGTATATACCATTGTTTGAAAAATAGATAAAAAGAAAAGTCAAAAAAACAATAGAAGATAGAAAAGAGGGTAGTTGAAAAATAGAAAAAAGGCCCCATGTTCCAAAAAAAATAATCTTTCAGAAAGTGCGCAAGTCTAAATGCCGCTACTAGTACTCAAATGTCTTGTTCAGCTATCTAGCCTAATCATAGCTGAACATGTTTAAATTTAATTGCTGATAAGTTAGTGAGTGAAAAAGATGGTCAACATTGTGTAAGATTGACTTATCAAAGAGAGTAGATTAGGAAAAGATACTGGTTCCACATGCCTAAAACAAAACCAAAGAGAGGAGCGGGGATGAAAAACACATTGTACATCTTAGCCCCGTTTTTCTAGATTTCCTTTTTGCAAAATAATGTTTGTGTGCAGTTTGTCCTTTCATGCCGCAAATACATGACAAATCAGACTGTTTAACCCTGATTTGATCATTTTAAATTTCGTGTTTTAGATTAGAGAACAAAATCCTGTCAAACAGCTTAATCTTGACATTTGATCTAGCGTAGGTAGTGTAATGAAGGAGTTCATCAGTTTAATCTAAACTCCCGGCAGATATAAGTGTAGAGTTAGATAGGTTTATTTTCCAAAAATAAAAAATATGCATTGTCAAAAGGCTGCTCAAATGCGCCAAAGAGAAGAAAAAATGTTAGGAAAGATAGTGGGGTAGGTAGAAATATCATTGATGCTAATCATGCTGTCTCTTTTCAGAAGTAACATCAAAGAAGAGTGAAATTTGCGCCAATGGGTAAGGCACTGGTCTTCATAAGCCAAAGATCTGAAATTTTTGACACCTCCTAAAAAGGAGTTGCCCTCCCCAAATGGAGCCACTGTTAGTCATCAGTATTTTTCACTTGTTGGTGATGACTAGCTGTAACAGTCAAGTTTTCCAACAGCCGATCTAAAAATTTGTCAAATTTACCAGCTGGGAAAACACCCATAAAACTTTTTTTCCCTCCTACCTTTCAGTCCGCCCATGACAAGATGAAACCTCATTATCAAATCCTACCTAGCCTCAACCATACTAGTCTGCCCATCAGCTCTAAAGAGACAATCCAAATCTATTCAAATAGTCCCCCCTAAGTTAGGAAGTGGCACTTTAAGGCATTTCTCCCTTGGAAAACTATCAAAGAGCCAAAAAAATCCATCATCTATATACCAGTCATAACAGACCTTTATACTCTGCTAATGAAGTTGATTACAGCCCTAGGTCGTGCCACTAATACATCCTTAAGTCTCAGCAATACATAGACCATAAGTCAAGCTGATTTTAGGTGTTTTTACAGTGTTTTATGGATCCTTCAAGGATAGAAACATACCAGCATCTCAGAAGACAATTCTTGGCTCATCATGAGAAGACAACTACTTCTCAATGTGATCTTGAGCCTGAGATACAGTTACAAAGCAAGGAGTTTTTCATCAAGCTCTTGCGACCTCATTCAAAGCCTGAAAGGACAGTAAAAGGAAAAAAAAAACTGCCAAGAGGCTGTTGATGTGACATGACTAGAACCTCCTTCATTTATAAGAAGAAGGTTTGAAGACCAAAGAACCTCCTTCATCTATAAGCAGAGGGTTTTTGAAAGCGCCTCCTTCATTTATAAGCAGAGGGCATATGGACAAAGTTTGATTTAAAGAGTTGCAACTAACTGCAAGACAAATTTGTTTTTAATAAACAGTCAGGCAGCAAATGAAGATCTCTGCATTAAAATGATGAGTTAAGACAGAGGTATAAGAGAAGCCACTAACAGTTTGATTCATCAAACATTCTGCATTTGATTGAGACAGAGTTTAAAAGAACATCAGACATTTCGCCAAGTAAAGGGCCTCCTTCATTCATAAGTAGAGGGCCAGGACATTGACTGATTTCAAGGTTTGACTAATCAAAAGATGAGCGGTAAGAATAGTAAGAGATAGTTTAAATAGAGAAACAATGTAACAGACCAAAAAGGAAAGCAGGGTTACCACTGCAATCCAAGGGGTTAAACTTATCTCTTAACAGGGTTTCTTTCAAAAGACAGTCTGCAGCTCAAACAAAACAAAATTGAAGAGTGGTTGATGACGTGGATCATCGCACAGGCAAAAGACATGATAATGATCATGTTTCAAAGAGTACTGATATTCCTACTTATAAGAGGATGTCATTCAGATTACTTATCATAAGTTGACAAAGGCAAATTTGAGTTTAGTTCTTCCCAAGAAAGGTATTGCAGCTAGACACATTTGTTCATAAAATGCAAGAAGGACTTTGACATGTTTTTCAGATTCTGGAGAAAACTTGAAACAAATATAGGCATGTTCCTTATAAAAAGGTCAAAGGTACCTTATCAATGCATTTTGAGTAAAGAGAGAAGTGTTAAAGAATTTCCCTTTTAAATGGACAGAGGTGGAAGAGCTTGAGTAAATGCAACTGCATTTTGCATCCACAGTCAGAAAATGAGTTTAAAAGGCACCTGACAATCAAATCATTTTCACAGTAGGGCCTTATCACTTTTAAAACATCCAGAACAAACACATTAGTTTAAGGTTCAAAGAGAAGATCCACGTCCTTGCAAAGTGGCAAAGGTGCTCCATAACTCATTGGTATATTGTTGAGAAAATGTCACATTTTGAAAAGGACAATGAAAGGGTTAGCAGTGACAAAAATTCACTTTTCAAATATGTAACACACAAATGAATAGAGATGGCCCTTGGAAAGAGTCATAACCATTGCCACTGTTCAATTAAAATACACTGACCTTTTCACCAACAGTTTTCAAAATGTGGGCCCTTCTTAACACATTCAAAGTCGTTTTGTTTCGTTTCAAATGGACAAAGGCAATGGTTTTAAAAAAAGGGTGTCTTCCAAACCCTCACGAATTCATGTCAAAAGTAGTTGGTTGCTTTGCGTTCAAAGGAGTAGAAAACCATTGAACCTCCTTTTAAATCTCTCAAAAAACGCGAAGCATCAATCCACTCTTTCCATTCCAAAGACTGAAGACGAGTTCACAAGCAACTTCATTGTTTTTTGAGGTTTTTCACAACGCGGCGCGTTCATGCGCTTATTTTACACAGGAGAAAGAAGCTGCGCGGCACGCCTGTAGCGGCGTGCGGCGCCCCTGTAGCGTCTGGTCACAAGGGCCCGAAAAGTGACTCGACTGTGTTTTGCGCGACGTTCTCTCCTTCTAAAGTGCCGCGCATAAATCCAACATCCTAGATGCCTCCAAACAACTCCTGAAGTGGATCAAACTCCTCAAGAAGCATCATCATCAATTTCAAAGGTATTCTATGTGCCTTTTTGCCTTGTTAAGACTACCAAGAGAGGGTAAAAGGGATGAAACTCATGGGGTGAAATCACAAGTTTGAGTTTTGTGTTTTTATTTAAAAGAACAAGATTTGCTGTAGTTCTATTGGCTAGGGATGAAACATTAAAATCTTATGAGTTTTGTTGATAAGAAAAGGCCATGAAAATGCCCTCAAAACTATGATGAAAGAAAGGAGAGACAAGGTGTTTAAAGGGTGAAACAGTAGGTTAGTTTTCAAACACAGTGATCATTAGATGAGCATTTTTGACCTTCCAAAAGTCTCCTTTGTATGTTAAAAAGATAAAAAGCAGTGTTTGGCCTTCAGTTCCATAAAGCAGAGTCAGTGAGTAAGCTACCATTTGCATTCGAAGGTGTTGTCAAACTGGATATGAGGAACATTGGAGTATAAAGAATGTAGTATTTTGTTTGAAGAGGAGTTTATTGTTGTTTGAATGCTACAGAAATTTTTGTGACCACATCCAAAACACAATAAGCTCTGTTACCTTATCCTATTACACGGTGACCTTTGACTATGTATATGCCTTTTTGATTGACTGTCTTCATGTTGTTGAATCTATTGGTGAAGTGGCCTACAAAGAAGAAAGCAGTGTCTTGAAATAAGAAGATTGTGGTTTTGCCTTTGTCTAAAATGCAAGGTTATATTGTTGTCCTCAAAACACCAAAAGGAAAGGTGACCTTAACACAAAACACAGAAAAAATCAATTTGACTGTGTATATTTTACTGACTGTGTTTTTTTTCTTAAGTTTACTTGTTGAATGACATACCAAGTGAAAAGCATTGTTTTGAAAAGGGCAGAGAATTGTGTGTTAAAAGGGCATTTCACACTACATTTGAAACCATTATTGCTTGATCAAACAAGTAAGTTGACAGGCTGAGACAATTTTTTGTTTGAAGAAGGAATTTCAAAAACTTTGAGGCATTTTGGTGTTTCAAGAGCGCATCTAGAACAAGATGCCTCCCAGGTAGGATAGCAGGAGTGGGTTGCACAAGAGGTATGAGCCTATTTCCACTGAAGAGGTCAATGCACACCCATCTATCTTATTCAATTTTCATGAGGTGGGGTGCTTATATTTTTGCCAAAGGGTACAAGAAGTGAAAAGTTTCTCTCCTTTAACATATCTATGCGCCTTGAGGTTCAGAGACAAACATTTTCAATTGGCAGGCCTTGAATTCAAGTTCTCCCCGAGATCCATATCCAAGGCTGCTAAAATTCCCTATATTGGCGAGAAATGGTTCAAACAAAGCTATTTGGACTTAGATGACTACAAACCCTTCTTTAAGCCTAAGCACAGAGAATCATGCTCTGCTATCTTCCCTTTCTCATATATTTTAGCCAGCTATGCCCCCCTCATGAAGATTATCATGAAGTATTTCACTTGTGAGGGGAGATTCTCCCGAGTTTATGCATATCACATCCGACTGTTGATGCATTTCACAAGAACCAAGCAGCTGAATCTTCCTTTCTTATTGTGCAAAAGCATTGAGAAAATGGCCTCCTCTCTCTAGAAGAAGTCTCCATCACAACAAATAGAATCTCTATTCCATCACTCTCTCATCAAAATCATCATCCTTCACCAGCTTGAGAAGAGAGAGGTCTCTTGGGATGTTTTCATCAGTCACCCGGATTTCTCCACTGTCCCCCTAGTCCATACATCCCCTACATCTCCCACTCATCATTCCTCACCTTCCTCTAGCAGACCTACTCCTAGAAAGCTCAAATTCACTACAGAACAGGCAAAAGAGAATGGAGAAGGAGAAGGAAGTGGCCAGTATGAGGAGAAAGGACATGAACATGAAGAAAAATATGAAGAGCATGAAATTGAGTATGAGGGGCAACAGCATGACAGTGGTGATGGTGAGCAGCAGCAGGAACAAGAGGAGGAGAGTGTTGAACAGCAGCAACTCAGTGGTGATGAACAGAATCAAGGGGAGGAAGGGCAGTAGTCTGAGCAGCAGCATAATGATGAGGATCAAGGGTAGCAGTTTGAATAATAGGATGAGCAGGAAATTGAGACAGAGCAGCAGCATGATGTTGATGACCAAGGACAGCAGGAAAGTGAGGCAGAACAGTAGCATGATATTGAGGAGCAGGGGTAGCCTAAAGGAGATACACAGTAGCCTCCTCAAGATACACAACAGCCTCAAGAATAAAGGAAAATTCAAGAGGATGACAAACAAGGTGACAAAGGTAAAGGAATCATGCCTTCCTCTCCTAAAAGGCCAAGCCTAGGACTGCAAGAAAGAGAGTGCCTAAGGTTTTCACTCCAAATGTGACAAGAGCTCTCTGTAGCAAAGGAAATTTGCCAAAGAAGCCTATGATTGACTTGCCTAAGAAGAAGAGCACAAGAATAGCCTCCCAAATCAAAGGTAAAGGCAAGCTAGAAGGAAGTCATGAGCAAGAGAGTGCATTCAATATCATCCCAATCCAAAACAATGATAGTGATAATGAGGCCTGCATTCTAGAAAACCTTTTGATCCAAAGGGAGAGAAAAATTGATGCATTGAAGGATGATCTTCATAGGGCAAGGAATTTCAATCAATTCTTGCAAATCCAAAATAGGCAAATGAGTGTCCATATGGCCATTCATGAGACAAGGGCGACTAAGTACAAGAAAGAGGCCTCCAAAGCCCAAGCAAGGATAGATGATCTCAAAGGCGATTTTGATGAAAGTGAAGAAGAAGACCAGCCTAGGCGGAAAAGGTCTATAACCATAGGGCTTAAAAGAGCCCTTCAAAGGAAAAAAGAAGAGGAGAAATCCCTTCTCCAATCCACTCCTCTCACTGCATTGTTTGAACAGGAGATAGAAAACAATAAGGAGGCATGGCTTGAAAGATTCAATTACCATTTGGAGAAGAAGTTGGAGAGGGAAAACAGGGATCTAGAGCTTCAAAGGAGAATGACAAAGCATTACCAAAAGTTAAATCAGTTTTCCCGGCGCAAGTTAAAGGATGCCCAAGAAAAGCTAAAGGGGGCTAAAGGGGAGCACCCGACACGGAAAGTGAAGAAAGACACATCAGGACTTGAGATTTTGGCCACTGTTTCAGAACATATTTCTAAGAACCCTTGAGGGTCATACTCACCGATTTTGGGCACATTTTGACATATTTTGGTTTTTTGGCATTTTTGAGTTTTTGGTCAAAACTCATGAAATTCACCATTTCATTTTGGGGAATCGTAAAAGGAGGAGAATGGTATCATTGGATGCCATAATTTTAGGAGCACACATTCAGCGATTTTCAGAACATTTGGAGATCATTTGCTTCCCCGAAATGGTGAAAAATGCTTGCTTTTTGCACACTCTGCCTGGTCTATCAACAAACTGTAATTTTTGGTTTTTTACACACAGGTTCAGTTTTGGAGGACTTTTAGGAATTATATTTGGAAAATTTCAGTTGTTCCAGAAATTAGACACTCAGAGCTTTCCAATGAGCTATCATGATCCTCGTTTCGACATCGCGAAGGCTGCCAAATGTTGCCGGCAAGTCAAGGGACCTTTTGCTGATGTAAATTTTGAATATTTTTGTAATTTTTGAACCTTTAAAAACTGATATTTCCTCATGTGAGTTTAGCTATTTTTGCACATGAGAAGTGAGGAAAAGTCAAGTTTTTTTTCCCTTTTTTAGCATTTTTTAGATATCTTATGAGATATTTTTGTGCCTTCGGCTTTGCAAAGCCTCAAGGACAAATCTAGATATTTTGATTAGGCCAATAGGATAGCAAGTTGGACCATGAGGTTTTCCTCACTTTGGCCTATTTATTCCAAAGGCTCACATTGTAAACAAGGCTGAACTTGATGATATAAGAAATATATGGTCATATAAGCTTTGGAAGAAATACTTGTCTCATGCTTTTGGATTGCCTCTTGGATGTTCTTGGATGATGAAAGAGGATTGTTGTTGGATTCCATGACTTGGTAGAATGGTATAGTGTCTCTTTCTTTGTTTTGTCTTCTATTTTTCATTCATGAATACATGTTTCTTGCTTGCTATAGATCAGTAGAGAACAAATTTGAGACATTCCCTTGGAGGCACCTCAAATTTCTTGTTTCTTCATAGCTTTCATGTTTTCCTCTTCCTTAGTCACATTAAAGAATTATTAACTGCTCTTTAATAAATTAAGGATATTGTTGCTTATTTTCATTTATGGTTTTATACATGCTAAGTATGATTTACGGTATGCCTTGCTTACCTATGGCTAGTTATAGCTCCATCCATGAAATTTCTCTTTGACTGATTAGATTATCATTTTTTTGAACCAAGGAGGCTAGTTCTGATCTAGCCCTTTGTCTAAGACTATGCAAATCTTGTTTTCAAAGGCCCAATAAATTGAAGTACTTTGTTTAGGCGTTCCTACATAGTGTTTTGAGTTGTTTGTCCATCTTAAGTGTTTTCCCAAAGTCTGATAGCCATTTCCCGAAGTTAGAGAGTTGTACTCCTCTATGCATGGCTTGAATGTTTATTTCTATGTATTGATTAGCTTATAGTTACATTTCTCATGATTAATGGTTTGCCCTACCATGTTGATGTCTGCTATTAAACTAGTTATGCTTGAAATCCTCTGTTATTCACAAACTTGATGTCCATTTACTCCATTTTGCCCAAAGATCCTTTCTACCTTGAATCAAATCGGCCCTTCAACAGCCTTGTATCACCGTCTGATAGCTTTCTTGACCTTTTCGACCCCATAGCCCAGTTGATCTGACATCTTTTTACCAATCTTATATCTTTGATCAGTTTCATCCCTCACAACTTAAAAAACCAAAACCAAAAAACTTACTTCATAACTAGCCTAAAATCAGAACACAATAAGCAAACACACAGATATCCCTTACACATATAAAGAGAGCCCTCTTTGAGTCCAGGAAGGCTAGGTCCTTGGGCTCCAAAGCTTGGTTTGATGTTACACTGTCATTTGGCTTGCCAATCAGCCAAATCACGGGACACTAACATGTTACACTTCCTTAAGGTGATCTAGGAGGTTGATTATCATATTAATAGCCTCTTGTCACGTATTTACCCCGGTGGGACAGTTATTTGGGTAGATGTAGGAAGAGAGTGTTACACATCTTCACTGGCTAGTAAAGTTAGTGCCTCGGTGGAAATGGTGGCCAGATACTTTGGCAAGCCCCTCTTGGGAATCATCTAACCCCACATGTGAATCCAGACATTAGTGATTGGCCTAGGAGGGCGATGATCAAATTTCGTCCTCGTCTCTAGAAACCTCTAAAAAAATAAACAAAAAATATCTTAAGAGAAAGGGAATATCACCCTCCCATATCTTAATGCACGACATCTACCTAAATCCATACAAAAATGCCTCAAAAAAATGGCATACCATATGATACAATGTGCTTCCTAAATCTAAGAATCAACATAATACAAAAGAGGGAAACTAATGCACTGGCCATCACTACCAAAGTGTACAATGGTGGTGACTAATAATGAGAGGAACCTAAGCACCTGTGCAACAAAAGAAGAAATATGTAGTTGCTCACCATGCACCTAAAAATATGTTAGATGTATTACATGAGGCCTGGCTTATATTTGAGTGTAGGAAAGCTAAATCTCAGCAGAAAGCCCATGGGGGACATCATGGAACTGGGGAAAATACTCCCCTCTCTTGGGTATGCCAGTGATAAAGTATATTTCCTCCTCATTGGGTCTATACCATGCCCCAAGACCAACACATAAACCCTACTTCTGGGCACTCCATCGACTTATCAGATGCACCAATATGACAAAGTGCACCTTTAGGGATGTAGCCTCCTCATAGTACTTAAGGAGTCCTACATTCCTTAAGAGTGCTCTGGTCATTGCAGTAATATGGCGAGGGTATAAATCTCTCTACCTCTCTTTGGCCTCCCATGGTCGAACCATATTGTATGGGTCTGTAGTTTTCTCTTGCTCCAGCTGATGCCTCCTCTGTTAACGTCTATGCTACATGATTTACATATAAAATACATTAGTCTCATATATAAAATACAAATTATTTTATTAAATTAAAAATTTATTTATAAATATGGAAACATAACTCTCAATTAAAAAAAAAAACAAAAATCAATGGTACGCCCAAAAAATAGTCATGCATTGGCTTCGATGCTCTGTTAAACACAACCACATCGACATCGGTGCACACATACATATGATGCATTGTTTTTGGTTCAAAAATTTAAATTTTCATCGCAGTGCATCACACTTATTCACCGATGCGCATGTATAACCTTTTCACACTGGTACAAAATGTTCAAGTTATCGAATGCACTGAGCTATAGCTATATTTTTAAATATTATTTTTTGGTGCATTTGGTAAATATAAATGCAATGGGTGTAATGCACCGACGTACAATTTATATCTTCCTCGGCGCATTTTCATTTACCAAACACACTACAGCAATAGTGGTGTGTTATATTCACACACCAAATTTTGGTGCACCCTGTATATTTATAAGGTGCACCGCTATTGGTGCGAGTCGAACATTTTTGAGCGCATCGTGCACGTAATTTTTTCTTTTTCTTTTGAAAGAAATGAAAATATTAATCTAATTTGCAATTCTAATCCACTAGAAAAATAAATTATAGAGAAACATAGACATTACCTAGGCATTTTCTTGTCGAGGAGACATTGTTGACATGTAATGGAGATTTTTTTTTACCATGGTTTGAAAATCTTGGAAAGTGAGGTAGTGAGCACGATATGGAATAATGGTGAGAAAGAGAAGCACCAACATCAGGGAACTTGCATGAGGAAAGAGTGGCACCGATGTTTCAGAGCTCTCTAACATTGTAGATGGTAAAAATAAAATTTATGGTCGAGATTTTTTTTTTTATTATTTAACCCTCCTCCAGTGCATTACTGTAACCGCATCAATGTGGAAGATATCCAAGAGTACCTCATTTTGTTTTAAATTAAAAAAATATATGGCAATGATTTTGTTAATGTGACATAGGTCGTTCTAGTATAGGTACAACACTAGTGCTTATTTGACTATAGGAGCGCTCTTTTAAAAGAAAATAAAGACCTCCTAGCGTTGCTCTTTAGAAGACACCCGAGTGCATTTTATGACATTTATTGCACTGGGGCAACATTGGAAAATAACACCACATTTTTTTTAAATTTAAAAACTATAAATTGGCTCCTTCTTGGTATGCATCGGGGCATTTTACGACATGAAGGGAACCGGTGTTGTGGGTGTATATAGGACCGATTTTATTTTAAATTTAACCTTTTTATGATGTTATCAATTATTCAAGCACCGATGCGTTGTGTAATTTAGTGCTTTGTGTTTTTTTATTTTATAAAAATAAATTTTCCATAGTGCACCATGTTCTATGTGGCACTAGTTCTTCTATGAATAGTAAAGCACTATTGTGTACCTTGCAGATTATAGATGCACCATCCAAAAATTATTCGCCCGCCCACCTCCACTACAAACGGATTTTTGGCTTATTTTTATAGGGCTTCCATAAAAACCTCCACTAGAAGGTCTTTTCCTTATAGTGTTGTGTTCCTCGATATTCCACCCATGTATGCTATGTATTTCTTATGCACATACAACATGAAGTACCAAAATACAGTTATATATGTATCTGAATTAATCAATTCATTGTTAATGGAAAACTTGTTTACTTTAATAATTCAAGAAAACCATAAGGTGGGGAAAACCATAACTTGCAAAAGGACTTCAAGTTATGTTAACTTACCTATCAAAATGTACTCCTTAATATTTACCACTAAAACAAAAAATAAATCTATCTTCTTGCTAATGAATGGAAGATAAGTTCATACCCGATCTCCTACATTCAAACTACTTTAATTTAGATGCTCATAAAGTTCTTCAATATTAATTTTCCATGAAATTTTCTATCTAGATTTGTGGCCAAGTGCACATCCTAACCAATTATGAACTCCATCCCCACCTACTCAGGAGCTTAAGACACCTAGGCCTCTTTAGTTTCCTCTTGATTAACCCCTCCATTTTCAAATAGGATTTGGGTTAACATTGCCCTGATATAAGATAACCTTTGCATCTTGGTAATCGATTGGGTTTATTTTGGCTGGTTGGGAGGGGTTTTTTATCCTTCCCACCCATATTCAATTCCCGCTAGTGACAAGTTTATTTCATGCCTTTGAGTCATTCTTTTTTATGCCCTTGATCCCTATGGAAAATCTTACCCTTACCTATGGGTTGGAGGGTGAGGTGATTTCTTACATGGGAAATCCAACTTTGCATCTTGGTTGTTTTTCTCAATGGACTTTCTTGTTTCATAACCATTTTATGATTCCATTACCTCTAATGAAACCATCAACCCATCATTAATGTTCTTCGAGACAGATAATGAAGGCACCACCCTATTCCTCACATTATAATTCCTTTCAAACTTATCTTTGACCTAATTAACCTTTGATAAAAATGTGTCTTCTACCTTTACACAGGCACATGATAGAATTGAAATCATAGCCATATCATCCTGGCTTCCATTCATATGTCAATACTTAAAGACTTCCTACTTCCACAATTTAATATCTCCTTAAAACTATAATCCTTTTCGAATGAAAGAACCACCTTTCATTTTATGGTTCAATCTATTTGTTTCCTTAATTTTTGTTTTATCCATCATTAACCACTAATACACTATACAAGAAAAAAGAAGATAAGAAACATAGTAAAGACTAACATCCCCTCACAAACCATATAAAATAACATATTCATTTAATGTATACAAACTGAAGTTATAATCCAATTTTCAATGAAGAAATGAAGCATCCCTCATACTCGTTAAATTAATTACAAAACAATTTTGCAGAGTGCTAATCTTGTTGTAGTATTTCATTTATGAGTCTTTGAAGAACAAATATGAGAGAGAAGTATATTAAGTCATCATTATTAAGTGACATTATAAAATTATTTTTGGATTTATAAATGATTAAAACCTAACTATATATGAGTATTTTTGGATTTATAAATGTTGAAAAGATAACTATATAACTCATATATATTCAAATGGATTGCAGATGCCAATTTAGAGAATCTTTTGGAAGGGGAGAAAGTTATATATTTAAATGTATTGGAGATGCCAATTTAGAGAATCTTTTGGAGGGGGAGTTAAATGGATTGGAGATTCCAATTTAGAGAATCGTTTGGAGGGAGAAAGCTAACGATAACAGTGACTATGGACTACGGTACTTTGTGTAGAGATCTTAAGTTTATGATATCGTGAAAATATTTTGGGTTTGGAATTTATTATGTAATTTTTTAGTAAGTTCCATTTCTATTAGTTATTAATTTTTTGTTTTTAATTTTATTTCTTTTTTATTAACTCTTTGTTTTTTTGTTTTTGTTTTTTTTCTATTATTTTTATTTTCATGAATTATAGTTTTTTATCTATATTTTCAAATTAAAGATGACAAATTTCAAAGAGAAAAATAATTAAAAAAACTTTTCCCAATATTTTTTTAGTTTCATTACTTATATATATATATATATATATATGGTTTTGTTTAAGATGACCAATTTGAAAAAGAAAAATAATTAAAAAATCTTTTAGCAATAATATTTTTTTAGTTTTCTCACTTTTTAATATATATATATATTCAATTCCATTATTGTCTTTTTTTTGTTTACACGTAACTTGTATAATTAATAAATATTATGATAATTAGTTATTAGTTTATGATAATTAGTTATTATTTTTTAGAATCTTGTGAGCATTTCTTTCCTAATTTTATTAAGAAAGCTTTATTGGTGTATAATTACTAATTTTTCTGATCTCATAGCATTTTTTCCTAACTTCGTTGAATTTGTTTTATTTAAGCATATTTTTTATAATGTCAGCCTCCAAGTATATCAAAAGTTCAAAAAAACGATCTTATAACAAGAAATTGAATTCAAGAAATCGAGAAGTTTTTTTTAATTGCTTTTGTGTGTGTATGATTAATGTCTATTGAAGTTCCATATTTTGTTTTGATTTGTTAAAGTTGTTTTATCTTCTTTCCTCAAATAAAACACACAAGATTGGTCTCAATTACCATGCAAAAAGTTAATGTGCGAATTTTGTTAAAGCCCTATAATTTACTGCAACTTTATTCCTAATTTTTATTCAAAGTGACAATCAAATTCAATCAATTTAGTACTAAATCACAATATTGGTCTCAATTACCATGCAAAAAGTTAATGTGTGAAACTTGTTAAAGCTTACTGCAACATTATTCTTGGTTTTATTCAAAGTGACCCTCAAATTCAATAATTTTAGTACTAAATCACAAATCATAGACAAACTCATAATATTTAGAAACAAATTAAAAAGGGCTAATGATATATCTTATTTATTTTATTAAAATTTTTAAATGTTTTTTTTTTCACGATATGAAATGTTTTAGGAACTAAGTATTTCGACTGGGAACTAAGTGTTTTTATATCCATACATAATTACGAGTGATTTAATTTATATAAGTGTGCTAGTTATAATTTAGTTGTTAAACTAAAAGTAAAACAACTATTATTACTAATTATTCATAAATATTAATTAACATGTCTTTCCAAATTAATTTAAAAAATAATTTTATAATAAATCACAAATTATAGATCATTTCAACTCAAATTTACCGTGCAAACTAATTATTCATAAATATTAATTAATATGTCTTTGCAATTTAACTTAAAAATTAAGTTAATACTAAATCACAAATTATAGATCATATCGACTCAATTGAAAGAGACATTATTTGAGTGA
Organism: Pinus albicaulis; assembly: GCA_034641835.2. NCBI lineage: Eukaryota > Viridiplantae > Streptophyta > Pinopsida > Pinales > Pinaceae > Pinus > Pinus albicaulis. The sequence goes on along the minus strand of CM076573.1, from coordinate 788,285,567 downwards.
TAATAATAAAAGTTTTGTTTCATATTCCTGTCTCTACATTGCCACAAACACAATTGCATTCAACTCTATATCAATTATGTTCGATTCCCATGAACTTTGTAGGAGAGAACTGGTTGTGCAAAACAAGTTTTTTGGAATTGACATCTCATTGAGTTGAAACTAAGTTTCTCCATATCAATTTGAACCAACCACTGCCAAAAAAAAGAAAATTATAAAATTTCATTACAACCAATAAAATAAGGCACCCACCAGAAAAACAACATTTTAACACAACATTTTCACTTTCATTTCTATTTTTTATGAAAACTTTAATTGATCATCTCACACCTTATCAATCATTCATACTCCAATTAATTATATTTAACTTCTTATCATTCACTATCAAATCAACTTTCAATTCTAAATAAGAAAAAGCAATCGATAAATTTTGAAAAACCAATTTTAAAACTTAAACAACATCCGATATCATTTTTTTTTTAATTTTCATCCATGTAGATTCATAACAACCCTTTTTGAAACACTTACCATTAAATATCCAAATTATATTCCTTTTGTAGCTTTATTTTCCTTACATTATTGACTTTAATAAACCTCATTTATCAGCGTCCATCCTTTCTACAATTTCTAAAGTACATAAAGACATAAAGAATAAAGTCACTTCTATATAGGATCGACATGGCGGCCCCGCACCTGAGAAATTTGCCTTTGGGAACTTTTGATGATGAGGGAACCTACTTTAAAGAGCAGATTTGCCTTTTTATAATCTTCGTGGAATGCTGATAAAAGCGTTTATCATTCAAAGTGTGACCCAACCTTTATCCAAATTAGAAAAGCATCATATAAAAATTTACAACAATGAAAGATAATCATAGGTAAGAAACAAGAAGTTATTCTAGAGTGTCAATAAAATGGATCTCCATCAAAAGCATTTAGAAAGTGGATTTAACATTCTACTGTGATCCAACTTGACATTCTTATTTTGGAAGATGTGAAAGAGGAAGTGATGTGTATAAAACTAAAAGCCATCTCATTTATTATCCTTGCACTTGCCTAGTTAGAGGAATAGCAACCAATTACTATTATGGAATCTTCAAACGCGCATATCTTTGTCACATCATGTTTCTTTACCTTTATTTGATAATCGAACATCATTCTTCTATGAACTTGAGTAGCTTTTACATCGTGAGAGTCTAGCATGTTTGGATGTGATAAACAACACATTCTATATCATTGTTATTTAGAGAGATTAGGATTAAATTAATGTATATATATATATATATATATATGATTGTGTATTATAATATATAATAATTAATATATCATTATGAATAAATTAAAGATTGGTTCAATAATGATTTTCCCTCTAGTATGACTAATATACAGTTTTCATTTAATTAATCATTCTAATATTAAATTCACATTTTGTTAATTGAATTTATGGATTCACATAATACAAATAAAAATATTTGACAAAAAATAATTATAAACACTTATTTATATTGAATATAAATAAGTGAACGAGAAGTGGCTCACTACTCAATATTAAGAATTAATTATGGATTCCACCCCAATATAAGATATGATAATATCATAGTGAAGAAACTCCTACTACACTCCAATCTCACTCATCCCAACCCTTCATACCCAAGAACTCAAATAACTAGTCATCTACAAACAAATTATTCCATCAAGCAAATTTCTCTATTGATCTCGCTTATCCTTCAATGAGTTGGAGTCTTCTTACCCTTAGATAAAAACAACCCAAGAGAAGTAATTCCCATTCTATTTTCAAAATTTCCTCAAGAATAGTTCCCCTATAGTGACTTAGTGCACAAAGAAAGAGTATGAACTATTGAATGCTGCTTGAGAATCCTAGAGTGTCATAAACCAATAACTTAACTTAAAACAATTCATGGCATATGGATAGGGTTGCAAGTTTCTCTAGTTATTGTAGGCATTACCACCATGCTTTTACCTTTAGAAAAACCTCATTCTATCTCTTAACAACAACAATCCGTTACTTATCTCATGCTCTCATTGGCCTCATACTTAAGGGATTATATTATAGACATAGAAAACAAGGTTTCATAAGGGTTAGTCCATAACTACAAAGAAAATTATAATAGAAATATAAGGGTTGAATGATGCATAAGGAATAATGATGCCTCAAGGAAAGTGCTCCTTTTGTATTCCTTTTTACATGCAGCATGCGTTCCTTGCTAAGAAGCGTGGAAAAATATAAAAAGGGCACCTCAAGTTAATGGAGTTAATAAAGCATGGGTAAAAATGTAATATGATATTATTTCTCTTAGATCTTTTGTAATTTCCAATATGATGTCACAACCGATACATATTCAACTAAAGATTATAGTTTACCAATGTTGTAAAATAAATAATATCTAACTAATTGCTAATTTTACTTAGTAATGTTTTCTATTTAATATCTCAACAATTACATTTAAAAATTAAATAAATAGAAATATTATATTATTGATGATGACAAGAAAATCAAAGTTCATTAAATTACAACCAAACATTATAACGTAATATCAAAATAGTTGAAATTATTTGAAAAAAAAAAAACAAAATGCTTTAATATACAACCAACAATATGAATTATATAATAGTTTAAACTAATCCATTGAGTGTATCAATGATATAAATTCTAGTAATCAATGTAACAAATTCATGGTAATTCAATTAATGAAATAGTGTATTGATATCCTTCATGGGTTTTTGGAATTTTTAGGGATAAGAAGGGAAAAATGTTGGAGGAATAGTTAAAAACTGAAAGTTAAGATGTATCTACAAAGACAAGGAAACTATTAACTAGTTATTAGTAACTAGAAACCACATACCAATAATTGGGTAATAATTTATGGGACAAAAGTCTCCTTCTAATAAAATTTCAATCAAAGGCTAAGAAGCCCCAAGCTCCCAATCACTAATATTATACTAGGGAACAAATAGTACCTTAAATAAGAATAATGGACAATAATAGAAAACTTCATTAAAAAGTTTTATTTCATGATATGAGAAATCCATATATGTTATGTAGTGCTTCTAGAGATACAACATGAAATACTAAAATACAAATATATGAGCTAATTGCTACCTTAATTTTTTTATTATTATTTGAACTAGAAATAGTGTTTCTATTATATAATTCCACATTTGGTTCACAACAAATACATCAAGAATTAGAGATAATTCATCAAAATTTTCCAATTGTTTTCTCCTTTTCAATAGGAATACATGATTTTTGTGAGGAGAATATATATGAGCAATAAAACAAAGGTTTTGTAGGTGAATACCTTACAAAAATGACCCAAAAAAGTGAAAAATTTACAACATATAATGCTACCATCTTGATGATGAACCACACTGGTTGGTTTGAAACGCGTCGACCACGTTCCAGTGCATGTGATTATTACCGAAATAATTTCTACTAATTTGCAATTTTTTTGACAAAATTTTTGCATGTATGTGTTTACTTGGCATTGCCATGAAGCCACTTCGCTCCCCCAATTTTCCATTTTTATATTTTCTTGTATCAACCAATTTAACTAAAAGAAAATTGATAAACCTCGTCTGCCATTAGGGAATTATAGCAAGCTTGATTTGGCCATTAATATTTAATTCACCTATCTCCAATATACATCGCTCGTTAGCATACTTGTATTCTTCTTTGTTGATGTATCTTAGGAAATGGAAATATTCTTTGGATGGGATATATTTCACAAATTTTCTGATTCTTTTCATGATGTTTTCCACAAATTTCTCGTTTGGGAGGGAGCCTTGGACCTAATGATGTAGGATAAGGAGAGAATATCCCATAATCGTAAGTGTGCCCACTTGATGTTCTTTCGATAACAAAATTCCTTGGTAGAAACCATATATCTCTGCTCGATTATTTGTTATATGGCCAAGACCCCATGATTACCTGAACAATTTTTCCTCCTCAAGGCCATAGAGTACCCCTCCTGCGGATACCCATGGGTTTCATTTGGATGCCCCATAAAAATAGAGAATCCAACCTTGTCATGAGCTCTTCCATGTTATTAATTCTTCCTTTGTTAATATTAGCTTCCAAGTTTCATCTCTTTCAAGCTTGTTCCATCATGTGTTTTGCGAATAGTTGTCGAAACTATGAACTTTTAGACCCAATCCCAATCCATTTCTAAGGTTCGTTTTTTTTAATAAAAATGAGTATTATTGATATTAATGTGTGCTCGCTCGCAAGGAGATACATGGGGATTACATCTTAAAAGTTAAAACTTGACCAAAATACCAATACATAACTGAAAATCTGCACAAGATACTAAACTAGATAGCCATAGACAAACTGGAGTCCTATTATAATGACTGTAAAAAGACTAAATGAATTGACTAATCTTGTCATTAGTAAACCGCATGACTATACTTGACAATCAATGATCAAAAAATACATTTAGTAGCATGATTACAAAAATAGAAAAAAGAAAAAAAATCATTGAGCATGCTTGTAGGAGGGACTAATGAATGTCTGAGGTTGCATTTTTGAGATTGATTTCACAATGTCCTATGTATTCCAAGATCCCGTCTGAAGATACCTAGGTTTCTTTGATTAATTTTAGATCCATAACCATGTTTCTAATAGCATCAACCTCATCAACTAACCTAGAGAACTAAAATTGAAATGACAAGAGATTTTCTCAAATATCAATTTTTGCATGAGACATTTAACAAAATTTAACTTGAAGAGCATAAGTAGTTTTTGCAGAGCTTCATGGGTAACCAAATAGTGAGAGCAGGGGCTACCTGATGAAGAGGACTCAGAGTCCAAATACTTGTCCTTGAAACCACTCTGAGTTAAAATCCAAATATGATTTAAGATGATATGAGCTTGATCCAATGACCTTATCATCTTTCTCAAGATAATTATGGAGAGGGGTATATAAAATATAACATGCTTTGTGATTAGATTACCATCTACAGGACTATTACCATGTAAAATAGGGAAAAGAATGGAAGCATATGAAAGGTAGTGCCCCCTCTGCAAACACAGTGTCTTTTGGAAATTTCCCAAAGAACAAGGCGACCAAAATGTCGAAGAAACCAGCACAGTAATAATTCCAATAATAACATGCCAGTAAACCACCCCAGGGTCGAAGGAGCAATCAATATCCTTGGAATTTCAATTCATGCTCGAATTTAAGAATAAAACATAGTTAAATTATAGAAATACAACATTACCTTCTTGTGATAAGGCAAACAATATACTTAAATTCCTATTTTCATTTTGTCCTTGACCCAACTTCTTAACCTCTGAGGCATCTATGCTAGAGTTTTAGAGAAACCACAAACTAAAACACTTTTCCCACTAAAATTCAACCCAGATGAAAATTTGAAACATGAAATGGCACTCTTCATTAAGGAAAGATATTTGGACACCTCAAAAAAATCCCTGGGAAGAACCACACTATCATATTTGGCCCAATTTACGATGGCCAAAATGTATCTATTGTGACACATAGGCATCTGAAGAGTGACACTTTGAGGTTGGGAAAACGCCATTTCCTATACCGTCACATTTGCGACACTTCTAATAACTATTGGTAGAACAACACTAGACACGACACGTGTCTTCATTTAGTCAATATTTGAATTGTGTTTTTTATTGTCACTATTCTGACATAATGTGGATACATCAGTATTACAACACTGATGCCTTCCTAGAATGTGTCACAATACCGAAAGCCTGTCGTTGCATATGTTATCGCACATACGGCTCTATTAGTGTTCCAGTGACGGAAACAACATTCGGAAGTGCCATGGAAATCGTTGCTATTCCAACAACTCGTAGAACATTGTTGCGATAGTTGTTCCATACCAGCAACGGAAACAATCGTCGGAAGTGCAGCGAAAACAACAGTTGGAAGTGCGATGGAAACAACTGTCGAAATTGCGATGTGACTCCTATATTTTTTTTTAGGGCAGAAGTAACCCTAAGATGATCATCCACTTTAAGAAGGAACTCACATTTGGCTTTTGGCATGATAACGCTAGTTGATAAAGGAGAAAGGAAGATGTATGACCTCCCAAGTGAGCTAGGATGCATGACAACTATCTCAACTGTCTTTCATCCTAGCCTATCTCGCTTGGGAGGTTGTCGATCTTCGTTTCTCATTTATCAACTATTGGCATCATGCCAGAAGCGAAAGTTGAGTTCCTTCCTAAAGTGGATGATCATCTCAGGCTTACTTTTACCCCTACTGAGGTATCTTCGGTAAGAATTTGGTACTTTTTTTATAAGATCAAGGGCATGTTCATTTAACAAAAATACCTTTTAATAGCCCTTTGTGTTAATTATGTTTATTTTAAAGATTTCACGTGACCTTGAAAAAATTACGGGTAGCATTTTTTTACGTTGCAACTTTTACATGAAAACAACAATAAACATATGTATAAATTAAAAAATAATTCATTGAGTTTGCTAAAAACCACATCCAAGGGAATGCCTTAATAAGTACTATTTGGTTTCTGTGTTAGAAATATCATCTAAATCAATATGGCGCAAATTGAATTCTTCAGTAAATATGTTTATTTTACTTTAAAAGAATAAATCAATATAGGAGGGTATTTGTCCACATATGCATCTAGTTTTTATTGTGCATGATGAAAGAGGATTTGTACCTGCGCTGCCATGTGATTCAACATACATAAGTATCTATACAATAAATACAAGTAATATTTGTAGTATTTTTTACTCTAAGATGCATTCTTACGATAATGTTAGAACATATGTTGACAATGTCAAAACATACTATATGTATTTCTCAAGTCATCCTTAAACATCATGTTTCAAACACATGAATTCAAGAAAGTTCATAAATTCAAACAGGTATTCTCCAGAATGTGTATGTGTAGAATTTCATGTTATTTGATATTTACTTTGAGTATATGTAATTGATAAGTTCCAGTTTGTGTGTGTGTGTGTATCATAATCAATGGTAGTTTAGAATGAATTTGTCTAATGAAAAGGGTGAATCCTGTAGAAAATTTGAAACAATTAAGTGAGGGGAGAAACTCTATTGTAGGCAGAGTAAGAATCTAAGTTTCAAGTTGAGAACTGGAATAGAGGGTTTTATATGTGAGGAAATCCTGGAGAAAATGAGAGAGGAAATCATAAAATAGTAGTGATGATGCATCTGAGAAGAGGTTCAATGCATATGAAATGTGTGTGGAGCAGTTGAACGAGTTTAATATGAAAGGGAATGCCTGGAGCTTTTGGCAATCTTGAGTAAAATTTATTACAAGTGAGCATGATTGTGATTTACTTGTAATTTGATGATTGTGGATGAAGCATAAATGGATTTAGCTATGTCTCCTCAAGGTGAATTTTATTTTCTAAATGAGTGGGGAACATTGCAAAAAATTGTGGGAGATACAACAGGTACAAGTATTAGCAATCATGCAGCATCAAGGCCTAGTGCTTTGCTTATCCCAGAAAAATTTCAACTAAAGTGGCCTTATTGAGAAGAAATTTTACAACTTCAACATATTGTATACTGTGGCCTAATAAAGCAAGCTATGATGCAATCAAAATCTCACTCTCCTTACTCTTGGTGGTGGGATAGCCATGTGAGCCCTGAAAAATCAAAATGGATTAAGAAAACCTGATAGATATGGATATCAAGATCCAAGCCATGTTGAAGCTGATTGAAGAGGATGTAGATTCATTTGCCGAATGTTCTACAAAAAGTGACCAGAGCTTGTACATTTGGTCGAAGAGTTTTATAGAGCATATCGAGCTTTAGAAGAACAATGTGACCACATATCCGGGGAATTGTGCCAAATTCATTATACCATAGCAGAGGCATTTCCAAACCAAATTCAATAGAAGAATAGATTGATTCATCTTGATGTTCATGAAAATCAAAAAACACTTATGACCAAAAAAAGAAATCACAAAACTAGATGTGTAATAGGGCTGCACTATCTTTCAAAGAGGCAGATGATGGAGGGTAAGTTTCAAAATTAAAGGGTTCAAAGCAGGTGAATGAAATAAGTACAGAATACAGAACCACTGAGAAAAATGCATCACAGTTGCAAGAGTTGAATTGTGTGCAAGGGAAATCTAGAAGAAGAAATAAGAGTCATCATCTCAAGCTAAATATATCAGTAAGTTGAAGGAGCAAGTATTCTCCTTGAAGAAGAAGAATGGAGAAAATGATCAAGAAGGAAATGTACTGAGACTAAAATTACAAGTTGAACTAGAGGAACATCAAAAACTTGAAACATAAATTCAAAATTTGGAAGCAAAATTGTAGAAGTTGGAGGGGAGCCTTGGAAAAGGAATCTAGTATGAAGACGTGAGCCCCAAATATAAAGCTAAAGATGATAAAATAGTAAGTATGGACTCAACACTTGGGAAAAGAAGAAAAAGAAACTCAGAAAGATATTTCAAGTCACATGCAGAACATGAGACAATAATTCTTCAGTATCAATATGTCATCAATCTTTATCAGACTTCTAAAAATAGGGCCAGGGATTTTCAGGTAATAATGGCTCTTGCAAAAGAGGAAAATAGAAAGCTTAAAGGTGAATTATCATCTAGATATCTACATTTGGAAGTTTTAGAAGAGAAATAAAACCACTTAGAAAGGGATAAGAAATCCCTTGAATAGGAGATGGAACATTTAATCAAGAAGATGAGCTTGCTAATGGAAGAACTAACTTATACACATAATTAGGAACAAAGTCTTAGAATAAGACTACAAGAAGAGACAACCCATAATAGGAGGATTGGTGAAGCTTTGTGAAGCTTCCAAAAGGCCTTAAATCAATCACAGGAACAAAATAAAGTTCTGACAATAGAGATACAAGTAGGAACTGAGAAGAAAAAGGATGTTGATAGAAAGTTTGAAGCATCTCTCTTTTAATTTTGACTCACTCCGTGAGAAAAAAATTGTGTTATTTAATCATTTATGCTCAAATATACAATTTTCAAGTGTAAATGGATCTTATTCTCAGTGGATTTATATTTTCTGGGTGCAGCAACAGTAAGCATAGGAATTATTTTCCTGTAAGTATTGCGTAATAATAACAAAAATTATATAGTAATAGATAATGAAGTGGTGAGAAAGTTACAACGTACGTTGTTGCATGGACATATAAACATAAAACAAAATTAATATATATTGGCTTCAACATTTTTTTCATATACCATGGCTAAGATTCAGTGACCTTTATAAAATAAAATAAGGACATATATTGAAGTTCTTATCACGACAATCCATGGCTACATTCCACATGGAAAAATTTGGGGTGCCCTTTTGGTCGACGACAAGGGCCTTGACCTTTACAATGCAAAAAGAGATATTCTGCACTTCAAAATAGAAGTTCTAAATATGTCAAGGTAGGTCCTTAATGAGTATTGTAAAAAAATAACCAAGCTTTTGATTTGTCGCAGTTCAAGGGAACCCATATTATTCCATCTTTCACTTGTTTAAGGTAATTTTTTGCATTCCATTTCATACTCCAGTTAGAACATGCAACATTAAAAACCCCAGTTCTATACATAAATGTAATAAGCTGTGAGAAGACACCGAATCATACATTTATTTCTTGCAATCACAACAAATTCATTTCACATTAAATATATGTTTAGCCATTTGGTGGTGGTGTTTTATGGATACAATGAATCCATTCTTCCTAGATAACTTTGGTACAACTAGTGTGAAAAACACTGTGAAGGTTTATATATGCATGAAAAGGAAGAATAAAGCATTTGAAATTGGCTTGAAGATGAGCAGCCAAAAATAGAAGGGTCCACAGGAATCATCCATTTGAAAGATACATCTGAAATGTTGAATTTGTAAGTCAATGTTAGCATTCAATGCCAAATGCTACTCTAGAACCAAAATTTCAAAAATATGCATTGCATAGGGAACACATGAACATAATATGATCTAAATTTTAGAACTTAAGAGACTACAAAAAATCATAACTGTACAAAAAGTCTCATATCTTGATGAACCTGTGGTCTTTAGAATGTTTGTAGGAAGTTTCTGATTTACCTGTAGGAATAAGTTCTTGATTCTTGAAACACTTCTGAGGTTTGAGTCTTCAAATTCCTTGAATTACAAAGTAATAAATGATAACTCTTTGACACATAGATTAATAAAAATGAAAGGATGAAAAATTTCCCAAACTTCAGTTCCTTCATGGGAAAACAAGTCCCACAGTTAAACTATCAAAATTCCTTAGTCAAACTTTCAAGCAATGCCAGGACCATATTCAACAATAAATCTAGCTACCTGGCCAATCTTTTGGTTTGTTCACAAATTTGATGTTTTAGGGTATCTAGTGTGGGTTCAGATTTCCTGTTCTGGAAAAAGAAAAGCTAATCCTAGAGAGAAGGGAAAAACTTACTTGATGTAGGAAAATCTAGTCCAATCTGACAATTTCAAGTAGCTTGAACCTATCGTCGTCTGGAAAATAATAAATACACCTTGCACATAACCATATCGTAACTGTCTTGGGTAATTACACCTTGATCATAACCATATCATAACCTTCTTGGTTTTCCTTAACTAATGATATTGTTTGTGGAACTTGGATGCATGTTGTCACTGGCACAATATAAAATAGTAGTGACTCTGAGAAAATACCCTACTGAAAGCATATATACACAATTGTAGTGACTCATAAAATTCCATAGTTTCCAAATTAACATTCATTGAATATGAATATGAACCTTGGGTTTGTAAATATTCCATGATTAAATGACATCTTGGAGCATTAAGTTCTGAAAATCCATTTACGTCACATAACATCATGGATTTTTTATTTTAACAAAATTCTATTTAGCTTGATAAATTTCTTAAAACTACAACCTTTATCAATACAAACATGAAAACAATATTTTCTAAAGGGTTATCTTTTCAACATTCTCTTTTGGAGAAAATCAGCCTAAGCTTGATTTCTGTAATTTGTGGTTCTCTCAGTTCTACATTTTTTTCTCCATATCAATTGCACTTCTGGCCAAGAAACCTATGTTCAGATAGGAATACAGGGTGAAAGATCTATCTTAGGTGGATTTTGGGAGGTTTGTGATTTAATTGGAAGAAGTTGAGATGCTTGGATTGATGACCTGCAGAGCTAAGTTCAGACCCACACAACCCTTTAAGTGTCCCTAGATCACAAGGTCCCTCCACGTGACCATCTAGACCACTGTGATCATTGAGACCCGCACAACTCTAGGTGCTGAGGTGAGATAGTGCTCCTGCATCATCTTCTCCATGTATGACCACACTGCCATGGCTATTTCCCATGACAAAATTGCATTGTTTTCTTGGAAGGGTAAGATGTTGCAAGAATACTAGTGGTCTAATGAAAGGGGTCTTGACTGGGGTCTAGGTGGTGGCCCTCATATAATTATCAATGAAAATGGCAATGAAAATTTGTTGATCCATGAGGCATTCAAGGCCGAGAAGAAATTTTCCAAGATCGGGAAGTTTCTAGATCTAGAGTCTACCATGAATATGGAGTTTCCGATGGTCTTGGATTTGATCAAGGAGACCATCAAGATGGATCCCTTAAGGTACCACAGGATGAAGGAGATGTTGGTTGGTGTTTTTGAGGATACAAATACTAGTGTTAAGAGGATTTATTAGATGCAAGCTAGTGGGACTTTGCTATTCCCTACTATCAATGTTATTGACTTTGTTACCAAGATCAAGTTTGATAAGTTATATGGATAGAAACACTCGCTCCAAGATGATTGGATGAGAGCCAAAAATGTCATGATTTTTGGTAAGGTTTTTGTCTGTGGATATAAATATTTTGGAAAGGGTTGTGCTATAGCTCTAAATTTTGTTGGAGCTAGGTTCATTGCTACATAAATTAATCCAAACTATGCCCTGCAAGCTCTTACCGAAGGATTTCCCATCCTTATCCTAGAGAATGTATTTTGAAGTTTGAACTGTTGATATTTTTGTTACCATCACCAACAACAAGGATATCATCATGGTGGATCACATGAGGAAAATGAATAATAATGCCATTGTTTTCAACATTGGTCATTTTGATAATGAGATTGACATGCAAACCCTTGAAACTTTCCCTGGTGTTAAGAATATTACCATCATGCCTCAAATAGATGGGTGGGTGTTACCTAATATCAATAGTCGCATCATCGTTCTTACAGAGGGACGTCTAATGAACTTGGGTTGTGCTACTAGCTACCAAAATTTTTCATGTCTTACTCTTTTACAAACTAAGTTATTGATTAGTTGGAGCTCTAGAATGAGAAGAAGTCCAAGAAGTACAAGAATAAGGTCTATCTTCTCCCAAAGCATCTAGATGAAAAGGTAGTCGCTTTGCATTTGCCCAAGTTGGGATCTAGGCTAACGAAGCTTTCTCTTGAACATGCATAGTATATCAACATGCTCATTGAGGGACCTTAAAAGCCTTCCTACTACTGATACTGAAGAGAAATGGCATTTTTGGTGACTTCTTGGGTGAATGGCAAGGCTAACCAATTGTTACTAGAAAAACCATTATCACATGGATTAATAGTCATAGGAACAACCTTTGCGAATTGAACCAAGAGCTAATCATGGGAACAAAAGAACCATTTCTCACCTACCCAAAAATATACTCTCAAGACCAAAGCTAACTCTACTTCCACATCATAATTAGCCTGCCTACCTTGAATAATTATACTAAACAAACGAAGCAAGTAGTTCTCATCCAATAAGTGACTTAACCCAATAAGTTTAGTTGTCAATTGTACCTCTTAACTATTGGGTATCGGCCCACTGCACTCATTCCTACTAAAATCTATGAAGGACACTGATGTGAGGCTTAACATGCCTTTAATCTCTAAAGGAATGCTCCAACCAAATGGTTTATAGAGATATTGATAATATTCATCTTCTTTATATGTGGGGCTATGGGTCCACTGTGCTCACTCCTAATGAAATCTATGAAGGCCAAGAGCTTAGCGTAACTTATCTCTCGAGGTATCACTCTAGAGAATTTGTTATTGCTGAAATCCATTTTGGAAAACGGCTTCAAACAACCGATATGTTGATGAACATTGTCGGTGAACTCATTTCTACTAATAAGAAGGATTTGAAAGCTGGATAAGTTTCCTATGGATTCCAGTGGTGGACCCCTATGGAGTCCTCAATTATACCCCACTTATTAAAAACAAGTCTCATTAAATCCATAAACATAACAATATTTGTATTTTTTTCATCCCATTGGTTTTAAAGACTATAGAATAATTTAGTAATTTGGATTACAAAATAAAATTCAAAAATACAGGGAGGAACTTTTGCAATGCCCTCACCTCCTTTTACTTCTGGTTCTAAATAATTGTCTCCAGTAAGACAAAAAGGATAATATAGATAGACATTGAGAATCACCATCTCTATGAATTCACGAGGAAATAAAAATGGAAAATATAAAACAAAATGATGAAGTGGGTATCTAATTAAGTAATCCTTTCATTTAGACATGTATATAGGATTTCCTCAGTTATAATAGACCCAAAAGAAACCATTGAGAATTTAGAAGTTAAATGACTGCACATCTTCACAAAGTCTACCACAATACAAATTTATAAACGTTAAGTGGTGAAGGCCAGTGCAGTAAGAGGGTTCTTCAAATGATATTTATTATTTTTCAACAACTATTGGGATACATTATAATAATTTATAAGAGTGTGAAAATTCCTCAATTTATTATAGTTTTGTCAGAGACATAGATTTATATCATTTTGGTATATGTTTACTTCCATCACTTCATAGACATAACCTATATATTCCTAGTGCATCCCCTTGATATATTGCACTTCACATTACTTAAAATCATATTACCCACCTTAGGTCATCCATGGTCATTGTACAAGCTCTATTATCTAAAATAGTGCCTTTTTAGGGCTGTCAAAAAGAGTATCTAGGCATGATTTAGGTTAAAAGATCTTGAGATATACTTATTGTAATTTATTTATAGACATAATAGAAGATGCCTTATGGACATAACCAACAGATTATTATACATATTTATATTAATTATTTAGATGAGAAAAATAGTATTTCAATGCAATGTTTCTGATATCCAAGAACTTCTTGACAACCATCAGTTTATACTTTATCTTCAACTTGTGGGGCTTCTACTATTTCTGATGATTATTTGTTTTCATCCTTAGATGAATTCCAGATGGTGGAACTTGTTGGTGTCCCATGTTTTGATAGTTTGGCAAATCAAAAGGCAAGGCAACATCAAAACCAATCTTTAGAGTTCCAGGATCTAGTCCTCCTGTTCTCAGAGAGGGATCTCTCAATTGTTTTTTTGCAAAGGTTTATCTTGTGTGCTTTGAGTATTGGTTTTAGACTAGTTATTAAGTGCAGGTGTTTGTTTGTTTGTTTGGTTGAATTGATACAAAAGAACATGAAATTTCTAGGAAAGATATATAGAGTGGATAAACATCTGGTTCATTGGGCAATGGAGTCAAGAAGAATTCATAACATACTCATTAATTGATATGGGATATCAGAGGGAAAATCTAACTTGGCCGCAGGATCCTTTGGTTTTGGAATGAGATGGACATCAATGATTTAGAAAGAGAAAATTAATTCTCAAACAAAGGGAATTTGAAAGCACAATTTGAACAATAAAGAGCTATTTGGTAGACAGGGCTAACCATAAATTCTACAAATCACACCTTTAAGCAAATAATGATTTCAAAACAACTTTTAAAATGAAATCTAAGATTTGGGGAACACCCTATTTCCTCAAAGATTTTATTTCAAATGACTTAGAAAACATAAAAGATTCATTGATAATTGCAGTCATAGAAGAGGGAACACCTAACACATCTATGATCACATCTATAAAGACCTTTAAGACCACTGTTTAAGCAAGGACAAAGGGCAAGACCAGAACACACCTCCTTGACTTACTGTAAACAGGAAACTTCAAAGGGAGACTTCAGTAACAGTTTTTAAGTGGCAGCAGACAAGCAGGGAAAACCATAAATCATGCTGAAACCAACTATTCGAACTATTAAGGAAATAAACAAGCATGAAGACTAAAGAGAGAGGTTAAAGACTCTAAAATACTTCAGTAGAAGAAAACATAAAACAGTGAAGGGTGAACAGGTCTAAGGTGCTTCTAGGAGTCATTTCTTAGCCTAAAAATTTCAACCTACTGTAGTAAGAAATTATGGAACATAATGAAAACAGGGAAAAACATTTAATAGTTCAGAATACTTCACCAACAGCCAAGCTCATGGATCCAATGATAGAGCCTTCACAGTAACAAGCATTCAACAACATCATCAGGGCTTCAAGACTTCAATTTCTTCTTCAACTTCAACAGACTATGTATTATTTCAGAGAGTTCCAATATTACAACTAGTGATCAACCAACACCAACTCTTCTTCTGCAGTAGTATTTATAGAAGAAAGAGGAGGTGGACTTTGATAAAATATCTCTAAAAATAATTAATACAGACTTAAATGGCTTCTTGGCCTTTGGGGGCTCAATGAAGCAACTTACATAGGTGTCCTCTGTATAAAATCATTTACATTAACTATTAGGTTTGCTGGAAAGAATTTGTTGACTTCAAGGCTCCTTGTTATCCTTGTAATAACTTCTGCTGACATCTGACCATAAGTTCCTTCGGTTGAAATAACTGTTCAGCTGTATTGATGCAAAATACCTCCTGGTCTGGTAATAACTTCGACCCTTTTTTGATTGCTTTGAGGCTACAGGTGACTCTGTGGTGGCTGGGAATTTAATTAGCCTCTGATGTGGTAGCGTATGCTTTCTATCTGATATAAAAACTCATGATATTCTTTAAACCATGTTTTAGGCTTATGATAATCCATTTTTAGCCGTAATCCCTATAGATCTGCCTTCAATTTTCTGTCCTGATATATTTTTTCTTCGGCACTGATACTTTTATGACTGTGCTTGATTTACTCTGTTTTTTGCTAGTGTGCAGGGCTGTGCGGGGGTGATATGGCATCAATGCCTCATGAATCACTGATGAAATGTGAATTTGAAATCTGTGGATGATTTTCTTTGATGGATCAGAGGCTAGAGGATCGTCACCCTCTACTTCTGAAATTTCTTCAGACATAGCAAAAAAAATCATTAAACCCTGCAAAAAACGAACAAATATTATAAAATCTATGCATGTGTAGTTTTACTGCTTTAGAAGGCACGTGGAGGAAGCATGGCCATTGGATGTTATCATCCAATGGTCGAGATCGATTTAGAGGAGGTCAGAGGAGAGCGAAAATAAATTTGAATCGGAGTCGTCGATCGCGCAGAGATCGACGACCGGGAGCAGAGGCGAAAAGTCAAAGAAGAGGAATCAGGGCGATGAATTGTGGGCCATCGATCTGTAGATCAGATCAACGACGAAGATGCTTTAATGGCCGCACCGTATCCTAGTTAACCATCAGGCTTCTTCAGTGAGCGATCACTGTCCGATGAGCGGCCTCAGATCAGACGGTGGACGTCAATATCGCGTCGGGTCCACGTCTGATCTTTAACGCGCGATGGATGGCGGTTTTGTGAACAGTGCTCAGGCCATGCGTCAAGCGGTGTATGGAATCGATGCAAAATGAAAAATACCGCCACGAGCTCAAAAGCGGTGCGATGAATACCGCGTAGTTTTGCAACGGTGAGTGGTTAGCGGGGACCACCGGGCTGATGGATTGCGCGTCGTCGATCTGCAGATCAGATCGATGGTGGAGAATGATTTGAACTTCAGACTGGCAGAAAACCTTAGAAAATAATAAAACGCCTAAAGTTTCAAAATAACATAAGGTTTCAATATTTTCGGGGGCAGGATATATATAAAATATGGTTAGGCGCCCGGCTGCGGGACCATGGGTTACATTGAAAGCCATATGACCAGGGGGTTATGGATGAAGGGCTAATCAACATTAAGTGATGCGATAAGCACTTGGAGGGTTGGTGCTCGGTCCCAGCACCAGGGCACATGAAGGGTAAGGGTTTAAAGACTTAGCCCAAAGGGGCTTAAGTCTACCATATATGAGAAATTCATTTTTATGGATTTTCAAGGATTTTTAAAGGAGTTTGAGGGTTTCGATAAGGCAAGGGAAAGGTCTAAAAACCTTATCAAAGGGATTTTTATGAAGGGGAAAGGGGAGAAACATGAAAATGAGGGTTTTTCATGGGAGAGGAAGGGGTTAAAATGAAGTTAGTTTTTGGAAGTAGGGGGAAAAGGAAAATGGTGCTTGCAATAGTTTTTCTTCATGTAATGACAACAGAACTTCTGAGTTGAAAAGGAGAAAAGTAGTGACGATTACCCAAAGGATAGGATTTTATTAAAAGACTTTAAGCATCAACAATTTTTAGCAATGAAATTGTTTCTTTAAGGCTATCCAAAATCATTTAGCCACCACTTGATATAACAGAATTTATGGGTGGCTAACACTGGCTCCACTTGGGGATGGTGCCTTCTTGACGACATCAAGAACTTCAGACTTGCATTTTTTGGGAGGCTGACCTGTGCCTCATCCATTGGGTTGCCTTTCTTTCTGTGGATGATCTTCTTTTTCTCTGAAACATATTAGCATTCATGGATCAAAAATGGAACCTCATCAATACAACCTTTCTACCTACCCAATCCTACTGGTCTAACATTTTTTCTTCTTGCAGAGTGCACTTGGATTAGCAAATTCTTTTACAACATTTTATTCTTTTGAAAACAAGAAAACTAATCTGTTTCTACTCCTTATTCCTTCATGGACTCAGATTAAGCAGTTGAGCCCATATGATTCTCTACCTAATCTACTGTCTGTTGGGATTAAACTGTCCAACAGACTTTATTCTCTATTTTCTACAACAGAAATTTAAAAGCACTCAAGTCAAGATTGAACAATCTAACTTGATGCTGGTCTATGGCATAAGGACAAACTGCACATAGACATTATTTTGCACAAAATTTAAAATAAAATGGAAGGCTTGAGATCTGAAATTTGAAAGCATTTCCTTCCTCTTTTTTACAGCTTTGTTTTGATCTTTGTTTGAGCTGTCTTTGCTTGTCCTCTAGTTCAGATTTTGAGCTAATGGGAACTAGCTTTACATCTTTCTTGAATCAAAATTTGAAACAGATTTGAGTCACTTTCTTTTAGAGATTTAGGTTCAGATTTTGAGCATGTTTGAACCTTTAATTTCTATTCTAAACTATCTACTGATAAGCCAATATTAAACAGTTTGGAAAATCGAATTCACTATCCTATCAGCAGAAAATTTAAAGCTATTTAGTCAAGATTAAACTGTTTGACTAAATAGAAGTGTGTTTTTGAGGAGTGGCATTTGAGCTTGCACACTTTCAGATTTGTTTCTCTTTTTTGGTATGGGGCTATACCTTTCTTGTTTTCACAATGTGCCTTCTTTTCTTTCTTTTCTTTGTTTTTGTATTTTTGATTTTCATAAATTTGAATGCAATGTTCAGAATATGATATTTACAATGAAAAAATAGAATGCTTTGAAACTTATGATTCTTGGCAGAAGTAATGCTTGAGCATTCTTCCATTGACAGGACCTCCATATAGATCTTCTCCATTCAATTCTTTCAAGAAAAATGCATTGTGACCCCTTTCAGCATGAACAATATAGGGGCCTTTCCACAAGTTCTCAAACTTGCCATGTTTTCCTTCTCTTCTCTCCTTGAATCCCATTTAAGAACAACATTTCCAACTTGGAAATTGTCTTCCTTAGTCCTTTTATCAAATAGCTTCTTCATATTTTCTTGGACTAACTAAGTTCTTTCATAAACTTCTTCTCTGGTCTGCTGCAAATGGATGGTTTGATTGATTCTCCTCTGCATATCATTCTCTTCAACCTATGCTTCTTGAAGGAGCTTAATGATTGGCAGTCCTAATGAGGTGGGAAAAATTGCATCCATGCCATAAACTAACTGATAGGGGGACATATTTATTGATTTCTTTGTAGTTAACCTATCAGCCCATAAGGCATGAACCAGTTTAATGTGCCATGATTTTTTATTTTGTTCCAACAGTTTTTTGATGATATTGATGAGACTCTTGTTGGAAGATTCAGCTAATCCATTTCCTTGGGGATAGTAAGCAGTGGAATGGACCAAGGTTATGTGGTATTTGTAACAGAAATCAACCATCTTTTTAGATTTAAAAGCAGCAGCATTATCTGTTATGATTTTTCTAGGGCAACCAAATCTAGATAGGATATTTGTTTCAAGAAACTTGATAATGACATAGTCATTAGCATTCCTGGAGGGTATAGCTTCTATCCACTTGGTAAAGAAGTCATTGGATGTGAGGATCCACTTATGTTGAGCTGAGGAGGATGGATGAATTTCCCCAATGAAGTCTAAACCCCATTGTTGAAAAGGTGCCTCAACTATGATAGGATGTAGGGGTAAGGGAAGAATTTTTCTTTTTCCATCAAATATTTGACACTTATGGCAAGGCATGACCAACTTCTGAGTGTCTAGGAAAAGGGTAGGCCAATAATAACCAGATCTAAGAATTTTGTTTGCTGTGGCCTTCCAGTAGAGGTGTCCTCCACATTCTCCGTAATGCAACTCATGCATGATTTTCCCTGCATCATCTTCAAGTAAACATTTAAGCAAAATTCCAACAGCATTTTTCCAATATAACACCCCATCTAGGATGCACAAACTCAAAGCATTTTGTTTCAAAAATCTAGCTTTAGTTTTAGACAAAGAAGGAGGGGCATTTAAATATAAAAGCACATAAATAATGTCAGCATACCAAGGAGAATTCAGAAATGTTTCTTCAATAAAAGGAGCAGTAGATTCTTCTATTTCTTCCAACACATCTACCATATTCATGTCTAGTCCTTGGAAGTTAGACTCAGCCATAAGTTTTGCTAATCCTTGCTCTTTAACTAGTTTGGTGGGCCTGATTTCTAAGTCATATTCAAGAATAGTTGCAATCCATTTTCCCCTTTTACCATCAGGGTCTTGACTTAGAATGTCCTTGACAACAATATGTGGAACAAAAGAAATTATGTGAGAGTGTAAAATATAGACCCTAAAGTCTTTCAAAGCTTTCACTAATGCTAAGGCTTGCTTCTCCATGATGTTATATTTGAGAGGAGCGTCTCTTAAGGCCCTACTAAAGAAGGATATTGGTTTTTCCTGCCCCAAATCATTCTTTTGAAGTAAAACTGCAGCTATTTTATGTTCAAATGCAAAAGAAAAGATATAAAAGTCTTTGGTGAAATATGGGCTAATCAGGACTGGTGTTTGAGTAAGAGCTTGTTTGACCAGTTCGAATGATTGTTTAGCTAGTAAATTCCATTTTACACCGACATATTTCTTAAGCATGTTTGTAATGTTTTTTAATAGCTCAGCAAGATTAGGAATAAACCTCCTTAGAAAATTAATCTTTCTGATGAAAGATTGCAACTCATTGAGGCTTCTTAGATGGCTGATCTGCAATATTCCATCTATCCTTGTAGGGTCTATTTTGATTCCCTCTTCCGAAATTACATGGCCAAGAATTTTACCTTCTTGGAGACCAAAGAGTGTCTTCTTGGGATTTAATGACAAGCCAAATTTTCTACACTTCTCAAAAAATTTTCTTAGGTGAATCAAATGTTCTTGATCATTTTTTGAGAAAATGGTTATGTCATCAAGGTAAATGATTATAAAATAGCCAATGTCTTCAGAAAATTCTATGTCCATGGCCCTTTGGAAGGTAGCCCATACATTCATTAATCTGAAAGGCATTTTGACGTACATAAAGGTGCCCCAAGGTGTGGTAAAAGAAGTTTTGATTTGATCACTTGGGAGCACTAACACCTGGTTGTAACCTGAGAACCCATCTAAGAGGGATATCCTTCTTGACCAAACCACCCTTTGAAGTATATGGTCCATCTTGGATAAGGGGTAGTTGTCTTTTAAGGAGGCTCTATTTAAATTTCTGAAGTCAATACAGAGCCTGATTTCCTTTGTTTTCTTTCTAACAGAAACTAAGTTTGATACCCACTTTGAAAATCTAATGGGTATTATGATCCCAGCATCATGCATTTTTTCAATTTCTGCCTTAACTAAAGGTAGTAAGAGAGGGTTTATTCTTCTTATTTTTTGTTTAAAAGGCTTTTGATTTTCCTTCAGGGGAATCTTGTGCTGGATGATGCTGGTATCATATGATTTTAAGTCTTTGTATCCCCAAGCAAACACATCTTTAAACTCTTTGAATAGCTCTATGTATTGAGATTTTATGTGAGCTAGGAGAGTGCTAGACAGTTTAATCATCTTGGGTTCTGTAGACTGCCTATGTTATGCTCTTCTACATTAGTTTCCACAGGCTCCATTCTTGGTTCTTTGGCTACATTGTTAAAATCAAAAAGGTGTTCTAAAGGTGCTAGACCTCTTGGAATTTTATCATTTTTGCATTGTAAAACTTCCAATTCTTCTTGGTCAATGTTGTCAATTGTCTCTGTTTCGAAAGGATTTTCATAATGATTTATATCAGTAGAATATGTCATTTGAACTTCTGGGATTTGTTCAATATACAAACAATTTTCTTTATGGCTAGTTTCTGGTATTGGTATGCTGAAATCATTTTTTGATTTCAAGAAATCATCTATTTTCGTCAGAATCAAACACTTGCCAGTGATCTTCGTTATCAGGCATAGCGGGCCTGTGTTTTACCTTTACACAGAGTTTTTCATTTATCTCAGGTATTTGGCAGTTGCTGGCATTGAAGGCGAGTTCATTTGCTAGATGATTTAATTCTCTAGTGATGAAAATGAGTTCATATTTTTCAAAGGTTTTCAATAAATCAAGGGCAGCGTTCCGATATTCCCTAAGCCTTGGATTTCTATCTGATTATTCTTCTTTGATTTATTTTATGATAAGTTCAGAATCCCCTAGGATGGATATCTTTTGGGCTTCTAACTATTTAAGCAATTGTAAGCCTAGGAGAAGGGCTTCATACTCAGCGATATTGTTAGTGCATGGGAAATCCAATTTGTATGAAAAACTTTGATTCGTATTTTGAATCCAAAAACCTGCCCCTGCACTTGTTTTGTTACAGGATCCATCAAAGTTTATCGTCTAAAGCACATTTGCCTCATTTTTAGTTTCTTGTTGTTGTTGATTGTCAATGTTTTGAATTTGATTGAAGGGAAGGTTTGATTGTTCTTGTGAACTGATTGGGTACATGTTTTCCTTATCTGGTTGGGTGATTTCATCTTCATTACATAAGATAAAGGAATATAAACTTGATTGAATAGAATAGATTGGAGTGTTGTTTGATTTGTCTATGTTGCTCACCATGTACTTCATGTGAGATTCCCTGTATAGTCTTCTGTTTTGGTTAAAAACATGGATGGTGGCATAATACATGTCCATTTGAAGGCTTCCTTGAAGTTTGGCTCCCCATGATCTTGATAAGAGCATGCCATACTTAGGGGGAATGTCAGCTACAACTATATCCATTACTAGACTCTTAACAGGGATTTGAGCTAAATTAACACATAAATCCTTGATTAAACCCAAACATTTGACTCTGCTTGAGTCAAAGGAATACAAATCTTTGTATGGTTTAGTAATATCTAAGCCTAAGCTTTCCATTACCACCTTGGGCATTAGATTGTGTGAATCTCCTGAATCTAACATGGCATTGTGTAAAATTTTCTCGTGTATGTTCAAGCTAACATAGAAGGGAGGGAAAACCCCTTCTTGGTATTTTCCTTCAACTTCTGGACCAAACAACAACTTAGGTTTGTCATCTGTCAAGTTCAAAGTGTCAGTATCACTTCCTAGGTTCAAAGCTTTAAAAACTTGGTTTTTGTACACCTCTTGGGTTACTAGTTCAGCTAGGGGAATGGTAATTTTTATCTTAGCAATCTCTCCCTCAAGGCTGAAAGGAACAATTGTCTTGTTCATATTTACATCTGTTTTTTCAATTGAATTCTTTTCAGAAATTTTGATTTGGTGAACCTTGTTTAGACTGGTAATTGGGAAATTTTTATTAGGACCACTAGCTGAAGTGCTAGGGGTACTCTGTTCAACATTTGGCTGGACACTTTTGTCTTTGTTTAAGTCAGGTTTCTTGGCCAAAATGTTGGTTTTCTCTACTGTCTTTTTGAGCTGAGTTTCTGTGTTTTTCTTGATAGCAGTATTAGTGTTCTTATCCTTTGAATTATCTATGGTCCCCTTGCTCCTAAGATCATATTGTTTATGCACCTCTATGATTGCATTTTCAAAACCCAATCTATAGTCATCAGAATTTTCATAGGTGTTTATATTTTGATCATAAGAGGAAAAACCTTGTTCTTCCTCAGTGAGGAAAACATCATCTCCACTGTCTGATCCAATCAAGTTTACATGAGATTCTTCCAACCTTTCTAACTCCCTATCTTCCTCATATTGATCTACATAGTTCTGTTGGAAGGGAGGTCTAATCTGTTGGTCGCTTTCCTTTTGCTTGTCTTGATTGTTTTCTCTTCTGTAATTCTGATTTCTATTTCTGTTTTGGTTATTTTGAGGTTCTCTTGGTGGCAGTCTCTCATTCAAATTGATCTTTTCAAGCATCCTCTCCATCACCTTAACTAGGTTGTCAAATTTTGTGTCAGAAGCTGAGGCTGAGGGTAGTAGGTCATCATTATAAGTTACCCTCTTCTCTAATCTCAACCTATTTCTTTTCTCGATTATGTTAGCTTCTACACTCAAAGCTCCTTTCTGCATATCTTCTAAGGTTAAGTAATCTCTCCCCCTTAACTCATAAGTCATTTCAGCATCAAGGCCTTCGGGATACCTTACAAAGGCCATGCCTTGAGGAGGTTTCATGAGAGGTGGGAGAGCGTTGTAAACACTATTGAACCTAGTGGAGTAATCATGGACACTCTCCCCTTTATTTCTCTTAAGGCTGCTATACTCTGCTAGTATTTGGAGAGGGTTCCTTTTGAGTTCCCATTTGTTGATAAATGTTTGATGCAAGGCAGGGAGATCATTTATGTTGTTAGGAGGTAAGCTTTTAAACCATTTCTTTACATCTCCTCCTAATATTTGGGCGAAGATCCTCATCTTCACAATTTCTTCTTCTATCTCCATGTAATCAAATGCATCTTCCATCCTATCTACATGATGTTGGGCTGTTGTAGACTCTTTTCTAGTGAAGTGAGGGATTTTGGATTGGTAATCATTGGGTAAGGGAAGTAGAGGTTGTGGTAAGACTAATGGGGCATACCATGTTGCCATGGCTGGAAATAAGGGTGGATTTACAGTAGTGAAAGTGGGCTGAATAGGAGTGTTTTGCACAATGGTAGTATGAATTGGAGTGGAAGAAATACTTGGGCCCACAAATTGATTTTGAGCAGATTTGTTATGGAAAAGGCTAAAGTGATGAAGAAGCTGGGAATCAGGAGGAGTGGAAGGTGAGGCTTCCCTACTAAAGCTCTGTTGCAAATCTGCAAAGTTAAGGTCAGTCTTGTTTAAATCACCTTGAGATCTAGTTCTAAAGATGTTCTGTGTATGATGTAAATCAAAGAGTGAATCCTCTAAGACAACAAGGTTTTCGGGGAGGGAGTTTGTTCTTAAGAGGCTCCTATTAGCAGCTGATTTTCCAAATTTAGAAGTCTGCCACAAAATTATTTCTGGATTGTCAACTATTAAAGGAGGATTCGGGTCTGGATGGGATCTAGTGTTAATCCTATGTGAAGCCAGAGTGTTTTTTTCCAAAATGAGAGAGGTTAAGGTTTTAGGGACTATTTTTGGGAATTTTACCTCTCACGATGTCTTATCTAGTAAGGGAGTAGGCTTCTAAATTTCTTCAAGGCTGTTTAACATAGTCCTAAAGAGATCTGGGAACCTAGATGAGTAATAGGCCTACTGGGGCTAGTGGAGTCGCCAGGTGGAAACTTTTTAGCTTTTATGAAGGTAAGATATTGGATGGTTCCACCACCATGCTTATTTGTGAAGCCAAACTGAATTTTTTTTTGGGTTTTTCTGAGTTATTCTGGTCTTATAGGTTATGAGAGTGTCCTAAATGTGACTTAACGCTTAGCTAGGGTATTAAAACATACAAATTTCACTCTTATGGCTTGGTAACTAAATCCTTCAAGGTTTGATAAGGCTTTATGAAAATCCTAAGGTTTACTTAGTTTTTCACTGATTCAAAAGGTCCTATCATGATTACCATTTCTTGGTGGTGCTTGAGGGAGGTTACTTATGTTATACTAGACAGTGAGTGTTTTTTTTTGAAGATTTTACTCAATGTCCCACCGTGATCGCCATTATGTTGGTGTGAGTGGTGGGATAAGTCCAGAGGGTGTTCTTTATCAAGTCTAAGGGCCTAAAGAGTTTTAAGAAGTGTTTTCAAACAACTGTATTCTCATTAGGTCCCACCATGATTGCCATTATGTTGGTGTCCCGTGTTTTGATAGTTTGGAAAATCAAAAGACAAGGCAACATCAGAACCAATCTTTAGAGTTCCAAGATCTAGTCCTCCTATTCTCAGAGAGGGATCTCTCAATTGTTTGTTTGCAAAGGTTTATCTTGTGTGCTTTGAGTATTGGTTTTAGACTAGTTATTAAGTGCAGGTGTTTGTTTGTTTGTTTGGTTGAATTGATACAAAAGAACATGAAAGGTCTAGGAAAGATATATAGAGTGGAGAAACATCTATTTCATTGGGCAATGGAGTCAAGAAGAGGTCGTAACACACTCATCAATGGATATGGGATATCAGAGGGAAAATCTAAATTGGCCGCAGGATCCTTTTCTTTTGGAATGAGATGGACATCAATTATTTAGAAAGAGAAAATTAATTCTCAAACAAAGGGAATTTGAAAGCACAATTTGAACAATAAAGAGCTATTTGGTAGACAGGGCTAACCATAAATTCTACAAATCACATCTTTAAGAAAATAATGATTTCAAAAAAACTTTTAAAATGAAATCTAAGATTTGGGGAACACCCTATTTCCTCAAAGATTTTATTTCAAATGACTTAGAAAACATAAAAGATTCACTGATAATTGTAGTCATAGAAGAGGGAACACCTAACACATCTATGATCACAACTATAAAGACCTTTAAGACCACTGTTTAATCAAAGACAAAGGGAAAGATCAGAACATACCTCCTTGAATTACTGTAAACAGGAAACTTCAAAGGGAGACTTCAGTAACAGTTTTTAAGTGGCAACAGACAACCAGGGAAAACCATAAATCTTGCTGAAACCAACTATTCGAACTATTAAGGAAATAAAAAAGCATGAAGACTAAAGAGAGAGGTTAAAGACTCTAAAATACTTTAGCAGAAGAAAACATAAAATAGTGAAGGGTGAACAGGTCTAAGGTGCTCCCAGGAGTCATTTCTTAGCCTAAAACTTTCAACCTACTGTAGTAAGAAATTATGGAACATAATGAAAACAGGGAAAAACATTTAACAGTTCAGAATACTTCACCAATAGCCAAGCTCATGGATCCAATGATAGAGCCTTCATAGTAACAAGAATGCAACAACATCATCAGGGCTTCAAGACTTCAATTTCTTCTTCAACTTCAACAGACTATGTATTATTTCAGAGAGTTCCAATATTACAACTAGTGATCAACCAAAACCAACTCTTCTTCTGCAGTAGTATTTATAAAAGAAAGAGGAGGTGGACTCTGAAAAAATATCTCTAAAAATAATTAATACAGACTTAAATGGCTTCTTGGCCTTTGGGGGCTCAATGAAGCAACTTACATAGGTGTCCTCTGTATAAAATCATTTACATTAACTATTAGGTTTGCTGGAAAGAACTTGTTGACTTCAAGGCTCCTTGTTATCCTTGTAATAACTTCTGCTGACAACTGACCATAAGTTCCTTTGGTTTAAATAACTGTTCAGTTGTATTGATGCAAAATACCTCCTGGTCTGGTGATAACTTCGACCCTTTTTTGATTGCTTTGAGGTTGCAGGTGGCTCTGCGGTGGCTGGGAATTTAATTAGCCTTTGATGTGGCAGCGTATGCTTTCTGTCTGATATAAAAACTCACGATATTCTTTAAACCGTGTTTTAGGCTTATGATAATCCATTTTTAGCCATAATCCCTATAGATATGCCTTCAATTTTCTGTCCTGATATGTTTTGTCTTCGGCACTGATACTTTTATGAATGTGCTTGATTTACTGTGTTTTTTTTTGGTGTGTAGGGCTGCGCAGGGTTGATATGGCATCAAGGCCTCATGAATCACTGATGAAATGTGAATTTGAAATCTGTGGATGATTTTATTTGATGGATCAGAGGCTGGAGGATCGTCACCCTCTGCTTCTGAAATTTCTTCAGACATAGTGAAAAAAACCATTAAACCTTGTAAAAAACGAACAAATATTATAAAATCTATGCATGTGTAGGTTTACTGCTTCAGAAGGAACATGGAGGAAGCATGGCCATTGGATGGCATCATCCAATGGTTGAGATTGATTTAGAGGATTTCATAGGAGAGCGAAAAGAAATTTGAATCGGAGCCGTTGATCGCACAGAGATCGACGGCCGGGAGCGAAGGCAAAAAGTCAAAGCAGAGGAATCAGGGCAATGAATTTTGGGCTGTCGATCTGCAAATCAGATTGACAGTGGAGATGCTTTAATGACCACACTGTATCCTGGTTAACCATCGGGCTTCTTCGGTGAGAGATCACCGTTCGATGAGCGGCCTCAGATCGAACGGTGGACGTCAATATCGCGCCGGGTCCACATCTGATATTTAACGCGCGATGGACGACGGTTTTGTGAACAGTGCTCAGGCCACACGTCAAGCAGTTTATGGAATCGCTGCAAAATGAAAAATATCGCCGCGCGCTCAAAAGCGGTGCGATGAATACCGCGTAGTTTTGCAACGGTGAGTGGTTAGCGGGGACCACCGGGGCGATGGATTGCGCGTCGTCGATCTGCAGATCAGATCGAAGGTGGATAATGCTTTGAACTTCGGATCGGAGAAAAACCTTAGAAAATAATAAAACACAAAAAGTTTCAAAATAACATAAGGTTTCAATATTTTCGGGGGCGAGATATATATATAATATGGTTAGGCGCCCGAATGTGGGGCCATGGGTTACATGGAAAGCCATATGACCGGCGGGTTATGGATTAAGGGCTAATCGGCATTGAGTGATGTGATAAGCGCTTGGAGGGTTGGCGCTCGGTCCCAGCACCAGGGCGCATGAAGGGTAAGGGTTTAAAGACTTAGCCCAAAGGGGCTTAAGTCTACCATATATGAGAAATGCATTTTTATGGATTTTCAAGGATTTTTAAAGGAGTTTGAGGTTTTCGATAAGGCAAGGGAAAGGTCTAAAAACCTTATCAAAGGGATTTTGATGAAGGGGAAAGGGGAGAAACATGAAAATGAGGGTTTTTCATGGGAGAGGAAGGGGTTAAAATGAGGTTAGTTTTTGGAAGAAGGGGGAAAAGGAAAATGGTGCTTGCAGTATTTTTTCTTCATGCAATGACAACAGAACTTTCGAGTTGAAAAGGGGAAAAGTAGTGACGATTACCCAAAGGATAGGATTTTATTAAAAGACTTTAAGCATCAACAATTTTTAGCAATGAAACTTTTTCTTGAAGGCTATCCAAAATCATTTAGCCACCACTTGATATAATAAAATTTATGGGTGGCTAACAGAACTGAAAGTCAACTCTCCTTTGTCAGATATAACAACCTTTCCTTCTCAATTCTGACATCCTTTTGAGGGAGTTGTCGTTACCATCAGTGTTCTTGTAAAAGAATCTAGCTTTTTGCTAAATTGACATACGTTCCAAACCTTCGTACTTTTCCATTGAGAAAATATGGAAACCTCCCTCTATAGGTATAGTTTCCTTTCTTGATTTTTAAAATTGGCATCAATGTAGCCTCTTGTTGTACTTCACTTCCCTATACAGTTTTGCAACCACTCAAATGATACTACTTCCAAAAAAATGTTATACACTCCAAATTTCTCTGCTCTTGATTGAAGTTTTTGCAGGAAGTGTCATTCAAATTCAAATTCAAGATCATGGATTCATAGATTGTATTATTGTTTGGGAACGTGTAACTGATCCCATGGTTTCATTTAGAAACATTCACTTGTTATATGAGAATGCATTCTAATGGAAGAAAATAATTTACCATTATGCTCCAAGCATGTTCCACTTCTATCTAAATTCATTAGTATAAGTTCTATCAATGTAAAATTTTATTTATACCATATATGCCCACAAATGAATTACCTTGTACCCTAGACGTTATGGTTGTTTATTAGATGGATAAAGATGATGCTTTTAATTTCATATTCGAAATGGGTAGTTTTGCATTTATTTTTTCAAATTTACAATTTTTTAATGATAAGAAATAATGAGGACTTCAATCTACTTCAGATTCATCCTCCCCAATATTCCTCTAAACATAAAAAATCAATAAATGTTTTTGCAACTAATTCTTGATCAAATAAAGCAATCATTTTACCTTGAACCCTTACATGTGCAACCCAATCAAGGTGCCTGGAAATACCTTTTTTCCACTATGAAAGGGGTCAAATTATAGGTTGTCTAAAGGTACAAGCCAAAACATAGTCAAGCAGTTATGGGACAACCACTAGATTCAACGAGATGATCCAAAAGATTACACTAGCATTATTGAATGCCTCTAGAAACATTTTTCTAGAAGAGTAATATACATATAGGAGACCTATAAAAATAGATATACTTCATCATATTGAAAGTACAAGTCTGTATAATTATCAAATCACCACACTTAAGGAATTTGATATCATCAATTTTATGTAGCATCATAACAAAGAAAGGATTTCGATGCTAGACTAGATTTCATTTTGAAGAAGAATAAAAAACAATACTTACATTTTGTTGTGCCTTTTATGGCATCCTTGTAGATATATATATATATATATATATATATATATATAGAGTTAAGCTGCTAGGCACTATTGACTTTGGGTAGAAATCTTTATCATTTGAAAGAGAGCAAGTCAATGGCATGACTTTAGATTAACTGTTGGCATTTTATGGACATAAGGGTTTACTAGAATATTGAGAAGATGATAATGGTTGGAACTGTTATGGAGTTCGCACTAATAGGTTTTTCATAAACTACACTATGTCGAATCTTGATAATAGTTTTCATTGTGATATGTGTGGTGAACATCGTGAGTCTGGAACCCTCAATAATAGGTATTTAGCACCTGAATTTTCACCAGCAGAAGTTTCCAGTTCTTCCAAATTATCTTTGGAGATGCCTAAAAATAGAAATGGAGTGGCTACTTGTATTACACCTACTCCAACAATCAGACTCTGCAACTAGGGAATCGTCAACATTGTCCTTACTATATAGGTGTACAAATATTAGGTTTTATAAAAGGATGTTGCTTCATTCAGGAGATACAAAAGGGAGAAAAGGTGTTGGTCGCATTACTCTGTTGGAATATTCTACACCAAAGGGTTCTTCCAGATATGATTCCAATTGGATGATTACAACAAAATTAAAAACCTCTCCCTACAATCTATCTCCCACAAGTCAAGGGTTAATATGTGGAACACCCTCCATGGAAATGATCATTAAATAAAGGAAAGTAGTATGCTTTAGAAACAAATGTTGTGGATGAGGATGAGCATTCACCTCATAAGGAGAAAAGGAACCCAAGCTTGAAGAGATTGCAGATGGAGTGTTCCTAAAGTGAAAAAATGAGAAGGTATAAGTTAAACCAATTCTGGTAAGAAAACACAAGCAGTGGGGAAATAAAAAACATGTCTAATGATCAATGGTAGCAATCATCAATGCACAAAAACAAGTTCAAACTTTTGATCTCACACCATTCAAAAAATGCACCAGATGTAGCTATGTCACCTTAAAGTGGCCATGCTACAAAAACAAGAAAACCCAGGTTTCAACCATCTTGACCTTCTCCAGTTTACAGGGGATCCAATCCTTAATGATTCAAAACCTAAAAGGAGTAATTATAGGCACATTTTTCAAATAATTTCCCTAAAATGAACTCAAATAGTCTGGCCTACTTTGCATTTCTCTTCAAAATCTATTTAGATATTGAATCTTATAAAAAGTAAGTAGTATTTGTTTCTCAAACAAAAATAGAGAAAATCCATCTTATCAAGACATAATTCGACACAATGAGGTTTATTTTTGTGCGAGGAAGAGGACTATTATCAGAAGTGAGAACTCTTAAAGATATAGAGCATTGTTCGTTTCATAGTTTTATGTGTCAAGTTCTGGAAATAAAAGTTTCTAACTTACTAGAACCCCTTTCCTGCCAGAAGGCCATTTGAATACAATATCCACCAATTTCCTTATGCCACCTACCTTTGCAATATCACCCTAAGCGAAAGAAAAAAAACATCAGCTTCATGTGTTATTTGGAAAGAAGGAAGAAAACTTATTATTTGGATGATAGAAAAATGAAGCATTATTTAGTCAAACATCCTAGTTTTTCCAATAAATAATGATGACTATAATTTACATTACACTTCCAATGCATACAATGAGCAGGCAACACCACCAACATGCACAATGAAGGCATGGTTCTTGATAAAGGGGAAAATAAGCATTCAAATTTTCATTTTTATTTTTTAATTAAAAAATAAACAAAGAGAATATAGTTAACACCTTATGTTCTTCTCCTACAGACAGGTTCGACAGTCCCTCGCAGCATCCCCTCAACAACCCCTCTATTAGGGGGCCTATCAAAGGCTATGAAAATTATAATGCCCCCTATAATTGCAACCACTTTGGCAACATCTACATTGACTGGTAAATTTTTTATGGCCCGTAGAAAAACAAATAAAATTCACTTCCGGAGAACCTGATTAAGCCTTTCAACATGTAATTGGAGAAGTGCTCAAGTAGACTAACTCTCCAATTGCACACAACTAACAAGTGCAACTAATAACAATGATTTATTTCACAGAATCATCCATGGAAAACTAAGTTAAGAAATTTGTGAAGAATGCAAGGCAAAAAGAGACCGAATGACCAATAAATTTGGAATGTTGGTTTTAAAGGATCAATCATGAACACGTAAGATTGAGAAATTCATGCAAAGGGAAATGTAACTTTCCTTCATATGGATGTACCCCTCTCGACACGACTTTGCAAGATCCAGAAGAACCCATTTACTACCTTCATCCATTGCAACTTCTTCCCTAGCAGAATCAACAAATACAATATCATCATCAAACATCGCAAGTTCAATGACTTCTCTCCATAATTTAATGAAAACATAACCTTTAAGCTCTCCAAAAGCAGTGACTTGAAAGGCGTAACTAGGATTATATCCCTGTGTGATACATCCACCATTACCAATTTTGGAAGACTCATCCAGATTTGCGAATCCATTGTCCACTTGATTTGTTGAGAACCTACGATAGACAAAAACCTAAGAGAGTCTTGTTTCCTAGCATTGTCTCATCAACATTCATCCAATCAAAGGAGATAAGCTATGAAATATTATGGCAATGCTTGATAATTACCCGTTAGCAACCCCATCCATGTTCCCTAGCCTTGATAGCCAGATCTGCTTAAGCCTTGGACAATAGAGGGTCATAACATCTTATCACATGTTAAGCCCCTATATTAATAGTGTGGTCCCTTATTATGTTAGTCTAACCCCACTTATTGTTATTAGTGTACCCATGTAACCCCCATATTGTTATTATTGTGCCCTTGCATTATTATTGTTAGGTCGGCTAGGATTACATTGTGGCCCCACTAGGATTATATTGTGCCCCCATGGACTCCTATATATAGAAGGAGGTTTTGTTCATTTGTATCATCCAAGAATTGTTCATTCATGTAATGTATTGGAGGTTGCCCCCTCGAAGTGGCTCATTTATAAGGCGTGAATATCTCTTTTCTTCTCTCTTTGGAGCTGGTTACACAACATTTGGTATCACAGCTTTGGGATTCTAGGGTTTCGCTGCTCCAAACAGGTCATCGTGGAATTTTCGCTATAACTTGTTTTCTACGAAGCTTCAGAAGCTGAAATTTATAGGGTGCGAAGCTGAAATATTGAGGAAGGTTGTCTAAAAATTTCAGATCTTGGTTCGCAATATTTGAGGAGATATCATCTGTGGAAGTTAGGTATTTTTTTCAGGCTCATAAACAGGTCATCGTGGCATTTGCGCTATAAATTTTTTTGTACGAAGGTTAAGAGTCTGAAATTCATATGGTGCGAAGCTGAAATCCTGAGGAAATTCATCAAAAAATTTCAGAGCTTGGTTCGCAATATTTTTGGCGATATGATCTGTGGAAGGTAGTGCTTTTTCAGGCTCCTGAATTGCATCTCAAAGAGGTGATCGTGGGAAAACTTCAATAACTCTCTCTCTGGGCATTGGATTGAAGTGCCGTAAAAATTTTTCGCAAGTACACAGACTGAAGTTTCTGGGCTATCAATTTTAGAGACAAAGGACAAAACAGTGACACGTGGCAAGTCGTACAAGTTCGCTCTACTAAACCAGTCCAGAATTAGGTCATTGTGGGAGATTGGACACAACTTTGTCGTGGAGAATCCAAATCAGGTCAGACCTATGGAATTTGAAAGAAGCTTCAGAGATCTACTACAGGGCTGAATTTCAGATATCGAAGATTTTCAACTACAGAGATAATTTAATTTCAATATCGAGCTCCTAAAAGCTAGTAAAAGGTGTGTATTTTTTTCCGAATTGCATAAGTATTGTTTGAAGAATCAAGTGGAATTGATTCCAAGGGCATATTGAAGAATTTTTATCAGTAATGGGTTCTATTATGCATCCAAAAAATAATTCCATACCCATTAAGCCCTCAGAAAGCTATACTATGACGCATGAAGAGGAAGAATTGCAGTATGAGATATCAAAATTACGGTACCAAGTGCAACAAATTTCGATCTTACGAAGAGAAATTGAAGATGAAATAGATGGTTTAAAAGCATAAATGGAGGCTAAGTTGGATGGTTTGAAGGATCAAATAATAGCAAATATGGATGATAAATTAGTGGAAGATCACATCGAGCATCAACAACAAGTTCTCCAACTCTCAAAGGATAACCTAACTTTGGTGCAAAAACAAATGATACAACCGGAAGATCAACATCGCATCAAAAGAAGTTCTGAAGGAGTCACAGAAACAAGAACGCGACAAGTACAATCAATTTCAGATTTTCTCAGCAAGTGGAAGAACTTTCCTGGAGAAGATTCCACATGGGAGGATGAGAATTTTATACAGAAGCATCAAGAAATAATCAAGCGTTGAGGACAACACTTGTTTGAAGGAGAGGGGCATGTTAAGCCCCTATATTAATAGTGTGGTCCCTTATTATGTTAGTCTAACCCCACTTATTGTTATTAGTGTACCCTTGTAACCCCCATATTGTTATTATTGTGTCCTTGCATTATTATTGTTAGGTCGGCTAGGATTACATTGTGGCCCCACTAGGATTATATTGTGCCCCCGTGGACTCCTATATATAGAAGGAGGTTTTGTTCATTTGTATCATCCAAGAATTGTGCATTTATGTAATGTATTGGAGGTTGCCCCCTCGAAGTGGCTTATTTCTAAGGCGTTTATATCTCTTTTCTTCTACTTTTGAAGCTGGTTACACAACATCACACCACTCATTATTTTCTCGCATAAATATGGCCCTAGCTTCAGGATATCAAATCACTAGAGGTGGGCTGCTAGCATGGAAAGTGATGTATCCATGAGGTCAAAACACATCTCTACATTCATCACATTCATCTCCTAGAGTTCCTATGCCTCCAGTTTTATGACCATGTTCCCAGAACTCGCTCCATCTAGAAGCCACAATTTTTTAGACACAGTGGTAGAGTCCAGAGGTATGAAAAATAGCATAAAAACCCTGCAAATGGAGGTGATGCTAGTCCTATCAAAACCCCTACAAAAGGAGGCAAGTTTGGCCTTATCCATATAATTCAAGAGGGAAAACAATGTAACAACACTTTGGTCAAAAGAGTCGACCAGACAACCTATCGGTCCAATCTCGCGTTGTTGTAATAATGACATGTCTCCAACCCTCAGTTTGTTTACTTCCCCTCTTCTTTTTTAGAATTTTTTCGCTACTTTTTGAACAAATTGTCTTAATTTCTAACTTAATGGAAATAATTGTCTTAATTTCTAACTTAAGACGATTAAAATAGTTTTGATTTTTAAATTAAAATAATTAAAATGATAATTTAGGATTTTAAGACAAAATATTAGTTTGGCTTAATAAAAAATTTTAAAGTACCATTATATGTTGGTGATATAATTGTTGTCATTGTTTAATCATTTAGTGCTTTTATCAAAAGTTAAGTAATCTTAGTAATTAACGAGGTTTATTACTAATTATTTTTATTCATAAGGATTAATTTAATATATTTGTGCAGGTGTAAGTCTAAAATAATCCAATATACAATGGTGTCTTTGAGTGAAAATTAAATTATAGAGGGTAGTGATGAGTTTCCTAATTAAAATTCTTGTGATTAGATGGAAAAGTGGCAAATAATATCCATCCAATATGAAAGTAAAATTCAAATAAGTGTATTGTAATGACAACATAATCCTTGTAGCATGATAACATATAAAAAACAAACACATGAACTCAAAGAGCTATAAGATAAGTATATTATAATTCATTTGATATGTGAATGAAGTGTTGGAAATTAAATCATAGAGACACTATACTATGGGATACCCTATCAAGCTGTCGCATGTAGTGGAAGTGCTCTCAAGTATGAAATGGATGAGGGCAGATGATGAGAAGATCTTGACACCTATGTAAGTAAATACACCCTCTAGAATGAGGACTTTCTCCTCTCCTTTATAGAACAGAATAGGAAGAGAGAGAATGTAATCGATGAAAATAGAAGGGGATCAAATTGTGGGTTAAAGGCCTATGTGCTAGATCATTTTGGATGTCAAAATTCCTCTCTAGTGAATTTTCACTCTTTCAAAAACAGGTTTGTTGAAAGCACACATCTGCTCAAAACACTTTGTAGCTAATGTTTTCCCTTTAATTGAAAAATGTGTTTAAAGTATCTTTAGTGAGGCACATGCCTTCTAAAATATGTGTTATTTTAGCACATAATACTCAGGATAGTGCATTAAATGTATGAGCAACAAGTCAACACAACATTGTGGCACTACTTCTCCATGATATCTATTTTTTCCTATTATGAAGTTCCAACCTACTGGAAATAGTTGAGTATGGTGCCCACTTTGTAATAACTTGATGTTTTCCTTTAGAAAACATATATAACTATTGATTGTTTTTGTATGGATGAAATACAAACATTGCCTAGAATGAAACTCCTTGAGCACACCCTCTCCAAGACTGTTCAATATTTGCATGCTTGAAACACGAAATATACCAATAATAATCATTTTTTACTACATCACCTCTCAATATTTACCTTTCTCATTGTAATAATTAACATGTGTGGATGAAACTAGGTCTAATTCGACTTCATGAAGAAAATAAGCCTTGCTAATATGGCTAGGTTGAATTGCATCATGAGGAGTTTCCAAGAAGAGGCTCACATGCAGGGGGTGGGAATAAAGGTCTATTTTCTCTAAAATAGTATGATTCCTAGTGACTAAAATAAAAAAGGATAAGGTGTGTAAAAATAGCAAAAGGCCCTCAAGCAAGGCATCACTTCCTAGGCTATATTAGATCTATAGGCATACTCCAATTTTGAATGAAATACGATGGTGGAATTTCAAATAAATTGATGCCCTAACTATCACACCAAGAGGTAACCCTTGAAGCTCCTTTGACTTGGAGTTTTCTTAAAGGTCTGAATTTTCTAGTTCATCATTCAAAACATGTTATCTTTACTATAAATTATCATTGAATGAGCCTTTACCACAATATATCTCCCAACCCTTAGTATCTTATAGTATTTCTCTAAAAAAAAATTTCATGGAAAGTCACCTTAGCTTCTCCCAAAGCTCACACTTAATTGAATATTTCCATTGAATGAGTCATCCTTGCCTCACTTTGAAGCCTAGTATAAACACATCAATCACATGTGAGGGATTTTAGAAGTTTTGATCTTAGGCATTCATCATTTTTGAATATTCCTAAACCCAAGGTCATTGTTATAGGTAAATTTGGGCATCATCCCCAATGACCTAGTCAAACTGGACATCATCCCCATGACCAATGAAATAGGGTCTATCACCGCCTCATATTTCAGTTGCTATATGCTCTAAGAGAAGAGTAATTCATTCATGGCTTCTATTGTGAGATTTCCAAGGTTTTAAGTATATATTATATCACCTATTGACTCACCAACACAGCCTCTAAAGGGACTAACTACGTTTCATATGCAACATTCTCCCTTCAAGGGTGCACTGCAATGCACTTCTCGACATTCAAGAGTGTGTTGGACACCTCGGAGTGAAATTCTCATTGTTCCGGGAATCTCCACATGGCCAATGCCTTCTAGAAGAGTCCATATGTGTCAGAATTCAAATCCAAGTGTCCATATAACACCACTGAACTTGGAAACATGTCTTTCCTATTCTTAGAAAGTCATTCATTGAGAAAGTAACATCAGTTTCCCTATAAATTGAGCAAAAACCCTAGTGCTAGGAAGGGAATAATTTTGGTAAAGAAATGTTTTTGGATTCTCATTTAAGAGAGTGAAAGTATTGGTATGTTATTGGTATTATGTTGGATGTGATGAGGTTGGGATGATGCTGGAGCTAGCGACAACAAATCGATCATTGGTTGTAACCTTCCCCTTCTACTCTTTAATAAAGATTGTTGTTCATTTTCCTATATATGTGTCTTTATATGTTTCTGTCTCTTATGTAATGGATTCTTGAATGACATATATGTTTCATATCTAATCTATTTGAGTGATTAAGATAAGTAGATATATGTATATTGCATGTGTTTGTTATTCTCTGTTTGTGTTTGCAGGAATCGATTTGGTGTTTTGAGTTGGATTGAGAGCGACATCAAAAGTGACAGAAGGAGAAGGAGAAGCACTTGGATCACAAGTAGGTTCTTATATTATTCTGTGTATCTGATTATGTTAGAGAAAATGATAGCAAAGTCTTTCCTCTGTTGTTCTAAGTGACTATCACCACACTTAGGGAATTTGATTTACCGTAGATCACAATTCCGTATAACCAATTGGCGACTCCGCTAGGGAGTATCCTCTCATTCTTGGTGTTTTAACCTCAACTTATCCTCATCAATAGAATCTATTTTTAGTTATTAGGCATTTGAATGAAATAATTTAAATATAAGTGTGTTTTGTACCTTTCATTTTCAATCACTGTTGCGCCCAACGCACTGTTGGTCAAGACACAGTGCATTGCAGTGCACTGTCTCCCACTCAGGGGTGCACTACAACACACTGTCTTGCACTCAGGGGTGCACTAAAAAACACTGTCTCCCCTTAGAGACTACGTTGCCCCCTCAACCAACCAAATTCCTTTCAAATTTTTTATTTCTCTTATTCTCAGCCATTTGTTTGTTGTATTCTCAATTGTCTGATACCTCTTAGAGACCGGTGAACTTTCCAGATTCTTCCTCCTTTGTAAAGTAAATTTGTGCAATGTCTCTTTAGTGTTTTTATTTATCATTGAAAAATCAAATTCAACATATTTTATTTCTCCATTAGATCCATTTTTTTCGTAAAGGAAATTGTTGTTTCATTCCTCATTTCCTGTAGGAAAATTTGTAGTTCCATTCTTCGTTTTCCTAAAAGAGAATTTTTTGTTAAATTCCTCGTTTCTAAAAGAAGAAAACATCTTATTTTATTGATTTGATGCATATAGTTTCCTTTCTTACATTCACATTAAAGGAGATGGAAATAAAAACATGCACGTGCATATAGTGAATTGTGTGTGTTGCATAGGAACACGTTAGGAAAGAAGTATTTTAGTTTTTTCTCTTTGTTGTTTGCTCTAAAACTAATTGCTCTTTCCCTTAGTAGCTAGTATTTTCATTGAAAAAGCTAAATTGAAAGGTTTACTTATCATTTTAGTTTGAATTTTTAGGAATTTCCATCACATCATTCAGTGAAACTCAAAAGGAAAATTTTTAAACAATCTCAACTTAAAATTTACATCAATTTTCCTAAGAAAGCATTGGAACCATAACAAAAACATTTAGAAGTTCTAGGCTAGATACATGTTCCGACGTCGTAAAACATAGCAGCCACTGCTAACTTGTCTTTGATGCATTCTGAGTGCGATACCTCACTCCACATACGTAAGTATATCAGAGCTCATCCACGTACCTTCGGGTATATAGGGTGGTGTTCTAGTATGAAAAGTATAAGGGGGTTCTCTCATTGTGTGGTTTCACATTAGAAAATGCTAATACAGACTTGGGCCTCCACGTACCTTCGGGTACATTTTGGAGGACAAATTTAGGTTTCTATCCATCCATAGTCAACTGAGTTAACCACCTTGTAACTTGTGATACACATAACACAACATTCAGGGAGATTGCATGCTCGTACTTCTTGGTTCGCCAGGAGGTATTCTGCAGTTCACAATTACTTGGTAAACCTTTTTCATAGAATTACCCTTTTACTTTTTTTTATTTGTTTTAGGTCATAAAATATATCATTCATCATGGAAGAAGAACATCTCTTTCCCCTTCGTTCATGTAGAATAGGACTGACACCACCTTTACCACTGGAAGCCATTTTGGTCGGCGAAGGCGACATCGCTCTTCCAAAAATAGTACTATCAATACCTTTGGTGCGACATCCTCGTCATATATACCAGAGTCAGCTCAAGTTGTTTCTACAAATCTCATTTCATCTACTATTGTCGAGACAGAGTCCTCACAACTACCTATGGTCACGATCCATCTAATGAGTGAGACCATACCTCCCGAACCCGACGTTGTTCAATTGGAAGTTGATCCAGATCCTGTAACTTTTTTTCCAGAACATCTTAATCCCAAAGTCGAACGACTAGAAGTTGTTCCTGTATCTGTCGCCCCACAATATATTGTAGCCATTGAGTCTCCCATATCACCCAATAAACCTCTTGAAATATACTTCAGGCCCGATGACTAAATCCTTCCACCTGATCTGATTTTGATTGAATAAATCCCACAAGACGAAACATATTTAACTCCAACTCATTTTGGGAAGGAGATTTACCTGTACGAGTCTTTTCTTCAATCACCTTACTCTACTTTTTTTGATCCTGTGTCTATTCGAGTTCCCGTAGATCTATTATGGTATACATTTGGTCAAACAACCATTCCTGAGCCAACATATTCGGCTGTACCATCTATTCCAATTGCGACAACACCTGCTCTCGCTACCCTTTAAATGTTCACAACATCACTAGAGTCACATTTATATGGTGGCCCTTTTGTCCCACCTATTTACCAATCTTTAACTGGAACCTTGTCCAGTGCATCCTCAAACCCATGGACTTCACCCATGTAATCATCTGGAATCCTATATGGTTCCTATGCCTTGATCCTGTATTCACATCTTCAATGAAATATCAAGCTGACCCCATCGATTATTCTCCTTGGTGGTCGGTGATACCACATAAATTACCCTCAGATATTCCTGAGTTCAATGGAAACTATGGAGATTACCCGTCAACGCATGTTATGACTTATCATTTATGGTGTTCATCCAACTCCTTAAATTATGACTTTGTTCAACTATGTCTTTTCCAGCGCATGTTCACTAGTCTGGATGCATGCCTATGAGGAAATTTATTTTACTATGTCAACCTCATTAATAAATCAAACAGATTCATGAGGATAGTTCTTTTACTGTGTCAACCTTGTTAAAAAATGAATCAGGTCATCAACATAGTTCCTTTTCTTGTGTCAACCTCAATATATTAAACAAGTTCCCTTGAGGATAGTTCTTTTCCTACGTCAACCTCAATAAATGAAACAAATTCTTGAGGAGAGTTCTTTTACTGTGCCAACCTCGATAAATGAAACAGATTCTTAAGGATAGTTCTTTTACTATGTCAACCTCGATAAATGAAATATAATCATGAGCATAGTTCTTTTAATTTTTCAAGCTCGTTAAAAAATGAAACAAATCCCCTTATGATGAATATTCATTCCATCTAGCTATTAGTAACCAATAGTTTACATAAGTGAATGAAATGAAGCTTGGGGGGCATGTGCTCTTGTAGGGGGCATTCAAGCATGATTTTTTCGTTTCAATATCGTGTAAAAATGAAACCTATATCGAGTCCATTTGGGTATTATTTTCAAGACTCATTAAACTCATGAAAATCCAGAGCTTATTTTTCTATTCTTTTCATTTTTGTAAAACACATGAAAATGCCGAGTTCTTTCTATATTTTCTTGCTTGTAAATTAAATTGAAATTTGGTGACCACAAAGCATAATTTTATCCTTATTTTTCGATCTTTGATAAAAACGAAAAAGGACTTGAAGTGCACTTTTATCTCTTTTTCGAGCTTCGATAATTCAACAAAAAACGAACCCCTGGAGTCTTCATTTAGCTCTTTTTAGACTCTGATTATGTGAAAATATTGTCAAGCACTTGTCTTTTTGAGCTCGTAAAAGTAAATGAAATTCCATCTACTCAGTATAAGTTTAACCCTTTTCTGGACTGAGATGGATTATTTATGAAAAAGGAAAACCTAAGTCAAACATGGCTAGGAGGTTCTCTCAGATATTATTTTCCACTTTTTCAGATCTAAGCGACAAATTTACAAAAAAGGACTCATGGAGTTTTCTTTTGTCCTCTTTTTCAAGCTCTCTAAATATGAAAAAGGATCGGACTGTCACTATTGTTAGGCTCGTTAATACACAAAA
Organism: Pinus albicaulis; assembly: GCA_034641835.2. NCBI lineage: Eukaryota > Viridiplantae > Streptophyta > Pinopsida > Pinales > Pinaceae > Pinus > Pinus albicaulis. The sequence goes on along the minus strand of CM076573.1, from coordinate 788,243,748 downwards.
TAACGACGGGCTTGTCTATCATGGCAAGAATCAAGTTTCATTTATCATTAGACTCATTAAATTATTAAATGGTGATGCATATTAGCGTTAAGGGTTGAATTATAGATCAAGCATATGTTACCCTCCTCAAGCTTGTTAAAAAATAAAGAGGCACTGGTCGACAAATGACCAAGGAAAATTTGGGAAAGTGAACAGAATTTTTTACGGTAGTAGGCCGCTCTTGAACATGACACTTCACTCCATCATCGTGACTTTTTGGGTTGGATAATCTTCTTGACGGTTCATTCATACCTATGTTTCATCATACCTTCACTTCAATTTTGGGTCAATGCTGCCAATTCATCTCAGTGTCGCCGATATGTTCAAGAGAAGTAATCCAGTGAATACTCATCCTTCTGCAATACTCATTAAGCCTTCATTTTAATGATAGTCATCCCTGAAAATTGCTATATCAAGTCACATTTTTTCTCCAAAATCAGTAACTCTCGTTTCATGATAAAGTGGCTTCCTGTCGACATCAGCTCATCATCCAAGAAGTTTACTTAGAAACATCATCTTCCAGTACCTTGAAGTTTGCCTCAACATTGCCAAGTTTCATGCTTCCAGAATTTTTGACCGAAAGATTTTGTTTGGGGTTCAACATCAAATCATCTATTCACTCCTTGAAAAATGTACTGTAGTACCTTGAGAACCATTGACATCAATGGTGGTTCTCTCACGTTTGTTGACAACTCACATAATTGGCTGGTAATCAAATGATGTCTTACCATGTTTGACTACAAATCATATATTCACATGGCTAGACTTGTACCTGAACGATCGAGTGAACAAGATAAGAAGACCCCAAATCTAGTTTCAACCATCCGGGCTGTGATTTCAGGATTGTTGTACACATCATCTATACGGTGACTTTACATACAGATCATCATCTGAACATGGGCTATATATGTAGGCGTGTCTGTATTGGGAAACATTCCAATGTAGACAAATTTATGAACTCTGTACATGTTATTAGATAGTTTATGTGCTGAACATGGGAATTCCTCCCTCAACAATTCATTATCAAGAGGAAATATCATGATGTAATGTATTCTAATATTGATGCAGGTCACCACTCTGCTTCAATTCTAGCCCATCACATTGTAAAGCATCTCATCCAAATATTATTATTATTATTTTAACTTCATGCTTTAGGGGGAAGATGTTATAGGTCAATTTTGGTATCATCCCCCATGACCTGGTCAAACTGGAAATCATCCCGAGGACCAATGAAATAGGGCCTATCATCCCCTCATGTTTTAGTTTCAATATGCCCTAAGATAAGAATAATTCATTCATGGCTTCTATTGTGATATTTCCAAGGTTTTAAGTATATGTTATATCACCTATTAACTCACCAACGTAGCCTCTAAAGGGACTAACTATGTTTCATATGCAACATCCTCCATTCAAGGGTGCACTGCAATGCACTTCCCGAAATTCAAGAGTGCGTTGGACACCTGGGAGCGGAATTCTCATTGTTCCGGGAATATTCACATGGCCAGTGCCTTCTAGAAGAGTCCATATGTGTCAAACTTCGAATCCAAGTGTCCATCTAACACCTTTGGACTTGGAAACATGTATTTCCTATTCTTAGAAAGTCATTCATTAAGAGACTACCATTAGTTTCCCTATAAATTGAGCACAGATCCTAGTGCTAGGAAGGGAAGAATTTTGGTAAAGAAATGCTGTTGGATTCTCATTTGAGAGAGTGAAATTATTGGTATGTTGTTGGTATGATGTTGGAGGTGATGAGCCTAGGATGATGTTGGAGCTGGTGATAAGAAATTGATCATTGGTTGTAACCTCCCCCTTCTACTCTTTAATAAATATTGATGTTCATTTTCCCATATATGTGCCTTTATATGTTTCTGTCTCTTACGCAATGGATTCTTGAATGGCATCTATGTTTCATATCTAAGAAATTTGAGTGATTAAGAGAAGTAGATATATGTATATTGCATGTGTTTGTTGTTCTCTATTTGTGTTTGCGGGAATCGATCTGGCATTTTGAGTTGGATAGAGAGCAACAGCAAAAGCGACAAAAGGAGAAGGAGAAGCGCTTGGATCACAATTAGGTTCTTCTATTATTCTGTGTGTCGGCTTATGTTAGGAAAATGATAGCAAATTCTTTCCTCTATTGTTCTAAGTGACTAGCACCACACTTAGGGAATTTGATTTATCCATAGATCACAATACTGCATAACATCCATCTTTCGCTCAAGCCTTTCTTGGAGAGTCCTTATTTTTCTTCTAAAACAAGAAACCTATTATCTGATCCTCTTCTTTGATTTGGCATTGGAAATCACATTGTGCATCGTTATTGATCTCATCATTCTAGTGATTTCCCTATATTGAGACTCCTCCCACATTAGGGGAATTTTGAGGTCTAAAATGGGCCTCCTAAGGAAATTATAAAATAATAGTGGAAATAATAAAATAAGGTTTGATGACATCATCAAATTTTAGAGGGAAAAAAGAAAAAACTACTTTTTTAACTCGTATTTTCAATGTATCTCCCAAATTTTTTACTTAAATTTCGAGTGGGAGTACTTGTTGGATGCAAAATTTAATTCCTCATCTAAGGGGTACCCATGTTGCATACTTTCGATGGAACATGACACACAAAAAATGATAAATACATGAAAAACGTGATTGCAATCACGTTTTTTCATGTATTTCTCTTTTTTCGTGTAGCAGGGTCCATCGAATATATGCAACATGGGTACTCCTTATATGAGGAATTAATTTTTTCATCCAACGAGTACTCCCGCTCGAAATTTGAGTAAAAACTTTGGGAGATAAGTTGAAAATAGGAGTTGAAAAAAGTAGTTTTATTATTTTATTATTTTATAATCTTTTTACCCTTTTACTTAAAAATTGATGAATCATCTCTGATGCTTTCCATCATCATCTTGAATCCTATTGGTTCTTATAAAGTTTATTTTGGTTGTACATTTTTCTTAGGAGGCCCATTTTAGACCTTAAAATTCCCCAAATGTCAGTGAAATTTCATAAAGACCAGGGGACATTGAATGAGGTGACAATGGGTGCTTGTCCCATTGTTTCCACTTGATCTAGTAGTATTACCTTTGGAACCCCTCCAAGGACCCTTGCTAAATTAAGCGTTAAAATTTTTCAAAAACAAGTATAAAGCAGATGGCTCACTTGATGCGAATAAAGCTAGGCCAGTGGAAAAAGGTTTTGCACAAAAAGAAGGGGTTGATTATGAGGTTAATTTTTACCCCATAGAAAAATGGGCTACCATCTGGACACTCTTTTCCCTAGAAAGTCAAAAAGTTGGAAAGTCCATAAAATGGATATAAAAACTTCTTTCTTGAATGAAGATCTGAAAGAGAATGTTTTTGTGTCCCAACCATAAGGATTTTTTGTGAAGGGTTAGGAACATAAAGCATGCAATCTTGTAAAATCCTTGTATGGCCTTAAGCAAGCACCACAAGCCTGGTATAATTAGGGTTTAGGGGAATATGGGCTTAGGGGTTAAAGGTTTAGGGTTTATGGGTTAGGGGAATAATGAGTTATTGGTTAAGGTGTTAGGGATTGGGGTCTTAGGGGTTAGGGGATTTAGGCGCATTTAGGGGTTAGGGGAATAATGAGTTAGTGGTTAAGGGATTAGGGATTGGGGTTAGGGGAATAATGAGTTAGTGGTTAAGGGGTTAGGGATTCTGGGATTAGGGGTTAGGGATTTAGGCACATTTAGGGGTTACGGGAATAATGAGTTAGTGGTTAAAGGATTAGGGATTGGGGGCTTAGGGGTTAGGTGAATAATGAGTTACTGGTTAAGGGATTAGGGCTTAGGGGCTTAGGGGTTAGGGGATTTAGTAGTTAAGGATTTTAGGGGTTAGGGATGAGGGGTTAATGGGTTATGGGTTAAGCGTTAAAGGTTTAGGGGTTTGTGGGTTTAAAGGTTTAGAGGTTTAGGGTTTAAGTGGTTAAATGTGTTAGGTTTTTAGGGGTTTAGGGGGTTAAATGGGTTAGGGGTTTGGAATTAGATTTTAAGGGGTTAGGGGTTAAGGGTTTGGAGGTTTAGGGTTTAGGGGGTTAAATGGGTTAGGGGTTTAAGGGTATAAGGGGTTAAATGGGTTAGGGTTTAAAGGGTTAGACATTTAGGGTTTAGGGGGTTAAATGGGTTAGGGGTTTAGAGGTTTAGGGGGTTAGGGGATTTAGTAGTTAATGATTTTAGGGGTTAGGTGCCATTAGGGGTTAATGGGGTTAGGGTTTAGGGGGTTAAATGGGTTAGGGATTGGGAATTAGGGTTTAAGGGGTTAGGGGTTAAGGGTTAAAGGTTTAGGGTAAAAAGGGGTTAAATGGGTTAGGGGTTTAGAGGTTTAGGGGGTTAGGGGATTTAGCAGTTAAGGTTTTTAGGGGTTAGGGGTTAGGGGTTAAGGGTTAGGGGTTAGAGGTTAAGGGGATAGAGGTTTAGGGTTTAGGGGGTTAAACGGGTTAGGGGTTTAGAGGTTTAGGTGGTTAGGGGATTTAGTAGTTAAGGATTTTAGGGGTTATGGGTTAATGGGGTTAGGGTTTAGGGGGTTAAATGGGTTAGGGTTTTAGGGGTTTAGGGGCTTAAATGGGTTAGGGGTCGGGAATTAGGGTATAAGGGGTTAGGGTCTAAGGGTTTAGAGGTTTAGGTTTTAGGGGTTAGGGGTTAAGGGTTTATAGGTTTAGGGTTTAGGGTTAAATGCGTTAGGGGTTTAGAGGTTTAGGATTTAGGGGGTTAAATGGGTTAGGGGTTTAGGGTTATAGGGGATTAAATTGGTTAAGGGTTGGGAATTAGGGTTTAAGGGGTTATAGTTTTAGGGTTTAGGGGGTTAAATGGGTTAAGGCTTTAGAGGTTTAGGGGTTAGAGGATTTAGAAGTTAAGGATTTTAGGGGTTAAGGGTTAGGGGTTAATGGGGTTAGGGTTTAAGGGGGTAAATGAGTTAGGGTTTTAGGGGTTTAGGGGGTTAAATGGGTTAGTGGTTGGGAATTAGGGTTTAAGGGGTTAGGGGTTAAGGGTTTAGAGGTTTAGGGTTTATGGGGTTAAATGGGTTAAGGGTTAAGGGCTTAGGGCTTAGGGGTTGGGGGTTAAGGGTTTAGAGTTTTAGGGTTTAGGGGTTAAATGGGTTAGGGGTTGGGAATTAGTTTTTAAGGGGTTAGGGTTAAGGGATTAAAGGTTTAGGTTTTAGGGGGTTAAATGGGTTTGGGGTTTAGGGGTATAGAGTGTAAAATGGGTCAGGGGTTGGGGATTAGGGGATTAAGGACTATGTGGTTGTCGAAAACATCTTCACAACGTGCCCTATATATTTAAAATAAACTGTCGCTATTGCGACGTTAGTTGACAAGTTCAACTTTGACTTTGTCGGTATACCAATGCACATAACATGGGCGTTGCTCTAGGGACGTTTTCTTCTATTACTGTCCCTATTGTGACACCCTAGCCGAGTGGGTCACAATAGTGACACTTTTTTTGTAGTGTCAGAAGAGCGACAAAGTCGCCATCAGGGTCGCAAGAGCGACAACATGTGGTAGGATTAAAAAAATTGAGAAAATTTGGGGAACTTTCTAACAATACGTCAAAAATGTCGGAACTAAAGTGTCAGAAAATTGACCATATGTACTAGTGCCAGAACCCAATTCAGGACCGCCTAGGAAGAAGACTCTCTTGGGAAGAGGATCACAAGATGAAGTAACTTAGAAGTTCACCTTATAAATTAACATAATAACCCCTATCATTACACACGAGATTCATCTCAATGACATTAAAATTTCCATAGTATCGACTTAGAAAATTCATCATTAATATGATTATGGAGAAATTCCAATTTTGTAACAGATGATAACTAATGTTTTGAGCATGAAAAACTGGAAGAAATATCATTGAATGATGTTGTAACATGTACCCTGACATGTTTCTAAAGAATATCCCGACAACCAAGTACAATGTACAATCTAAGCGGGGGTAATTGCAATGTTTTCAATAAATGGGGAATGATAGAGAAGGGAGATATAAGGGGGAGAAATTTGTAATGAAAAATATGATTTTTATAATCATATTCTAATGTAAATATAGCATGAATTAGGTCATTATGATCCTTAACATGAAATCAATTATGGGATGGGACATATATTTCTTGATCATTTATCACCATTTCAACTTCGTCCCGAGAGAAAGGTTGGTTAGCCATCATATTTTCTTATGTATTATTGATTTTGAGAATGTGATGAGAGTTCCTAGAGTTAAGACTTGTCATTAGACTTCTTATTCTTTGAAGCACATTAGAAAGAGAGTTATCCTTTGGGTTATTTTCATTGTAAAATATTGAATTATAATTAATGAGTCTCCCAAGATAATTATGTCCTTCACATCCTTGTCTTTGGCTAGGAATAAGCCTTCCAGAAGATTGTACATATGTGCTTGGTTGTTAGATATTATTCCTAGTCCACATGAGAACTATTCTTCAATTATTCTGTTGGGATTGATGAGAATACCTCCCCCTCCTGACACCCCTGGATTTCTTTTATAATCCCCATCAAAATACAAGACCCATTTATGCTACTGGTTCTTTCAGTCCTCCATTTCCAGTTGAGACAAGTGCAATTTCTAGTTAGAATAAAAATAATGGGCTTGGAGGCCTTTGTGTTTGTTGATAATTTCCTAAGTTGTAGATCTATTTACATGGTTATGTATGATTGTTTGACGTCTTCAAGTAACTATCACTATGTGTAATTTCCATTATTTTATATTTTATGAATATCACATATATTTGTGGCTTGAAGTCCGTTAAAAGTCTATGGTTAGTATTTTGTATGGTGTGATGTATTAGTAGATTTGATGGAGTTTCTTTGGAATCCATTATGTGGTTTAATATGATGTTGTTTTATATGAATTTATAGTGAAATACTAGCTATGATTTACTTTGTTGCATGACATTATTTCAAGTTTGATTGGTTGATCCATGGAATGTATTATTGTTACGTATGAAGCCTTAAATGATCAACATTGGGAAGGGTTTTCTTTCTATTGAATGTTGTTTTTTTAAGAAATGTGAGACTTTAAGGAACGATTGGGAAAATTCCTTGAAATTATTATAGTTTCTAAGTCTGAGTATTGCAGAGAATCAGAATCAGTATTGAGGATTGGATAAGTCCTTAGCAAGGTTTGTATCTAGGCCGAATGTGTTCTATTCTTGGTCGATGTATTCGAGAGTCCAAACATCTAGCTATTTTTCACTTATACATTCTTAGGAATGCATTGAATTTGAAATGTTTCATGTATCTTGCAAAGGAAGTAAGTAAAAGGAATATCTGGGTTAGGCATGATAAGAGATCCTAGTGGCTTTAAATTGGATTGATTTAAGTGAAGGATGCATCTGGGATCTAAGACGTCTAGGGTTTAGGGCATGTCACAAATTTGTGAAGCCCTAGGTGTGGGCTAGAGCTGAATTCCTTGAATGTTTGGCACAGAGATCCAAAATTATGAGGTTTGAGAAAGATGCCACTTAGGATTTGTAATCAAATAATTTAACAAACTATCTTAAATTATTCCCAAATAATTTTTACATCAAACTCGACTAAAACACTAGGACTCACCTAAGAATTTGATGAAGAATTCCACCCTAGCTTGGGGGTCAGGTTGGAGGGAATTTTTTTTCTGACCATCTATGTTTAGAAACACAAATGAGTCAGTGAGACAAAAAAACCTCCTAGGATGAAAATTTTCACCAAAATAATAGGCTTACCTAGGTTTTTACATACATTCAAGGTATTTCTAGCATCATTTAAATTACACAACTTACATAAAGAGTTTACAATGACACATAAAATTGTTGATGGTTTATCTGATCCTATTGAAAAAATTGATACTTCTGATTCCTTGGGAACTTTGAAAAATAATGTGCAACATTTGGTTCCATATGGAGACATGTTGCTTCCTAATATAATGTGAGAACCCCATAATATTGCATCCAAAAATAAGGAAGTCCATCAAATAGATATCCATTCAAAATCAAAATCTTCATGTATACATAGAAAATATTGTTGGAATAGAAACATATATTCTAATAAGAAATATAAAATACAAAATATAAATGTGTGAAATAAAACTATATAATGAAGTAAAAGGAATTATGGCTAGAGATAGTATACAAAATTATGCCCTATGGCATCATATGTCATCGATGAGGCACAATCTCGGGCATTTATCCACTGACTAGTAAATCAATGGGCTACTTCTCAAATTCCCCTTGTTGAAATTTGATCCTCTTTGGGAAGTCTAGTTGCTCATCATTGTGTTGCATATATCTATCAAAAAGGATTCAATTTATCTTTTTCCTTGGAGGAGGGGATAGGCGGTGGAATTAATAAAAATTACATACTGGTAGAAAAAACTCTGACTCGAAATGAGGCAAATGCTCCTTTTGAAAAACTTCTTCATATTTTTCCAATTTCTATGGGACTTCCACATGATACCTCCTCTCCACTTCTTTGTACAATTTTACTATGCCATTTTTTGTTGTTGGAATAGTGGCATAAGCTAGATCCATCTGAATATAACCATCTAGATTGGTTTCAAACTTCCTAGAAAGAAGCATTCCCCACACATATGGCGCATCAATCACTGCTATTTCCATGGTGATTATCCTGTATGCATAATCAGTTAAGGTGACCTTTAGATCTTTTAAAACACTAAGGAATTCAAATTCTCTAGAATAGATAAAGAAAATGTTATGGTAAGGTATAGATATTATCAAATTCAATTTTTCTGTAAATTTCTTATTCATAACATTCGTAGATGCAACAGATTCAAGCATACAATTATGAAGCAATCGATAATTTATGTCCAAAGTAAGAAAGAAAATTTTATGGTGTTCATTGGTCATATAACAGTTAATATATTTTAACTTAATCTCTATGTCCTTAGCATTATCAACATTTCCCTGTTGAGCCATACCAAAAACCCTAAAGAAAGATGCTCTCTAAGATGGAACCTTTCAAAGTTCAAGTACTAGGATAGACATTATTGTTATTTATCCATACAACCTAATCCATGTTCAAACCCGATTTGTATCTTTTGGCAAGAACTTTTTTATTATGATTTGTCCCTTTACCCTTCCGCTGGTAGGTGTAACCTTTGCTTTTAGCAATTTCTAGAATTTGTTGTTGAGATGGATTTTCACCATATGCCTAAGTGATGGGGTATTTTTCTTCATTGAAAGTATTGATGGAAAAATTTGAAGATATCATATCAACCCAATGGCTATAATTAGATTTATCTTGATTTTATTTATTATCCTGTTGATTCCTACTTTCCTCCAAGATCCTTCTAGCAAATGCACATGTACTCTCATGAAAAATCTCACAAGGTCTATAGAAAGGGATAGGCTCATCAATCATATTGGCAGACTCAAGTGGTGTAGGAGGCCTTTGATCACTTGGGGAATTCCTTCTTAGGCATGGATTTTCATTATTACCCCTGTTATTATTATTGTTTCTAGGTGGCATACTGTTCATCTGGAACCTTTCCATTTGTATCAATTGATTATGCATCTCACATATCTATCTGGAATGTTCAACTTTCATTTCTCTAACCAATCGGGTCAATTATTTTACTATTTTTGAATCTTCTTCTTTAACTTCCTTCCCTTTAGAATTGAATTAAGCTCTTTCAAAACCCGACATTTTTTACTTTCCTAAGGCTTTTTGGTCCTTCTCCAATCCTTCAGTTGTTCTTTGGGAAGCATATAGAGTAATGGGGTGAGAATTTATTTTCTCATATTGAACTTATACATGGTAAGCCTCAAGGTATTGTTCCAAGACTTTCTTGTCGGGAGGTTTTTAGTCCTAAGTCATATAATTTAAGATTTTTTTGAATCTTTGGCTAAAGTCTTCCACCGTATCATTTTCTCTTTTCACTAGTAAAAAATGGCTAATTAGTTACTTAAAAAAGGACTAAAATTTGCATATAAACAACCATTTTTCAGTCGATGACGAGTAGTAGCTAATTTACAATATCTTATAACACGACAAACTTTTAGTTAGTTTTAGCTTAGTCATTAATTTGTTGTCTCAATTTCATCATATAGTAGTATATTTAGTCATAAAGTTGTTCATTAATTTAGTCATTGATTTAATCACTAATTGCCATAATTAATGGCCAAATATAAAAAATAGTATATTACTATATGATCACCTAAGAAAACCATTTTTCCATCTTTCTAGCTTTAGCCCAATTCACATTCAATTAAAATATATTTATTTAAATTATTTTTTATTATTATATTTAAAACAAGTTATTAGTTTTTTCCTTAACTTTTGATTTGAATTACTGTAATTACCTTTGTTATATGTACCAACCTAGACCTATCTTAACTTAGAATCTACCCAATAAAACCTTAAGACATTTTAAAATTTAATATTTTTTAAATATTATACATAAAATCCATATTAAGAATGGAATAAATTTCACATCTCCTTCACAATAGAAAGTAAAAAAAAAAGATTAATTATTTTATTTTTCTCTATGTACAATTGGTATTATAAAATTATGATATTTATAATTGATAGTAAATTTATTTTTTTGTTATTGGGGGAGGCATGAGAGGAGGGGATCTATTTAGCCTTGAAGGAAAAATTGTATCGCAATATGCATAAGGAATAGGCCTAGCAACAAACAATCGAGTTGAGTATCTCGCTCTGTGGAAAGGATTGGAAATAACTATTGCAAGGAAAATTCCTAGACTTTAATTTTTCAGAGATTCAATGCTTGTTATCCTAGAATTGACTAAGTCTGAGAAGATGATATGCTCTAATTCTTCTCCCTTGCTTGTGAGGACCATTTTTCTAACTCTGAGTTTGAGCAGTTGGATATGTTCCATGTGTACACACAATTGAATTCGATGGAAGATGCCCTTGCTAAAAAAGGATATGCTCTAGGTCAAGGTAGGTTGGAATTGGATCACAGTCTTCTCAATTTTCTTATTCCTTAGTTATGAGTGGATTATCAAGATGCAATGAAGGAAGCTTGGAATTGATCCTTATTTTTTCATTTTCTTACGCATTTTTCAAATCCCAAGAAGAATTGATCCCTCTATTAAATTTGTCATTATGGGGGAAATATTTCATATTTTTTCATGGCCATGTTCTTCTCCCTCATTTTGTCACATGGCTTGTCTTCAGATCTAGATGGGTCTCATTATATGAAGGCCTCTCCTTTTCTGACCACAAATCCTTAATGTTCCTCCTTGGTGTCATGTCCTTTTCTACAAGTGGGATTTTACATTAATTCGTAGCATTGAGCATGTTGTCTATTTAATTTATTCTTAGTGGGAGTTGTTGTGGATTTCATTGGCCATGGAATTCAATTTATGGAGTGGTGGGAAGGATTTAATTCTGATGTCCGATGGTATTCATCAACTGCTAATTGTGTGGGTAGTATAGTATTTTGTGTCGGCTCCAGAAATTTTATTGCAGTTTGGTTCATGCCATGGCTGTAGTTCTGCCTATTTATTGAGAGAATTGACCCCTTAGATTAATCAAGTTCTATTATTGCATGCCTGTATAGGAGTGTGAGAGTTCTTACCAAAGAGATAATTTGTTGGGCACTGGGTCTACGCTTAGAGATGGAATACTATTTGGTAACTTAGGAAAATATTAATGCCAATATGATTTTAGATAGGTTATTGGAAGTAACTCAAACACTTTTGGCCTCTATTCAAAAGTTAGAGGATTTGGTTGAAAGACAAAGGTGTTTCTTTAAACTCTTTATAGAGGCTAAGTTTCCCAAGCACCACAATGATATGAAGGAGTTGTTGGAAGGTCTGCATGAGGATATTCATTCTCTAAGTTCTCATGTATCAACCTTGAAGATCACCAAAGTGGGCGACATGCAACAGGACTTGGGTGGAGTTGGATCTGGCGCTACCATGGAAAGGAAGAGAACTCATCGCTCAAGGGAGTTTGGAGATGTTGGTCAAGGTCTTTGTTGAAGAATGTTTTTTTCTGGATAATGTCCAATTTAGTATCATAACTTTGTTTCACTATGCTATTATGTAAATGATTTTTTGTACATGGGATTTTTTGTAGAGTTTATAGTTGTCATGTTTTTTTGCATAAGAGGGATTTGTAGCTAGAGCTGGCAACCATTTTAAATGGACTGTTGATGTCAGTAATTTTGTATCAGATTTTCTATGCAAGGGTTGTGATACATATTCGAGATTTTAATAGTATAAAAAACCCTTACCATTTACTTTCTATATATATAATGTTACATATCAACTCAACATACCATGAATTACACAGTATGTATTATCAATAATATTTTTTTTACATGTTATTTTTCAACTCCATATTAAGTAACAAAGGAATTACATATCTCCCTTATACTAAAAATGTATTTTTATTTTTTATTTTACTTTCAATTATTTTATCTCTCCATATAAAGTTTTATGTAAAATATGGTGGAAATTGAAGTATTTTAATTATTTCCAATATTCATTTTCTTTTTTTATTAGTATTTTTTAATTTGTTAATGTAAGTATTATTTTATTATTTTTAAATGTAACTTTACATGACAACATATCCCTCATCCATGCAATAAACTTGATCAACCAACTGTGACATCCATGAACACTTTACAAAATTTCGCTGTGTTAAATTTGTTCTTTTCCATTTTTACCATTCTTTTATAAACCTTATTAACTATGGCCTAGTGGAAGGCCTAATGAACACCATGATTGGTTAACAATAAGACTTAGTTGTTAAGGAGACTTATATATATATATATATAAAGTTAGGTCAATTGGAAAAAGGACCCCTCTCGTTCCTAGATAAAGGAAATTCCAAGAAAGGCAGAGCATTCTTTTTTCAAGATTCAGACTCTTGTGGATGGAAAAAGGAAGTAGCCAAAGGAAGAGGGGAAAACTGATTAAAACTGGAAACCTGTCACAGGACGTTATGCAAGTGAGAAGAATGTTGCAGAATTATTAAGGAGTTCTTGAACAAGACCTTGGGCCAATGGAACCCTTAAAATATTTCTGAGCAATTGAGATTTCAAACTGGACCTGGTGTCTTAAGGTTTGGATATCTAACCTATACTATCTAGGCTAGTTTAATATTCCAAATTGGGAATAGCTACACTATTGGGAATATCTCAAGATATTACCAATGTGTAAATCAGAAATATATAAACATGAGTTGGGAAATAGCAGTGAATGCATTAATGCAAGAATGCCGGAAGATCCACATAACCATTACATTATATTATAGCAGAAAAAATGTGCACATGATCTTGAGGAAATGAATTCTAAAGATAGGCAGTACAGCCTCAATGAAACATATACATGATAAATGGAGAAATGCTACTACATGCAAGAGGCCCTGGCTATGACAGCATATTCTATAAAGGATAACTACTGAAAAATAGTGTCAATACACATATATGACAATATATAGCTCAAATAAATAGGGGGAGAAATATCTCGACCCCTGGAAACAACAATACACAATCCTTAGAAGGATTGGCTGAAATATACACAAAATGGAAAATCTGCAGAAATTTCGAAGTTGCTGGGTAGCAGTTGCAACTTAGAAAATAGATATGGATGAAGATAGATGATGATAATGAAAATTATGGCTGAATCTCATCCAAAGGATCTCTCAGGTGAAAGTCTGATCCAATACCTGAAGATCTCACCCTCCAAAATAGTGGAGCAAGTCCCCACTGCAATTGCAGTCAGAAATAATGCAGTCTAGAGAAGGGATTGTGTTTTTGGTGAAGGGACGTGCTTGGCCTGATGCCAATGATATGAAATAAGCTCCAGAATATCCCTCACTAACCTCCCAGAGGAATAGAAGCTCCCTCCTCTGAAATATGAGGCAAGGAGATGGTGTTGCGGAGTCCCCCACTGCAGCACCCTGCAACACAACGCAGCTCTCAACAGAAACTGTGTTGTATCTTAAGGAGGATGCTTTGGCCTTGAGCCAAGATATGTGGAGAGTGAAGAAAAATCCCTCAAGAGGCCTCTCAAGAAGGAGAAGAAATACTAAACAGGAATTCCCCGGCAATTCTTGCTAAACAACAAAAGAATGCACAATGTTTACATAAACAATGAAATCAATAATCCATAGCATGAATAACAATGGCTACTTTGCCCTCCTTTTAAACAAGTGAAGGCTCTCTCTCCATGGGTCCCACTCATTAGGGTTTCCTCCACCAAATATCCTTCATTGCGATGTCTTCTAAAGTGATCCACTCCTCCTATGGGAGCATTGTTGACTTGGTCAAACATGACCTTGTCTTCATGTATTTACCCCTTTTCACACTTGAGGGTGCAAAATAAGGCTACTCTGATGATTCCTTTCACATAATGAGGGAATTTATTCATTTTTTCCATAAGAATGGGCCTCCTTACCCATTTATTTAGCTGATAGGTGATAAAATCAAAATTTTAATATTCCATTTAGCTATGAGCTAAAATGGGAATATTACAGTCCTCCCCTCCCAAATGTTGCTTGTCCTCAAGCAACTGCGAGGATAGAAATGGAAAATCTCCACCCAAGGCATGGAATCTGAAATGTGTTGAGAAAAATCTTCCCCAAATGAATCCTCCATCCCCCAAGCAATCATCCATACAAATTGAGTTACCTCCCAACATGGCAACTCCTGACAAACATCTTCCACCTTTGGCTTCTGCAATATAGGTGGGCTGAAAATCTGATCTTGGTAGACAAAATAGCCTACCTCACGCTGTCCTCCTCTCCACTCAGGATAAGTGTAGATTATATGTTGATATTGGGCTGCAAAAATGTTGCCCTCAAGTGGCAAAATGAAGACTAGACCTCCAAGGATCTCTTCTCTAGTGTTATGAAAAAATTTGTCCCAATCCATCTCATATGTGATGAGTTGGAAATCACCATCATATGGAATCCAATCAATCATATGGCTCACCTCAAATGGAAACAAGTGTTTTGTTGTAGTGGCCACATGTCCTCTCATGCTCCCATTAGAACATGTAATGCAAATAATGTGGGAGATTTCTCCCCCAAGGGACACATCCAGCCAATGTGCCATTTCCCAAACATGCTCTCAACAAACATAAAGACAACAACAACATAATGAACCAAAATGAGAACCATGATTGTTGTCATGTGTAGCAAGGGAGAAGGAAAATGGTCCCTCAATTGTAACCAATGCAGTTTGACCCTTAGCTGCAAAAGAGTGTGACAAAAAGTGTGGCTTCTCGACCACTTGTTTGTTGTCCTACTCTCCTCAAATGTATGGAGAAAGTGCATGATGTATGGTGCAAGGTGAGTATGTCCTCCAAAATACATTTCAACCCCAAGTCCTCCTAGGGGGTGGTCACCAATAGTGCTCATGGCCTCAAGTAGACCATGGGTCTAGAAAAAAGAATGCTCCTCCTTGGAGCAACATCATGTACATATATGGTTAAGGGATGAATATACAAATCATCATGCAAATAAACAATACCCTCACCATAAGTTTTTCTCATGCAAATGGAGTGGCTCAAAATTGAGTCTCCTCTCATCCTCAAAGAGAAAAGAGGTGGATGTGCTAACTCCTCCATATGCACATGATCTCTGCATCTCCTCACATGTTGATCTGTCAATATCATGCAAACAAGATGATCTTGGGAATACTCCACCAGCAACCTAGAGCTCCAACATGGATCTATCCTCCATAGTGACAGTGCTGATTATTCCTCTTTGACATATGGTCATCTCTTTCTTTGCCGTCTCCCATGCCAAAGATGCAAGTTGTAAGGCTGTTATCCTTCCCCCACTGCTTCTTCCGTAGCGCAGAATCTGAAATGAGAGTGGGTACAAATTATGTTGAGAGAATGTGTCTCTCCTCCCTGAGTCTACCCAAGACTCTCAGTGCTGTAAATTTGTCTCCGAAGGTCTCCACCCTCCTGAAGTCAATGAGTGGTGCCCCATCATGTGAAGCATCCATCCTCCTTTTCTGGTCTAGTGGTCTCCCTGGAAAAATGTCTCCATGCAATGAGACACTCTCAACAAGAGATGACTGAATATATGAATGGAGAAAAATCTCCATGCTTCCACTGTGCAATCCAATCACCTTCTTAGGTGCATCAAACTCATAAAATAGACAGGGATGTGCACTCCTCATTACATCATGATGGTCATCCTCTCTATCCTCTCCTTGTATCTCCATGGTTCCACACCTACTCCACAATGGCACATGAATTGTGACTTGATCTCCACACATGAGATCCCGGGGACTTCCTTGCAGAGATGCAAGAATCCCTATACCTGGAGCAAGAGCTCCTCCTTCCTCTGCATGAGGCACTAGATAATCTCTAGGTGGCACAGCACTGTTGCCCTTAGCCTCCTCAACATGAATGGGAAACCCTCCAACAATGTTGCTGCAAATATGGAATCTCTCCCAAGGTGGAAGTAATTCCCGATCATCAAAGGCCAAGGAGTATCCCCTTTGCACCATGATAGTGCCATCTCCTACTCCTACAACATTATACAAGAAATGAGAGAAAATCTTCCCTTGCTCTCCAAAGAATTACCCCAACAACAATTTTTTTTGCTGCTCCCTCATGCTCTCATCATTCAAGATATGTGATGAAGACATAGTGGATGACATGAATGTTGCATCGTCACTATGCACCCATAATGTTTGCTACTCCATGATGCCAGCATCCTGCCACATCTTCTCCATCCTCATACCCTTGGAAAGAGTGTATACCAAGTGATGGCCAAACTCTTTCAAGAGTAACCAGCGTAGCCAAGCCTCCTGCTGCCTAGTATCATAAATATGCAAGTATCTTACCATCTTCTTGCTCACCATCCACACCCACTCAACCAATTGTGGATGTATCATTTTTTGGGTATGTGTTATATTCTTTCCACAACTAGCCCCACACGTTGTACGTTGCGCTGGGCATAGTAGGGGGGTCACAAGAGGGGAGGCAACCCCCACTGTTGGGGTCCGGGGCAGCGCCTCGGTAAAAAAAATTTTGGTATGCGGTCCCACTCATAGGTAGACCCACCCATGTTTTGTGCATGAGTTTGCACATGGTTTTGGGGTATGATGATTTTTGGCCCCTGGTATTTTGTAGATCCGGTAAAGGGAACTACAGTTATGTTCTAATCCAGGGTTAATGGATTGGGGTTTATGTATGCTTCGGCATGTATATATATGTGTTGTAACACTAAAAGGAATATAATGAAAAATCAAGTTGGTCGTTCTGATTTGGGATCCAGGGGAAAATCTCTGTGTTTATCTGTTTTATGATTTATGCTCTCGCTATTGTTTATTTTCTGTTATAAGATTCATGTGTAGATCATTTCTGTTCAAGTTTAAAACCTACGTCCTTCCACTCTTCATCTTGGTACTCCTCTCATGAGGGCTACCATCATCCCAAATCAGATTCCTACATTTCATGGGATCTTGAAATGCAATCTTCCCAAGGATCAATTTGACCCTATAAGGACCCAAATAGGTGGTAGGAAAAAAACCTCCCATCATGATGTGCATGGCTCAAGGCATGTCCAACACAGTCATGAGAGATTTTATCCATATGAATATGTCCTCTATCTACTATCTTCTCCTGTGAGAAGGGAAGTACCCCCTAAACCTAATGAAGAATCTTGCACTCCATGATGTGTGGGAGTGCACCTCTACTAAAATCCCTCTGGGAGATCTCCTCCTTATGCATGGCCTTCCAAAACCAAAGAGGCCTTGGATCTGCTGCCAGTAGAAGTCTCTCTTTGAGTTGTGGTATGCTCATTGAGAGAGTGTCATTTAGAGAGGAGAAAGAGTTTCTTATCTCTAGATGTCTACTCCTTCTCACTACTTCCTTCATGGCTTCCTAAATGAAGTTTCCCTTTGAATGTTCACATGAGGAATGATTCCTCCTTTCTCTATCATTGCCCAGCATAGTGCTATTCTTCTACTCTAGATCAACTACATGCAATGATATAGACCCATCCATAATGTTTTCAGAAATGACAAGAGATGGGTTTTCAATCATACCTTGGTGAAATCTGAAAGCTCCTTGCAGGACTGCAAGAGTTTCCTCCTCATAAGTGTTGGCCTCCCAAATTATTGAAGATGAAGGCTACTCCTCCATGGTCTCAACATCACTGGTACATGCCTCATCAACTAGTGGTGAGGGATCCTCCCTCCTTTTGCCAAACCTTATGATTAGTCTTTGAGAAAACTCAACAAGAGTAGAAACCCTTGTATGGCTTAGATGGCTGATCCACCAATTCTTTGCTTCACCTTCAAGGTGCAGTGCTGCAACTTCTACAACCTCTCTGTCTACTACAGGATGTAGCAGGAAGAAATACTATAGCTTCTTCACCCAAACCTCTGCTGCACTTGTGAGTGATCCATCAAATGTGGACAATAGAAATCTATTGCCTCCCATCATCCCGTAGTTGTGGGGCCTTTTTTCTTCTTTCTGTTGAATAAATTGTGGAAAAGCTAGAGTCTCTTGGAAGGCTCTAGGTTTAGCTCGGTATTCAGCAAGGTGCTCACTTATAATTTCGAATTCCAAGTGTTCTTCATGCTTCTGGTCTTCTTCTTTGTGAGAGTAGGAAGTGCATGGTCCTTCCTCTTCTCCTTCTTCAATCTTCTTGACCTCCTTGGAAAGGTCTCCTCTGGATCTGAAAATTGATGAGAGTAAACTCATCCTCTTCATAATCTTGATCTTCTTTGGATGAGACTGACAAGATGAGCCAGAGATCATGCTTTGATACCACTTTAATATTCCAAATTAGGAACAGCTACACTATTGGGAATATCTCAAGATATTACCAATGTGTAAATCAACAATACATAAACATGAGCTGGGAAATTGTAGTGAATTCATTAATACAATAATGCTAGAAGATCCACATAACCATTACATTAGATTATAGCAACAACATTGTGTACATGATCTTGAGGAAATGACTTCTCAAGATAGGCAATACAGCCTCATTGAAACATATACATGATAAATGGAGAAATGTTGCTACATGCAAGAAGCCCTGGCTATGATAGCGCAGTCTATAAAGGAGAATTGTTGCAAAATAGTGTCAATACACATATATGACAATATACATCTCAAATAAATAGGGGGAGAAAGATCTCAACCCCTGGAAACAACAATACACAATCCTTAGAAGGATTGGATGAAATATACACAAAATGGCAAATCTGCAGACTTGTCGGAGTTGTTGGGAAGCAGCTGCAACTCAGAAAATAGATATGGATGAAGATAGCTGATGATACTACAAATGATGGCTGAATCTCATCCAAAGGATCTCTCAGGTGAAAGGCTGATCCAATCCCTAAAGATCTCACCCTCCAAAATAGTGGAGCAATTCCCCACTGCAATTGCACTCAGAAATAACACAGTCTAGAGAAGGGACTGCGTTGTTGGTGAAGGGAAGTGCTTGGCCTGATTCCAATGATCTGAAATAAGCTCCATAATATACCTCACTAACCTCCCAGAGGAATAGAAGCTCCCTCCTCTGAAAGATGAGCCAAGGAGATGGTGTTGTGGAGTCCCCCACTACAACACCCTGCAACACAACCCAACTCTCAACAAAAACTGTGTTGTAGCTGAAGGAGGATGCTTTGGCCTTGAGCCAAGATATGTGGAGAGTGAAGAAAAATCCCTCAAGAGGCCTCTCAAGAAGGAGAAGAAATATTAAACAATAATTCCCCTACAATTCTTGCTAAACAACAAAAGAATGCACAATGTCTGCATAGACAATGAAATCAATAGTCCATAACATGAATAACGATAGCTACCTTTCCCTCCTTTTAAAAAAGTGAAAGCTCTCTCTCCATGGGTCCCACTCATTAGGGTTTTCTCCACCAAATATCCTCTTCATCATTCACACTGCGTTGTCTTCTAAAGTGATCCACTCCTCCTATGGCAGTGTTGTTGACTTGGTCAAACATGACCTTGTCTTCATGCATTTTCCCCTTTTCACACTTGAGGGTGAAAAATAAGGCTAATCTTATGATCCCTTTCAAATTATGAGGGATTTTATTCATTTTTTCCATAAAAATGAGACTCCTTGCCCATTTATTTAGCTGCAAGGTGATAAAAGAAAAATTTTAATATTCCATTTAGCTATGAGCTAAAATGGGAATATTACAGCTAGAGGAAGCTTGTGGGGTAGATTGGACATTATTTCAAACTAGACTTGGTGTCTTGAGGTTTAGATATCTAACCTATACTCTTTAGGCGAGAGGAAACTAAGGGGGGAGACTGGACGTTATTTCCAATCTCACGTCAAGTGGAGAGACTTCCTGGACGACTTACAGTTACAACTGAATAATTAGATAAGTATTACTTTAGACTGGGAGTATACTAATTTTTAAATAATGTCCTCATAATATGAGTTTAAATTTCACTGTTTAATGTTTAATTTTGTTTTATATTAGAAATATAAAAATCACTTTGTAAGTAGAACAAGTTGTATGGAACAACTAATGAGAAACTGTAATATTCCCAAATGGGAAAGCTGCAATATATGAACACAATAATGGAAAGAGCAGTGATAAATCAGCACATAAAATGTAATAAGATCATATAGCCATCATATTAATATCATAGCAGAAAAATGTATACAAGTCCTTGAGGAAATAGTCACTCAAGTTAGGCAAAACAAGGCTCAAGAGAACATGTACATGAAACATGAAGAACACTGCTACACAATAATACTCAAGGCTAAGACAACACAGTTTTAATAGATATAACTGCTGCTAGAGAATGTAAATACATATATCTATTGCTATATGGCTCAAATAATTCTTGGAGTAGAGATCTAAGCTCCGAAACACACTTCCAAGTTAACCCGGGAAGGGTTTCCTGAAATACACAAAATGAAGAAAATACAAATATGGCCCTTGGGATGAATAATCTCTACAAATAGATAGCTGAAAGGAGGTGGCTTATATGATATATAAATGTGTGAAAAATCATCCTATAGATTCTCCAAATGAGAGGTTTATCCCCTCACTGAAAATCTAGCTCCCCCAACTAGGGCTCTAAACCCTCTACTACAACTGCACACTGAAATAACGCAATTCCTTCAAACAATTGCATCGTAACTAATAGAAGTGCCTTATCATAATTCTAAATTATGAAGTGAGGCTCAAGAATCTCCCTTACAAACCTCCCAGATGAAGGGCTGCTCCATCCATTAGAAAACAAGCTCAGAAGTTGGGTTTCTCAACCCTCCACTGCTGCACCCTGCAACTCAACACAACCCTCTACAGAAACTACATTGTAGATGAAATATGGACCTTGGCCAAATATTTTAATGTGGAAATGTAGTGCAATAATCTTCCTAGAGTCTCCTCAAGCAAAGAGGTGGGATTACTGCTTGGGAACACCCTGTTCTAAACATCACTGCAATATTAACTAAACAACTTAAGAGAGAAAATAGTCATTTAGAACATAGACAAAATAATAATCAAAACATAAAATATATGGATGCCATCCTCTTCCTTATATAAGTGATGAGCTTCCTCACCCTTGGCCCCACTCATTTAATTCACTACTTCCATGAAAAGAGTCTCCAACAAAAATTGTATTGTCCCTCAATTAATGCTACTCCTCCATAACAACGTTGTTGATTTGGTCAAAGTTGACCCAGTCTTCATGTTCCAACCCCTTTTCACACAAGGGTCTTCAATCTAGCTCTTTAGATGACCTCCATTCACACTAGGATAGTATTTATTCCTACTAAGGAGATTTATGGGTCTCTGTACCCTCTTATTCCTCCAAATAAGAAGCAAAACAAAATTTTAATATTCCAATTAGTTGTATGCTAATATAGGAATATTGAAATTCTCCCCTCCCAAGTGTTTCTTGTCCCCAAGAAACTGCAAGGAAAAAACTAAAAAATGTGGGAAACCTTCATTCCCATATGAAGCTCCAATCTCGAAGCTATCATCCATACAAAATGAATCACCCTCCAAAATGGTAATTCATAGAAAAAATCCTCCCATCTGCTCATGAGAGGCACCTACCAAGTGCTCAAGTTACCCAAATGGCTCATCCCATAAGGAAACAAGAGACCCAATGTAGCAATCATGGATGGTACAAGGCTCTCCCTGAAATATGAAACATAAGTAATGTGGATAATATCATCCCTAATAAGAACATCCAATCCATGTGTCATTTCTCCAACCATGCCCACAACAATGATAAGGACATCATCAACATATGGGATGATAATCAAAGTTATACTGGCTTCCATATATAAAAATGGAGAAGAAAAATGATCCCTCAAGTGCAACCAATGCAAAATTACTCCAAACTGCCTTAGAATAGGATATGATGAGTGGTTTCCCAACAACTTGCTTGCTTCCCCAATCCTCTCACATGCTTGGAGGAGGTGTATGATGTGAGGTTCACATTGAGCACACTCCGAAAATGATATCATCTCCCCAACATATCCTAGGGATTGATCATCACCACCAATTCTTATGTCCCCAAGTGAATCATGAGGTCTATAAGAAAGAGTACCCCATCTTGGAGCAATAACCTGTACATGGATGGAAAATAAATACAAGCACATAGTAAGTGAATCATGATGCACCTAAACACAATCCTTACCATGTACCATGAACAAGTTGGTGAAGTGGCTCAAAGATGAACCTGTTCTCATCCCCAATGAGGAAAGAAGTGGTTGTGTTAACTCTATCAAAGATTTATGTCCCTCCTCCAATTAATCCATGCATTTCCTCATGTGATGGTGTATCTCCTCTTTGATGCCTTCCCAAGTGAATCTCTCTATGATAGCACGATATGTCCTCATGAAATCAGTGTAACTAGAGAGAAAATCCCCATGTGCTACATGCCAATCCTTCTTCTTGTGCTTGGAAATCCAAGTTAAGAAGATCATATCCTGGTAGTAGATGTCTCCATCCACCACTTCTGAATCATAGTGCAAAGTATGGGAGAAAATCAGCCCATACTCTCCCTAGAGTAACTAAAGCAACAATAGCTCTTGTTGCCTCCTCACATCTCCATCGTATAGAACATGGAGTGAAAACATGATGATTGACATGAAAAATGTCACATCACCCCATTTATACTAAAATCCTTGTTGCCATATAATGAAAATTTCATGCCAAGTCCCAACCAACAACATACCCTTTGAAATAGGATATGTCACATGATGACCAAACTCTTTCAAGAGTAACCAACACAGCCTTTCCTCCTACTGCCCTATGTCATAGATATGTAGGTGGCTTACCAACCTCTTTCTTATCAATATCACCCAACCAACCAATGGTGAGTATCTATTGTCATGCTCCAAATGAGTATTCCTCCAATGGAGAATATAATCCTCCCAAGTCAAATCACTATCTCTACACTTCATGGGATGTTGAAGTGCAACCTCCTGAAGATCTCCAAATGAAGAACACTCATCAATGACCAAGTTGAATCCATAAGGATCCAAGTATGTTAAAGGAAAATTCATCTGATTAAGTGGGGCAATGCTCAAAAAGAAGGATCCATCATATTAATGGGAGATAAGATGTCTCTCATCAACCATTTTCCTATCCTTTGCTACACATGTAGAATGGTCTTTGGAATGCTCCAATAATGGTTGGTGCCCCAACTCATCATTTCTTCTCAATGACAACGTTGTTGATCTCCATGATGGTGCATTTGTTGTCTCCTGAGCATGCTCAATTTTGAACATATAGTTCTGCATTGGATTGTTTAGGACAATACTCATCCTATCCTTCAAAATCTACACTCCAACCCCAAGAGTTGTGTGTATCTCAACAATGACATACTAGAACTAATGTACATCTCCTCCTTGATCCTATCAAGGGTCCTCTGTGCAGTGATAGTTTGCTACTCCAAATCAGCAGTGTGTTTTGATCCTAGGTCATGCAATGGCATATCCCCACAACCCTCCATAAGATGTGCTGAAATAATAGAAAGTGGGAAAATTTGCATACGTTGGTTTTTCTTGGGAACATCTTGTACTACTACAAGGGTTACTCCCACCGGTGTGATGACTTCCCCAGCTACTGGTGATGATGGTTTCTCTTCTATGGATGCACCAGTGCTGGTATAAATCTCCTCCTCCTCATGCATCTCCCGAATAGTGCATGGGACTCTAAATGTCAAGAGATCAATACCACTTTGCAAAGATGTAAGTGTTCCTTCTCCTCATGTAAGTGCCCCTACAGTAGGTGGTGTAAGTTTTTATCCTTTTGGTTTTCTTCTGTCAAACTTATTGATCAACCTTTGATTAAAATAATCATAAGTTGTCACTCTTGCATGACTCAAATGGTTGAACCACCAAATGTTTGCCTCACCCTAAAGGTGCAGTGCTGCAATCTCAACAATTTCTCTCTTTGCTACTGGATTTAGTAGGAAGAATGCATCCAACTTCATTCCACAAGTCCTTGCTCTGCATGTGGATGACCCATCAAATGTAGACAATGGAAATCTATTTTTTAAGGTCTTCTTTCTTCTTTGAGCTGAATGAAATGTGGGAGAGTTATATTCTCCTTGAAAGCCCTTGATTGAGATTTTTACTCTGCAAGATACTAGCTTAGAATCTCATGATCTAAGTGTCCTTCATCTCCATGCATTTTTTCTTCTTCTTCAAGAGTAAATGGCATAGTATATTTCTTTGGAGCTCTATGCAATGTCGTTTCTTTCTTCTACTGATATGAAGTACAAGGACCTTCCTCATATTGAAATCCTATCGTGGTTTCATGGCTTTTCTCCATTCTTCTTTGCTTGACCTCCTTGGTGAGGTCACTCATAGATCTAAAAAGAGATGAGATAAAACTCATTCCTTCCATAATTCTGATCTCTTTCTCCTTATTCTTATTCTCCTGATAGCATAATTGCTAAGATCCACAGGCTGAGCCAATATTATGAAATATTCCCAAATGGGAAAGAGAAGAGATAAATCAACACATAAAATGTAATAAGATCATATAGCCATCATATTAATATCATAGCCACAAAATGTATACAAGTTACTGAGGAAATAGTCACTCAAGTTAGTAAAAACAAGCCTCAAGAGAACATGTACATGAAACATGAAGAACACTACTACACAATAATACCCAAGGCTAAGAAAACACAGTTTTAATAGATATAACTATTTATGGAGAATGGAAATACATATATCTGATGTTATATGGCTTGAATAATTCTGGGAGTAGATATCTAAGTTCCCAAACACACTTCCAAGATAACCTGGGAAGGGTTTCCTGAAATAGACAAAATGCAGAAAATACAAATATGGCCCTAGGGATGAATAATATCTGAAACTAGATAGCTGAAATGAGGTGGGTGATATGAAATAGAAATTTGTGAAAACTCCTCCTATATATTCTCCAAATGAGAGGCTGATCCCCTCACTGAAAATCCAGCTCCCCCAACAAGGGCTCCAAACCCTCTACTGCAACTGCACACTGAAATAACACAATTCCTTCATAAAAATGTGATGTAACTGATAGAAGTACCTTATAATGTTGCTAAATGATGAATTGAGGCTCAAAAATCTCCCTTACAAACCTCCCGGATGAAGGGCTGCTCCCTCCACTGGAAAACAAGCTCAAAAGTTGGGTTTCTCAACCCTCCACTGTTGCACCCTGCAACTCAACACAACCCTTTGTAGAAACTGTGTTGTAGATGAAATATGGAGCTTGGCAAAATGCCAGAATGTGGAAATGTATTGCAATACTCTTCCTAGAGGCTCCTTAAGGAAAGAGGCAGGATTTCTGCTCGGGAACACCCTGTGCTAAACAACACTTCAATCTTAGCTAAACAAATGAAGAGAGAAAACAGTCATTCAGACCATAGACAAAATAATAATCAAAACATAAAATCTATGGCTTCCATCCTCTTCCTTATATAAGTTATGAGCTTCCTCACTGTTGGCCCCACTCATTTAAGTCACTACTTCCATGCAAAGATTCTCCAACCAAAACTGCGCTCTCCCTCAATTAATGCCACTCCTCCATAACAACGTTGTTGATTTGGTAAAAGTTGACCCAGTCTTCATGCTCCAGCACCTTTTCACACACAAGGGTCTTCAATCCAGCTCTTTATATGACCTCTTTCACACTAGGAGTGTCTTTATTCCTACAAGGATATTTATGGGTCTCCATACCCTCTTATTCCTCCAAATAAGAAGCAAAACAAAATTTTAATATTCCAATTAGTTGTATGCTAATATAGGAATATTGTAGAAACATTAGAGAAATGGTAAAGAAATGTGCAAGCAATATTATATTTATTTTCCTCTTCTATAAATAATATTCCTAAGATTCACTGTACCATATAACTGGAACTAAAAATGAAAATAAATTTAAAACAAAACTACACCAATTATTATCCACCATAGAGACGAGGGTATTTTTCAAGGGTTATGGTTAGCCTGAGATCAAGGCTAGAAGTCAAATAAAGGAAGTCTAGAATTATGGCTTGACCCTAAACACCTTTGGGCTGCAAGGTAAACCAGCCAAGGAGCTATCTCACCCTGCAACCAAGTGTGTTATTATTAATAGAATTTATTAAGAAGCATGCGATGAATCTTGAATAAAATTTGAAAGAAACCAGGTAGTAACTGAAAATAGTTGTATAATTTTATAACCATTTGACTGATAGAAAAAAGAGATATTTTCAAAAAAATAATGGAACATGAGATTACAATAATACACATATTTTATTGTAAAACTTTAAAACACATAAGACACATAGAGCATGCATAGTATTCTATTGCAAAACATGATGACAACAATTAAATCAAGACAAGCCCCAAATCATCGGGGTATTAAATAGACATGATAACTTAAGCAAAGACGATGATGTGGTGGTAATCAAAATTGGGTCACCAACATAACCATAAGTTCCACTAAACCCTTAGTACCATAACCAACATGCCATAACCATAGTGTGTATACCTAGAGTTTAACAAATATACAAAACAATTAACAAATGCACCAGAAACCCCTACAAGAATAAAACCCTCCTTCTATCCAAAAATATAAATAGCTCGGTCGCGCTCCAGGGCATGACATTTAACCAGAAGAACTAAAATTGAGACCACAATGGGACATTTTTGCTAAAATAAAAATATTCCATTTGTGCAATGGAACGAAGATAATAATCTAGAACATTAGAGATGAATTAGTTGTGTGCCTCGGCATCATAGGTAAACGATCAAATCAACACTGTACATACCTGGAAAAAAGACAACCATAGGTCATTTTAACCAGAAACAACCATAGTAAAATAAACAAGAAATTGACAGTAAGACTCACACCTAGAAACATTACCTATTCAAGTTTTCGCAGCCCTAGCCTTCGTAGATGTTGTCAACAATAAAAGGAATGGTCATTGCACACCCATGATAGAAACTGAAATAAGGAAAAAATGAATTTGGAATCCAATGACAGGTACTTTCCACTTCAAAAGATGAGTTTCCGAACAATAGACTTGGTTGGAACCTCGTCGAATAACTTAGAACTTTCACTGAAAATAAAACCATGGGAACCATCATAAGTTGTAGGAAATATCAACCAAAGCATGACAAGAGCAGAGGAAAAAGGGTCCATACCCGCGTGGGAAGAAATTTCACTCAGGTCGTCATGGAATCATTTCAAACCCTCTCGATATTCAGTTGTAAACCGACCAAACCCTACCTTAGCATGAGGAAATGGAATGGAAGTCTTGAGAATCCGGTAGGTAGTTACCTCATTATTCACCGAACACATTACCTCTGTGGAATGACTTATATTTGGATGAACGATGGAGATGCAGCCAAGTGGCCAAGTCTGGATGGTACTAGGTGGTCTCAGGCAAGGTGAACAATAAAACATGTTAAATTTTTATGGGGTGGTAACAAGTGGATGAGTTGGTGAAGGGTTGCTAATAAAATGGTTTATTTCATTGCACATAAAACCATTTAAACATTTCATATATCCGTTAAATCGAAGTTCTGATAGTGTTGAATATGTAGATTGTTCTATTATTTCCAAAACATAAGTCTAGTTCCCAATCAACATGACTATTGGGGAAATTATATGTGTTATAATTCCAACATTAAATTATCAATCTGGGGTCGTAAGACTTAGAGGCACAAGCGCAGGTAAGGCAAGATCAGAGAATCTAACCTAAACTAGTGTGAGAAAATCAATTTAGTGTTTAAGTACAAAATCAAAATTAAAGCAAAGAGTCTTATCAAACTAAACCCAAAACTTAATCACTAATCTATTTAAATCATAACCTGAGTAATTCAAATAGTAAAGCAAACAAACAAAAAATATTCAAGCCGCTCAAAAAATAAAATATCATAACCTAAGACATACTTTATCATAACTTAGGCATTATGATTCAATACTTAAAAATAATTTTAATTGAAATCTACAACTGAAAACAAATAATTCTATTATCTACTCTTGCTCAAAACAATTCAACTGCAACTAATCTAATTCCCGGGATCACACAAATGAATAAGCATTGAAACTTATCTCTTAATCCTATCTAGTTTACACCTTCAATTCTACAAAGCTTGAAAACCAAAAGGCAACTTCAATTAATTCTATTAGAGAGACTTCTATAAAACAAAAGAGAGATATCATATGATCTATTCCAATTATGATCAAACCATAATTCAAATAAATCTCATGTAAGGAATTGAAATGCTTATGCTATGAATAGTTCTTAAACTATCAATTAATTGATCCTTCAATCTGCAATATATAATTCAAACTAAAGACATCACTCACAAAACAAAGCTGGAAACACTACTTTCAAATTTGTAAATGAAATGAATATCTCACACCAACTACACTGAATGAAAGAACCTTAAATCTGATTTTGTACTTAACACAGAAAAATCATAGTAATGTGCACGGTGTTGTAATCCTTCTCTTATTGTATTGGATCTGCGATCAAAAAATTTTAAAAACTAAATATCTTTGATCATTTGAGAAATGAATTCTATGATGTTTGACTTATATTTGAGTACATAAATGAATTTGGATTTTACACAATAATTCTTTCAATAAAATTCACACTTTAAAGATCAGTCCTATGATCTAAATGAGCTATAAAACTTGTCTCCAGGTGGTGGTGGTCCCTTTCCACTCCTGGAAATATTTTAAAACTAAATCAATGCATAAAAATGAATCAAAACCATCACACTTACAATGAAATCATGGTGAAACCAAGTTGTATTAAGATTCAAATCATAAGTTCACTTACATATATTTCTTCAATTTTGTTTAAGGTAAAACTTAATCACATCAATCATTTGTCTCATGTTCACACCTTTTCTTCCCCCTCTCCAAGAACTGACAATACAGGCCATGGCTAAGCCATTTATATGATTTACAATGTGAATTAGTAATTTTCCTTAATTCTAGAAAATTGCATTTTTTGTACAAAATGGCCTCAAAGATATTGGCACATCTCCCTAACCATGGCGAATTTTGGAAAATGGTTTGGAGGGAACCTAACTTGTTATATTTGCAACAAAAATTTCAGTTTTGTTTGTCTCATTCACTTCCATCTCCTCAGAAATTGTGCCCGAAGTTGGTTGTTTGATTATTTTTGCAAGATTTTGGAATTATAGAAAAACAGTGTTTTTTTATGAAACTGGCTTAAACACCCATGTGTAACTTTTGAACCAAATTAAACATTGAGAATTTTTTTTGATTATAGATAATGTGTTATATTGGTAAAAAATCTAGTTTCTCATATTTTCCAGATTCACCTCTAGTTGCACGCAAATCGAGGTCAAACTTGGCAGTTTGAAAATTGTGCGAATTTTGAGCAGAGTTGTTGATTTTCTTCTAGAGACCCACATGTATGACCTGTTTACAATACAACTCATGGGAAGGTGTTATAACATCATTTTGGACAATAAAATTCCTTGGTTTTCCCCGGAAGTGTGCTAAGATGTGGAATCTCCAAATTGGATATTTGCGTACTCTACTTGCAGCAACTAGTTTAATTGACTTGTGGAAAATTTTGGCAATGGAAACTTGTGGTAAATGAACTTAGAAAAATCGTCATTAGAAAATCATGGATAAATAATCTATAATCATATAAAAGCTAAGAAAACTAATGATAATCAACCACAAGGTGTAAGATGTGATTTGGCAACAAGTGATGGAATTATGGTGTGAAATGAGTGTAAAAGTGTCAGAATTTATGTTCTGAATGGAAGTAATATAGAGTGTAAAATTGGGCATATTTGAGCCCCAAAAATGACCAATATTATGGTGCTACATGTATCAACCAATAACTTGTGATATTTTGAGAAAATAACATTAGGTTGCATATGTATATATGGCTTATATACCTGGAATTTTAATTAAAGTTAAATTGTGTTAGGGACGTTTGTTTTTGTTGTTTTTTTTTATGTGTAAATGTATTGCTTGGGGTAGTAGTCATTACAAGTGGTATCATAACCCAGTTTCAACACTGTGGCAAAATAGGCAGCTAAAATGTCAAAAAAGTGTTACTGTGCACAAAATACGAACATAATGAGGAGAGGAACTGAATATCTATCAAGACCCATTACACCTTACCTGGAAACAAACCTAGAAATGTGGGTACATTTGGGATAAGAATATCAGCAAGAAATGTAGTATTACTAGAAACAATCCATCAACTGCGAGCCAAAATGACTAATCTATGAGCCGACAATGAAAGGCCAAGACAAGAATAGGAAAGGATTCTGAAAATTTTTGTCATTCAAGAATAATCCACAAGAACCCAAAAAAAGTGTTTGAAATGGAAACTAGAAAGAGACACTTCGTTAGAGAGCATATAATGAGTAATCAGAATGGGAGCACAATGATGAAGAAGGAAGCACCCGATAATGCCTCGGGAGACAAGGAGACGAAAAAATAGAAAGTTGAACTCCAAGGGGAGTTAAAAAAAATAAAACCCCCAAAATTTGATGGCAAAGCTGAAGAGGAAGCCGAGGCTTGGTTGATTAATATGAAAAATTATTTTCAGATAATGAGTATGATAATACTTTGAAAGAAAGACTAGAAATTTATCAATTTCAGGGTATAGCCACTTTGTGGTGGGAAGAGGTCAAGACTATTTGGGAAATTGAAGAACATGAAATAACATGGAGTGAATTTTAGAAACATTTTAAAAATAAGTACTGCAATAAACTATTCTATGATGAAAAATCCAAATAATTCCATGGTCTAAGGCTAAGACAATTGACTATGGATGAATTTGTGACTAAATTTACCTCTTTGTTAAGATGTTTTTTGTATATTTGGGAGGAAAAAGCTAAGATACAACGTTTTTTTTAGCAACTTTCCTATTTTTATGAAGGAAAAAATAAAATTTGATAAACCAAAGATAATGTATGAAGCCATCCGGAAGGCTCATATATGCTACCAACAAATGAAGTAGAAAGGGGAAGGCAGCCAAAGAGGGTTGAATAAAAAGGGGAAAAAGAATTTCCAAAATTTTAAAGGGGAAAAAATCACTAATGGGAGAAGTATTAATAGGAAACCACAACCCAAAATGATTGAAAGGAATCATCATAATTTTGGGATGAAAACTGAATCCAGACAGTCATAGGTGGAAAGTTGACCAGAACCCAGTCTGCAGCAGAAACCCCATTTGCAGTGTTGGGGTTGCAGGGGGGCCCATTATTATAAAAAATGCCCTCATCGTGCTCATCTTGAACAATTTTTCAACCTTAAAGAAACCTCTATAGTAGGAGAAGTGGCTAAGATCATTCCATTAATTAATGTAGCCTTAAAAGATAACTAAGCCAAATATCAACTAACAATGATTAAACTCGAAGGTAAAATCTCTGCACATCCTATTTCTGCTTAATTGACCTGGGTGCAAGCCCAAGTTACATCAGCCCAAAGCTGGTGGAACTGTGTAAACTACAGAAAATGAAATTTAAGAGCCTCGGGTTAGAGAAATTAGCTATTGGAGCTAAGCGAAGGGTGGTTCCCAAAGTAGAAAATTATTTTCTTGAAGTTATTAGGCAACAAATATTAGTGGATTTCAATATTTTACCTTTAGGAGCATATGATGTGTTAATCAGGGTGGATTGGTTAGAGAAACATTGGTCAATAGTAAATTGTAAAGATAAAACTATAAGTTTCCTTAATGATAATGATGAAAGGCAATAAATTCAAGGAATAAAGAGGTCTATTAGATTACGACCTATTACCACTAACCAATTAGGAAAATGTATACAAAAGGGATGTCAAATTTATGTAGTTCAAGTAGGTTATACAAACTCCAAAGAAAAAATAACCTCATAAAATGTTCCAGTTATTCGAGAGTTTATGCATGTTTTTCTAGAAGAAATACATGGGCTGCCACCTAAGTGAGATATCTATTTTACTATAGAATTGATTCTTGGAGCAAATATTGTGTCAAGGACTCCATATCGGATGAGTATACCCAAATTAACAGAGCTTAAAAGGAAGTTGCAAGAACTTCTAGATAAAGGATACATTCAACCAAGTGTGTCATCATGGGGAGATCCTATACTATTTGTGAGGAAGAAGGATGATACCTTAAGGTTGTGTATTGACTATAGACGACTAAATAAGTTGATCGTAAAAACTAAATACCCCCTACCAAGGATAGAAGTCATGTTTGAATAGGTTATAGGGGCAAGGGTGTTTTCAAAAATATACATACAATTAGGATATCATCAAATAAGAATCAAGGAGGAGGGTATCTGTAAGATAATATTTCTAACCTGTTACAGTCAATATGAATTTGTGATGTTTCCTTTTAGACTCACCAATGTTGCATCAACATTTATGAGTTTTATGCATGAAATATTTCGTTCTTATTTGGATAAATTTGTTGTAATATTTATTGAATACATTATGATCTACTCTAAAATTTTGGAGGATGTTGGTTTGGGGTTTTGTGACCCAGGTTCAGAATTAAGGTTTACCAACAAACCCCTGTATTACTGGCCCTTTCGGCAATGGCCTGCTTGACGCAGGTCAAGGTCTCACCTAAAGTAGTATGGGATGGTGCTGGAACTAGGTTTCCGCACCCTGAGAGAGAGAAGGTTAATTAAAGTGGGTCCCTTCAGGTCTAACAAACCTGTGCTGGAGAAGCCCTGTAATATCCCAAATTAGGGAAATGCTACAACAATGAGAATATCTCAAGATATTCTATAGTTGGAGACCCAGCAATATGCAAACACAATAATGGAGTAGTAGTGACACTAAACTCATAGAAATGTGAGAAATATCCATATCCATCTTATTAAATAATAGAAGCAAAAAATGAATACAAGATCTTTAGGAAAAAGGTTACTCAAGGTAAGCAATGCTCAGCCTCAAGAAACAAGTACATAAATCATGATAAACACTACTACACATGTGTGCCCAAGCTATGACTGTGCAGTTTTATAAGAGAAACTTCATGCTACATATGTCAAATACATGGATATACAAATATATGGCCCATACAACATTGGGAGTGAAGATCTCAGTTGCCAAAGGCTACCTCATGTCAATCCTGGAAGGATTGGCTACAAACTACAAAATCTGCAAAATGTCGGAGTTGTTGGGTAGCAGCTGCAACTCAGAAATAGAACTAGATGGAGATGGATGGATATGATGCTCAAACTGAATATGCCTCCTCCAATGGATTTCTAAAGTGAAAGGTTGATCCCCTCACCAAATATCTCCCCCTCCAAACAATCTGCAAGAGCCCCACTGCAATGCTCACTATAAATAACACAGTGATTGGATGAAACTGCATTGTAGGGGAAAGGGAATGAGTTGGACTGATACCATGATCTGTAATCAGCTCCAAATACCTCCAAACTAATCTTTCAAAGGAAAGAGAGACTCCTCCTCTGAAAAATAGTTGATGGAAGTGGTGTTGTGAACCCTCACTGCAACACCCATCAAGACAACATTATTCTGCTGCAGAAATAACGTTGTCTTGGAGGAGGATGCTTGGCCTCAAGCCTGGATGTGAGGAAAATTAGTGCAATCCCTCAAGAGGCATCTCAAGAAGGAGAGGAAATCCTAAACAGGAATCCCTCGTGCTAAGAAGCACTGCAATTCATCTAAACAGCTGGAGATTGCACAAAGTCTAAATAGACATAAAATGAATAATACATAACACGAGAAAAAATGGTTGCCTTGCCCTGCTTTTAAAAAAGTGAAGGACCCCTCTCCATGGGTCCCACTCCTTTTAGGGTTTCCTCCACCAAATAACCCTCTTCCCATTCATACTACGCTATTTCTCTAAGTGTTCTCCACCTCTTATCCTAGCGTTGTTGACTTGGTCAAACTTGACCTTGTCCACTTGCAAATGACCCTTTTCACACATGAGGGTGTGAAAAAAAGCTCCAATGATGATCCCCTTTCATACTATGAGGGATTTTATTGAGATTTTCATTATTCATGGGCCTTCTTACCCAGTTATTCTCCTCCTAGGCGAAATTAGCAAAAATTAATATTCCAATTTATTGTAGGAAAATTTTGGAATATTGCAATGTAGGTGGGCTGAAAATCTGATCTTGGTAGACAAAATAGTCTACCCCACGTTTTCCTCCTATCCACTTAGAATAAGTGTAGAGTGTATGTTGGTCTTGGGCTACAATGATATTGCCCTCAAATAGCAAGATGGAGATCAATCCTCTAAGGATCTCTCCTGCAACGTTATGAAACATGTTGGACCAAATCATCTCATATGTGATGAGTTGTAGGTCATCATCATATGGCATCACATTCCTCATATGGCTCACCTCATAAGAAAACAAAGGTGCTACTGTAGTGGCCATACCATCTCCCATGCTCCCTTTAGAACATGTAGTGCAAAGAGTGTGGGAGTTTTCTCCCTCCAAGGACACATTCACCCAATGTGTCTCTCCTCCAATCATGCTCCCAAGAAAATCTCTGGAATTACCAATCAAGGGAACCATAAGGAGAATCATGCTGGCTGCCATGTGAAGTAAAGGAGAAGGAAAATGGTCCCTCAAATGTAGCCAACGCAGTTTGACTCTCCACTGCCATAGAAAATAAAATGATGGGTGGCCTCCCCACCATTTGCTTGCTGCCCCAATCTCTTCACAATTCTAGAGAAAGTGAATGATGTAATGTGAAGTGTGAGTATATTCTCCATGAGAAATATTCTCCCCATATCCACTTAGGGAGTGATCATCCATAATGGCCTTATGCAAACCACTAAATCTAGAAGGAAGAATATCCCTCCTTTGAGAAATTCCCTGCACATATATGGTTAAGAGATGCATATATATAGAAAAATCACTATGCAAGTCAAAAATACTATTACCATATGTTTTGCTCATATAAATGGAGTGGCTCATAGATGAGTCTCCCCTCATCCTCAAAGGGAAAAGAGTTAACTATGCTAACTCCTCCATTTTCTCATGATCCATGGAATGCCTCCTCAAGTTCTTCAAGTGGTCCCTCCCACAAGAAAAAAAGAAATGTAGTGTGGCATTCATGGTCAGCCCATGGTTCCTCCTGAAATGTACAACATGTATAGTATGGAGAATCATGCTCCCAATGGGCATCCTTAGTCTCAAGCCCACTCTCCAATCA
The DNA here is from genome assembly GCA_034641835.2 of Pinus albicaulis. NCBI lineage: Eukaryota > Viridiplantae > Streptophyta > Pinopsida > Pinales > Pinaceae > Pinus > Pinus albicaulis. Next base: position 788,208,113 of record CM076573.1, on the reverse strand, counting down.
AATCTTCCCATGGATATAGAGATACTAGCAATACATGGAAGCAAAAACCAATAGAAACAAGCTCTCACATGACAACCGGAAAGTGGATCAAGGTCCCATACAAAGAACCAGCGCAGTGCATTCCTTTTCTGCATCAAATCCAGCCACTTGTTTAGTACCACAATATTTTTACAAGATATAAACATGAGAGTACAAAAGGGTGCCAATGGTGCACACCAAAAATCATGTGGCTACCCCTTCAAACCACCAATGAGATAGCCAATCTCAATGCTAGAAATGGCTTCAAGTACATCATTATACAATATAAAAGAATGAATAATACTCCTTGGTACAATATGTTGCTCATAAAAAGACAAGAAGTACAAAACATAAGGTGAAATTGTACGTTATCCATTTTGTACTCGAAGACTGGAGCTGAAATGGCTCAACTGAAAATGCTCCCTTACTCCCAATGAGTAGGAAGGTGGTTGTGACATCCTCTCCATCATCATCCGGGCTCTGCATCTCTCCATATGCTGAAATATGTCTTGCTGAATTCCCTCGCAAATGAACTCCTCTGCCAAGGTAAGATATGCATCAAAATGCATGGAAAAGAAGTCCTCATGTGTTGCATGCAGAAGCTTCTCCTTTAGACTATAATATCTAGTCAAGAAGACTCTGCCATGTGAATAGATGACCATATCATCCACCATATACTCATCATCTCCATCCGGGTCATCGATAACCATGCATGCACCAAGATCCTTGGAGTACTCTACTAAGAGCTGAGATCTCCAGTAAGGATCAATCCTCCTAAGAGACAACGCTGGTGATCTGGCATGTGAAGCTCTCCTCATGCTGCTACCTACTACTTTGACATCTCCCGTGCCAAATTTCTCATCCAAACTCTTCACCTCTGCAAAATCCAAGAGCGGTGAATCCAAAGACAAGATGTATTTCACCAATGATAGATCTGGTGTCCTCCCTGGTGGAATGCCTCTATGCAGTGAGACATCAATGTCAAGAGTGGACTGTATATATGGTCGGGAAACCTTGCCCTTGCTCTCATAATGCACTACAGTCTACCTCCTCTTTGCACTAGCTCTCTGAAATAGAGAAGGGTGTGTGCCTCTCATCACATGATTTTTCTCTTCCTCCCTTCCTCCTTATTATAGCTGCAATGCTGCAAAATCATGCTGCTCATTGATTATTCTTGGACCCCCATGTATGAGATCCCGGGGACTTCCTTGCAAAGATGCAAGAATCCCTCTAGTGGGAGCAAGATCTCCTCCTCCCTCTGTATGAGGTGCTATATCAACTCTAGAAACGAAAGTGTTGTTGCCCTTAGCCTCCTCAACATGAGTGGGCAACCCTCCACTGATTGGATCCTCTTTTAGAAAAGGGATCTCTTTGTCTCCCTGTGCCAAAATACAAGATGAAGGTCTTGCCTCCAACCAAGTATCATGTAATATATCAGCCTCTTTTATGGCTCTCTGAAGTGATTTTGAGTCTATGGTTTCTTTCATCACATACAAGGGTTTTTTTGTTTAGATGTGTTTTTTTCCTCCACATGTGTTTCCGAATTCCAATATACAATGGGATGAGAAACAAATCATTCCAACTTAGTTAAGCAGGCCTCCCAAGCCCAGAAACACTACAATCTCATGGATACTACAACAAAGAAATTATGAAGCATATGAAAACATATTCCAATGAGGGTTATTGCTATAGAAATGGAAAATCAAATGGATTTTCTGATATATTACTCAAAAGAGCTGAAAAATGGAGAACTAGTCTCTTCTACACAATCCCAGGATAACCCGATAAGGGTTTCTTGAAAGGCATGAGATATAAAAAGTATAAACTGTAGATCTATGGCTGAATCACATTGTCTTACTGAAGCTCTGCATAAATATAGCTGAAAAGACAAAGACATGGCTGTAATTTCTCCTTATTAGCTTTCAGGGTGAAAAGTTGATCCTTTCACTAGGAAACTAGCTGATAAACAAGGGTTTTCACCCTTCTACTGCAACGCCATGAAAAATAACGTAGTTCCTCAAGGAGACTGCATTGTGGATGTAGGTGACTACTTGGCCCAATTCCAGATGGTGGAAATGAAACTCAGAATACTCCTCTTATATTTCCTTCCCAAGTTCTCCAAGAAAGAGTGGGTAATTCCAGCATGGAAATTCCCTTGTACTAAACAGTACAGAAAACCCAGCTAAACAACCGAAGCATGCAATAAGTCATAAGAATCAAACATAAAAAATATTTTGAATGCCTCTCATGGCTTCCATCCCTTTCCTTATATTCTTGGTGAGCTTCCTAACCCTAGGCCCCAAAAATTTATGAGGTTACTTCCATGCAAAGAATCCTCCTCCAAAACTGCACTGTCCCCACTAGCTCAACTCTCTTCTTTGGAAGCCTTGTTGATTTGGTCAACTTTGATCTAGTCTACATGCATTGTTCCCATTCACACCCAATGTTGCTTTATTTTTACTGTCTAAACTGATCCATATTCACACTGGCAGTGTTTTATTCCTACTAAAGAGATTTAAGGGTCTCCCTACCTCATTTATTCTTCTAGTTTGAAAATATTCCAACTAGCTGAAAGCTAATTGGGAATTTTACAGTACTCCCCTCCCAAAATTTGCTTGTACTCAAGAAACAATAAAGAAGGATGCTGCAAAATCTTCTCTCATTCCCAACTGGCATCCTCGTCAAGAAGATTCCTCCATCGAATCTTGCTCCCAACAGGAAGCTCTAGCTCATATGCTACTTCTCCAACATGACAGATCACCCTGTATGGTCCATAGAACCGAGTTTTAAGATTCTCATCACGTTTCTCCTTGAGTGTGGATTTTCTATGTGGCTGAAGACGAATATAGAAAAAATCATCCACCTCAAACTACCTCTCTATCTGACCATGGTCTTCATATATCTTATGTTGGTTTTGTGTTGTAGCAATGTTGTCCTTGAGGGCCCCAAATATATCCTAAATCTCTTGAATCCACTCCTTTTCTCTAGGAGCTTTACTTGCCCCAAACATCACATCAACAAATGATAGTGAATCATACCCATAAAGGGCTTGAAATGGGGTCATGCCAATGGACATATGAAATGTTGTGTAGTATAAATACTCCCCCAAATGGAGCCAATGCAGCCATGCTCTTTGCTGCCCCGAAACATAGTTTCGCAAGTAGCCTTCCAACCACTTGTTCACTATTTTAGTCCGTCCATCGGTTTGTGGGTGATAGCTGGTGCTTGGTGTCAACTCAGCACCCACTAACTGGAAAATATCCTTCCAAAAGCCACCCATGAAGCGACTATCTCGATCACTGACTATGGTCTTTGGAAGACCATGGACTCTAAAAACATCCCTGGAAAAAAGCTCAGCTACCTGTGAAGTAGTATATCATGCGAAAATAGCAAAGAACTATGAATACTTTGTTAGTCGATCAAAAACTACAAAGATACAATCCTTACCCTGAACTATAGGTGGACCAGTGATGAATTCCATGGAAATAATATCCCATTTCCCATTCAAAATAGAGAGTGCCTGCAATAATGTTGCAGGATGGTTGTACTCTCCTTTGTTCTGCTGGAAAAATACGCACTCCTTGATGTGTTGGAGTACATCCTCCTTGAGAACCTTCCATGAGAATCTCTCCCAAATAGCCCGATATGTCTTGGTGAATCCTTGATGCCCTGCAAGCGGAGAATCATGTGATGCCTGCAAAATCCTCTTCTTAAGCTTAGAATCTCTAGCCAAGAAGACCTGATCTTGGTAATAGATGATCGCATCCATCACTCTATACCTCTCATCGGTCACCAATCCATCTAGGATCTCACATGCAAAGTGGTCTTTGGAATATTCCACTAACAACTGAGCCTTCCAATCTACATCCATGCTCATCAAGGACAATGTTGCTGGCCTTCGATATAAAGCATTTGCCACTACATTACTCTTCCCTTTGACATATTCTATGTCAAAATCATATGATTAGATATTACTCACCCATTTTTGCTGCCTCTCCTGAAGTTGCTTCTATTCAAGAAAGAATCAGAGACTATTATGATCAGTCTTCACTCAGAATCTATTTCCCACCAAATATTTCCAGAACTTGGCTAAGGCATGCATAATAGACAGTATCTCCTTATCATATATGGGGTATAGCCTCTCATGTGGCAGCAAATTATGGCTTTCAAAAGCTATGGGGTGTCCCCCTTGCATCAATACTACTCCAATGCCTTCTCCTGAAGCATCACATTCCAATACAAAGGATTGGGTAAAATTAGGTAGGACCAATACTGGGCAGCTATTCATCACCTCCTTGAGCTTATCAAAAGCTCTATGCACTGTGGTTGTCCAACTAAAAGCTCCTTTCTTGGTTAGATCTTTTAGTGGTGCTACTATTTGAGAGAACCCTTTCACAAAATTCCAGTAATAGGTACAGATGCCTACAAACCCCCGAAGTTCTGTGACATTCTTTGGTTCGGGCTAATCTCTGATAGCATGGATCTTCTCTTGATGGAATCTCAACCCATCCACTCCAATGATGTGGCCCAAATAAAGCATCTTTGTGAGCCCAAACTCACACTTAGAGAGCTTAGCATAGAACTTCTGCTCCTTAATAATGCGCAATATTGCCTCAATATGCTGTAAATGCTCCTCCCATGTGCAGCTATAAATAAGAATGTCATCAAAAAAGACCACTAAAAACTTCCTTAAGTGACCAAGGAATATGTGGTTCATGCAAAACTAGAATGTTATCGGGGCATTAGTTAGCCCAAAATGCATTACCAAAAACTCAAAATGTCCATAGTGACATCAGAATGTTGTCTTGGGGATGCCTTGATCCCTCACCTTGATTTGATGATACCCTGATCTCAAATCAATCTTGGAAAAATACTTGGACCCTCTTAGCTCATCCATCAATTCATTGATCCTGGGAATTGGGTATCTATTCTTCATGGTATTTTTTTTCAAAGCTCTATAATCAATACACATCCTCAATGTGCCATCCTTCTTCTTCACCAAGACCACTGAAGAGGCAAAAGGACTGGTGCTAGGCCGAATGTGTCCCAAGGCCAAAATCTCCTAAATGGCCTTTTCAATCTCATCTCTATATGCTTTGGGATTGCTATAGGGTGTGGTGATCACTTCTTGGATCCCCTACTCCAACTTAATAGTGTGATCAAAACCTCGGTCAGGAGGTCTCCCAGGTGGAATATCTCCAAACATAGTAGAGTACCAGTCCAAAATAGATTTTACATCTGGATGTACTGATGAATCCTTGTTCCCTGCTTCTATAAAATGTAGTTCTACTACCCATTCTATGTCCCCTATGTGAAAATATGCTTCCATCCTGTGTGTTGAGACAATCTAGGGTGGATAGGTGTGTATGCCTTTGATTTTCTGATGTTTACCACTCCCCTTTTCTGTCCATTCCACCTCTAAGGTTTCCCAATTTGTGGTAACCTTCCCTAAGGTGATTAACCACTGGACACCCAATATCACATTGGTGTCTAGAATATCAACCACAAAGAAGTGGTCTATCAATGTGTAGGTTCCCATAGTGATGGCTAATGCCAGAACATATTTGGCACACTGCATGGTTCTATATTTTGGAACCAAAACTAAGAAATCCTCAAAATATTCTATGTGAATACCCATCCTTTGCACCAACTGTGTCTCAATAAATTTGTGGGGAGCTCCACTGTCTACTAATACTGATACTCTTGGTCCCAGAATAGTGCATCTAACTCTTAAAGTTAGATACTTGGGAACTCCCCTCAAAGTTGCAAGAGTCCCTCTCATTGGAGAAAATTCCTTCACTACATCTCCTGTGGGTGGTGAAACTCCTTCTGCTTCTACAACACTGGTCTCCTTCTCCTCATCAGGAAATATCTCAATGCATTGTGCTTTCCTTGCAACACATTGGTGATTTGGTACCCATGGCTCCCGACAAGTGAAACAAAGTTTTTTCTTCCTTAGATCTCTCTGATCATTATCAAGAGAATTCTTCTCCTTATTCTCCTTTGTAATGCCCTTCATGGTCTGGAGAAGAAGTTTTGGAATCTCTCTCTCGTCCATGGCTATAGATGTATTGCCCCACAAGCTAAGCCTAGATTAGAGCTCTGATACCACTATAATATTCCTAATTGGGAAAAACAACAATATAAGCACCACAAATGAAATATGCAGAAATTATGTTATAGAAGTCAAGAACAGCCCATGGATCCATTAGTTTATGTGTCATAGTAATCAAATATACAATGGGATGAGAAACAAATCATTCCAACTTAGTTAAACAAGCCTCCCAAGCTTAGAAACACTACAATCCCATGAATACTGCAACACATAAATTATGAAGCATATGACAGTGTAGTCTAATGAGGGTTACTTCTACAGAAATGGAAAAACAAATGGATCTGCTGATATATTACTCAAAAGAGATGAAAAATGGAGAACTAGTCTCTTCTACATAATCCCAAGATAACCTAGCAAGGGTTTCTTGAAAGGCATGAGATATAAAAAGTATAAATTGTAGATCTATGGCTGAATCATGCTGTCTTACTGAAGCTCTATATAAATATAGCTGAAAAGACAAAGAAATGGTTGTAACTTCTCCTTACTAGCTTTCAGGGTGAAAGGTTGATCCTTTCACTAGGAAACTAGCTCATAAACTGGGTTTTTGACCCTTCCACTGCAACACCATGAAAAATAACGTAGTTCCTCAAGGAGACTATGTTTTCGTTGTAGGTGACTGCTTAGCCCAATGAAAGATGGTGGAAATGAAGCTCAGAATACTCCTCTCAGATTTCCTTCCCAGTTTCTCCAAGAAAGAGTGGGGAATTCCCACATGGAAATGCCCTTGTACTAAACAGTATAGCAAACCCAACTAAATAGCTAAAGAATGCAATAAGTCATAAGACTCAAACATAAAAAATATTCTGAATGCCTCTCATGGCTAACATCCGTTACCTTATATTCTTGGTGATCTTCCTCACCCTATGCCCCACTCATTTATGAGGTTACTTCCATGCAAAGACTCCTCCTCCAAAACTTCTATGTCCCCACTAGCTCCACTCTCTTCTTTGGTATTGCTATTGATTTGGTCAACCTTGATCTAATCTACATGCATTACTCCCTTTCACAACCAAGGTGGCCTTATTTTTACTGTCTAAACTGATCAATATTCACACTGGAAGTGTTTTATTTCTACTAAAGAGATTTAAGGGTCTCCCTGCCCCATTTATTCTTCTAGAATGAAATTAGAAGCAACATATAATATCCAACTAGCTAAAAGCTAATTGGGAATACTACAGGTCATAAAATTTGATGGTTGGAATGCTCCTAAACATATCGCCAATGAAAATGACCTCCTGTGGCACCAACATAATTTGGAGATTTTCATGCACCACATCGATATTTCTGGGGGCGTGCACCGTGGTTTTTCTCAACTTAACATACGTCAGCAACCACGAGAGTGGAGTCACCAACAAAGCTTCTTCCTGGGGCGTCATGGGATTCCTTGAGGGATTGGGCGAGCGTGCCTGAGGCACTTGCCTGGGGGATTGCATGATCCTAGGGGAGGTGCATGGCTTTGTCTAAGCCCACTTTGTGGCTTTCCCTTGTCCCTTTTCCTTAACTTGTTATGTTTCTTTTTCCTTCCCCTGTCCCTTTCCCTTGGCCAATGTGGACATGAATTCTTCTACGTTGGGAGTGACTTCAGATACATATTCCGACCCAATTTCAGCAGAGGCCATAACAGGAGATGACTCAGCAAGGTTAGAGGTAGTCATTCTCACACGGAATATGAATTTAGGGTTTCTACTGTCATAAGGGGTAGCTCTCCCAGACATACAGATGTCGTAGTTAAAAAGCACACAAAATTCACAACACAATATAGAGTGCAAGAAATTCAGGGAGAAAAGGGACCGATTATGACCTGTGCCCCTCCTTATATAGGCCACCGTGAAAAAAAATGTTTGGATGATCATTAAATGAAACATACCATTGAGACAACGGTAAAAAATCCCCCAAAATTGCCACATTAATTTCTAGATACATGCTCCCATCAATGGTAAAATCGCTTTTTCACCCAGTTTTATTGTTCCAATGGATATTTTTTCTAGTTGTGCGCTACCCGTGCACCGTCGTCACACCTTCCTGTGTCTTCTTATATTAGCACATTCGTTGCGCTTTCATCGCACCTACCTACACCTTCCCTGTATAACACTTTTACTACAAATACTCCGACCATATAGTCATTTGATAAGCATTGGGTTGTCCCTGTAAGGTTTCAGAAAAATTCCATTAATGTACCCTAGTAGGTAATCTCCACGTAGCATATCCAAATGCACCACACCACCATATATAATTTATTTTACTATATATGGACCCAACCAGTGCTTACGGAACTTTCCTGGGTGGCGTGCAAATTGACTATTGTATAGCAATGCCAATTCTTCTTCCTTGAACACCTTCTATCGAATGTGCCGATCATGCCATGTTTTTTCGCGAGCCTTTTGAACCTAGTCATGAAAATTAGCAATGAACCAATATTCTTCCAGGGCCACTAGCTGCGCCAAGCATTGCTCCATGATTTCAGGTTCCTCCATGTTTGTAAACGCTGCAATGTGCAGGCTAGGTAAAATATATTCCATGGGCATGATGGCCTCCTTGCCATAAACCATCCTGAAAGGAGTCTTTCGAGTCAACTTCCTGCATGTAGTCCTATAGGCCCATAGCACTGACAATATGTGCATGTCCCAGTCACTTCGATCAGCATTGCAGAACTTAGTTAGCGCATTCTCCAAAATTTTGTTGAAGGCCTCTACTACGCCATTAGCTTGTGGGTGATATCGGGTACTTTTTGCATGGTGGATCTGGAATTATTCTGTCAAAGCTTCAATAGTTTCATTAACAAAATTTGTACCTCTATCGCTCATTAGGATCTTTGGGCAGCCAAACTGAGTCAGAATATGCTCAAAGATTAAGTTTGCAGCAGTCTCTGCAGTTATAGCCTTTGCCTCTACCCATCTAGTTACATAATCAGTGGCACTAATTATGTAACGTGCACCAGTATTCTTTCCCAGGTGATTGATAGGTCCTACAAAGTCTATGGCCCATTTTTCAAACACCTAAAAAGCCATCTACGGTTGTATGGGCATTTCATCTCTGCGTGACAGTTTCCCTGTTTGTTGGCATGCATCACAGGATTGACAATATGCATGTGCGTCGTTATGCAATGTGGGCCACCACAACCCAGCCCTCAATACCTTCTGTGTAGTTTCTTTTCTTGCATAGTGGCCTCGTGCCACCCCTCCATGGGCTTCTACCAATATAGCTTGTCTCTCATGTTCTAATACATACCTTCGCAATACCTCATATCCTCCCAACTTGTATAATTGACCGGAAATTAATGTGAAATCAGTTGTGCAAGAAACCAACTATTGTTTCTGTTGAACTGAATAGTCTAAAGGTTCCATTCCAGTGGTTGCTAAATGAATAATGTCTGCAAAGTGTTCATCCACGACCTTGATAGCAAACAATTGTGCATCGGGTAATCCTTCTTCCAGACTAGTTGGATCTTCCCCACTCTCAATCCGAGACAAGTGATTAGGTCTGGCATTCAGTCTCCCGGGCTTCACAATAATTTGAAAATCATACTCCTGAAATAGCAGTAACCATCTACAAATTTCCCCCCCCCCCAACACAGGATTATTTATTAGGTATTTTAAAGCTGAATGATTAATGAATAACTTAAATTGTCCTCCCAATAGATAGTGCCTATATTTCTGCAAGGCATACACCATTGCCAATCCTTCTCGTTCAGTGGTAGTGTATTTGCGCTCTACGCTAGAGAGTTTCCTGCTATCAAACGCCACCAGATGATCAATTTCTACCTCGCCTAGCTACGCTAAGACATCTCCTAGGGCTGTTCCTGATGTATCCACATGTACATGAAAGAACTTAATCCAGTCTAGAAATATAAGAATAGGTGCAGTGACCATATTTTCTTTTAGTAGCTCACAACTCTTCTAACACTCTGCATCTCAGAAAAAGGATACATCCTTCTTCAACAGCTTCTCCATTGGCGCAGTGATCAGGGCATATCTTTGAATAGAATTCCTATAGTAGCCTGTGTGTCCCAAGATAGAGCGCAACTGTTTCTCAGTGGTAGGGATTTCTAAATTGATGATCACTGTTACCTTGGTTGGTTCAACCTTCAATCCCTTTTGACACACAATGTGTCCCAAAAAAATCCAAAATGTTACTCAAAATATACTTTTTTTTATGTTTAGTGAAATCTGGTGTTTCCTGCAGGCATCCAACATCGTGTGTAGGTTTAAAACATTCTTCTTTACTAATCCAAACATTGTCCAATCATCAAAATAGACCTCTAGAAACTTATGGATGAAATCCTTGAATACTGCTACAACTACACGTGAGAAAATGGTAGGGGCTTTCTTTAAGCTGAAGGGCATGACAATGTACTGGAAGGAGCCCCATTTGGTTGTGAAGGTCATCTTCTTTCAATCTTCTGGTGCGATTATGATCTGATGGTACCCTAAAAACCCATTAGTGAATGAGTATGATTCCTGTCCTCCTACATTATCCAAGATTTCATCAGAGGACTACGTTGGAAATGGATCATGTACGCATGCATCATTCAACTTGTGAAAATCTACATAGATCCATATCTATCCTTTAGTTTTATTTTCTTGAAATACCATTGGGCTTACCCAATCAGATTTTTCTACAAGCTCACTGATGCCTGTGGTCACCATCTTATTTATTTCCTCCTTGACTTTCTATTTATATTTAGGGTTCCACTGATAGGGTCGCTTCTTGAGATGACGTGCATCCGGATTCAAGGTAATTCTCATGACCCCCAGAAATCCTATGATTTCCTTGAGCTCAGAAAACTTCATGGGGAATAGGTCCCGATATTTGGTTAGCAGCTCCTTGATCTTCCCAACTGTATCATCATCCCAGTAATCCCCAATTTTGGCCATCTTCGATTGTTGGTTTGTCCCAATGTTGACTTCCTTCAACTTGAGTGGTTGTTATGGGAAATTTTACCCTAAGGTATTGGGTTGATAAAACTTCACATATCAGGGGCATGTCATCACAAGAAAGACTCAATTAACCAAATTCTATGCTTTAAAATAGAAAGTAAGGATTGCATATCTTACCCATTTATCCTTCGGTTGTAGTAGATCCTGCGAGGTTCAAACCCCCTGCAACTCCTTGTGCTTCAAAACCTACAAACCAGCAAAGAAAAAACACAAAAACCTAGTTTTACAACATATATATGTTCTATATGTTAGCAAAAATCATGCATAATCTCATATAAATAACAATAAATGAACTACTTAAGATCATTAAGCATGTATAAGGGATATATGACACATGAACATCGGGAACGAGATAGCACTTCTTTTATTGATAACATGTACAGTAAATATATAGTGGAGAGATCAGCTGAAATCTACCATGGCCTCGAGTAAACCATCCTATGGATCTGTCCAGCCCTAGCCTCACAAAACTTATTCCATGAATAATGCACAATGGATGTCACATAGGATGAAGGTGAACATCTTAAGGAAACAATGGTTTCCTAAAAATTTGGGACGTGGAGGAGGCACAGGGGAAATATCAAACTTGGTCAGGGCTATAATAGGGTATAATATCTATAATTATATCTCTTCCTCCCTTAGGCCATTCCCTTGAGGGGTATTTATACCTCCTCAAATTAGTTTCATTTTTTTTTCTCAGTTGGGAACAGTTAGGCCATGGGCTAGGGTAGTTAAGTTATAGGAACAACTGTAAAACCCACCTCAAAAATAGGGAAATTTTATATATTTTTAATATTTTAGATAGAATACGCAGGTTTTATATGTATAGACCCGAGTGTAAATGCAGAAAAGTATGGGCAGAGTCGCGTATGGATTTTGAAATGTTGTTTTTTGAGAAATATGAACAAGTCTAAATGGAAGGGCTTCCAAAGGCAAATACATAAGCCATCAAGTATATAATGGTGATAAATGATGCTATAACAAATGACCCCTAATATATGAGGTCAGAAGGGGTACATGATGGCCGAAATGTATTATGTGCATAGAAAGAACCTTGTGAGGACTAGAGAGGACTTCACCAGATTTCAACTGGCCAAAAAACCAGTGATAGAAATTAGAAAGATAGCTCATGTCTGAGGTGGGCATACCCATGATCATTGAAAGAAAAGCATGTCCGCATATGAAGTATGGAGCAGATCCAATATGTATACAAGTATAGCTTAAATGTAAATTATATAGCGAATCATCTGATCACTTCCTGTAAGTATAAGTATCACATATAGAAGACCGATCAATGATGTTGCAAAGATGTATGATCACTGAAGTCACAAGTGAATCTCCAAGTACCAAATCATAAGTGGTGGAACAAATGGTACAACACGCAACTCGGGAGCCAACATATAAGATGTTTTTGTGATGAAACTGCAACATATAAGGGTGGATGGTATCACTGGCAGAAAACTGAAGGAGCTGTCAAAGTGAACCAAAACATGCTGATGCAAACTTGAGGTCTTCACCGATCACGATGGCACAATTCTACACAATGGGAATAAATGAGCTGAGGTCAACCATGTGAGAAATCGTTTGATTACCAGTCATTGATGTATACCATTAAAAAATGTGAGACAAACCATCGATAATGATAATGAGTGTCAAGGTGCCCCAGTACAATCTAGAAAGTGCGAATGAATGAGTTGAAGTCGAACACTTGAAAGAATATATCAATCAGGAGACAATGATGAATTCTCACTGTCGATAGCGAAGAGTCTACCACTGATGACTGAAAACCCTAAGGTACTGAAAAAAGGACTCTAGACCTTATTCCTAGAGCAATGAGTTAGAGTTGATGGGAAAATATTTGCTGGAAGGAAGGCATTAAGGTACCCCACATTATTTTAGCACGATTGTAACCCGCAGGCCAAAATTTGGAAGGAATCACATGAAGTAAAGTGAAGTAACCAACCTGAAGTATGTTTCCAGCATGCACAAGATGAAGCTAGCGCACAACAGATACCCTTTGAACCAACCAATAATGGAAGCTAAAAAAGAGGCAAGATATCCATCGATAGGGTCAAATGGAAATCAAGGTATTGCACGAACCCCAGGTGTGATAATGTAAGCTGAAGTCAAACACGTGGTAAACCACTCAGTCAAATACCCATGTTTTTGATCAAATACTGAGCACAAGGTCACCTATCAATGATGTAAATAGGGCCAGGGCTCTAAGTTTACTCTCAGAGCAAGATTTCGTAGTCGATAAGAGACACACCCGCCAGCGAGAAGCTAGTGGAGACCTTCTCAAACCAGCACGAGAAAAGGACCAAATATCTGATGTGATAGAACAATATACTAACAAGAACGGAAAGGCCCACTGAAAAATGAGTCAAGAGACACTACATAAAGGCCGACTCAGGTTAACTTCCCTTGAACAAAAGCATGACTCATGTTGACTATGGTAGAAAATGATAACTTTGTATAAGTTTTTCATGCAGGATGCATAAAAAAATCCTCCATATGATTGGAATAGATAACCAATCAGGGGAGTATTGACTCAAAAACAAGGTTATGGCTTCTCATAAGTAAAAAAAAAACCATCCCAAATGGAGAAAATACTTAGCCTTTTTTTTTGTGCTTTGTTCAAGGGTGACACAACTGATGTTAGGTCCCTATATTACTAGTATAGTCCCTTATTGTTGTTAGTGTAACACCCTTATTGTTATTATTGTACCCTTGTAATGCCCATATTTTTATTATTGTTAGGTCGGCTAGGATTACATTGTGGCCCCATGGACTCCTATATATAGAAAGGAGGTTTTGTAATTTGAATCATCCAAGAATTGTTCATTCATGTAATGTATTGGAGGTTTCCCCCTTGAAGTGGCTTATTTCTAAGGTGTTGATATCTCTTTTCTTCTCTTTTGGAGCTAGGTTCACAACATTTGGTATCAGAGCTTTGGATTCTATGGTTTCGCTGCTCTAAACAGGTCATCATGGAATTTTCGCTATAATTTTTTTTCTACAAAGGTTAAGAATCTGAAATTTTTAGGGTGCGAAGCTGAAATCCTGAGGAAACTCGTTGCAAAATTTCAAAGCTTGGTTCGCAATATTTTTGGAGATATGATCTGTGGAAGGTAGTGCTTTTTCAGGCTCCCGAATTTCATCTCAAAGAGGTGATAGTGGGAAAATATTCATAACTTTCTCTCTGTGAATTGGATTGGAGTGCCGTAAAAAGTGGTCGGAAGTAAACAGACTATAGTTTCTTTTCTATCAATTTTAGAGCCAAAGGACAAAAAAATGACACGTGGAAAGTAGTACAAGTTCTCCCTACTGAACCAGTCCATAATTAGGTCATTATGGGAGATTGGACATAAATTTGTGTTGGAGAATCCACATAAGGTCAGACCTATGGCATTCAAAATAGAATTCATAGGGCTACCTCAATGCCAAATTTCAGATATTTAAGAGCCACAATCAAAGAGACAATCCAATTTCAATATCAAGCTCCTCAAAAGCAAGAAAAAGGTGTGTATTTTTTTCCGAATTGCATAAGTCTTGTTTGAAGAATCAATTTGAATTAATTACAAGGGCGTATTGTAGAATAGATATCAGTATTGGGTTCTAAAAAATACCCCGTAAAAATAATTCAATGCCCATTAAGCCTTCAGAAGGCTCTACTATGACTCATGAAGATGAAGAATTGCAGCATGATGTTTCAAAATTACAAGAGAAAGTGCACCAAATTTCACTCTCGCAAAGAGCAGCAAAAAATGAAATGGAAGTTTTGAAGAAAGGTGTTGAAGAAAATATGGATGGTTTGAAAAATAATATGGATGGTTTTAAGAAAGGTGTGGAATCTAAGATATATGGCATGGAAGCTGGCATAGAATCTAAGATGGATGACATAGAAGCTAAGATCGATGAAAAAATGGAAAACATGAAGAATGATCTAAAAGCAGACATGGAATATTTGACAAAGTTGATACAAGAAATGTTTCCTAATGGTGAAAATATAGTAGAGGAAACTCATGATGAGAACAAAATAAATGTTAATCGTGATTTCATAAACTCTAATGTTGGCGGGAAGAACCACCATATTCCAAAAATGGATATGAGGAAGTTTGATGGAAAGGACCCTGTAACATGGATACTACAGATGGAGCAATATTTTGATCTCCATAATGTGAAAAACACACAAAAGTTACACATTGCCACTTTAAATTTAGAAAAAAATACATTTGTATGGTATCGATGGCTTTGCTCCCATAAAAAAATTGTCACTTGGTCAATTTTTACGAAGGAAATGATAGCACATTATGAGGATATAAAGAGCAACACCTTCTTTAGCCAATTTATAAATCTAAAACAAAAGGGTTTAATGGGGGAGCACATTGAGGACTTCCAAAAATTGAATATAAGGGTAACTAATATTCCAAAGGAGCATAGGATTGATCTCTTCATAGGTACTTTAAAGGATAACATCCAACATGAAGTTCACGTTTTGGAACCTGATTCATTGGAGAAGGCATTCATGTTGGCAAGAAAAATTGAATGTAAAATTATGGCGACAAGGAAGCCTACCACTCACTTCTATAAAGAGGGAAGTGTTGCTACTAATAGATTTCCACAACCTACAAGGTTGACACCACAATAATTGGAAGAAAAAAGAGCAAAAGGGCTTTGCTAGAGTTGTGATAAAAAATACACTAAAGGTCATAAGTGTGCTGAGAATAAATTATTTTACATAAATTGTGAAGAGGAAGAATAAAATGAACAAGAAGAGGATATACACCAGGAACCAAAACAAGAAGAGGAAGAAATGAGTCCTACCATGTCATGTAATGCATTGGTAGGAATTACCACTCCTCAAACTCTCAAGATAGAAGGACATATCAAGAAGAAAAAGGTAATAGTGTTGATTGATTTAGGTAGTACCCATAATTTTATTCATTGTAAGGTAGCCAAGGAATTGAATTGTTTCCAATACCTAGCACCAGAATGTTAAGTGATGGTTGCAAATGGAGGAACTATAAATTTCTCTGGAAAATGCCATAATATCAAGCTAACCATGGGGTAATATGTATTTAATAGTCCAATGCTTTCCATTCCTATGGGAGGTGCTAATGTTGTACTAGGAGTACAATGGTTACAATATTTGGGGACGGTAGCTTTTAATTTTCAAAAACTTTTCTTGAAATTTTTTTCAGAAGGAAAGGAATTCGAATTAAGGGGTATTGTAGGGAATCCGGGATACATAATAAGCTCTAATGTCATGAAAAATCTTCTAAAGAAAGAACAAGGAGGCATAATTGCACAATTATACTCACTAGAAGTTCCAACATCAAAATCATCTATATCTGCAGATCTCCAAAAATTCTTGGACAATCAATCCAAGGTTTTTGAAACTCCAAAAGGACTCCCACCAATTCGTGATCATGATTATTCTATTCATTTGATTCCAGGAAGTGTTCCTCCAAACATCAGGCCTTATAGATATCCTTATGTCCAAAAGAGTGAAATTGAAGGTATGATTGCAGAAATGTTAGAGGCGGGTATAATTCAACCTAGTCAAAATTCTTTCTTTGCTCCTGTAGTATTGGTACACAAGAAGGATGGATCATGGTGCATGTGTCCGGATTATAGGGAGCTCAATAAGCTCACCATTAAAGATAAATTTTCCATTCCTGTGATTGATGAATTATTGGATGAATTACATGGAGCAATTTATTTTACCAAATTGGATCTTCATTCAGGGTATCATCAAATTAGAAAGAAGACTGAAGATATTCCGAAAACAACATTTCGAAATCATGAGGGTCATTATGAATTTTTGGTCATGCCTTTTGGCCTTACCAATGCACCTTCTACATTTCAAGGGTTGATGAATTCCATTTTCAAACCCTTCCTTAGAAAATTTGTGCTAGTATTTTTTGATGATATACTAATCTACAGTAGGTCTTGGAAGGATCATGTTCAACATGTTGACGGGGTGCTCAAACTATTGCAGGAGAAACAATTATATGCAAAAACATCCAAATGTTTCTTTGGAGTACAAGAGGTGGAATATCTGGGTCATATTGTATCTCACGAGGGTGTTAAGGTAGACCCTAACAAAATTAAAGCCATTAAGGAATGGAAAGTCCCCACAACCATAAAGCAGTTTCGAGGATTTCTCGGGTTAACAGGGTATTATCGAAAGTTTTTTAAGAATTATGGGAGAATAGTAGCACCTCTAACAACATTATTGAAGAAAGATGCATTTTCATAGACTCCTGAAGCAACTAAGGCCTTTGAACATCTTAAAGAGGCAATATGCCTAACATCAGTCTTAGCTACGCCAGATTTCACAAAAACCTTTATTGTGGAATGTGATGCCTCAGGAAATGGAGTTGGTGCTGTTTTAATGCAATAAGGAAGACTCATTGCTTTTGAAATTCATCCAATCAAAGGAAAGTATTTATAGAAACCTATTTATGAGAAGGAAATGTTAGCAATACTGCATGCACTAAAGAAATGGAGAACTTACCTAATGGGAAGACACTTCAAGGTAAAAACTGATCATGATAGTCTTAAACATTTTTTGGAACAAAGAATATCTTCAGAAGAGCAGCAAAAATGGGTCACAAAGATGTTGGGTTATGACTTTGAAATAATCTACAAAAAAGGAAAGCTTAATGTTGTTGAAGATGCACTCTCAAGAAAGAATGAAGAGGTGGAAGCATTGCTTGGTGCCATTTCTATTATCCAACCAGATTGGATAACCGAAGCAAGAGATGAATGGAAGAAGGACAAAGATGTATGGACACTCATTCAAAATTTGCAGCAAGATCCTAGTACATCTGATACATTTAGTTGGAAAAATGATTCCTTATGATACAAAGATCACTTATATCTTTGTAAGAATTCCCAACTAAAACAAAAGATTCTTCTGGAATTGCACACTTCTCCTTTAGGAGGACACTCAAGATTTTTAAAAACTTACCACAGGGTGAAGAAAGAATTTTTTTGGGATGGCCTTAAATCTGATATTCAAAATTTTGTGGAGGAATGTTTGGTTTTCCAGCAGAATAAAGTTGAGACAATTAAGACCCCGGGACTTCTACAACCTTTATCCATTCCAAGTCAACGTTGGGAGGAGATTTCAATGGATTTTATCACAGGTTTACCTAAGTCCGAAGAAAGAGTGTCATCATGGTGGTAGTTGATAGACTTACCAAGTATGCACACTTTTGTGCATTATCTCATCCATTTAAAGCAAGTACAGTTGCTACTACATTTATGGACAGAATTCAAAAGCTACATGGAAGCCCAAGGGTTATTGTGAGCGACAGAGATCCCATTTTTACTGGAAATTTTTGGACGGAGTTATTTTCTTGTTTGGGTACTCAATTAACTCATAGCTCATCTATCATCCTCAATCTGATGGTCAAACTGAGATAGTAAATAAATGTTTGGAAGGATATCTTCGTTGTTTTGTATCTGATAAACAAACACAATGGGTCAAGTGGTTACCTCTTGCTGAATGGTGGTATAACACTTCCTTCCATACTGCAGCAAAAAATGACCCCATTTATGGCACTTTATGGATATCATCCACCATCCATCACATCATCTTTAAGAGAAAATTCGAAGGTTCAAGCAGTGGAAGATCACATTGAGAATCAACAAGAAGTTCTCCAACTCTTAAAGGACAACCTGAATTTGGCACAAAATCGAATGAAACAATAGGCAGATCAACACCGCAGCGAGAGAAGTTTTGATGTAGGAGACTGGGTATTTTTACGGCTACAACCATACAAAAAAATTTCCCTCAAGCAAGCTAAGAAGGATAATAAATTATCACCAAAGTACTATGGTCGTTATAAGGTGTTGCAAAATATTGGTACTATGGCATACAAATTGGAGCTTCCTGCTTCTTCACGAGTGCATCCAATTTTCCATGTTTCATGCTTAAAGAAGTTTATAGATGAAAATCTTCCATTTCAAACAATATTGCCACAACTTGATGAGGAAGGAAAAATCATATTGGAACTTGAAGCGATCAGGGAAACAAGAACTCAACAGCTATGGAATCGATCAATTTCATAGTATCTCATCAAGTGGAAGAACTTACCCACTGAATATTCTACATGGGAGGATGAAAATTTTATACAAAGGCACCCAGATCTACTCAAGCATTGAGCACAACACTTTTTTCAAGGAGAGGGGCATGTTAGGTCCCTATATTACTAGTATAGTCCCTTTTTGTTGTTAGTGTAACCCCCTTATTTTTATTATTGTACCCTTGTAACCCCATATTGTTATTATTGTGCCCTTAAATTATTATTGTTAGGTCGGCTAGGATTACATTGTGGCCCCATGGACTCCTATATATAGAAAGGAGGTTTTGTAATTTGAATCATCCAAGAATTGTTCATTCATGTAATGTATTGGAGGTTTCCCCCTCGAAGTGGCTTATTTCTAAGGCGTTGATATCTATTTTCTTCTCTTTTTGGATCTGGGTTCACAACAACTGACACTATAGCTGCCATCAAGTATAGAAGTAATATCTTGTTCCTGCACTTTTCAAATATTTATTTAGTTTTTGTCTTTTTCATATTTCAAAGCCTGAAAAGGAATAAAATAATTCCTATAGTACAATGGATAGAACGAGTGTCGGTAAACAAATGCACTAGTTCCCGGGATAGGAACAATCCTATGCTCAATGCAAGGTGGTGAAAACTAGTAAGTGACACTCAAAGGAATGTTCCATCCATGGGTAATGGTGTCAAGTCACAAAGTGATTTCATGGTTAACTTTTATAGAAAGACACGGTCAAAACAGGGCTTAAACATGAGTTCAAATGAAGCCAGCTAAAGGCCAAGATAATAAAGTAGTCAATATGCAATGTAGTAGTACAACTCGACAACATATGGGAGCCTCTACGGTAAATGGCCAGAATAAAGATAGCGAAGAAGAAGAAGAATGAAGCTTCAACACATAAGTCATGGTCGGACTAAAGAGGACTCTTGAGCCTACATAAATTGCAGCATGGGCGACGAATGCTAGTGAGGAACTAACTAGGAATCCCATGTAAAGGATGGCTCTACCACCAAGTCATGATAAAAAAAATCGACGAGTGAAATGGGTTAAATAATCATGACATGATGGGATTGACCCTATAGAAAGTGATTAGAATGGAGGCTAGTATGCAAAAATGCAACAGAAAGTGAATTCCCTAACCTATATGCCAGTTCGAAATCAAATACCTTCCATTACAGATCAACGGTCATGGATTTGAAGGAAAACATGGAATATTTCAAATTCAGCAGAATGTACCTAAAAAAATACTTTTCCCAACGCTTATGAGCCGAAAGGTTAAACAACCTTAATCAAATTCAAAAAAATAGACACAAACGAAATTTGTGAAAAAAATTCAAATTATGGGCATAAATAAGCATTTTGACTCACAATTTGATCATTTGTGCGTTGCAGAAGTGGAGAAAAATCTTTGGGGAAAAAAATACTCTTCTTGAATATGGAGCAACCGGCCACCAAATCGCCTCAAATCAATCAGTTAAACCTTGTACTCCTCCTATTTATCAATTTCATTCCTTTTTGAAGAAAACAAAATTATTTTTGACCGTAGGAAATAGATTTTCGTTGAAACAATTTGCGCATACGCGAGTTCGTGATAAGGAACTTGTGTATGATACGCGATTGTGTGCAAATGAGGTCGCGTATGTGCATGGTGGAATTCAAAAACCTGCATTTAATCAGTCAATTGATGAATTTTCCCAGGATTTCGATCAGTTGAAGATAACGTGAGCACAATGCTTTTGATAATGAAGTGATGGAGGACCAACAATCCTTAGATATCCTTCAGAATTGTCGGTTACTCAAATTTTTCAAAATTCCCAATATGAAAATAAGTGCTCGTTTTCTTCATATGTTGGTTGATCATCGGGAACCGGAAGAAGATTGCTTTATAATTGATCATATGCCACTACGAATAGAAGTGGAAGACATATACTTTATTACTGGACTTTCCCGAAGGGGAGACCCAGTAGATTTGCACGGCAAGCCCACAGGTAGATGATGCAAACAAGGTGGGGACTCAAATCCCTATCAAGGATATGAGGGATTTTCACATGAAAATCCTTCTCTTTACCATTGGTAGAGTGGCATGATTAGCTTCTCTACACCAGGCTTCACGTACACATATGAGTATAACAGTGGAATGTTTGGTTCATCTTTATGGCTGGTGTACAACCTTTCTGGAATATCTATAAAAAAAAACTTAATTATATCTGGAAGACAAAGACTAAACATTTTGGATACGGTACGATTTTGCTGACATTCTTCTTTGAGAGAGTCCCAAGGCTTCTGCCCAAGGTCATCTCTACTATCAGCAGCCCAAGAGATCTAAGAATAGCTCGATGGGAAAATCTAAGGAAGAGACTAGGGGGAAGTGAAGTTTCTCGAACCACCTGGGATGATGAGTTCTTCCAGTGGTGGGAAGAAAAATTCATCTCAGTGGAAGACTATCCCTATGCTAGGATGGATTTTCGAGCAGATCCTGATTTAGTTCTTCCACCTGGAGCGGCATGGGGTGCAATTGGTAAGATTGCGTTTTTTATTTTTTGATTATATGATTTTTTTGATCTTTTCAAATTATGTGAAAATGTAAAAAAATATTTTTGATAGGACAATATGACTTACAAAATTTTAATGATCATGATGCAGACATGGGACTAGTTAGGCCAGAGGGCTACCCAAGGCACAAGCGTCACAGAGGTGAGGCATATGCTGAAGACCCAGGAAGGACCCTCCATGGAGTACAGAGAAACTTGGAGAGCTTGACTCGCCAAGTACCTATGGCTGCTATAGAGGACCTTCAGAGGCTATCTAGAGGCGGGTGGTAGGGGTACCAGGAGACTGGGTGTGGTTATTCTTCCATGTAGCGACTACCATTGTGTTCTATCAGAACAAAAATGTTGGGCAAGGACCTCAGGAGTAGACTTAGATTTTATCGGATGACTGTATTATTTTTTATGATAGACATGATCAGGCATAAGCCCCAATTTTGTAGGACATGATGGTCTAGATTTTGTATATTTTTTGAAATTGGCATATTGATCATTCAATACTTTAAAAATATCAAAAACATCATTCATCATCGTACATTTGAGACATCACATCATATAAAATCGCTATGTGTGTGTGTGTATATATATATATATACACATGTGTGTGTATATATACACACACATGTGTGTATATATATATATATATACACACACACATAGCGATTTTATATGATGTGATGTCTCAAATGTACGATCATGAATGATGTTTTTGATATTTTTAAATTATTGAATGATCAATATGCCAATCAAGTGATTTATTAGCTAATGATTCTGCCAACCAATTATCAGTTCGAGGAATATGAATAAATGTAATAAATTGAAATGAACGTTGTAACAAACGTACCCTAAAAAACAATCGATGCAAAAATGGGTCTCTGACATGATAGGTGTTGTTCAGTGAAACCACCAATTGTGAATCCAAGTAAACTACATACAAATCAAAAACAAGAGATATTGCCTTCGAGAGTAGTTTGACCACTGCAGTGTACTCTGCTACATTGTTCGAATCAGGACCAATGTAGAAACCTCTTGAAACTAACAACTGGCTGGATGGATAGTGGATTACCCAAGCCGATGAAGCCAGGTTCTGAGTATGTCTACTAGCACCATCGACAAAGCCAAAGTGACTCATTTCATCCAATATTACCTGCCAAAGCAAATAAAAAAGCATCAAAACCACACACAAAATTGAAACAGAGATATGTACAAAAATACAATATATACAATAGAGCATATGTTAGGCCTAAGCCTAAGCATAGTACCTTTTCAAATAGAGCCCATTTCTGGGCTCTGCCAACTCGTTCCCATCAAAATCAACCAAGGCATAAGCTCCCTTTTTCAGGACCTTTTTGATGATAAAGGGGTCATACCACATAAATTTGAACTTGCCTTCCCCGAAGGCATCCTTCTCTTGGGCATAAACAAAGACAAGGTCACCTTCATAGAAAACCCTAGGTTTGACGACCTTATCATACTGAACCTTTACCCATTTTTATGTGCCTCATTCATCGTAGCTTCATCTCGATGCTGCTCATTGAGATGTTCCAGATGCATAAGGCGTTGTTTGAGTCTGAAGTGTCAGGAAGAAGCTCAACTACTAACTTAAGGGAAGGAATTTCACATTCAATAGGAAATATAGATTCCAATCCATAAGCTAGTTGAAACGGAGTAAAACCTGTTGCAATATTTACAGACATCCGGTACACCCAAAGTGCAGGATACAACATGACATGCCAATTGGATCTAGCTTTATCAATTTTCCGTTGAAGAATTGTCTTCAAGGATTTGTTAAAGGCTTCAACTTGCCCATTGGCTTGAGGATAATATGGAGACAAATGCTTCTACCGGAAACCTAATTTCAGAGCCAATTCAACGATCATGATTCTCTGAAAATGACTGCCATGGTCAGTGAAAATCCCTTTGGGGATACCAAAGCTATAAATGACTTGATTGAATAGGAACAAGGTTGCCATCTCACGGGCATTCCCAAAAGTGGGCATAGCCTCAACCCACTTCATGAAGTAATCTACAACTACAATAATGTACTTGTGACCCTTAGGCAAAGGCAGGTTACAAGTAATATAATCAATACCCCACTTTGTGAAAGGACCGACAATGATGACAGGAAAGAGAAGAGCTGGATGAGTGCACATATTTTGAGTATAAACCTGATAAGGATGACACTTTTTGACCACTTCAATACAATCTTTGAAAATATAAGGCCAAAAGTATCCTATGCGGAAGATTTTTTGGGTTGTAGAAAGCCTAGATAAATGACCACCATAAGCTCCACCGTGACAATCATTCAGCACAACCTCAGCTTCTTCAAGATTTAAGCATCGTCTAAGGATCAAATCAACCCAGTGATGATATAGAGTGTCACCAATAATCAAATAACTTTTGGCTAAGTGATGCAACTTTCGGCGCCCATATTTCGAAAAGGCTAAGGGGAACCTCGTAGTATGGAGATAAACTATGAGATCTTTGTACCAATGATCCTGTGAAGAAATGAGGAAAATATGTTCATCAAGAAATTATTCTTCATAAACAATCTCTTCTCCATAGGGTAACTCAGAAATCAACTTCGTAAATACTAATGATTTCTTGGACTTGGCAGATAAAAGTTCAAGATCAAATTTCTGAAAAATAACAATCCATCAATTATATTTTCCCCCAATCACTCACCTACTTAGAAAAAACTGAAATGGATTGGTTTCTACCAAAACATACGTTTCTGAGCCGTCGAACAGCATGGACAACTGCCAAAGAAAGTTTCTCGATCGGAGAATACTGGATTTCAGGACCTACCAAGCCTCAACTAAGGTAGTATACAACATGCTAAGAAAGAGCATCATCTTCCTGAACTAGAACCATACCAATGGTAGATTCTGCAGCAGTGAGATACAAGAGGAAATCCCTACTATAAGCGGGTGGACACAGTAATGGAGAAGAGTTCAATGCTTTTTTCAAAGCATCGAATGAACATTGAGAAAATTCATCCCAAAAGAACGAAACTCCTTTCTTTAACAACCTCATAAATCCATTTTTAATCTCGGCATAATTCACGATGAATATCCACAAGAAATTAGCTTTTCCTTGCAGAATTTGAAGTTGACGTATCCAAGACGTGGGAGGCAACTGAAGTATTTCCTCAACCTTTAAGGGATCTACACAAATACCTTTCGTAGACACGATGAATCCCAACATCTGACCGGATGTGACTGCAAAAACACACTTATTAGGGTTCAACCGAATTTTGAGATTCAACAAGATGATGAGCTTAGTGAAAATGAGTCTCCTTCACTAAGTGGGCCCGCAGGCTATTTTTAGGTGCAAGTCTATTTTAGACTATGTCTATTTTTAGACATGGTGATCATATTTCAGAAGTTGTAGGATGCTATTTTTGGATGGTTGGTCAAGTTGGAAAAATAGATGAAATTCTATTTTTAGAATATTGGGCGAAGTCTATTTATAGATCGTCGAACTAAAAATAGATGCATGTCGATTATTATTAGCCCTTAATAATAATCTGACAATAAACAACAACTTATTCTCTTGGAGCACTTTATTTCAGTGAACAAATTTGGAAAATCAGTGGGTTGAAGGAATTACGCAATTCCTAGGGTTGATTGGTGGTTCATGCATGGAGGACTCAGTTATAACTGAAGTGGAAAAGTTATGGCAAAGTTGGAAGAGTAGCTCATGGAGATGTATTCAGTTTAACTCAGTTAAAGTGAGTTAGACTCAGTTGAGCTAGTTGTATCTAGTCTAACTGAATGATACACTAGTGAGAGTGGAGTGAATTAATTAGTTAATTAATTCACAAATAATAAATCATTAATCAACTGAACAAATACAATAGTTAACTACAGTGCATGTCAGTTCCAGTGGAGACCCAGTGGAGAGGTAGGTGAATGGGTGAGATGGGCTATCCATTGTGACTATAGTGATGCATTTATTGCATCACATACACAATGAGGATTGCGTAGTAAAGGCGAGGGTAATTTTAATTCATTTATAGTTATTCTTCAGTAGGGATTGCGCAATGGAGGCAATCTATCAAGAGGGCAGAAATCAGTGCATGGATTTGCAGATTTCATCTTGTTAGTGTGTGACGATTAATTGTACTGAGAGCTTTATTTACTAAGCTTTGTATGAGATTGTTACATGATCTCCATGATACATAATATATGATATTTGGGGTTTTCATCTTTAGGCTTTCCCGTTAAACAACTGTGTTATGTGTGATTGTTTTTATTTTATGCTTCACATGTGTTTGCAATTAATTTTCCACAAAATATTAACAGTGGAATGATTATGTATTTAGCAAGAAGATAAATATTGTTAGATCAAGGGATTCTATATATATTCATTCTTATTATATATAATTTCTACATGGTATCGAAGCAGTGTTAAATCTTGAAGATTGCAATTGTGAATAATTGTTGAGTTTGTGCTGGAGGACAATTCAAATTTGCTGCAGAAAATTCTTGGTGCAGAAGTTGAGTATACATTGAACTGTCTTTCAATGGGTTGTGATTGGAGTATGCCCTTGATGGCAGCTCTAATTACATAGCCTGGAAGGACAGGATGGAGGTAGTGCTGGAGGATAATGGACTGAAGGAGTTCATCAATAGAGATGTTCCTAAGTCAGATTCTAGTGATGCTACAGGACTTGACGCATGGCAAAAGAAGGTAGAAAAGACAAGAAGAATTATGTTGGAAGGTGTGAAGGACCATATTGTGTCCAGCCTTCACAGAAAATCCACTCCATTTGCAATGTGGAAGGCTTTGACATATTTTTTCCAAAGCAGAAGCGACCAGAGGAAGTTGGCGCTTAAAGACAAGCTCATAAAAATAAAAATGGAGAAGGGCGACAGTATTCCAAAATATCTCACAAAGTTTATCCACTACAAGGATGAACTAGGAAGTGTGGGGGTTACTTTTGATGATGAAGAATTGGTGAGCTTGGCTCTCCTTTGGCTTCTGAAGAGTTGGCATCGCTATGAAGACTCTGGCAATGGACGAGAGAAACAGCCAGGATGGGAGCGACTTTAGTCAGATCTTGTGCAGGAGGAGATAAGGTGGAGTACCAGGGATGGTTATTGATCGAAGAATGAAGATGAATAAAATTTCGCTTTGGCTTCCAAAGCAAGGAAAGGGAAGGGGAAGAAATTCCTGTTGGGGCCCTTGTTTTGAAAATAAACAGATTTTGAGTTGCGGCGAGTACGTGGCGGAATGCAACCCCGGTAGGCAGAAAGGTGTCAAGGTTGAGAAGGAGCAGAGGACAGGTGTCGTGGTTGTTGTGGGAACAAGCATAGATGGTGGAGGGGTGTGGAAGGAAACAAGCAGTGAACTCCTGATGAACAGAAAGAAACAAAAGATAGCCGAGCAAGAAGAAAGGAGGAACTGTCAGTCGCGGGAGCAGTAAAAAAAATAGGCAGCCAACCAACGGATAGAGAGGTTGGCACAAATGGGAATAGGCAACAGAGAGCCACAGGAGAGCTCTGTCTTAGTTTAATTTTTCTCCTCTCTTCTGGTTTACTGTGGGTTCTCTCTATCCCTAGGGACTTGTTGTATTTTCCTATGTTCTATGCTCATATGTAGCTGAGCCTTGTAATAGTTCACCTCTGACGGCTGATGATTAATATATTCAGGAGTGTTGTTTTGGATACATGATTATGAGTGTTAATGAGTGATGTTATAAGCTCCATTTAAAATTTTATTTATCGTTAGTTTAACTGTTTTCCTGAAGGGTACATGTTATGGGTTATTATGTTATGACTGTCTAAGACTTTGGTTTGGCTTTGATTCACCTGTATGGATGTTGTGGGGATGATACCGATCTGCTCCCTATCACAGTAAGGTCACGGAACGCCTTGGGTGAGACTCTTTTCCCTTTAGAGAAGAGTGTAAATGCCGGCGTGAATCTAGACTACGGCAGAAAACCTTGTTGGCCCTCAGACCTGAATCCGGGTCTTCTCTACAAGACCTATTCTTGCGCCAACAAATGGTTCCGTTGTCGGGACCCGAAAATACATTTGGGAGCTAGATCATGGTATCTTGGATCTTCTAAAGAGAAATACGAAGCTGGTGGGATAACCACCTAGATCAATTCATAGCTCAGCAGGCTGAGCTAAGACAACATAAGGAGAAAACGATTAAAGATTTGGTTCTATTCTCTGACTCTACTAGTGATACCTACGAAATATTTTGGGGAAAGTTCCCAGAAGAACTCTACAACTGGTTGCGGAGACTTCAGACCAAGACCATCAAGGGAAAGTCGCAGAAGATCAATCACAAGTGGGGGCACGCGGATCTGGTGGCCCTTCATCGGTTAAACACCGACTTAACCCAAGCGGTAGATTTTTGGGTGGAATCTACTTTGGAAGGATATATAATGGAGTTTGCAGCCGAGTGTTACTAGTCTTTCTCAAGGGTAGAAGGTACTTTCAGATCTGGGTTAAGGGGGAAACTACCAAAGGATATTCCCTTGTGGATCAAGGCATTAATAGTAGACGAAGGACTGATGGGATTCCAAAAAGGAGGGATGGAAGTGTAAAACCCCCAGTGCCGGGGGAATGGACTGAGGGAGATATGTTACTAGAACCATGAGAAGGGGGAGTAGGATTATGGATGATGAGACTGCCAATAGGCTCAAGGAGCAGCGAGCACATCAGAGAGTGTAGATTGCAGAAAGGTGGCAAGACAGGGCGATGAAGGAGTTGAAGAGACAGGAAAGTAGTCGAAAGGAAAAAGATGAGGCACCTCAGATGATAAAAGGAATGGAAGGTCAGGTGGGTCCCCAAGATATAGGAGGGGTCATGAAAGAAGTGCAGCAGGTGTATAGGAGTCCAGCCCAGGCGGAGCAAGGAAATAAGTTTGATGGATAAGGTACAGACGCGCGCCCACAGGAGGTGTCTAATGTGGAGATGCACATTGCAATGGAGCAACTATTTCAAGAAAGGTCGGCATCCATATCTCAAGGTATTCCTAGTCCCAAAAGTTCTAGTAGCTCTAGTCCTGACCTTCCCCTGGTGCTTTACAAGCCCATAAGTGAAATTTTTGTTAAGTTACGTGAATTAAGTAGATTGCACAGCATTCAGTCTCCAACTGGAGCACAAGCTAGTAGTAGGATTGCTAGTAGCCCCATCTCACAACCAGGATCTAACGGCTTCATTTTAGTAACACCCATTCAAGTAAGCATGGCGGGATCACTCACACGGTACCTAGAATTATCTGGGAAAGGGAATGACAACGTCAAACATCACTGGTATCTCTGCGAGGCCATCTGGAGGGTATGATAGACACTGGATGTTGGGAAGTTGATAGAGTTTCAAACCACTCTTAGAGAGAGAGCCCTGCAATGGTTTAAGAAATGGTCGGAGGCTCACCCGAATTCAGTGGTGGCTGATGTAAAGACAGATTTCATTAAGGAATTCAAATTGCCTCAGACAAACCAACAAGGCCTGCTAGAGATGTGGGAGATCAAGCAGAGAGAAGGAGAAACTGCTTGGGATTTGATGCGGAGATTCAAGGATGCCATTGGGAAACTTAGCTATCCAATTGATCCAAACCATCAGAGGGATTGGTTCATTAAGGCTTTATTACCCTTGACCCGAACTCCACTGACCCAATAAAGGATCAACACATTGCAAGATGCCTTGGAGCAGGCAATGAAGATAGAAGCCATGGCGGGTTACCTGCAAGAGTTCAAGGGGGGCACAACGGTACAGGACCCCTCGATAATGGGTCTGCAGCATCAAATATCCAGTCTGACAAAAAAAATAAAGGAAATGCAACCCATGCGACCATCGAGACCAAACATGTGGTGCACACACTATCTCGTGGAGGGACATGTAGCAATGGAATGTCCCCGGTTGCGGGGCAAAACTATGGGGACATAGAATGCAGGAGCACAGGGGGGCCCACCACTAGGAGGGGTCGCGCAAATAAACACCCAAGGGATATACCCACCACAACAGCAATACACGGGGTTCCCTGCACAACAAAGTCCACCCACCAGTGAAATTAGGGGAATTTTGAGGTCTAAAATGGGCCTCCTAAGAAAAATGTACAAAAAAAATAAACTTTATAACAACCAATAGGATTCAAGATGATGATGTCAACCATGGGGGATGATTTACCATTTTTTAAATAAAAAGGTAAAAATATTAAAAAATAATAAAATAATAAAACTACTTTTTCAAGTCGTATTTTCAACTTATCTCCCAAAATTTTTACTCAAATTTCGAGTGGGAGTACTCGTTGGATGTGAAATTTAATTCCTCATCCAAGGAGTACCCATGTTGCATACTTTCGATGAACTCTACTACACGAAAAATGAGAAATACATAAAAAACGTGATTGTAATCACGTTTTTTTATGTATTTCTCATTTTTCATGTAGTAAGACCCATCGAAAGTATGCAACATCACGTATCACTGGATGAGGGCTAAAGCTGATGCGCTATTGGGAGACTCAGGTGAAGAAGTGTGAGGGTTGAAAAAGTAGTTTTCATTTTCCCTCTAAAATTTGATGATGTCATCAAATCTTATTTAAATTCTTTCACTATTATTTTATATCTGACCTTGGAGGCTACATTTTAGGTTTCAAACTCCTGTGTCATGTGAGGTATGCAAAAGTATGGGTCATCAACCTCGCATGTGTTTGATCTTACATAAATATTCCAACGTTCCAAATAATATATATTGTGAATTCTGTGCCTCGACCACCCACAGCATAGAGCAATTCTCAGCACTCGACGCCCTGGAGGAGTGGCTGGACTGACCGTCATACAGAGTAAATGAAGCTCCCGAGGAAGAGGAGGAGGCATGAGAGGAGGCCGAGCAGGAGGTAGAGGTCCGGTAAGATGCTATAACTGCAATCAGGAAGGACATGTGGCTAGAGAATGTCCACTTCCTAGGAGACCCTGGTGTTCACAGTGTTGGGTTAACTCACACGCAACAAAATATTTCTCGTATCTCATCAAAAGATGGGAGGAAAGAGCTAGACAGAGGGGGGCGAATCTAGTGAATGCAGAACCCAGGTTAATGGGAACTCAAACAATGCAAAATGTGACCATAGTGACATGAGGCGGCAAAATAATGGGGGAGGATGCACGCACTATGGACCCCATAAAAGTGGTCAGGCCAGCATCCCCAAAGCTCTTGATCAAACCAGAACGACGGAAACAATTTTTTCAGGAAGCAGCAGAAACATTTTCCCACTTGGGGTGAAATAAAGGAATCAAGTTACAGAAAATGCAGGAATACAATGAAACACGGAATACTTCTGAAGCCTTAATCCAAGAGTGGTTCCATTTGTTCCTAAAGATTGTTAACAATGCACCAATGCTGGAACGGCTGAAGCAAAACCTGGAAGGGGTGCTAAAACAAAACACAGGAGCAAAAGAAGTAGCGGAAGCAGACGAGAAATATGTTCAAAGAATAAAGAGAAATAAACGAAGGATGGGAAAGGAATTCCGAGTGAACACGCAAGTGGTGGGATTCCAGATTAAGGACACCATGCTTGATTTGGGATCTGATATCAACATCTTACCAAGGAAAACTTGGGAAGCGCTTGGGAAGCCAAGATTGACATACTCTCCGATCCAACTTCGGATGGCAAACCAGTATTGCATTGTTCCCATCGGCCGACTAGAGGAGGTTGAGGCCGACATTGCAGGTGTAAAACAATTTACGAACTTTGAAGTCATTGACATCATGGGGGATAAGGATATGTACCCATCACTGTTGGGAATTGATTGGGATTTTGAAAATTATGTGGTAATTGATCTAAAGAAAGAATTGATGATCTTCGAGGACGGGGAAATCAAAGTCACTCAGTTGTTTGACCCCTACCAAGGACCAAGATATACAAAGACTGTGGATAACAGAGAATATGCTCAGCTCTTGGACCATCTCTACCAAATGATCGCCGGAAGAAGGGAAGACTACATCAGCCCGACAACAGAAGGCTCGATAAGTTGGAGAATTATCCAAAGCTCGAAATTAGGATCAAAACTAGCATGGGACGATTGGCAGCAAGGAGGCTACGAAAAAAATACAACGAGGTGTGCCAACATTGCAAGAGTCAATTAGATTGGGGTTGAAATTCAGGGATACCCAATCTTGTCAGATATGAACGATGTAAGTGTTTTCATAAAAAAGATAGAAACCATGGTGCCAGAAGGCCAGAGAGTACCCTTGATGGACATGGCATTACAATCCACATCTGCAATATGGTAGAGTAACCATCACAATTCACTGACGCGATGGGATGAGGTGGCGGCAACAATGAATGCCAAATTTCAAGAAGAGAAGGAGCCCAGAGGGAGGGACCAGTACCAAGGGGACGCAAGCCCCAGAACCCATCTGAAGGAATGTGAAGCACAATGGAGAGCTGATGGATATCCCAAGGAACTGTGGGTTCACAGGTTTATACACTCCCTGGATGTAATTCCAAAGGCCTGGTACTTGACGGAAGAAAAGAGAAGAGGGACCCACAATTGGCAGGAAGTTGTGGAGAAATTTATACAGTGTTTCACCTTTTAAGGACAAACAAAGCAGGTTACACAAGCTTTTCAAGCTATCAAGCAGGTATTGTTCTTCCCTGATAGTGGACAGACAGACGAGAAATCACTTCTATACCAAGGTATCCAACAAAAGGTGGCATGTCAAAAGATTAATAAATAGATGGATGATGACAATCTAGAGGATCTCAGGCACCTTTATTTTGAAGAAACAGAAGGGGAGAGGGACATCAAAGAAGAACCAACTATAGAAGGTATCCACCTCCTGCCTCTCAGAACCAAAAAGGTAAATATTTGGACAAAAGACAGACCCAAGCTGGCGACCATTGGAGACTACTGGGGTGAGAAAACAACAAAGGAAATATTCAGTCTACTTGAGGAGTATGAGGACTTGTTTCCTTCATCCATAGCAGATCTCAAAGGCATAAAAGGAGATATGGGGGAAATGAGGATAATACTGAAGCCTGATGCAAGGCCTGTGAAACATAGACCGTATCGTCTAAACCCAAGGGTGAAGGAAAAAGTGAAATCAGAGATCGAAAAAATGCTAAAGTCCGGACTAATATTCCCTTTAGAAGAGGCAGAATGGGTAACCCCCATAGTTATACAGAGAAAAAAGGAGAAATCCGAGATACGAGCCTGCGTGGATTATAGAAGCTTAAACAATGCTTGTATCCATGATGTGTTCCCTACCCCATTTAGTGATGAAGTCCTCGAAAAAGTTGCAGGGAATGAGGCATACTCGTTCACTGATTGCTTCTCAGGTTACCATCAGGTGAGAATAGTAGAGGAATACAAGAGAAATACAACCTTCACTATAGAATGGGGCTCCTTCACATACAACATGATGCCATTTGGATTGAAGAATGCACCTGCAGTTTTCTCTCGCATCGTGATAGCGGCGTTCTGAGAATACATCCACAAGTTCTTAGAAGTCTATATGGACAACTAGACTGTGTATAGCATATTGAAAGATCATGTGAGCCTGTTGAGAGTAATGTTTGATAGGTGTCGACAACTACAGATCTCGCTGAACCTGAAGAAGTGTATATTTTCCGTACCATTTGGAACACTACTGGGGCACGTGGTATATAATAAAGGTGTCTGCGTAGACCCGGCCAAAGTAGCAGTGATCGCCAATATGGAGGCGTCGGAGACCGTAAAACAGCTAAGGTCACTTCTGGGACACACAGGTTACTACCGGAATTTCATCCGCAACTATGCCAAAATAACAGTGCCCTTAGAAAGACTATTGAAAAAATCAGAGCAATTCCAGTGGATGGAAAGCTGCAGAGAGGCACTGGACACGCTGAAAGAAAAGTTGGCGAGTGCGCCAATACTAGTCCACCCGAACTAAGACAAATAGTTCCATGTACACATTGACGCATCCGGCATTGCGCTTGGTGTGGTCCTAGCTAACCCGGGGGAAACATTAGTCGATCATCCGGTATATTTTTCTAGTTGCAAGTTGTTAACAGCAGAGCGCAACTACACAACAACAGAGCGGGAGGCACTAGCAATGGTGTATGCTATCTAGAAATTTTGCCACTACCTATTGGGAGGTAAGTTAAAATTCTTCATAGATCATTCCACATTAAAATATTTAGTGAACAAGCCAGTCTTAGAAGGGAGAATCTCTCGATGGCTCCTAATTTTCTAGGAATTCACATTTGAAGTAATTGTAAAGCCCAGAAGCCTCAACGTAGGGCCTGATCACTTGTCTCGACTAGATAATGGCGAAAGTGGAGGATCTCTAGATGATAAGCTATAGAGTGTTGATATTTTCAGAGTAGAAGCCATCCTAGATTACCTGAATGAAATAGTGACCTACCTCACCACAGGACAGTGTCCGCAATAATATACTACAACACAAAAAAAAACATCTGGTAGTTCGAGTTGTAGAATATCAGCTGATAGCAGGACAGCTGTACAAGATGGGCCTAGACCAAGTTCTTCAAAGATGTGTCATGGATCATGAAAGGGAAGCTATACTATGGGAAAGCCACAATGGTGTCGCGAGAGGGCACGTGGGAGCTAAACCAACAGCGCGCAAAGTACTACAAGCAGGCTTCTGGTGGCCAACAGTGCACAAGGACAGTAGAGCGTATGTTCAGAAATGTGACATATCTCAGCGGACCAAAAGACCCTCCCACAGGGATGAGCTTCTGCTTCATCCCATAAAGGTACTCCATCCATTCGAGAAATGGGAAGTCGATTTTGTAGGGCCAATTACGCTGACTGCAAGATATTCAAAAGCAAGGTACATAATAACGGTGACTGACTACTTGACCCGCTGGGCATAAGCTGTGCCGGTAAGGAACTGTACGGTAGACAATGCTTCTAGATTCATATTTGAAAACATAATCAACCTATTTGGGTGTCCAAAATGCTTAACCAGCGACCAGGGTACACATTTCATCAATGACACCATTAATTCCCTACTGCAGCGATTCTTGATACAACACCATAAAAGCAGCCCGTATCATCCACAGGAAAATGGCACAGTGGAAGCATTTAACAAGATACTGGAAAAAGGCCTGAAAAAGATATGCAACGCGGAGCGCGACGACTAGGACGAGCGGATATCGGCAACCCTATGGGCATACCGCACAACGGTAAAACGACTACACAACCAAACGCCATTCCAGTTGGTTTATGGAAGAGAAGCAGTAGTCCCAGAAGAATTCATGGTACCAAGCCTTCTGATTGCAACAACGCTACAGCTATATGAAGAGGAATATTTAAAAGAGTGATTGCACGAGCTACAGGAACTTGAGGAAGGACGATTCCTTGCGTAGTTTCATTAGACTATAGAAAAGGAGAGGCATAAATCTTGGCATGATCGAAATATCAAACACAAGACTTTCCAAATTGGAGGAAAGGTCCTACTCTATGACAGTAAGTTTCAGAAGTTCCCAGGGAAATTGCAAATGCATTGGCAAGGACCATTTCATGTCATAGAGATCAAACCGTCGGGAGCAGTTCGATTGGCACAGTTAAACGGCCAGGTTCTACAAGGATGGGTCAATGACGCATGCCTGAAGCCCTACCAAGAGTAAGTTGTTCATTTCAATTTCAATAACTCTCACAACCGAGAGGAGTAGCTAGGGTAGATTAGAGTCAATAACTCTCTCGCACCTGAGATGACGTAGATAGGGTTACCATAATAGAATAAATATCATCTCAGTTGCGGAGACCGCAATGCAACCATTAGTGGTCGTGGAGGGGTAGTGTCCAGCATATCATCCACGTCAGGAAGAAAAGTGTGCCGAACATCAACCCATCATCATTTAGCATAGTACCAGTGTCATTCCGTAGGATCACCAAGATTTGGAAATAATTTCCATAATTAGCATTATCCATACTGTAATAAATTTTCCATAATTAGACATAACCACCAGCCATCGTGTTTGCCCAAATCCCAAAACCACAGTCAACAGTGTCAGAACCCACCTCAGCAGCTAACTAATCACCCGATCGTAGCCGCGGGAGAAGCTAGGGAAACATTAATTAGTTATGGGGTCTCATCAACCTCACCCATGCCGGTTACTTACATAACCTGCATGCAGAAAAGCGTGAGAATGCCAGAAAAATCCGAGTTAGAGTTAGAAACCTCCGAAAGAGCAAGGGAAGTTGGAGTAGAACCAGAGCAGAGAAGGCACCCAGAGGAAGAGAGTCAAAATAAGAGACAGAGAAATATTCTTCAGGTATACCAGTGGTGAGCAAAGATGACAAGAGTAAGCCCAGCGGTGGTAGAACAAGAGCTGGACAGCAGAATTCAGAAAATGGAGTCCCTCGTTGGAAAATATGACAGTGCGACCTTAATCGACACAGACCTCATAGATTCCTTTGAGTTTCCTGTGCTAAAAAGCCAGGTATACATTAAAAATTATACAACAGAAGAAGTACGAGTGGCAGCAAAGGTCCTACCTGAATTTAGGGGTATCCAACAGTCCTCGATAATGAATTTAAGAAACTTACCAGTATTTGGGATTACAAGTGCTGTGATGCAGTGCACCAAATTCCTGTTGAGAAGAATTCAAAACGACTCTTTGTGGCTGGGGAAGGAAATCCTGATTCACGCCGAGGACATTCATAGGTTGACAAGACTATCGCAGGAAGGAAGGGACGTATCTTCAGCGTTCCAAACTATATCGAAACGGGCGAATAAGTCAAGGGACATAGACAACTATGCCAAGTATGGCACCCGAAGAGGAGGAAAGGGGGCAAAGATTTAGTTAATCAATAGGCCAGAGATCATATTCGCTTGCTACCTCATTGCCAACAAGACGATGAGACACTACACCAAAGGAGAGTGTACATTAGACACAATTTCGGTTGCAGAGCACTGCGTCCAGGGGACCAGGCTGAACTGGTGCTCCTTCTTGCTGAAGGAGTTGTTAGAGGCATGTGAAGACAACTATAAGAGGGCAACTGGGTTTATCTACGGGTATTTAATAATAGCGTTGGCCATGTGGAAGTGGAATTTCCCTGTCATCAGGATACCAGTGGAGATAGCGGAAGATCAGCCGGTGGTGATGAATTTTGTACCATGGAAGGTGTCTAGAGACCCTAGCACCAAGGAATTAAATGCATAAGCCTTCAAGAGTTGGTACGGCCTAATGGTCAACATTGTAATGAGTCAACAGAAGATCCTAAGAAACCTACTGGATGGATATAGTGAGCAAGTCTGGTTTGGAGACACGCACAAGCATACGTTCCTTGGACCCACTTGTGTACTAGAAACAACGTTCCAGATGAGGCCTCTGAAGTTCCAAATTGATGAAGTGGATTTTCACATAGAGGCTTTTTCATGGCCGGGAGTTGCGATGGAGATCAGGGATGGAGTGTACACATACATCTTTGATGGGATCCTACCACACCGGTTGCGAGGAGAAACGTCAGAGGAGGCATCAAATAGGATGTCAAACCTACTGCTCCTCCCAATCATTCAACAACTGAACACGAAGATATGAAGCTTTAATGAAGTAGTTCAGGTGATAGCGAGTAGTGCTACTCCACTTCTAACTTTTTCAAAATTCCAGGTCTCCCAGTCTAACCCATATCCAAGCACAACCTCCATCTTTGCACCCATTCCCAATGTATTGTTCAATTCACCAACCCCAACAACCTCATCTCTGGTGGGGAAAAGTAGAGCTACAAAGCCCACAGCGGCACCTAAGGCCAAGAGGGCCAAGGTTGCAGAATCAAGTCCGATGTTCGACCTCACAGGAGAGGATCCACCTCGAAAGTTGAGCACAGGGGTACTGATCCAAGAAGAGCCGATAGTTGAGACAAAAGAAACAAGCGCGTTGCCACCTCAAACCCCCATAAACCACTTTGATTTCCTGAACATCCGCATATCGCCACCTCGTCCAGATCCGCTACCACCCACCACCTCATCTGTCTCCCAAGAACCCCACAGCTCTGCACCATCCACCTCATCCGCCATCGTGTCTAATCCAATTATCAGAAGAATACTAAATGGGGACCACAGGACGTAGGTTAACTTGGGTATGGAAGTGGTACCCCCAGTCAATCCTACCGTGGTCCCACAGACTACTTTTACCAACCTCATCACTGAGTTAGAGCAGAAAGTTGAAGACACAACTGGGCCACTCCCTAAGCCTACTCCGCTCCAACCACCCAACCAAGCAGTCCAAGAGGGGCGACCAAACCTAAATATGGCAAACTCTACACCCCAACAAACTCTGCCACAATCACCTCAAGACTAGTAAGCAAGATCGGTTTCCAGTGGGAAACCACTCCAAGAGCGAAGGCCAGATCAGGGTACCTCCGGTGCCGAAAGCATGGAGACATGGGGGACAGCTTAGCTATACCATTTCATCCAAAGGGCAGCACAACAGGTCGAGAAGCTCCACTCGGAACTACAGCAAAAATGCGAACAATAGAAGCAGCAGATAAGCACGCTTACTGAACAATGTGAGCAGCTGAAAAAAGAGAAGGAGCAGCTATAGGGACAGCTGGAAACAGTGAACATGGTTATCAAGGAAATATGGCCCACAGTGACAGCCCACGACAGTCAAATACTGGACGACGTGTAGGAAACGGATGTAGTAGGGCGGGCGATCCACCTCAGGGTGGCATATTCAATCCTCCACCATGAAAATATGGAACTCAAGGCGACATTGGCAGCCCGACCCGCATTGCCCGACCCAGTAGTTGTGTACTCAACACAAATATCAGAGAGACAGGTCCAAGTAACAAAGATGTAGGAAGTTCTAAGTACTGTAGCCAGAGATGCATACGACCTATTAAAGGGTCTGCAATAATGCTCAATAGCCCTCATGGTGAAGGCACAGTCGATCTTGGCCCAACTGCGATAGATCTCCAAGGAAATACAGGAAGCAACGGATCCAATTAGACTGGATCAACTTTATGCCCAGGCAGATGTGTTAGAGGTCCAAATTAAACAAATAGATGAGACTTCGACGGCAGCCAAACAGGCCATCCAGGAGCTTCAACATCCCATAAATATCAGTTCACAAATGATGCAACAATTGGCCTCTGAGGCCGACACACAGATCAACACAATGTTCGCCACCGTGCCGTCAAATGCCAGCGAGGAAGTTGTCACAAAATTCACGGCTGAGACCGACGAGTTGATGCAAGGGTGGCAGCAGTCCATGGTGACCTTCCAAGAGCTCAAAGCTTCATCTCTAAACAAGGTCCTAGAGTTGGGGCCCTTGTTTGGACAACAAGGAGAAGGCGCGCAGCCAGAACAAGGAACAGGGTTGGGCGGACCCATGGAAGTGGAGACAGTATAGGAAAATTGACTCGAGGCGAGTCAAAAGGATGTGGTCGGGGCCTGTCGGGGCCCTTGTTTTGAAAATAAACAGATTTTGAGTTACGGCGAGTACGTGGTGGAACGCAACCCTGGTAGGCAGAAAGGTGTCAAGGTTGCGAAGGAGCAGAGGACAGGTGTCGTGGTTGTTGCGGGAGCAAGCATAGACAGCAGAGGGGTGCGGAAGGAAACAGGAAGTGAACTCCCGATGAATAGAAAGAAACGAAAGACAACCGAGCAAGAAGAATGGAGGAACTATCATTCACGCCAGCAGTAGAACAAATAGGTAGCCAGCTAACGGATAGAGAGGTTGGCATAGACGAGAATAGGCAACAGAGAGCCACAGGAGAGCTCTGTCTAGGTTGCATTGTTCTCCTCTCTTCTGGGTTACTGTGGGTTCTCTCTGTCCCTAGGGGCTTGTTGTATTTTTCTCTGTTCTATGCTCATATGTAGCTGAACCTTGTAATATTTCGCCTTTGATGGCTGATGATTAATATATTCAGTAGTGTTGTTCTAGATACATGATTATGAGTGTGAATGAGTGATTTTATAAGCTCCGTTTAAAATTTTATTTATCGTTAGTTTAACTGTTTTCCTGAAGGGTACATGTTATGGGATGTTATGATATGACTGTCTAAGACTTTGGTTTGGCTTTGATTCACCTATATGGATGTTTTGGGGATGATACTGATCTTCTCCCTATCACAATAAGGTCATGGCAGGCCTCGGGTGAGACTCTCTGCCCTTCATAGCAAAGTGTAAATTCCGGCGTGAATCTAGACTATGGCAGAAAACCTTGTTGGCCCTCAAACCTAAACCTGGGTCTTCTCTGCGAGATCTATTCTCGCACCAACAATTCCCTTCAAAATCTGAAGCTAAAGGCAGGAAGCAGGATTTGTCCAAGATGAAGTGTTTTCATTGTCATGAACATGGGCATTTCGCCACTAACTGCCCACAGAATAAGAAGAACAAGAAGGTTGTTGGAGCGGCAGCTGGAGAGGGCTTAGCCTCATAATTTGAACTTGATTTATCTTTGATCACATGCTTGGTTTCAAGCGCAATGGGATCGGTGTGGTATCTTGATAGTGGTGCATATTTCCATATGACGGGAGACAAGGACTTGTTTAGTGATCTGGAGGAGAAGGACCTCCAAATTATGCATATAGAGATGGGAAACGATGGTCAATACAGTGCAATCAGCA
This sequence comes from Pinus albicaulis, assembly GCA_034641835.2. NCBI lineage: Eukaryota > Viridiplantae > Streptophyta > Pinopsida > Pinales > Pinaceae > Pinus > Pinus albicaulis. The sequence goes on along the minus strand of CM076573.1, from coordinate 788,167,877 downwards.
TTGGGACCATTACCTTTTAGAGGGAGTTCAGTACTCCATTCTTGTTGAAGGATGTTATCCATGTTCCAGGTCTAAAGAAGAACTTGGTCTCGGTCACAATGTTGGAAGACAAAATTTATGAGGTTGTTTTCAGTGAGGGAAAATATTTCCTTCGACATAAAACAACGGGTCAAACCAAGAAGATAGGGATTCGAGTTAAGAATATCTACAAGCTAGAGGTAGATGGTTGCGCTGCAATGATGGGCAAAGCAGAATAAGTGGTGAGCCAGGATGAGGGCGAATTATGGCACAGGATATTGGTTCATCTTCACCATGGTGCTTTGAAGATTTTGCAACAGATTTCTACTAGACTTCGCAAGGGTGCTCTTGCGCAGTCAGATCAGTGCAAGGGATCTACTATGCGTAAGTTTGTGAAGACCACCTTTCATGAGAAGGAGAATCGTGCTTTGGTGATCCTTGAAAGAATTCACACAGACATGTGTGGACCTTTCTCGGTTGCTTCAATAGAAAAACACAAGTATTATGTTATTTTTGTTGATGACTTTTCTCGTAGATGTTGGATCTTCTTCATGCAGAAGAAGAGAGAAACATTCTCAAAGTTCTATGAGTTTAAATCATTGGTGGAGAAGGAGTCGGGGAAGCAAGTGAAAGCTCTATGGAGCGATAATGGTGGTGAATATACCTCGGGAAAATTTAAAGACTTCTGTAGCAAAGAAGGAATTTGAAGAGAACTCATAGCATCTCATAACCCACAATAGAATGGGGTCGCATAGAGAAAGAACAGAATGATCGTGGGTGTTGCACGAGCTATGCTGCATGACTAGGGCCTATCTATGCACTTGTGGGTGGAAGCATGCAACATTGTGATTGATGTGCAAAATCGTTGTCCTCATAGAGTACTTGGCATGAGTACACCTGAAGAAGCTTTTACTGGTAAGAAGCCTGATATTTCTCATTTGAAGATTTTTGGCTCATTTTTTTACATTCATGTGACAAAGGACGCCAGGAAGAAGCTAGAGCCAACTGCAGAAGTTGGGATATTTTTGGGGTACACAGAAACACCCCATAATTATCATGTTTATTTGCCAAACAATTGAATGACTGTAGTGCGATAGGATATAAAATTCAATGAGGTGAAAGCCATGAAGTTGTCACTTGAGAGGGAGCTACACTTGCATGCAGAGGAGGAGCTACTTGTTCCCAAAGATGATCCCCTAGATGTGGATCAGCCACAGGAGGAGATTCATGGAGTGGAGAAGTCCACTCATGCAGAACCAAACATCAGACAAGTCAGAAAGCGTACCACAAACGCTGAGAGAATAAAGCTTGATGCGGCACAGAATTTAGGAGTCCCTACATCACAGTGCAGACAGAGACAATCACCTGACCGATTTACTGGATACATGGCTCTTATGGGAAAGTGTATCGTGACAGAGCCATATTCTTTTGAAGAAGCACTGCAGGAGCCCACATGGGTAGATGCCATGGTGGAGGAGTATGACTCCATTGTCAGAAACTGTGCTTGGGAGATTGTTCCAAGACCGGTGGGTAAATCAGTTGTAGGATCAAGATGGATCTACAAGGTAAAGCAAGTTGCTAATGGGAGCATCAAGAAGTATAAGGAAATATTTGTTGCTTGGGGCTTCTCACAGATTGAGGGGATTGACTATGAAGAAACATGTGCACCTGTCGCACGGTATTCTTCCATACAGACCATCCTTGCTCTCTTAGCGCAGATGGGTTGGCAAATTCATCAAATGGATGTGAAGAATGTGTTCCTTAATGGGATCATTGAGGAGGAGGTGTACATTGAGCAGCCCGAATGATTTGAGATATTCAGCACCGAGTCGCATGTGTGCAGGCTCAAAAGAGCGTTGTATGGGTTGAAATAAGCACCATGTGCTTGGTACACTCGAATCGACAACTATTTCACTGGACTTGGCTTCACCAAGAGTGATGCAGATGCAAACCTGTACCAAATTGTGGTGGAGGTTAAGCTTTTAATCATTGTTATTTATGTTGATGATTTAATACTAACGGGTGATGAGCAGTTGATAAACTCATGCAAGACAGATCTTGCAATGGAGTTCGAGATGAAGGATTTGGGCCTCCTTCATTATTTCCTTGGATTGGAAATATGGCAGCGGGAAGGTGAACTATTTGTGTCTCAAGGAAAGTATGCCCAGGAGATACTGGAGAAGTTTCACATGCAAGGTTGCAAGCCTATCGACACTCCTCTTCCAAGAAATTGGAGGAAAGAGGATGCTACATCGATAGAGGTAGTGGATGCCAATGTTTATCGACATTTGGTGGGTTCTCTCATGTATTTAGTTAATACAAGACCGGACATATGTTGTGCAGTGAACTAGCTTTCACAAGTGATGGTTAAGCCTACCAAGCTCTTTTGGAAGGCAGGCAAGCATTTCCTAAGGTATCTCAGGGGCACATATGAGTATGGCTTATGGTACATACAGATGGATGAGGTGAAGTTGCATGGCTTCACTGATGCAAATTAGGCAGGCAGCCCAACTGACAGAAAGAGCACATCAGGATGGATTTTCAGTATCGGATCTACAACAGTTTCTTGGTACAACAGGAAACAAATATCCGTGGCACTCAGTTCAGCGGAAGCAGAATACATGGCAGTAAGTCAAGCTGCATGTGAGGATATATGGATGAGGAAGATCCTAGTCGGTTTGTTTGGTTCACATTTATATCCTATAGTGATACATTGTGATAATCAGAGTTGCATTAAAATCTCTATTAATCCTGTGTTTCATGATAGATCTAAACATATTGATATCCTGTATCATCATACCAGAGATTGTGTGCAGCGGAAGATCATGTTGCTTTAGTACATTCCTATGGAAGATCATGATGCAGATATTCTGATGAAGGCGCTCACTAGGAGAAAATTCGAATACCATAGAGGCAGGATCGGGGTGAAGGATAATCCCTATCGTGTTGAGAGGGAGTGTTGAGATTCAACAAGATGATGAGCTTAGTGAAAATGAGTCACCTTCACTAAGTGGGCCCGTAGGCTATTTTTAGATGCAAGTCTATTTTTAGACATGGTGATCATATTTCAAAAGTTGCAGGATGCTATTTTTGGATGGTTGGTCAAGTTGGAAAAATAGATGAAATTATATTTTTAGAATATTGGGCAAAGTCTATTTATAGATCGTCGATCTAAAAATAGAAGTATTTCGATTATTATTAGCCCTTACTAATAATCCAACAATAAACAACAACTTATTCTCTTAGAGCACTTTATTTTAGTGAATAGATTTGGCAAATCAGTGGGCTGAAGGAATTACACAATTCCTAGGGTTGACTGGTGGTTCATGCATGGAGGACTCAGTTAGAACTGAAGTGGAAAACTTATGACAGAGTTGGAAGAGTAGTTCATGGAGTTGTATTTAGTTTAACTCAGTTAAAGTGAGTTAGACTCAGTTGAGCTAGTTGTATCTAGTCTAAGTGAATGACACACTAGTGAGAGTGGAGTGAATTAATTAGTTAATTAATTCACAAATAATAACTCATTAATCATTTGAACAAATACAACAGTTAACTACCGTGCATGTCAGTTGCAGTGGAGACCCACTGGAGAGGTAGGTGAAAGGGTGAGATGGACTATCCGTTGTGACTATAGTGATGCATTGATTGCATCACACACACATTGTAGTTTCCAATGAGGATTGTGTAGTAAAGGCAAGGGTAATTCGAATTCATTTAGAGATATTCTTCAGCAGGGATTGCACAGTGGAGGCAGGCTATCAGGAGGGCAGAAATCAGTGCATGGATTTTCAGATTTCATCTTGTTAGTGTGTGACGATTGATTGTACTGAGAGCTTGATGTACTGATCTTTGTATGAGATTGTTACATGATCTCCATGATACATAATATATGATAGTTGGGGTTTTCAACTTCAGGCTTTCGTGTTAAACAACTGTGTTATGTGTGATTTTTTTTATTTTATGCTTCACATGTGTTTGTAATTAATTTTCCGCAAAATATTAACAGTGGAATGATTCTGTATTTAGCAAGAAGATAAATATTGTTAGATCAGGGGAATTTGGATATATGCATGCTTATTGTATATAATTTCTACAACATGGGAGGCAGCTGAAGTATTGTCTCAACCTTGAAGGGATCTACACGAATCCCTTCCGTAAGCATGATGAATCCCAACAACTGACTGGATGTGACCATGAAAACACACTTATTAGCGTTCAACCAAATTTTATAATATCAACATCGTTCAAAAACTTGACGAAGTTGTAAAGGATGATCAATTATTTTGCGGGAACAAGCATCTAAATCATCCAAATATGCCTCGATAATATGTTTAATGTTGTGGAAGGCATAAGACATGGCCCGTTGAAAGGTAGCTCTAGCATTTTTAAGGCCGAAAAGTATCTTCTTGTAAGAAAAGGTACCCCAGGGACAAATAAACATAGTCTTATGTTGATCTTGAGGATGGATAGTGATTTGATTATATCCGAAGAAATCGTCCATGAAGGAGAAAATCTCATTCACACACACTCATTGATGATCTGATATATGAATGATGTGGGGTAGTTATATTTAGGACATGCTTTATATAGGTCCCCAAAATCGATGCAAACTCGGATTGTTCCTTGTTTTTTGTCCATAGGAACTAGATTTGAAACCCACTCAGTTAATGGAATGGGGTAAATGAAACCCGCCTTAAGCAGCTTCTCCACCTCGGCTTTGATAGCTGCTTCCTCCCTAGGGTTGAACGAACGAAGCTTCTGCCTGATAGGCTTAGCCTTTTCGTATCTATTGATCTCATGCTAGACAATAGATGGATCTATACCAGAAATTTCCTCGTATGAACAAGCAAACACATCCCTAAATTCTCGAAAGAGATTGGTATAAGTATGAATTTCTTTAGGGGAACATTCTTCTTTAATGAAGACATTCTCAATAATGTTGGGATCTCTGAAGATTTTCACTAGGGTAATAGAAGAAATAACAACCATGTTCCCTTCAACAAATACCTGTGATGGTGCTAAAGTGTTCAGGACTGGGTGAACATGACCATAAGACTGAAGGCTAAAGAAACTTGATTCGACTTCTCGCAAGTCTGGTAGAAAATAAGACCAATGTTGCAAATCATCCCACGGTCTCTCTACACCAGTCATTGCTTCAAGGATGGCCTCTTCAGATGGAAGAGTGGTATCAAGGTAATCCTGAGAAGAAGATGAACTAAGAGTCCAAGTCGGAGCCACATATCCATCCAATTCCTCGGGTGAAAGAGAAACTCGCATGGAATCTATAGAGTCAACAATAGATCTATAAGAAATCTCAGCTGCAGACATAGGAAATTCCATTCCACCCACTTTACCTTCTTCTAATCTGGAGGTAGGAGAAGGTAAGGTCTAAGGGTTCGAAAAGTAGTGAGTTCGGAAGAACTCTTTCTAAGTAGGAATCTTGGAGGATGAAATAGCATTGATATGAACCAAAGGAGGCAGAAAATCAAAAGTAACCATAAAGGATGTATACATTCCAGCCCCCAAATTCCCAACAGGTTTCTTGGTATCATTCACTAAGGGAACCGTTGAGTTAGAAGATGCATTCAGATCTGCATGAGAACAATCCATCTGATTGACAATGAAAATTCTCCCTTCGTGAGAGAAACATAAAATGAAAAATAATGAGGATGCACTAGCATCCATCTCATAGATCCAGTTTTTCCCCAACAAAAGGTTATAGTCTAGGTTTTCATCAACTATCTCAACTTCGATATTGACAGTTTTATCCCCAACACAGATGGGTAAAGCTGGAATAATGCCATGTGGCCTGTGAGAATGACCATCAAAGGAAGTCAAAAGAGTAGATGAAGGGACAGCTGAAGGAGATCCAATGGCCTTCCAACATGTGAGAGTCATCACACATGTGGAAGCACCCTCATCAACTACTTTTCGAAAGATATTAAACTTCCAATATGTAGATTTAATCTGGAAAGCTATATGATGAGGAAGTCTCTTCTTAAAATTTGACATATCAAATTTGATTATCAAAGAATTCTTTGGATCAACAGCCCCAATGGCAGTGAGAAATGCACTCCTTTGTGCAAGACACAACTGGAGTACCTCTAATGAAGACATGGAATAAGGACTTTGACCCATATCTTCTACAATCAAGTAGTTTTGGGTAGCCTTGGCATGAGGATTGATCGTCGTACGCTTTGTAGACCCTTTCAGCATCTAAGGTATAGGCTCAACTGTAAGCCTCTATATACGGAGTGGCTTAGTATTATTAGGAGCACCCTTAGCTTTTGAAGACTCAGCTTCACTATAATCACAATATCTCATAGAGATATCTATGTGAGCACTCATCATGTATATGTTTGATGGATTTTCCCTTTCCTGGTTTCCCCCTGAGGGAGCTCTATCTTTAGCATTTGCGCTAGCAAGAAGTTGCTGCCCTTGGGGAAAAGGGTTTGTCAGCACAGCCAGGGAACTAGAGGAACCCTGTTGAGCTAACAAGCACTGAGCACCGTGAATTTTAGGGCAGAGATACGTAAGATGGTCTCCAGTGCAAAACTTGCATGGAAACTTAACTTTCTTTTTATTATCCCTCTTACTCTCTCCAACATGATCGTTGGATTTGTTGGCATTCCCCTTCCCATCCTTGTATTTTTTCTTATTATTTCATCCCTTCTTCTTCCCATTGGATTGTTGATTTTATTTTGGGTTAGAAGTTTGAACAAAATTAATTTCCAAGGGTTGAGAAGGATTTGACACTGAAAGCACAACCTGACCAGAAGGAGCAGATTGTATAGATAAATGCTGCAATTGATTTAGCAGTTTAGCCTTACCACCACCGATCAAACCGATGAGCTCGTCACCATGAGGACCAAGTTTATTTTTGGCTAAATCTAACATGGAGTGAGGAGCATCTAGCAAGATTTTATTAAGGACTCCAGACCGAGAATAGACCAGTTCCAGCTACTGAGCCCTAAAAATAGCCTGCTCTTCAGAAAATACCCCTGAAAGGTATACATCCTTTGAGATTCTAGCTCCAAAGATTTCAAAAACCATTCAAGAAGGAATTCATTCAGTATTTTGGCTTTGATAAGCATCTTCCTTCTTCTCCATTCCTGAATATGATCATAAATGTGAGTTGCTTTGTCCTGCTGAAAATTGTCCAGGAGGTCAATCCTGGCATCATAACGGACATGCAATTGAAAATGGTTTAAGAACATTGTAGCCAACTCACCAAAAGTAGCAAAAATCCCCCCTTTCAGCTTGATGTACCATTTTGCTGCATTTCGAGTTAAGGTTCGTTGAAATAATATCAACCGAATCGAATCGTCGATAAGGGAGTTTGGCGAACACCATAAATTGAAAGTGGTGACATGATCCTTCAGATCCTCACCAGTCTTCCCTTCAAAGTTTTGAATGTCCGAGAGTAGTTTGGTGGGAACCAGGACTATACCGAATAGGATCATTAGTCAATTTCGATATATCTGGAAAGTTTAACGTTGCCAGAAATGGTAAGCATGGAGGAGCCTTGGAATTCCACCCTCCACAGGAAGGATTCCCCACATTTTGAAAAGAGTAACCTGGATTTTTTGAGGCACTAGGCTCCCAAATGTTGTTCATAAAAAATGCTAAGCCATAAGAAAAGCCTGGTGATCTAGCATTCGGAGAAGGACGCCCTCCCACCATAGGGTTACTATACACATGTACATTCCCTCCAACTGAGGTATTGAATGAATAAGAAACCCATTGGTAAGGGTTTCAAGAATTTGAAAATGGAGAAAAGGCCTAAGAAGCACCCACTGAAGGGAAAGGAACGTTCCCTCGCTGACCAGCGAAAAAATGACTCCCAGCTCTCAATGTTGTAAAAGCAGGGTTCCATCCCGAAAGAACATTAGAGCCTTGACCTCCAGAAAAATGATTGAATCCTTGATTCTGAGAGGTGAAGAGCATGGATCCTAAGGAAGGGTTCGAATGAGGAATATGCCCACTTCCAAAGGGGAACCCTTGAAATGAAGCTGATCCACTAGCTATAGAAGGCATAGGCGTGGAAACAAATGAAATAGAAGGGAAGGAGAAAGAAGGAATTCCACTAGAGGGCATTCCAAAAGAAAAGGGGCCATATTGAGAAACATATGCCTGGGTGTTTCCACCTGAAGATGGAATAGAAGCAGAGGCAAGCATAGCAGCACTAGAAGTGATTATCGATATGGCAATAGTTCCTCCTCCTTCGACTGATTGAGGAGTATGAACACTTGCAGTGATGATAGCTGAAGTTGTGTTCCCAGTCGTGGCCATATAAGAAAGGGATATGACAGAAAAGGACTAGCCGGTCTCTGAGACTCAAGCTTGATGTACAAAAGGACATCAAAAAACTAGCAAGAAGAGGAGATGGAAGAGACTAAGGAGGCTGAGGAACTTCTTCTACTTCAACTTCTTCTACTGGAAACAAGACTTTAGAGATGAGTGGAACACTCCTCTCTAAACTAACACTAACACCAGGACCACCAACAGAAACAACAAGCTCAGATGGAGGTTCAATCTCCACTGCGTTCGAAACCACCAGCTAAAAATCACCCACTGAATTACCCCTACGCCTTCTTGAAGAAGGCTCGGCATGCAGGAGAGCCAACGAAGCCTCCTCGATCGACAAGGCGATCGGTCAGCCACTTTAAGAGATTAATTTTAGACTAAAAAAATATAAGAAGCTAAGCAATCTAGGAGCAAAGAGCACACTCTAAAAAGTTCCTAAGATACAGTAAATAAAGCAGCCTTCAGGTATTTCTGCTCTGCTTGATGAGGACCAGACACCAAAATACAAGAAAGAGAAATAAGAGGACCTTCCGAAAATAGTATAGGGTAATTACGCCCCGGGCCTACTAGCGAAGGTAACAGAAATAGTTACATTGACCTCCTGACAAAAGCATTTTCTAGTGCAAGTCCCCAAGCATCGCAAGGGCACCCTCCAGAAATACTGATGAAAGTGATGCAATGATTGTCTCAGGTACCACAAGTATTCCCCCCCGCAGTCACCTGTGTGATCCCTAGGAGAGGTAACTAAGGGCACCAATTTGTATCGACAGCCGAGGGAAACGGTCTTAGGTCAAGATTCAACAAATAGGAGAGGGGGTATTTCTCTTCTCTACTTGCACTCTCCCTCGCACTTGACTCTATCGAGGAGAGCTTTCCCAGTCCACTTAACAGAGTTGGATTTTTATTTTTAATAAACTTTCTATGTTTAATATTTTGAGCGGCCTTGGAGAATTAACTCTCCACTCACCTATTCCAAGGCCCTACAACCTAGCTAGTTGGTGTATGATTAATGACAATGATACAAAAATGTCTAGTTGATTTTAATTATAGCACTTGATTTTAAATTGGTTGTTACTTAAATCAAAGGTATATGTAAGTGAAACTGATGGTGTTTGTTGATGAAAAAGAAATCAATGAAAACCTACTACATGCGAATGAAATATTTTCTTTTCGATGAAAAGAGATCTCTATATGGGTTCTAAGAAACTAAATAAACAAAACTTTTTTTTTTCTTTTCAGTTACTCACACTTCACACACTCCATAAAACTATGAAAAAGACTAAAAATGCTTCAATGCACTTAATGCAAAACTACCAATGACACGCAAATTCTAACATTTCTAACTTTGAAGAAGCAAAAAGAGTCTCTAGAGAGAAATGGTTCAATCAGTTTTGACAGAAAAGTAAGGCTAGTTCCAGCTAGAACTCCTATGCATAAAAAAACAAAATGCCGAAATGTACTTGATGCAAAAGAGAGAGATCTAGAAAATACTTCCTTCAAAACCAAGCTAAGAACCAAAGACTAGAAACCAACAAAAATGCTTCAAAACATATGAAAAACCATAAAAATGAAAACAAATCAAAAGCAATGGAAAACAAGAAACGTTTTTGAGCTTTTCACTATGTCAGAAGATTTCCCCAGACACCCATGCTCAAGACAACTATGCTTCTTTCATAGCAGGACTCAAATATGCAAGAAGAATAAAAAAAACTCAAATAACTGATTCATAATAGTAACACAGTCTTTCAGTGAACATAAACTCAGAAAACCAAGAAAGGTCTCTTCAAAATTCGCTACAAGGCTAGTCTAAGAAATCAAGAAAACCAAGGAAGTCAAAAAAGCAAAAGCAAAGCAATGCATAAGGCCAAGAAGAGAAAACAAGCAGAGGCTTACTGTTTAGAATGGTCAGAAAATCAAAAAACTCCAAGGAGAGATATTGGTGCTACAGCCACAATTACAATCACACAAAATAGGAAATTTTACCAAATGGCTATTTTTTCACAAGAACAAGAGAGAAATGGATATGAAACCACAAAAAACATAGTCCAAACACCTTAAATACACCACAGGAGTGGTCAACCATAGGCAGAAAAAAGTGACAGAGCTTCAAAACTCAAATTTTCAAATTTTCTCAGGAATATGCAGTTATGTTGTATGCACCAAGCGTGTATACGTGACTGTAACCAAAGAAACTCATGTACACATGGGTTCTTTTGGAAAATACAGAGGGCATACACGACTATGTACAGAATAAGTATCATATATAAACAGAAATAAAGAAAACATAAAAATTCAAGCCTGATCAAGGGACCAAGACTTCTGTCTGATTGGAAAGAGACTTACTAGACTATAAAAAGTGATAAACCTATCAGGGAACCTACAATACATATAAAACAACCCAAAATAGGAATTACATGGATGTAATACCTAGCGGAGTCGCCAGTTTTGTTATGGGCATTGTTACCCTAAGGTCTTGGGTTGATAAACCTTCACAGATCAGGGGCACGTCATGACACGAAGGACTCAATTAACCAAATTCTATGCTTTAAACTAGAAAATAAGGATTGCAGATCTTACCCATTTATCCTTCGGTTGTAGTAGATTTTGTGGAGTTCAAATCCCCTGCAACTTCTTGTGCTCTAGAACCTGCAAACCAGCAAAGAACAAGCACAAAAACCTAGTTGTACATATATATGTTATATATGTTAGAAAAAAATCATGCATAATTAATCATATAAATAACAATAAATGAACTATTTAAGATCATTAAGCATGTATAAGAGATATATGACACATAAACATAAGGAACGAGATGGAACTTCTTTTATTGATAACATGTAAAGTAAATAAATAGTGGAGAGATCACTTGAAATCTTCCATGGCCTTGAGAAAACCGTCCTCTGGATCTGTCCAACCCTATCCTCACAAAACTTCTTCAATGAATAGTTCACAATGGATGTCACATAGGATGAAGGTGAACATCTCAAGGAAACAAGGGTTTCCTAAAAATCTAGTAAGTGCAGGAGGCACAGGGGAAATATCAGACTTAGTCAGGGCTATAAAAGGGTATAATATCTATAATTCTCTCTCTTCCTCCCTTATGCCATTCCCTTGAGGGGTATTTATACCTCCTCAATTTATTTTTTTCAATTGGGGAACAGTTAGGCCACGGGCTGGGGTAGTTAAGTTACAGGAACAACCATAAACCCCACCTCAAAAATAGGGAAATTTTATATTTTTTAATATTTTAAATAGCATACGTGGGTTTGTTATGTATGGAATCGAGTGTATACATGGAAAATTCTGGGCAGAGTCGCGTATGGATTTTGAAATATTGTTTTCTGAGAAATATGACCAAGTCTAAATCGAAGGGCTGCCCAAGGCCAATACATAAGTCATCAAGTATATAATGGTGATAAATGATGCTATAACAATGGTTTGGTCACATCTACTATCTGTAATAGGGGTCTTGCAACTGTGCACTCTCCTTCTAACTTTGGCATAGTGATATTTTTGGGATCCTCCTCAGAGTCTTCCACTCAGAAATTTTGGTAGTTGACAATATCCTGCATGTGTGCATCCCAAGTTGGCGCACCACGTTATGTTTGAGGAAAAGACTCATCACAAACAAGGGTATCAATATCTTGAAGGGCCTCATCCAATTTCTCCCTCCCTCCAACTAACCCAAATGTAACCATAAAATCCTCCATTAGTGTGCCCAAGTGGTGAGTGCGTTGGTGTAGCTCTGCATCTAAATACTAGGTGGTAGGGATTGGTCCCAAGGTGTGAATAAACATATGGACCCATTCATTACAAGTCCTCTCATTCCATATCTCCATCCACATGGCCACGTGTTTTCACAGGTCCCCACGGCTAGAGAATATCTCCATGTGTGGCTTGAAAGGAGGTTCAAATCGCAGGATCATCATTTTCTAGCAGTCTTCCCAATCCTGAAAAATCCCCCTTGTGGGTTTCCCACCATCGCGTAGGGTTCACGCGCATAGCCAAATCAAGTGCCCAAAATATCTATTCTTCAGGGAAATTAGCCTCTAATTCTCTAAGAAATTCCTTTACAGTACCAGAACCATCAAATTAAGGTAGTTCTCTTACCTCTTAGGAGATGCATTGGAAGCTTCTTGTCATCTTGAGGCACCGCAGTGCAGATACGTCGTGCAACTAATTCTACCAATTTTCTATCTCTCCATCCAAGTTTGAGATACATGCGTTGTCTTTCTCCCAACACAACATGCCATCAGCTGTAGGGTTAATCCAATCCTCATACCATGCAGTCATTTTGTAAATATGGTCAACATCCTCCTCTTCGCACACTGGTTCTATATAGCGTTCTCCTTCGGCTGGATCCAAGAGGACTGTTACCCGCGTACCATCATTCTCGAAGATCATGATCATCCTTTTCAGGTTGATGATACCTCCCATGTCAATAGCCCAATAGGGTACAGGTCCGCATTATCCACAATCTGGATTACTTCAAAATTTGCATAAAATTTCACTCTCGCAATTTCTACCATAACTTTTGACAACCTTCCTAATGGAATGATCTTCTGCTAGTTAGCCATACGCAGTTGGATGGTGGACCACTCTAGTTTAGGTTCTCACACTCTTTGCCATTTTTTTTTTGGTAGGACATTGGCATCAGATCCCAGATCCAAAATGACTTGGTCCATTTCATATTCTCCAATCTGCACAGGCATACACATCTCCCGGTCCGTAATTTTCTTGTTCTTATGAATCTTATTCACATATTTAACCTCTGTTAGAGGGGTATCCCTCTCCACACAACTGTCTATTAATGCTTGGAGATTATCCACTACCTTTTGGTTCTGTAGTAGCTTCATGCATTCTTGAAGGAATTTTTTAACCACTTCATCTGCCTTCAGATCCACAAAAGTCTTTGAGGTGGATGATTCATCCCTAGAAAAATCCTTCCTAGCTTCAATGAAGGTCTCCTTCTCCTTCCGCAGGTCCAAGATTTCCTTCTTGTCAGAGGCTCTTCTGATTAGTGGTTCGGTCGTAGCTTTTTCCTCAGCTCCTTCAGTGGCAATGCCACTACGTGCAATCACATTGATACCGGGCCCATCATCGCATAGTTCCTTCTTAACCCGTTGTATATTTTGTGTCAGCACCTGCTGTTTTTCCTGCATCTTTGCTATCAGTACAGAACAGTCTTCAATTACATGATCAAACTATTTGCAATACCTGCAGGATTGGTGTGCAAGGTTCAGGTAGTCTCTCGCATAATGTCCAATGTCCCCATAGTTGTAGCAAATTAGTTGACCTCTTTCCCATCCTACACCTATGCCTCTCCCCCCTCCCCACCCTCTTGCAGGGGATCTTCCTCGCCCGAAGGGAGATACTAGTGACAAGGGGTCGGCCTGCACCCTGTACAAGTTACCTTTATCTATCATTAGATCATATGTTCGGTAGGTGTGCTCATTGTGACCAACCGATGAGTAGAATCTGCACCATTGTTGCTTCAATTTTGAGATATAGGTCCCTAAGCATGGGCAGTGGTTCGTATCATGTCATCCTGCTACCCAATATTCAACACACCAAATTGTGGGTGTACTTGGTCCAAAAATATCCCTTGGGCGTAATGGGCTTGGTCTCCCAGCCTACATGTGGTTTGATAGCAATGGCCACCGATCCTTAGTGTGGCCTGATATTCTGCAGTGTATGCACCAAACCTCTGCCCCAACTTATTTACCTCGCTCCTTTCATAAAATATGAATTTCTAATTACATCGCCTCTAGCTGACTCTGTATTTGTAGCACCCAAAATTTGGCATCGTCTCTTGGCACAACTTCTAGCTTCATGGAAATTTCCAGGGCTTCTTCTTGTGAATCAATTTTCTGCTGGCCCATAGGTTCACGCAAATGGTGTAATAGCATGGCGATAAACCATTCCTTGTGCTTTTTATCCTCATAGACAAATCCTCCATCACTAATGACCTTCTTCATCTGTTGGTCAACTTCCCAACCAGATTCCATAGGTCCTTGCCTACTATCCTTCAACTCTACTACGCATTAAGATTAGGACTTAGGTTTTTGGAACTGTTGCTTTAGGGCATCCTTAATGTACTGTATTGAATGATTCACATGTTGACCAATGTATCCCATGAACTAGCCCAGCGCCTGCCCCTCAAAGGCTATTGATAGTTGTGCCATCTTTATAGCATCGTTATTAACATTTTGCATGGTCCATACAGAATCTGCCATGAACTAGAACCGATCCATATCCTCATCCTCTACACCCTTAAAGGTCGGTAATTTCATGTGCGCAGCCATATCTTCTGTAGGTGGTTGCAGAGGAGGGGTAGGAGAGTTCTTACCTTTGTGCGAGTTCAATGGTGGCGTAGTCGAGGGGCTGATTTCTGTGTGCGTATACCCTTCGTTATTCATATTGGGTGGATCCCTTAGAGGACTATATACCGATATATTGCAACAATAAACAGTGAAGGAGGCATCCTGAAACATCATTCTTGATCCTAGTTGGAAAATAATCACCTAAACTAGGTGGGGCCCACACAAGTGATTTTTGTCGCAAAGTCTATTTTTAGACATGTCGATCATATTCTATGAGTTGCAGGATGCTATTTTTGGATGGTTGGTAAAGTTGGAAAAATAGATGGATTTCTATTTTTAGACATATAGGGCGGAGTCTATTTTTAGATTGCCAGTCTAAAAATAAATATGTCGAATATTATTAGCTCTTAATAATATTTGGACTCTAAACATTATCTTATTCTCTTGGAGCACTTTAGTTAAGTGCATAGATGTGGCACAGGAGCTAACAGAAGGAATTACGCTATTCCTAAGGGTTAACTAGAGCTATTGCATGGAGGACTTCAGTTAGAACTCATGTGACAGAGTTTGGTGGAGTTGGAGAAGTAGTTGGTGGAGTTGTATTTAGTTTAACTCAGTTAGACTCACTTGAGCTAGTTGTATCTAGTCTAACTGATTGATACACTAGTGAGAGTGGAGTGAATTAATTAGTTAATTAATTCACTAAATAATAACTCATTAATCAACTGAATAATACATCAGTTAACTACAGTGCATGGATAGTTTCAGTGGAGACCAGTGGAGAGATAGGTGAAAGGGAAAGATAGACTATCTGTTGTGACTATTAGTGATGCATTAATTGCATCTATATATACATTGGAGTTTCCAATGATAATCATACAGTCAATGAGAGTGGGATTACATTGAATTGGTCTTTGTAATCAACTTGGATTGCACAGTGGAGGCAGGCTAGTAGGTGGCAAAGATCGGTGCATGGATTTGCAAGATTAGGCCTGATTAGTGTATGATGATTGTACTGTACTGAGAGCTTGTGATAAGCTTTGTATGTTTGTATGAGATTGTCATATGATCTCCATGTTACATAATTGATAGTTGGGGTTTTCAGCTTCAGGCTTTCCCGTTAAACAACTGTGTTATGTGTGTTTTTATTGCTTCATGTGTTTTGCAATTGTTGATTAAATTTCCGCAAGAATTATAGTGGAAGGATTTTGTATTTTGCAAAAAGACAAATATTGTGAGATCAGGAGAGTCCAGATATATGCATGCTTATTGTATATAATTTCTACATCTGCCACGAACCATAACCGATCCATATCCTCATCCCCCACACCCTTAAAGGTGGGTAATTTCATGTGCGCAGCCATATATTCTGTAGGTGGTTGTAGAGGAGGGGTAGGAGAGTTCTTACCTTTGTGTGAGTTCAATGGTGGCGTAGTCGAGGGGCTGATTTCTGTGTGCGTATACCCTTCATTATTCATATTGGGTGGATCCCTTAGAGGACTATATACCGATATATCCCCTTCTTGATTAACCTGATAGTATTTACCGCTTTGGGTCATGCTTCCACTCTGGTAGGAGGTCATTCACTCGTTGTGACTGCACAAGACACCCTTTTTGCACAATAGCATTTTAATCAACAACGAAAAAGTTTGTAAAAACTTGCCCCTAAATCCTTTGAAGAACCTTTGTTATGCTTCACAATAGGACATGAACTGATCGACTACAGACTCTATTACAAATCCACCCAAAACAATATCAACCCAGTGATCTACAGTCTGGGTTGATATTATCAAAATATCAAAATAATATCCAACTGCTAGATCAACCCAGTGATCTAATATCAAAATAATATCCAACTGCTAGATCAGCTCAGGGGTCCACTGCATGACCTAATCATATTTCCAACAGGTTTGGAATTTTTCTAACCTCTGTAGCCACTCCTTAAGTTCTTGTGCGAAGGTTACAAAGAATATCTCGTGCAACTCTGTAAAAATATACTTGTTCTTCCACTCTTTGGCAGATATCTTCTTACTTTTGTTTTATTTTAGGACAAACTCTTGAATCGGCTTTCCAAACTAGTATTCAAGTTCAGGATTTAATGGATACCAATTACCTCATGGCATTACCCAATCTCTCTCTCAAAATGCTCCATGCTCTAGCAACAGAACCATTTTTTGGTTTGAGGGGCCATGACCCAGGTTCAAACTTAAGGTTTACTAATAAACCCCTGTACTACTGGCCCTTTTAGCAATGGTCTGCTTGGCGCAGATCAAGGTATCACTTGAAGTAGTATGGGAGGGTCCTAGAACCAAGTTTTCGCACCCTGAGAGAGAGAGAAGGTTAATTAAAGTGGGTCCCTTCAGGTCTAACAGACCTGTGCTGCAGAAGCCCTAACCTAGAAACCTTCAACATTGTATTTTTCAAGACGACTCATGCAAAGCTCATAAAACAGAATGTAACCTAGAATCAACAGTGACAAGACAAACACTACCAGATCTAAGCAATCATTACTTCTTAAAGCATTGCATCCACATGCGCATCAACTATTTAACAGTATTCAGTAATCAGACATAATATCAGAAATAGCGTGGCCAATAAAATAACATAGAAATACTCATATATCAGCTAAAAAACCTTCCCATTCATTAATATTTAGATTAAAACTCTTACAGACTCTTTACCAAACCACACACACATCCAGTGGGGTCTGCACATAGCAGGACCTAGGGTCTCTGTTTGGTTCTAATTGATGATGTCAATTAGAGTTTAATTTAATGTCAACCCGGGAAGGTAAACTTAGAAGTGCTTATCTAAAATATATAGATCTAGAAATATTCCTAATTTGTCCAAGATCTTAAAGTCCCCTTACAAGAACATATTCATTAAGATCTCTTTCAATAACTAAACAAACCTAGATCTAATAATTGTTTGAGATCTATGGTTCTCTTACAAGAACATATTCTACAAGATCTCTTCCAACATTAGAACATCTAATAAGAACTTAAAAGCTGAAATGAAACAAAAATAAATCTAATAATTGTCTGAGATCTTATGGTTCTCTTACAAAAACACTTTCAAATAAGATCCTTCCAATATTAGAACATTTAACAAAAAATTGAAAGCTAAAATGAAACAAAAACATAAATTAAATTATACCTAAAGTAAGAAAATAAGCATGCAAGTGAGGCCATGGGGGCCCTCCATAACTCCACAAGCACACCACTTCAATGGAGACTCAGATGTAGAAGTAAAATCGAAGTATGATCCTTTATTTCAAAATCTCCATTACAAACCAACTCTAAGCTTCTAAGATTACATACTCCAAAATTCTAAGATTACAAAACTTCAAGATTACAAATGGAGGAGATTGTACTCCTATTTATACAATGGGATGAATAACAAACTCATAATGATCATCCACTAATCTCTCTTTAGTTCCATACATCTCTCAACCATCTAGACACATAACCCCCTTTTGTCCTTGATCTTCTCCATGAGGTTTATCTCTTCAAATTCGAATTTGATCATTCAAGGCCACATAAAGGTGTCTTGGAAGCTTCCTTGGCACCTACACATGTCACAAAAACAACCCACTTTCCTTATATAAAGTAAAATATATTATTTTCTAATATTTAATCAACAATTCCTCTTAAAAATGCTTAAAAATAAATAATATTTGGAAAATATAAATTAGACCCATAATAGGGAAAATGAAGTGACATGGTGGTGAATAATGGGTAATATAATGGAAGCATAGGTGAAAAATGTATGGTAATGAGTGACATTTTGAAACCCAAACATACTCCCCAATTGAAGCTCTTGCATGTCCTCATGCAAGCTATTACAATGACTTATCTGATTTGATTCTTAGATGAGCTTTCTTTTACAAGATGTTTGGTTCTTGTGTAACAAGCATCTTTCAATCATGGACTTATTTTTAACTTTGCACTTCTTTGGATAACTTTTATTTTTGAAAATCATTTGCATCTTTTAAATATTGGTTCTTGTGTTACAATCATTATTTACTTTGTTGAGATCTCTTTTAATGATTGGTTCTTGTGTTTACAATCATTATTTACCTTGTTGAGATCAATCATTTTAAGAAGTCATTTAATATGCTCATCATATTTAATAAGTCATTTAATATGCTCATCATTTTGTAGTAGTTTTTATTGTGGGAAGACTATGTGGGTTAAGATGTAATATGAATGAGGAAAAAAAATGAAGTGTGAAATTCCCCCCTCCCCAACTGATGGTTTTTGGCAATTTTTAATGAGAAAGGGAATAATGAAATAGTGGAATATTTTCCAAATATCATCATTTTAGCATTTAAAAATAATTTCAAGATTAAAGGTTAGAAAACATCATACCTTCCTTACCTACAGAAGTGGATGAATCATGCATTTTTAGTTGCTACAATTCTGATCTGAAGCTTCTTCTGCAAGTTGTGGATGAAAGATGGATCTGTATTGTCGTATCTGCTGTTGGATAGTCTAATGAATCTGATGAGTCTGCTGAATATGGCTGAAAATCTATAAGGCTTGGAAGGTATACAAAATATATAAGTTACATTTTCTTCCCCCCAACCTTATTTATTGACTTGTCCTCAAGTCATGACAAACTGAAAAACAATGAAAGGAAATCTGCTTCATCTGCTACAAGTTATGGGTCTTCAAGTCTTCAATGGTCAATGCACAAATCTTACTATGTGATTAAATGTGCTGGTGTCGAACATAGCAAGAAGTTGTTGACTTAGTGGCCATTAATGAATGCCACTAGCCAACACGAGAGCTCCCACCATTGCTTCCAATGGGAGTCAAGATGCCTAACACATCTTTGTAGGTACGAATATGTTTGTTGTGGTCGAGTCACCTACAAGATCCAACGAACAAGGGATATTAATGTACTCCCATTGTTCATTGGCAAGAGTACTTGCCATTAAGGCATGCAAGCCTCTAGGTGTTTTTAGAAAGATAATTAGACTCTAGGACTTTGACTCAATGATATGCATAGAAGCAGGCTTTTATTGGCGGAATTGAAAAATGGTAGGAAAAATGAAATGGAAATGGAGTATGGCTTTTATTGATGTGTTAGGAATAGATGAAAGGAAATGCATGGTGAATGAACAAGAACTCTTGCTGTAAAAAAAAATGGACATGAAAATGGTATGCTTTATGGATTGACAATTGGTGGAAAAATCTTTTGCAAAAAGGGAGGTGTAAGGTTGTGGTTGTGAACATGGATTTGTCTTTATGGTTTTTCATGAATTTAGTCATTTGAAGACCAATTGTGTGCACAATGTAATCTCCTTAATGAATACTTGATTATCCTATAACCTGTAAACAAAACTTGGTACAAAGAAAACATAAGTGTGTTCAAGAAGAAATGGCTAGTTCCTTCATGATTCTTACGCAAAAATTTCGTACCAAATAAAACATATTAAGGACAATCAAAGAGTTGAAATTGACTTAATCATGATATTAATATCAATCCATTCTTAAAAATAACCATGAAAAGTAATACTCCCTGTTTGTGTCAGATGAAATATGCTCGGCAAAAACATTGGCATTAGAAAGATCTGTCGTGTTCTGCATATTAGTATGTCACATAAAAGCATTCAACAGAAACATGTTATGAGTTTAATGCCAACTTGAAGCTATCGAAACAATATAATTATCCTCCAAATGTTTGATAAATCGATCCTCGAAATTTGTTTCCAAGTGTTCCATTATTTATTTTCAAACCTGCATGAATTTTGTGGGGAATTTTTATTTTATTTTTTTAAATAAAAAAAAAAACAAAAGAATGAAATTTTTTTTTTTTTAAATAAAAAAATTAAAAATTAAAAAAAAAACAATTTTTTTTTTAATTTGTTATTTATTTTGAGTTTTTTTTTTTTTTTTTTATAATAAATAAAGAAATCAACAGAAACAAATTCTATTAAAAACTAATAAAGAAAATTTCTAAAAATAAACTAACACTAAAATGGATTTTCTTCCAATATTCCTAAAAAAACACACAAAATCCTCTAGAATCAATGAAAAATCTGGCTTTTTATCTAGAAAATCAAGAGAAGATAATGCAAATGCCAAATCTCTCCAAGATAAGTCAAATCAGATTTTTTATCACTAAATTGAATATAGAGGAGGCATTTTAGTCAGGGAAATGGAGTTGTGATCATAGCTCTGCCTATTATTTAGTGGCACATGCGTTTGAGGACTCCAAAATGAAAACGAGGTCGCTTGCAATAGGAGCTTCAGCAGGCGCATACTCATGTTGCACCATTGATCGAGACATTCAATGGAAGAAGCTGAATCCTGAGTTTAAATTCAGCAATTTTTTTTTCCAATTTGCCGGTTTTAACGATGCCCATATATCTCTCAATTTTGAATGATTTGTTGGTGCCTTTCCTCTCTCCCTTCTACAAGCATATTCGCCCTCTCTTTGCATTTTTCACAATTTAGCTCTGCTTGCAACACGATTTCTGAGATAATTTGGCCTCTTTACTGTTTAATGTTACGTAGGGATTGCTCAGTGAACAAACAAGATCTCACACGCTGCAAAACATGGACTTCTATCCAAATTACATCTTATTTTAACATCGCTCACAGAATATCAACCTCTAAGTCATATGAATCATTGTAAAATGCAAACTTATGGTAATGTAATATCATATATATTGAGCTACAATGTCATTTACACACAGGTGCGAGAATCACAGAAATGTGCAGAATCGGAACAAACTGATTTGAGAATCGGAACAAACTGTGATGGCTGGAAATTGCAGGGTATGCACAGTATGCATATACTCGGAAGACTCTGGAAATTTTCAATGAATTGCAGCCTGTGGTAATATTTTTAAAGAAATGCAATGCGCACACAGCCAACATGAACCCTTACCCAGACAAGTAAAACATAAGTATCACATATTCAATGTTCGCATATAGATCTTACCCAAAACTTACCTCTAGGCTCAATCTATCCATCTATTTATATCAAATTAGCCTGCGCTACTCATTGGTCTGAAAACCATGGTTTGCAAACCCTTGGTCTACCCTTTGAGCCATTACAATTGATTAAGGGCTTTGACTCGCCCAAAATCCTCTGCGCTAGACAAAACCATTACAAAATATTACAAAAATATGTCAAAAATGTGTGCAGGGGACCCTGCTCCAACAGAGGACCATGAAAAACATTTAAGAATTATACTACAAACTTTAAGGGACAATAATTTGTTTTTTAAATACAAAAAGTGCGACTTCTACAAAGATCAGATTCGGTATTTGGGACACATTATATTAGAAAAATGAATATTAGTATACCCTGAGAAGATCAAAACAGTCATGGAATGGCATGTTCCCAAAAATGTTGCAGACATTCGATCCTTCATGAGCTTGGTCGGTTATTACTGCCAATTTATACGGGGGTTTTCTAAAACCTCTTATCCTATTACCTCACTACAGAAGAAAGGAAAGGGCTTCAAGTGGACGGTAGAATGTCAAAAACGTTTTGAACGTTTAAAGGAATTTTTAACCTCTGGCCTTGTTTTAAGGGTAACATATCTAGAAAAGGATTTTACTGAGTGCACAAATGTATTCCAAGAGGGTGTTGGAGGGTTGTTGATGCAAGATGGAAGGGTCATACCATATTAATCCCTCAAGATGAAGGATCATGAGCAGTGGTATTCGACTTATGATTTTGATCTGAAATGATTGCTAGTTATTGATGTGCTAGTATCATTTCCATATTTACATAAACATTGTCTTGGTTTGCTTATACACTAAGAGTTCATTCATGAGGATGTCATAGTAAAATTCATTAAACATGGTGAAATTATGTGTTTTTCATTAAGTCAAAAACATGTAAAATGATTTCTGAACAACAGGAAATAAAGACACAATAATACACAAATACAGAGCTCAATACATAGGTTTTTGTTAAAGGAGTTCACCCCTCCTGGTGATGCAGGGGCATTAGACACTAGCTAGCAATGTAGGAGTTTTTTCCACATGTTGTGGCTAGGAGGGGTCACAATCATTTGAGTTTGTAACAACAAGGTGGCAATACCTTAGGTGTTTGTTACTTTAGAAAAGTTAGAGTCAGTAGAAGTCAAATAGGTTAGATTCAGTCCATCTGTCAAGTTCAGTTATTTGAATAAATTATAGTTGGGCTTTTGATTTACCTGAAACAGTCCTCACTGAGGAACTGAAGAGACAAATGTTGATGTATAAATGTAACCCCCGGATGCATTGAAGGGGGGAGATTCTCACAGTGAAGATTGTGTATGTGTTAAGCATTTTTTCCCTTTGTTGAATATAATTCGATGTTTTTTTTATCATCTTTTTGGAATAGTATATATATTGTCTCTGCGTGTGCATTAGCTTGAGTCCGATACATTTGAGCTTCTAGCTTTGTGATATTCAATGCAGAATTCCTGTGTTGAACCTCTGAAAGCTTCTTTATGTCCATGATTGAGCATATTCTATATTGAGCCCCTGAGTGTTTATTGACGTGCACCCCTGTGAGAAACCAAGTTGATTATTGTAACCTTGATACCCGCCTGAAAAGAAATAGTTGTTCTAAAGTTCGAACCTGAGTTTGAGAACCGGAGTGAATCAAAAGGACAACGTAACCCTGACGTAACCCCTGGTCAGCCACTGTTCAAAGGATGGAAGTGGTTTTGATCGCACCGCCTTTGTGGGACGAGCGGTAATTGAGAATTCGGAGCGATTCCATAGACTGGAGGACACGTGGCATGCGACGAATTTCCAAAACCGCCCCATCGCGCATTAACATTCGACTGAGGAGGCAGTGCAATATCGACGAACACCGTCGATCTGGAGGAAGGCTCATCGAACAGTGATCGCATTCAGAAGTAGCACAAAGGATAACCCAAGGTATGGTGTGTGTATTTAATTGAGCCATCGCTCATATATGTAGGCCCAGAGCCAAAGGTTCGTTATAAGTGGTTTAGTTGAATTAAAGCTCGGGATATATATTTAAGATTTCCAAGGTCCGAACATTCGAATGAGCATAAGAAGACAGTTATATTTATATGACTGTATGCGTGTAGTCAAAGAAAATAAGTGAATATATATATATATATATATATATATATATATAGAATTTTCACTAAGACAGCGAGGACAGAGTGGGAGCAGAGACCAGCTCTCCTTGGGGGCCTGATTCAAGTTTGTTGCTGTCAATTATGGTATTAGAGTTGTTTTTGAGCTATTTTTGCAGAGAATTAACATGGCAATTTGAGTTGGTAGAGGTGCTGGCAGAAGGAGAGGCGGACATGTTGCCAATGCAGAGGTGTTGGGGATCTTGCAAAGGTTCAAGGCCAGAATGGATGCCATAGAGTGAAGACAGCCCCGAGATCCTGAAGACATTAGTGAACCTGAGATAGAAGAAGCTGGAGAAATTGCTGAGATTCCTCCTGACATGAGGCTCCTCGGAACTGTTATGGGGTCTGCAGTTAAGCCCAAGATTGAAGTATCAAGTTTTGTAGGAGGATTGAATCCAGAGGAGCTGGTGGACTAGATTAATGAAATGAACAAGTGCTTTGACTATGAAGAAATGAGAGAGGATAAAAAGGTCAATTTTGCAGTAACAAAGCTGAAGGGACATGCTGCACTTTGGTGGGATGGAGTGCAAGCAGAAAGGAGGAGAGTTGGCAAGCAGCCTATCAAAAGCTAAACCAGATAGATGGCTAAATTAAAAGGTAAATTATTGCCTAGTGATTATCAGCTAACATTTTTTAGGAAAATGCAGAACCTAAGACAGAGGTTGCTGACAGTAAAGGAATACACATAAGAATTCTACAGAGTGAGCATAAGAGCTGGGCAATTTCAAGACACACCAGAGAAGACTGCCAGATATGTGAATGGTCTGAAGTTGGAGATCCAAGATGAGATTGGTATTTTGTCTCATAATACAGTTGAAGAGGCCTATTAGATAGCTTTGAAAGCAGAGGAGAAACTCCTGAGGAAGCAGTCTTCCAAAGGGAGAGGTACTTTCCGTGGAAAGGGAAGTCAGGGTGGTAGAGAAAAGCCTACTACACTCAGAGATGGAGCTAAGAGTATCTCACCTTAGAATGCATCTACAGAGGGTAATGCAAGAGGCAGAAGGGGTTATTACAGAGGAAGAGTAGGCATAGGCAGAGGCAGAGAATTGAGGTGCTATGAGGTGCTATAGATGTCAGCAAGTGGGACACAAGCACTATGAGTGCCCAAATAATATGGGTGTTGGTCCAAGAAATGCTATTGTTGCCCAGGCTGGAGAAGAGGCAGAAATTGAAGAAGAAATTATACCAGAGAGGGGAGAGTCCTTGGTGGTTAATAAGGTCTTGTTGAAACAAGCCAAAGAGGTCACTGAGCCTGCACAAAGGAAGACTTTGTTTAGGAACATATGCAAAGTCCAAGGGAATTGCTGTCAGCTAGTCATTGATAGTGGCAGCACAGACAATCTAGTTTCCACTGAGGTGATAGAGAAGTTGAAGCTAAAGACAAGGGAGCATCCAACTCCCTACAGGGTGTCCTGGCTGCATAAAGGGCACCAGTTGATTGTAAAAGAACATTGTGAGATAGAGCTGCAAATGGGAAACTACAAAGACAAAGTCTTGTGAGATGTGATACCCATGGATGTGTGTCACATATTTCTGGGTAGACCTTGGCAGTTTGACAGAGCAGCAGTGCATGATGGCAAGAAGAACACTTACAAGTTCTTCAGGGATGGGGTACATCATACATTAATACCCATGGAAGAAGGAGAGCCATCACGCAAAGTGGTTGATCCAAAGACCGTATTGCTGAACGGGAAGGAATATCTGCAGAAGATAGAAGAAGAAGAGGTAAGCTTTGCTTTAGTTTTCAAACCTAAGGTATTTCTTACTTCTACAAATATTTCTAATTTGCCAATAGAAATCCAAGAGATGTTAGACAATTATTGTGACATTGTTGTGGATGATTTACCTGATGAGCTGCCACCTGTGAGAAAGATCATCCATCAGATAGATTTTTATCCCCGGTTCAAATCTGCCAAATAAGGCAGCCTACAGAATGACTCCCACAGAAAATGAGGAAGTCAAGAGACGAGTACAGGAATTGGTGGACAAGGGACTAATCAGAGAAAGTTTGAGTCCATGTGCAGTACCAGCAGTATTGAGCCCAAAGAAAGATGGAGGCTGGAGGATGTGTACTGATTCCAGAGCAATCAACAAGATAACAATTAGGTATAGATTCCCTTTGCCCAGAGTTGAATATTTAATGGATTGTTCAAGTGGTGCTAAATATTTTTCAAAGATAGATTTAAAAAGTGGATATCATCAGATCAGAATAAGAGAGGGTGATGAGTGGAAAACCGCCTTTAAAAAAAATGAAGGACTGTATGAATGGATGGTAATGCCTTTTGGGTTGTCAAATGCACCTAGCACTTTTATGAGACTTATGAATGAAGTATTGAAGGAATTCATTCGTAAATTTGTGATAGTGTATCTGGATGATATATTAGTTTTCATCAAAACTAAAGAAGAACATTTAAGGCATATTAATTATGTCTTGAAGAAGTTTCACCAAGAGAAAATGTTGATAAAGTTAAAGAAATGCTCATTCATGAAAGAAAAGTTGGTGTATTTGGGCTTTGTTGTTTCTGCAGAAGGATTGAAGATGGACCCAGAAAAGGTTAAGGAAATTGTGGAGTGGCCTTCACCCAGAAATGTTTTTGAGGTAAGAAGTTTCCATGTACTTGCCAGTTTTTACAGGAAATTTATAAGAAACTTTAGTAAGATTAATGCACCCATCATTGAGACGATAAAAAAGAGCAAACAACCATTTAAATGAACTACTGAAGCAGAAATAAGCTTTAAACTTTTGAAGCAAAAGATAACTGAAAAGCCTTTTTTGATTCTTCCTGATTTTACTAAACCATTTCAAGTGAAGTGTGATGCCAATGGAGAGGCCATTGGAGCTGTGTTGAGTCAGGATGATAGGCCTGTAGCCTATTTCAGTGAAAATTTGAATGATGCCAGAAGGAAGTATTCCTCTTATGAGAAGGAATTATATGCAGTTGTTCAGGCACTGAAAAAGTGGAGGCATTATTTGATGTCCAAGGAATTTGTGTTATATTCTGATAATCATGCTCTGCAGTACATTGTATAGCAGCCCAAGTTGAATCATAAGCATGCCAAATGGGTTGAGTATCTTCAAGTTTTTAACTTTGTTTTGAAACACATAAGTGGCCAAGCAAATAAAGTAGCTAATGCTTTGAGCAGGAGGCACATGCTTGTTCAAGAAACAAATTTTGAAGTTGTAGGATTTGATTTTCTCAAAGAAATGTATAAAACAGATTCAGATTTTAAGGAAGAATTTGAGGCATGTTGTAACCCTGTTCTAATAGATAGAAGCCAGTGGCTGGAATATTTCTTGCAGGAGGACTTACTATTCAGAAGAAACCAACTGCGTGTACCAAAATGTTCCATGAGAGAAAATTTGATCAAGGAGAAGCATAGTGGTGGGCTTGTTGGACACTTTGGTACTGAAAAAACTTATGAGCAGCTGAGTCACTTCTATTGTTGGCCCAAGATGAGAGCAGAAGTGGACAAGTTTGTGAAAAATTGAAAAAAATTTCAATATGCCAAAGGAGGGAGCCAGAATGCAGGATTGTATACTCCCTTGCCTATTCCAGACAGGCATTGGGACATGGTGAGTATGGATTTTGTTCTAGGATTTCCCAAGACTCAGAGAGGGAATGATGCAGTATTTTTTGTAGTGGAAATTTTTTCCAAAATGGCACATTTTATTCCATGTTATAAAACTAGTGATGCCACCCATGTTGCTAACTTGTTTTTCAAAGAAGTTGTTAGGTTGCATGGGTTTCCCAAGAGTATTGTTTCTCACAGAGACACCAGATTTTTGGGCCATTTTTGGAGGACGTTGTGGAATAAACTTGGTACCAAACTGAGCTTCAGCTCAACTTATCATCCTCAGACTAATGGACAAACTAAGGTAGTGAATAGGAGTCTGGGAAATTTGTTGAGAAGTCTTGCAGGAGAGCATCCCAAGCAGTGGGATAATATTTTTCCCCAGGCAGAATATGCATGTAATGACTCATCTAACAGAAGCACAAGGTAGAGTCCATTCCATATTTTTTATGGAATGCACCCTAGAGGAATATCATAATTAAGAAATCTGGGAAAGGCAGAGCTGAGAAGTGTTGATGGCGAGGAATTTTCTTCAGAGATCCAAGCCATACACGAGCAAGTGAAACAGCAGCTACAAGGCAGCAGCATCAAATATAAGGGCAGAGCAGACTTGAGCAGAAAAGAAGTCCATTTTGAAGTAGGAGATCTGATTTTGGCACACTTGAGAAAGGAAAGATTCCCAAAGAAACAATATAACAAACTGAAGCTCAAAAGGATTGGGCCATGCAAGATACTTAGAAATTTTTCTGCAAATGCTTATGAGATTGAATTACCTCATGATGTTAGAATATCTCCCATTTTTAATGTTGCAGATTTGTACAAATATGAAGATGATGGTGCAGAAGAGGGACCAGCAGACAAGGAACAGATTGAGTGGGAAAAGCAGCTACCTCTAGCATAACCATTGCAACCAGAGAAGATATTGGACAAAAGAGTGTCCAGGAAGACCAAAGGACAAGAGTAATTTCAGTACTTAATCAAATGGAAGGACTGGCCAGAAGAAGATGCCACTTGGATGACTGAAGGAATGTTGTGGAAGATAGGCAGATCAGTGGAAGAGCTCATGGACAGAAGTCCATGAAGAAAATTGCCTTGGGAGTCTAATGCAGGGGCATTAGACACTAGCCAGCAATGTAGGAGTTTTTTCCACATGTTGTGGCTAGGAGGGGTCACAATCATTTGAGTTTGTAACAGCAAGGTGGAAATACCTTAGTTGTCTATTACTTTAGAAAAGTTAGAGTTATTAGAAGTCGAATAGGTTAGATTCAGTCCATCCTTCAAGTTCAATTATTTGAATAAATTATAGTTGGGCTTTTGATTTACCTGAAACGGTCCTCACAGAGGAACCGAAGAGACAAATGTGGATGTATAAATGTAACCCCC
This sequence comes from Pinus albicaulis, assembly GCA_034641835.2. Classification (NCBI taxonomy): domain Eukaryota; kingdom Viridiplantae; phylum Streptophyta; class Pinopsida; order Pinales; family Pinaceae; genus Pinus; species Pinus albicaulis. The sequence goes on along the minus strand of CM076573.1, from coordinate 788,139,146 downwards.
GAATGCATTGAAGGGGGGAGATTCTCACAGTGAAGATTGTGTATGTGTTAAGCATTTTTTCCCTTTGTTGAATATAATTCGATGTTTTTTTTATCATCTTTGTGGAATGGTAGATATACTGTCTCTGCGTGTGCATTAGCTTGAGTATGATACATTTGAGCTTCCATCTTTGTGATATTCAATGAAGAATTGTTGTGTTGAACCTCTGAAAGCTTCTCTCTGTCCATGATTGAGCATATTCTATATTGAGCCCCTGAGTGTTTATTGACATGCAACCCTGTGAGAAACCAAGCTGATTATTGTAACCTTGATACCTGCCTGAAAAGAAATAGTTGTTCTAAAGTTCGAACCTGAGTTTGAGAACCGAAGTGAATCGAAAGGATAGCATAACCCCGACGTAACCCCTGGTCAACCACTGTTCAAAGGTTGGAAGTGGTTTTGATCACACCGCCTTTGTGCGATGAGCGGTAATTGAGAATTTGGAGTGATTCCATAGACTAGAGGACACGTGGCATGCGACAGATTTCTAAAACCGCCCCATCGCGTGTTGTGTAACCAGCTCCAAAAAGAGAATAAAAGAGATATAAACGCCTTAGAAATGAGCCACTTCGAGGGGGCAACCTCCAATACATTACATAAATGAACAATTCTTGGATGATACAATTTACAAAACCTCCTTTCTATATATAGGAGTCCATGTGGCCATCATGTAATCCTAGTGGGCCACAATGTAATCCTAGCCGACCTAACAATAATAATTTAAGGGCACAATAATAAAAAAATGGGGGTTATAAGGGTACAATAATAACAATAACGGGGGCTACACTAACATAATAAGGGACTACACTATTAATATAGGGACTTAACATGCCCCTCTCCTTCAAACAAGTGTTGTCCTCAACGCTTGATTATTTCTTGATGCTTCTGTATAAAATTCTCATCCTCCCATGTGAAATATTCTACAGGAAAGTTCTTCCACTTGTTGAGATACTCTGAAATTGATCGTACTTGTCGATTTCTTGTTTCTATGACTACTTCATAACTTCTTTCGATGTCATGTTGATATTCCTGTTGTTTCATTAGATTCTGCACCAAAGTTGGGTTATCTTTTAAGAGTTGGAGAACTTGTTGTTGATGCTCGATGTGATCTTCCACTAATTTATCATCCATATTTTCTATTATTTGATCCTTAAAACCATCCAACTTAGCCTCCATTTCTGCTTTTAAACCATCTATTTCATCTTCAATTGCTCTTCGTAAGATCGAAACTTGTTGCACTTGGTACCGTAATTTTGATATCTCATCCTGCAATTCTTCCTCTTCATGCGTCATAGTATAGATTTCTGAGGGCTTAATGGGTGTTGAATTATTTTTAGGAGGCATTTTAGAACCCAATACTGAAATATATGCTCAATAGGCCCTTGGAATCACTTCAAACCGATTTTTCAAACAAGATTTATGCAATTCGGAAAAAAAATACACACCTTTTTCTTGCTTTTGAGGAGCTCGATATTGAAAATGGATTATTTCTGTGATTGTAGCACTTCAATATCTAAATTTTGGTACCGATGTAATACCACAGATTATGGCACAGATACCACGGATGCAGCTGAGATTTGGATTCTCCAAGACAAAGTTGTGTCCAATCTCCCACAATGACCTAATTCTGGACTGGTTCAGTAGAGCGAACTTGTACGACTTGCCACGTGTCATTTTTTTTCGTCCTTTGTCTCTAAAATTGATAGCGATGAAACTACAGTCCGTTTAATTGCAACCAATTTTTACGGCACTCCAATCCGATCCCTAGAGAGAGATTTATTGAAATTTTCCCACGATCACCTCTTTGAGATGAAATTCAGGAGCCTGAAAAAGCACTACCTTCCACAGATCATATCTCCAAAAATATTGCGAACCAAGCTCTTAAATTTTTTGAAGAATTTCCTCAGGATTTAGCTTCACACCATACGAATTTCAGATTCTTAACCTTCGTAGAAAAAAAATTATAGCGCAAATTCCACGATGACCTGTTCAGGAGCCTGAAAAAAGACCTAACTTCCACAGATGATATCTCCAAAAATATTGTGAACCAAGCTCTGAAATTTTTAGGCAATATTCCTCAGGATTTTGGCTTCGCACCCTAAAAATTTCAGCTTCTGAAACTTCGTAGAAGAAAAGTTATAGCGAAAATGCCATGATGACCTGTTTGGAGCAGCGAAACCCTAGAATCCAAAGCTCCGATACCAAATGTTGTGTAACCAGCTCCAAAAAGAGAAGAAAAGAGATATAAACGCCTTAGAAATGAGCCACTTCGAGGGGGCAACCTCCAATACATTACATAAATGAAAAATTCTTAGATGATACAATTTACAAAACCTCCTTTCTATATATAGGAGTCCATGGGGCCATGATGTAATCCTAGTGGGCCACAATGTAATCCTAGCCAACCTAACAATAATAATTTAAGGGCACAATAATAAAAAAATGGGGGTTACAAGGGTACAATAATAAAAATAAGGGGGGATACACTAACATAATAAGGGGCTACACTATTAATATAGGGACTTAACATCACGCGTTAATGTTCGACTGAGGAGGCAGTGCGATATCGACGAACACCGTCGATCTGGAGGAAGGCTCATCGAACAGCGATCGCATTCGGAAGTAGCACGAAGGATAACCCAAGGTATGGTGCGTGTATTTAATTGAGCCATCGCTTATATATGTGGGCCCAGAGCCAAAGGTTCGTTATAAGTGGTTTAGTTGAATTAAAGCTCGGGATATATATTTAATATTTCCAAGGTCTGAACATTCGAATGAGCATAAGAAGACAGTTATATTTATATGACTGTATGCGTATAGTCAAAGAACTTAAGTGACAATATATATATAGAATTTTCACTAAGACGACGAGGACAGAGTGGGAGCAGAGACCAGCTCTCCTTGGGGGCCTGATTCAGGTTTGTTGCTGTCACCTGGGCTACGTCTCCTTGGTCCAACTTCATAGTGTGGGCCTTTGTATTAGCTTCAATTATGAAAAATTCTTGTTTACAGACTCCTGTTACCTCTGCAACCTGCTCCAATGGCTCCAAAACATCAAAATCTCCCAGAAATGACTATTCTTGAGCTCATTTTGGTCGAAAATTGCATGAGTTATGAAAGAAACAACTTCTCCTAGGTTTTTTCCACTAAAAATGGAGTTCCGCTAGCTAAAATTCCAAATTTAGAAGTTTTGGCTTAAAAGGTGTTGCTGCTATCTATGTCGCCAGATTAATCTGTGATTATCTTAGGGATAAGTTGCACTTATCTTAATGAAAAGCAGACTTTAATACGTACTTAGAACAAAGGGTTTTTTTTACAATTAAACTCAGATTAGATTACATTAACCCAGATTATAAACATTAAAAAATATCTTAATCATGTTTAACAAATCTACCATACAATTTTTCGGAGCTCCTGGTCTTCGGTGAACAGTTTCATGGGAGGGGGATGACCCCCTCCAGCCCCCAACTGCAATGCCATATGAATATAAATATATGTGCTCACCCTCTATATACAAGAAAAAATGGATAGAGGAGTCGGTAAAGAGCATGGGCAGTAAGCGGTAGGTCAAGGATTTGAGCTTGACCTCCCATACTATATTTTTCTCTGCCATATTTAATAGTCTTGTCCCTCAAGTTTGTCAATGCCACCATAATAAAATTCGGTCCAATGCTAGTTAGCACCTCCACCAGATGTAGTTGACTCTGCCATATGGTATAGCACTACTCCAAATGTAGGGTTTCTCTAGGTATAGTTGGCATCATCTCCAGATTTAGTTTGGGTCTGGTTAACATATGGTCTGATACCATAGGTTTTTAAATAGTTTGTAATATATGTAGACCAAAGACTAAATACATTCGAACCTCGATCTTGGAATAAAAAAAATCCATCCTACCATAACATCTCATGTCATGGGGGTTTGAAGGGGCACATGGCATACCACGTGGCCCTTCCCCATTGGTTGTAATTCCACCATAAAAAAAATACCAATATAGGATAAAAATTCAACCTTAGACTTAGGATAAAAAAATTTCTCTTCCTAGTCAACATTGACGAATATGGTGATGCCACTTGGCACAGTGTCATTGGTTGTTTATGGAAGATATTCCCTGTGAAGCTAACTGGATTTGTCACATCATCCCTGTACCTATTCTTCTTGTTAGTCATCAATATTTTTCACTTGTTGGTGATGACTAGTTGTAACAGCCAAGTTTTCTAGCAGCTGATCTAATAAATTGTCAAAATTGCCAGCTGGAAAACACCCATAAAATTTTTTTGCCCTCTTACCTTTCAGTTCGCCCATGACAAGATGAAACCTCATTATCAAGTCCTATCTAGCCTCGGCCATACTATCTTTTCCATCAACTCTAAAGAAAACAATCCAAATCTGTCCAAAGAAGTCTCCCCTAAGTTAGGTAGTGGTGCTTTAGGCATTTCTCCCTTGGCAAACTATCCTAAAGCCAAAGAACCTCTATCTACTATAGACCAGTCATAACATACCTCCCATTCTGCAAATAAAGTTGGTTACAACCCTAGGTCATGCCACTCATAAACCCTCAAGTCACAGCGATACATGTACCATAGCTCAAACTGATTTTAGGTGGTTTTACAATGTTTTAATGGATCTTTCAAGAACAGAAGTATACCAGCATTCCCAGGAGACAATATTTGGTTCCACATGAGAATACAATTGCTTCTCAATGTGATTTTGAGCCTGGGATGCAGCTACAGAGCAGAGAGTTGTTTCATTAAGCTCCTGCGATCACAGTCAAAGCATGAAAAGACAGTGCAAGGAAAAATAACACTGTTAAAGGCTGATGAGATGGCATGACTAAAAAACCTCCTTCATCTATAAGCAGAGCAATTAAATACTAACGAACCTCCTTCATCTATAAGTAGAGGGATTGAAGACTAAAGAACCTCCTTCATTTTATAACTAGAGGGTTAAGAGCGCCTCCTTCATCTATAAGCAGAGGGACAGTAGATAAAGTTTGATTTTAAGAATTTTCACTGACTAAAGGACATTTTTTTTGGCATACAGTGAGATAGAAACTAAGAGTTTCTGAAGTAAAAATGATGTTAAAGGCAGAGGAAAAGCAGTAGTGCTTTTAGAAAAAATTTTATAGGAATTATCTCTGTTATTTGAGTTACTATGTGAAGCTAGTGGGTTCATCATCAATGAAGAAATATTATTAAGTTGATGGCCAAAGGAGTCAAAAGGTCTTGGTCTCAAAGTGACCTCTGCCATCAAGTATAAAGGAAACCACTGTCAGTATTTCCACCAAACATTCTTCAGTTGGTTAAGACAGAGGTTGAAAAGCAATCATGGCATATGGCAAAGATTCTAAAGGGACTGCTCTCAAAAAGGGTGAAATGAATGAAAACTCATGTTTTTGCAGACCTCCTTCACATAAGAACAAAGGGACAGACTTCCCTTGTTCACTTTTCAACTCTAAGTACATCATCCCCTATTTTATGTTTACCCACAGTCAAAAAGGAAGCTCGAACAACGCCTGCCATCTAAATTAGTTTCACAATAGGGCATCACTACCTCCAAAGCATCAGGAGAAAAAAATGTCAGTTTAGGTTTCAAAAGGATGAAGCTAACTCCTTCAAAGTGTTAAAGAAAACCTCACATAACACAAGGTGTCTTTCTACAGGTGTCCTTTTTCAATAAGAAAAAAAAAATAGGTGATGATGATATTCAGAGGTGCTTCTCTTTCTATTCATAAAGACCTTTTTCAACTGATAAAAAGTGACATTGGAAAATATTTCCTGGCTGAAGCAGATGAGCCATACAAAGACAAGAGGTGGAAAAGGGAGTTTGAAATTGCAATTAAGCTTCTTCCCCAGTAAAAAGGAAGTTGCACTCAAAAGGCACATCTACAGTCATTCATGTGGCTCATAGTAGAATTCTCTTTTCCACGGTACAGATATCAAAAGGGAAAACCATTCTTCATTCCTTAGCAAGAAACCATGAAAGTTGTTAATTCTTTAAAAGGTTGCTTTACTTCAAAAGTGGTCGGGCTTATAAAGGAAATGGTCATTTGCCACTATGTTTTTGTTTGAACAAAAGGGAGTCTCATTTTTGTTTTGAAAAGGTATGAGCTTCATGTTTTGGTTTTAACCCAAAAGCCTTTTCAAACTTTTTCGAAACGTTTATTAAGCACTTCAAAGGGTTTTTGATTTTTTCAAATACAAGGGTGGATTGACCGTTGCAAGCCATTTCAAATTTCTGAAAACACAAAGCAACACTCCTATTGCTGTTCACGAGACCGGAGAAGAAATGTTCGGGAAAATTCACAGATTTTTCAGGCTTGAAGACTGTGCGGCGTGCCTGTAGAGTTGTGCGGCGCGTTCAGGCGAGATTTTGCAAAGGAGTCACACCATCGCGCGGCGCACCTGTAGGCGCTGGTCACGACTGCCCGTCAATGACTCGACAACTTTTCTTTGCGCAGCTCCTTCCCTATTAAACGTGTCACGCATGTTTCACACAATCAAAATGCCTCCAACAAGCTTTGAAAGCGGCTTAAACTCCTCAAACAACGCCACCATCAATCTTCAAGGTATTTTGTTGCCTCCTTGCTCATTTCAAAACTGTTAAGTAGTGGCAAAAATGAAGCTCATGGTGTGAATCAAGGTGATGTGTTAAACATGTTAAAGAAGTTTGTCACGGTGGGAGGTTAGTGGAATGATTCATTAGTTCCAAAGAACCTAGAGCTGCCCCCAAAAAACGAGATATAACCATGACCTTTGTCAGCAAATAGAGTGGTGAAAACAGTGGTAAGGAGGGTTGAAATTTTGTTGAAAATCCGAAAATTGATGTGGCTTCCATTACCTAATATTGACATAATAGAAGCGGTGTGTTCTTATTGATGTCTAAAGACCTAAAAAACTGCCCTAAAAACAAGTTGAAAGGTGGAGGCAGTGTTTAAAGGGAGGAAAAAAAAGGTTTGAAAAGAAAATCAATGGGCCTAACTTCAACAGCAATGATCATTGTGTAAGCTTTTTTTCATTTCAAAAGTGCCCTCTGTGTGGTAAAAAAATCAAAAACCAGTGTTTTCTCTTTTGTTCCATCAAGCAGAGTTTAGTGAGTGAATTTATTAAATCAGTTTGGAGGTGTTGTTGTTTACCTGTGTGTGAGAAATAGTTAAGACAAGGAGGGTGTTTTTGATTAGGAGGAGTATTTTGCCCCTGTCTAAAATACTAGGCTACCTTGCTTACATCAAAACATCAAGAGCTCTGTGATCTTACCCAAACACCGAAAATCACTTGAATGTGTATACATTTTAGTTGATTGTGTGCTTGCTATTAAAATTATTTGTTGATTGGCATACAAAGGGGAAAGGCAGTGTTTTTGGAGGAGCAAAGACCTAATATCAAAGAAAACATTTCACACAGCATTTGAGGCAAATTTGCCTTGATCAAATAGTGATTGACAAAGAAGACATATTTTTGTTTGAGAAAACATTCCTGAAAACCTTTTTGAGGCAGTTTGGTTTTGCAGAGAGCATCCAGAACAAGATGCCTCCCAGGTAGGATAGTAGGAGTGGATTGCATAAGAGATTTGAGCCTACCTCCACAAAAGAAGTGAATGCCCACCCATCAGTCTTGTTCAATTTCCATGAGGTCAGGTGTTTAGATTTTTGTCAAAGGGTGCAAGAGGTGAAGATCTTTTCTCCTTTGACACACCTTTTCACTTTGAGGTTTTGAGACAAGCATTTCCAGCTGGCAGGTCTTGACTTCAAATTCTCTCCGAGATCCATCTCCAAGGCCACTAAAATCCCCTATATTGGTGAGAAATGGTTTAAACAAATCCATTTGGACTCAGAAGATTACAAGCCCTTTATAAAGCCTGAACACAGAGATTCATGTCCTTATATTTTCCCTTTCCCATATCTTTTAGCCAGCTACGCCCCTCTCATGAAGATTATCATGAAGTAATTCACTTGTGAGGGAAGATTCTCCCGAATCTATGCCTATCACATTCGACTACTCATGCATTTCACAAGGACCAAGCTTCTAAATCTTCCTTTCTTCTTACATAAGAGCATTAAGAAAATGGCCTCCATTGTTCAGAAGAAGCCTCCTTCATAGCAAATAGCCTGTCTCTTCCATCACTCTCTCATCAAAATCATCATTCTTCATCAGTTTGAAAAGAGAGAGGTCTCTTGGGATACTTTCATCACTCATCCGGATTTCTCCATTGTCCCTCCAGTCCATACATCCCATACATCTCCTACTCATCATCCTTCACCTTCCTCTAGCAGATCTATTCCTAAAAAAATCAAGTTTACCACAGAGCAAGCAGAAGAACCTGAAAAGGGAGAAGAGCATGACCATGATGATGAGGAAGATGATGAAGGGCAGCAGCATGAAGAAAAGCAACACAGTGAGGGTGAACAGACTTTTGATCACACACATCAGACTCATAGTGAGGGTGAGTAGCCTTATGATGACACACAGCAGCAAGGGTATGAGGAAGAAAGCGCTGAACAGCAACATCACACTGATGATGGGCAGCAGCAAGGAGATGAAGAAAAGCAACAAAGTTAGGGTGAGCAGACCTTTGATGATACACAACAGAGTTATGATGATGGTGAGACAGAGCATCAAGGGTAGCCAAAGGATACTGAACAGGGGCAGCATGATAGTGCTGAACAGGAGCAACATGAAAGTGATGAGCAAGGGTAGCCAAAATATGATACACAGCAGCCTCCTTAAGAACAACAGCCTCCTCAAGAGGAACAAAAAACTCAAAAATAAGAGAGGCAAGGTGACAAGGGCAACGAGGCCATGCCCTCTTCTCCGAAAATGGCCAAGCCCCAGACAAAAAAGAAAAGAGTACCTAGAGTTATCACTCCAAATGTGACAAGGGCCCTCCGAAGCAAAGGAAAATTGCCCAAGAAGCCCATGATTGATTTGCCCAGGAGGAAGAGCACTAGAATATCCACCCAAAGCAAAGGGAAGGGCAAGGAAGAAGGAAGTCATGAACAAGAAAGTGCATTCGACATCATCCAAATCTAGAGCGATGATAGTGATAATGAGGCCCGGATTCTAGAAACCTCTTGATCCATAGAGAAAGCCCAATTGATGCCTTGAAGGATGATCTTCATAGAGCTAGGAATTTCAATCAATTTTTGCAAATCCAAAATAAGCAAATGAGTGTCCATATGGCTGTTTATGAGACACGGGCGATCAAATACAAGAAGGAGGCCTCGAAAGCCCAAGTGAGGTTGGAAGAAATCATGGGTGAGTTCGATGAAATTGAAGGCGAATATCAGCCTAGGCGAAAGAGGCCAAGAACCATGGGGCTAAAAAATGCCCTTGAGAAGCAAAAAGAAAAGGAAAATGCCCTTCTCCAATCTACTCCTCTCACTGCATTGTTCGAACAAGAGATAGAGAACAATAGGGAGGCATGGCTTGAGAGAGTTAATGAACACTTGGAGAAGAAATTGGAGAAGGAAAACAGGGACTTGGACCTTCAAAGGAGAATGACGGGGCATTATAAAAAGCTAAATCAGTTTGTCCAACGGAAGTTGAAGGTTTCTCAAGAAAAACTCAAGGAACCCAAAAGGAAGCGCCCGACACAAAAATTGAGGGAAGACACCTCAAGACTTCAAATCTTGGCCTCCGCTTCACAACATGTTGCTGAGAACCCTTGAGGGTCATGCTCGCCAATTTTGGGCGAAATTCGACATATTTTGGTTTTTTTGTCATTTTTGGGTTTTTGGCCAAAAACCATGGGCATCGCCATTTCAGTTTGGGGTATCATCAAAGGATGAGAATGGTATAATTGGATGCCGTATTTTCAGAAGCACATAATCAGTGATTTTCAGGACATTTGAAGATCATTTTCTCCCCCGAAATGGCGAAAAATTCTCTCTTTTTCTACACTCTGCCCGGTTTATTAGCAAGGTTTAAATTTTGGTTTTTTATACAAAGGCCTATTTTTGGATGTTCTTGGATGATGAAAGAGGATTGTTGTTGGATTCCATGACTTGGTAGAATGGTATAGTGTCTCTCTCTTTGTTTTGTTTCCTAGTTTTCATTCATAAATCCATGTTCTTGCTTGTTATAGGATAGTAGAGAAAACATTTGAGACATGCCCTTGGAGGCACCTCAAATTTCCTGTTTCTTCATAGCTTCCATGTTTTCTTCATTCTTAGTCACATTAAAGAGTTCTTGATTTCTCTTTAATAACTTAAGGATATCGTTGCTTATTTCATTCATGGTTTTATGCATGCTAAGTATGATTTACGGTATGCCCTGCTTACTCATGCCTAGCCATAGCTCCATCCATGAAATTTCTCTTTGACTGATTAGATTGTCATTTGTTGAACCAAGGAGGTCTTGTTCTGATCTTGCCCTTTGCCTAAGACTATGCAATCTTGTTTTTCAAAGTGCCCAATAACTTGAAGTACTGTGTTTAGGAGTTCCGACATAGTGATTTGAGTTGTTTGTCTGTCTTAAGTGTATTTCCCCAAAGTCTGATAGCCATTTCCCAAAGTTAGAGAGTTATATATCTCTATGCATGGCTTGAATGTTTATTTCTATGTATTGATTAGCTTATAGTTACATTTCTCATGATTAATGGGTTTCCCTACCATGTTTATGTCAGCTACTAAACTAGATATGCTTGAAATCCTTTGTTGTTCACAAACTTGATGTTCATCTTACTCCATTTTTCCCAAAGATCCTTTCTACCTCGAATCAAATCGGCCCTTCAATAACCTTGTATCACCGTATGATAGCTTTCTTGACCTCTTCGACCCCATAGCCTAGTTGATCTGAAATATTTTTACCTATCTTATATCTTTGATCAGTTTCATCCCTCACAACCTAAAAACCAAAACCAAAAAACCTACTTCATAACTAGCCTAAAATCAGAACACAATAAGAAAACACACAGATATCCCTTACAAAAATAGAGAGAGCCCCCTCTGAGTCCAAGAAGGCTAGGTCCTTGGGGTCCAAATATTGGTTTGATGTTACACTGTCATTTGGCTTGCCAATCAGCCAAATCATGGGACACTAACATAATGGTGATCACAGTGGGACATTGAGTCAAAACATCCTAGGTATCCCTTAGGAACTCTCAAAATCTCAGTCAAACTTAGAAGAGTAGAATTTGGTTATCTCACCATCCTAGCAAAATGATGACTCAGCTGTAGGACACTCTTGCAAACCTTAGGACTACATAAAAACTCAGAAAACCCCCAAAAAACTCCCTTAGATTGGTTTTTGTCAGTAATGGTGGTGGACCATACACATATACCTCAAAACAATTAAAAATACACATGGCAACTCCACTAGCCTCTAGTAGACCTTACATACTTTACTAAACTCTAGGCTACTATCTGATTGAGCCACCTCATCACCACCCTAACATAATGGCGATCACGGTGGGACTAACTAAGTACATAACAGTCTAGAAAACTCTTGTAGATTCTTTAGTCTTCAAAACTTAAACAGGAAAGCAGTCCATAGAACCATTTAGAGTAAAAAGTTTTTGTTATCACCACCCTAGCAAAGTGATGAAACAGGTTTAGAATACTTTAATAAACCAGAGGTTGCACATAAAAACTCAGAAAAACCCCGAAACATTCCCAGATTGGTTTTCCCTAGTTACTGGTGGTGGACCATAGCTACATCTTTATAAAAACAACCAAGTTTCACTTGGCAACTCCACTAGCCTCCAATAGGCCTAAAAACTCCATAAAAGGCCAAAAAATTCATAAACCATACCTTTCTGCTAACTCACCCTTCCAAAAACTTAAACTTAGGGTGGAAACTCTGTAATCAGTGACAAACTAAGTATAACTTAGCGATTTAGAAAGCCTCACCTGAAAATAAGAGGTAAGCAGAAGCCTTCTTGCCAAGAGAACCATTAGCTTGTCCATACAGCCTAGCAAACTGTTGAAACCAAGTGAATCACTCTTCTTTGCAAATTTCCATTTCAAAGTTTGCTATAAAAAATTTTCCCAAAGCATCTTTGATAGTGTTGGTGGTGGACCATAGTTCTCATAGAAATCCACCTGGCGACTCCACTAGTCCATCCTTTTTGTTTTGACCATCCTTCACATTAGTAAAACCATAGAGAGGCCATTCATCTGAAACATTCACAAATACCATCTTCTCTAAACTCTAGACCCGAAATCTGGCTTCACGAAGAATCAACACCAGATCTCATCCAGACCCAAATCCCCCTATCATAGTAGATGACCTAGAGAATATTCTGTGGCAATCTTCCGAAACTGGCAATTTAGCTACCGATAGGTCCATCCGTAAAGCAAGATCAGTACCTGAACATCTCACTGCCTTGTAGGATTCCTCCTTTGACTTAAAATCAACAAAAACCATTTTTAGAAGCAAGTCACAAAGTAAGATAGACTTTGACGATTTTGAGCCCCTAGATCTGCCACAGAGTCCTAGTAGAGAAGCCTCACCTACTACACCTCTCGACTTTCAGCTTCTCCATCACTTTGGCTCCTACCATCCCAGATCTGCTCAAAACCAGTTCACTAGTCCAAGTACATCCGCCACACCTATCCAAACCACTACTGTTCAAACCACCTCAGCTCATCCCATAGGCCCTCATTTTTTACATCATCCATTAGCTCCCGTCATGGTAGCTTGGTATGCACCCTTGGTGTTGCCGCAGCCTTTGGCTCCCTTACAAAATAACTATCAAGCCAAAATACCACACTTTACCGGAGATGAGACTACCACAGCTCAACAGCATGTAGATAGGATTAGCGATGCCTTTGAATACATGGAAATAAAAGATGAGACCATCAGAATGAGGATGTTCGCCCAAAGCCTGGGCGGAGAACCCAAAAATTTTTTTAAGAGCTTAACTCCAAACAACATCCACAATCTCCTAGAACTTTACCAAACCTTCATAAACAAGTGGGAAATACGAAAGAACCCTATTCAAATCCTGTCAGAATATAACAATCTAAAATGGGAAAATGGGGAAAGTGTCTAGGGATACTGCACTAGGTTCAACAGTGTGTATAATGCTCTCCCGCCTCACTTCAAACCCCCACTTGGTTCAGCCTTGGAAAATTTCCTCGAGGGTTTTGACCCAAACATGACTTATCAGCTAAGAGACAAAGACCCCCCTACCCTAGAAGAAATGAAAAAAGTGGCTATAAATGTAGAAGCCAACTTAGCCGAAAAGAGAGCTAGGATAAGAGAAAAAAAGGGAGTCACCTACCATGACAAATTTACCCCCTCGGTATTTTCCTCATATCCTAGAATAGATGGCCTGGTCAAATCCCTGACAAAGATGTGGGAAAAAATGAGTGAAAAAGCACCTCTTGAGGACAATCAACCAAACCCTCAAAACCGAAACCAAAGCTTTAGAAAAGACCAGTTTCAAAATAAACCAAGAGGAAAAGACCAGAAAATCAGACCATCCTTCAGCGAGAATTATGTTGATGAAGTTGATAGGGATACTGAACCCATAGATGAAAATAATTTGAACCTCATAGGTTCTGATAATGAGAGTGAGGTCTACCTCACAGCAGAAGAGCAAGAGTTTTTCTCTCCGAATCAGGACGAAACCAACTATGAAGATCCCAAAGACCCTGCCATAGATTTTCATAATGCCATTATAGAAGCTCATAGTCAGTATAACCATAGAAGCAGAAAAAACCAAGACAACTCCAAGAAGGGTAGTCCTGACATTGTTAAAACCTCTGATACCATCCTTAAAAAAGCCATGGATAGCAACAAAATTGTGGTCAAGAAAATTGACCAAAACAAAGATAAATACATTCAAACAAGTCTTAGCTCAGATACTCCTAGCACCTCCACAAAGACTCTCGAGGTGACTGTGTCAAGCAAGGTCCCGAACCAGAGTCAGCAAATTAAGAGCATAGAAAAAGTCATGTCCGAAAAAGCTGAAACAAATCTGTCCAAACAACAAACTTCTTTTAGTTTTGAAGGGGAAATTTCCAAAATAAAAATTACCATACCCCTTACTGAACTAATAACTGTAGATAGGTATAGATCTCAAATCTTCAAAGTTTTTGATATAGGAAATGAGGCAGATAGTTTAAATCTAACTAATGACGAACCCGAGCTCTTATTCGGCCCCAAAATAGAAGGTGAATAACAAGAAGGAACTGTTTCTCCTTTCTATGTGAGTTTGAACATACGGGACAAGATATTACATAATGCCATGTTAGATTCTAGTGCCTCCCATAACCTCATCCCTAAATAAATCATGGAAAACCTGGGACTAGAGGTAACTCAACCTTACAAAAACTTGTACTCCTTTGACTCAAGTCAGGTAAAATGTTTAGGTCTAATAAAGAACCTAGGTTTTGCTTTAACACAACAAGAACCTAGCGAAAAACCTAGTCATGGACGTAGTAGTGGCCGATATCCCTCCTAAGTATGTAATGCTACTATCAAGGGAGTGGGCTGCCAAAATACAAGGTAACCGTCAAATGGATATGTCATTCGCTACCATCCCAGTTTTCAACCAGACTAGGAGATTATACCGAGAGAATCACATGAAATACATGGTTAGCAACCGGGATAAGCCAGACAATACTCCCATTTATTCCATTCATTCCAATTTAGATTCTTTTATCTTATACAATGAAAGTGGTATAAACAAGCATATAATGGAAAATGAAGAGGTTTTCAAACCATCAAAAATGCATTTCCCATTACTGGAGGTAGAGACTAATGACCAAAGCTCCAAGAAACCTGAAAAACAGCTTAGTATCATGTATGAAAAGGAAGCTCTTTGGAGTATAAGCTTTGACGGTTCTTGTGGAAAAACTGGTTCGGGGGCCGGCATCTGGATACACAATACTAATGAAGGTCATTCTTTCAGATTAGAATTCCAATGTACTAACAACATTGCAGAATATGAGCCCCTTCTCATTGGTCTGCACATACTTAAGGACTTAGGCGCCAAGAAAGTATCAACCTAGGGAGATTCACAACTTGTAATCAGGCAAATCAAAGGTGGATATTCAGTGAAAAACCCAAGACTAAGAGAATATAGGAATGCAGCTTTAGACATCCTCAAAACCTTCGAGAAGTATGAATTCAC
The DNA here is from genome assembly GCA_034641835.2 of Pinus albicaulis. NCBI lineage: Eukaryota > Viridiplantae > Streptophyta > Pinopsida > Pinales > Pinaceae > Pinus > Pinus albicaulis. The sequence goes on along the minus strand of CM076573.1, from coordinate 788,124,028 downwards.
TTATATTCCTAGGATTCAAAATGGCCTAGCAAATGAGCTCGCCTTTGCTGCGAGCAATGACCAAATACCATGTTTGAGTGAGAAATATAGTATTCAGGTCAAACATCGCCCTACTGTACTAGATAATATTGACCATTGGAAAATATTCAAAGATGATGATCAAATTGATGATTTCTTACAATCTAGGAATGAATTTGAAGTAACCAAAACAGACTTAGAAAATGAAGAAAAGAAATACAGCCAAAATCAAGACCAAGAGAAAAATGCACCTTCTTGGATGAATCTAAACCTAATAGATCATTCATATGGAACTGAGATAGGAGAGGACATTGACCAAAGATAACTCGAAGTCTTACATTGTGAAAATGACACCATACCCAGAGGGCTTGCGCCTCTAGAGGAATTGTTTGATTTTAACGATGTGGCCAGAAAGCCAAAAATGGAATCTACTAAGGTCAACATAGAATAATATAACATAGGAAGCCCAGAAGAACCTAGAAAGATCAAACTATCCAAAACCCTTCCGCCTCACATAAAACATAAGTACATCAAGTTGTTTAAAGAATTTAAAGATGTGTTCGCATGGGGATACCAAGATTTGAAATCATACGACACAAGCATCATTCAACATAAGATTCCCTTCAAAGAAAACCAGAAGCCTTTCAAACAAAAGTTAAGAAGGATAAACCCAGTGTTACTACCTTTGGTTGAAAAGGAAATCAAAAAGATGTATGATGCTGGGATAATAGTGTCCCTCTGGTACTCTGAGTGGGTCTCAAATCTAGTATCAGTTAGGAAGAAGACCAGAGAAATCAGACTCTGTATCGATTTCCGAAACCTAAATAGATCCTGTTTAAAGGACAACTATCCCTTGCCCAAAATGGACCACATACTTCAAAAGGTAGTAGGTGCTAAAAGGATCTCATTACTTGATGGTTTTTCCGGTTATAACCAAGTGCTAGTTTACCCCACTGATCAACACAAAACAGCTTTCACCACACCTTGGGGCACTTTTATGTACGTTAAAATGCCTTTTGGATTGATGAATGCCGGTGCTACATTCCAAAGAGCCATGGACATAGCCTTCTCGGAAGACATAGGTTATTTCATAGTCATATATCTTGATGATATTACGGTATATTCTAAATTAGATGAAGAACACTTGGTACACTTAAGAAAGGTTTTTAACAAATGTAGAAAATATCCCTAAACCCCAAGAAAACACTCTTCGGTCTAGAAGAAGGAAAACTCCTAGGTCACATTATTTCGGAAGAGGGAATAAAAATATACCCCCAGAGAATCGAAGGCATATTACAAATAAGTCACCCCAGAAACATAAAGGAGCTGCAATCCTTTATTGGAAAGATAAATTTCTTGAGAAGATTCATCCCAAACCTTGCCGAACTCCTGAGAGATATCACAAATATGTTGAAGAAAGAGGTCGGGGTTAAATGGACTACAGAAGCCAAAAAATGTTTTGAACTAGTTAAAAAGGCCCTAACTGAAACACCAGTATTGATAAGTCCTGATTTCACCAAAGATTTTTACATTTTTTCATTTGCCTCTGAACACACAATAGCTGTTGTATTGTTACAAAAAAACGCAACAGGGCAAGAGAAACCCATTGCCTTTTTCAGCAAATCCCTAAGAGATGCTCCCTTGAAATATAACATCATGGAAAAACAGGCATTCGCATTGGTGAAAGCACTGAAAGATTTCCAAGTTAACATCTTGCATTTTCATGTCATCGCTTTTGTCCCTAATAACGTCGTTAAGGACATATTAAACCAAGATCTCGATGGTAAAAGGGGAAAATGGATTGCTATCGTCTTAGAATATGAATTAGAAATCCGACCTACCAAACTAGTAAAAGGACAAGGACTTGCAAGACTAATGGCTGAAACCAACCTCCAAGCTTTAGATATAAATTTTGTTGATGCCTTAGAAGAACAGGAAGAATGCACAGCCCCTCATGTTGAACAAGTGTTTTTAAATTCACCTTGGTATGCAGATATTCTTTATGTATTATTTTATCTAAATGCTCCTCCAACTTTATCAAAGAAAAAAAGCAAGATTTCTTAAACAAAATTCTTTAAATTTTTGCATTATAGATGGTCTTCTGTATTGGAAAAATCCCGCTAGTATGTTGTTTAAATGTTTGCTTGAGTCTGATGCAGAGAAAATTATGCACGAAATGCATGAAGGATAATGTGGAGGCCATCTCTACTAGAAAACTACAGTGAAAAAAATCCTTAGAGCAGGTTATTATTGGCCTACCTTATTCCCTAACACTCACAAACTAGTTATGACATGCCATAAGTGTCAAATTTTTGATGGCAAGAAAAAGCTTTTACCTTTTCCCTTACACCCCATCATAGTCGAAGGACCCTTCCAACAATGGGGTCTAGATTTTATTGGGGAGATTCACCCTTCCTCATCCGCTCAACATAAATGGATCCTCACAACCACTGATTACTTTACCAAATGGATAGAAGCCATACTTTCCAGGAATGCCACCAATTCAGTCATCATCAAGTTCCTATAAACCAATATCCTATCTAGATTTGGCTGTCCTAGAAAGATCATTACAGATAACGCCGCTGCCTTCTCCTCTAAAATAATGGTTGAATTCTGTTACAAACATCACATTTCATTAGGACATTCCACATCTTATTACCCTCAAGGTAATGGTTTAGCTGAGTCCTCTAACAAAATCCTAGTCAACATCATCAAAAAACTTCTTGAACAAAATTGAAAAGAATGGCATGGAAAACTAGTACACGCACTATGGGCTGATAGACTAGCCACCAAAAAATCCATAGGTATGTCTCCTTACCAACTAGTTTATGGCATAGATGCCATTTTCCCAACATCTCTAGGGGTTCCAGTTATGAAGCTATTGCAGGAAGTTTAAATAGAAGAAAATGACATGCAAAGAAGGGTGAATCAGACTATCCATTTACAGCAAACCAGAGAAGAAGTTTACCAAAAGGCTCAGCTAGCACAAGACAAAACAAAACATATTTTTGATAGAAGGACCAAGTAAAATGATTTTCAGATTGGGGACAAAGTGCTAAAATGGGATTCTAGAAGAGAAGACAAAGGTAAACATGGTAAGTTTGAAAACTTATGGAAGGGGCCTTTCATCATCAGCTCAGTTAGCGGAAACAATGCCTTTTTCTTGCAAGAACCTGATGGGACTGAAAATTTTGGAGGTCCTATGAATGGCAGGACATTAAAGCATTATTTTTGTCAAGAGCTCCAATTTTAACACATTTTCAATCATTGTATATACCATTGTTTGAAAAATAGATAAAAAGCAGAAAAGTCAAAAACAATAGAAAAATAGAAAAGAGGGTAGTTTGAAAATAGAAAAAAGGCCCCATGTTAAAAAAAAATAGTCATTCAGAAAGCGCGCAAGCCTAAATGCCACTACTAGTGCTCAAATGTCTTGTTTAGTTATCGAGCCTAATCATAGCTGAACATGTTTTAAATTTATTTGTTGACAAGTTAGTGAGTGGAAAAGATGGTCAAAATTGTGTAAGATTGATTTATCAAAGAGAGTATATTAGGAAAAGATATTGGTTCCACATGCTCAAAACAGAACCAAAGAGGGAAGCGAGAATGAAAAACAAATTGTGAATCTTAGCCCCGTTTTTCCTAGTTTCCATTTTAAGAAAAATAATATTTGTGTGCAACTTGTCTTTCATGTCGCAAGTACATGACAAATCAGACTGTGTAACCCTAATTTGATCATTTTTCAATTTCGTGTTTTAGATTAGAGAACAAAATCCTGTCAAACAGCTTAACCTCGACAGTTGATCCAGCATAGGTAGAGTAATGAAGGAGTTCATCAGCTTAATCTGAACTCCTGGCGGATATAAGTGTAGAACTAGATAGGTTCATTTAATATATATATATATATATATATTCAAAGGGCCGCTAGTCCAAACGCACCAAAAAGAAGAAAAAATGTTAGGAAAGATAATGGGGTACGTAGAAATATTATGTATGCTAATTATGTTGTCAATATTCAGAAGTAGCATCAAGGAAGGGTGAAATTTGCGCCAATAGATAAGGCATTGGTCTTCATGAGCCAAAGATCTGAGATTCTGGACACCTCCTAAAAAGGAGCTGCCCTCCCCAAATGGAGTCACTGTTAGTCATCAGTATTTTTCACTTGTTGGTGATGACTAGTTGTAACAGCCAAGTTTTCTAGCAGCTGATCTAAAAAATTGTCAAAATTTCTAGCTGGAAAACATCCATAAACTTTTTTTTCCCTTTTACCTTTCAGTCCGCCCATGACGAGATGAAACCTCATTATCAAGTCATATCTAGTCTCAACCATACTAGCTTGTCCATCAGCTCCAAAGAAAAAAATCCAAATCTGTCCAAAGAAGTCTCCCCTAAGTTAGGTAGTGGTGCTTTAGGCATTTCTCCCTTGGCAAACTATCCTAAAGCCAAAGAACCTTTATCTACTACAGACCAGTCATAACAGACCTCCCATTCTACAAATAAAGTTGGTTACAAACCTACGTCACGCCACTCATAAACCCTCAAGTCTCAGCGATACATGTACCATAGGTCAAACTGATTTTAGGTGGTTTTATAGTGTTTTAATGTATCTTTCAAGAACAGAAGTATACCAGCATTCCTAGGAGACAGTATTTGGTTCTGCATGACAAGACAGTTGCTTCTCAATGTGATTTTGAGCCTGGGATGCAGCTACAGAGAAAAGAGTTGTTTCATTAAGCTCCTGCGATCACAGTCAAAGCATGAAAAGACAGTGAAAGGAAAAATAACACTGTTAAAGGCTAATGAGATGGCATGACTGAAAAACCTCCTTCATCTATAAGCAGAGGGATTAAAGACTGAAGAACCTTCTTCATCTATAAGAAGAGGGATTGAAGACTAAAGAATCTCCTTCATCTTATAAGTAGAAGGTTAAGAGCGCCTCCTTCATCTATAAGCAGAGGGCCAGTAGATAAAGTTGATTTTAAGAATTTGCACTGACCAAAGGACATGTTTTTTGGCATACAGTGAGACAACAACTAAGAGTTTCTGAAGTAAAAATAATGTTAAAGGCAGAGGCAAAGCAGTATTTCTTTTGGAAAAAAATTTACATGAGTTATCTCCGTTATTTGAGTTACTATGTGAAGCTAGTGGGTTCATTATCAATGAAGAAATATTATTAAGCTGATGGCCAAAGGAGTCAAAAGGTATTGGTCTCAAAGTGACCTCTGCCATCAAGTATAAAGGAAACCACTGTCAGTATGTTCACCAGAAATTCGTCAGTTGGTTAAGATAGAGGTTGAAAAGCAATCATGGCATATGGAAAATATTCTAAAGGGACTGCTCTCAAAATGGGTGAAATGAATGAAAACTCATGTTTTTGCAGACCTCCTTCATAGAATAACAAAGGGATAGACTTCCCTTGTTCACTTTTCAGCTCTAAGTACATCATCCCCTGTTTTATTTTTACCCACAGTCAAAAAGGAAGCTCGAATAGCGCTTGCCATCTAAATCAGTTTCACAATAGGGAATTACTACCTCCAAAGCATCAGGAGAAAACAATGTCAGTTTAGGTTTCAAAAGGATGAAGCTACCTCCTTCAAAGTGTCAAATAAAACCTCACATAACACAAGGTGTCTTTCTACAGGTGTCCTTTTTCAATAAGAAAAAACAAATAGGTGATGATGATATTCAGAGGTGCTTCTCTTTCTATTCATAAAGACCTTTTTCAACTGATCAAAAGTGACATTGGAAAATATTTCCTAGCTGAAGCAGATGAGCCATACAAAGACAAGAGGTGGAAAAGGGAGTTTGAAATTGCAGTTAAGCTTCTTCCCCAGTAAAAAGGCAGTTGCACTCAAAAGGCACATCTACATTCATTCATGTGGCTCATAGCAGAATTCTCTTTTCCACGGTACAGATATCAAAAGGGAAAACAATTCTTCATTCCTTAGCAAGAAACCATGAAAGTTTTTAATTCTTTAAAAGGTTGCTTTACTTCAAAAGTGGTTGGGATTATAAAGGAAATGGCTGTTTACCACTGTGTTTTTGTTTGAACAAAAGGGAGTCTCATTTGTGTTTTGAAAAGGTATGAGCTTCATGTTTTGGTTTTAACCCAAAAGCCTTTTCAAACATTTTCGAAACGTTTATTAAGCACTTCAAAGGGTTTTTTATTTTTTCAAATACAAGGGTGGATTGACCATTGCAAGCCCTTTTAAATTTCTCAAAACATAAAGCAACACTCCTCTTGCTGTTCACGAGACCGAAGAAGAAATGTTCGGGAAAATTCACAGAGTTTTCGGGCTTGAAGACTACGCGGCACGCCTGTAGAGTTGTGCGGCGCGTTCAAGTGAGATTTTTCAAAGGATTCACACCGTCGCGCGGCGCGCCTGTAGGCGCCGGTCACGACTGCCCGTCAGTGACCCGACAACTTTTCTTTGCATGGCACCTTCCCTATTAAACGTGCTGCGCATGTTTCACATGATCCAAACGCCTCCAAAAAGCTTTGAAAGCGGCTCAAACTCCTCAAAAAATGCCACCATCGATCTTCAAGGTATTTTGTTGCCTCCTTGCTCATTTCAAAACTGTTAAGTAGTGGAAAAAGTGAAGCTCATGGTGTGAATCAAGGTGATGTGTTAAATATATTGAAAAATTTAGTGACGGTGGGAGGTTAGTGGAATGATTCATTAGTTCCAAAGAACCTAGAGTTGCCCCCAAAAACCGAGATAGAACCATGACCTTTGTCAGCAAATAGAGTGGTGAAAAGAGTGGTAAGGAGGGTTGAAATTTTGTTGAAAATACAAAAATTGTTGTGGCTGCCATTACCTAAGATTGACATAATAGAAGCGGTGTGTTCTTATTGATGTCTAAAGACCTAAAAAACTGCCCTCAAAACAAGTTGAAAGGTGGAGGCAGTGTTTAAAGGGAGGAAAAACAGGGTTTGAAAAGCAAAGCAGTGGGCCTAACTTCAATAGCAGTGATCATTGTGTAAGTGTTTTTTCATTTAGAAAGTCCCCTTTGTGTGGTAAAAAAAGCAAAAACCAGTGTTTTCTCTTTTGTTCCATGAAGCAGAGTTTAGTGAGTGAAGTTATTAAATCAGTTTGGAGGTGTTGTTGTTTACCTGTGTGTGATAAATAGTGAAGACAAGGAGGGTGTTTTTGATTAGGAGGAGTATTTTGCCCCTGTCTAAAATACTAGGCCGCCTTTCTTACATCAAAACATCAAGAGCTCTGTGATCTTACCCAAACACCGAAAATCACTTGATTGTGTATACATTTTAGTTGACTGTGTGCTTGTTATTAAAATTATTTGTTGATTGGCATACAAAGCGGAAAGGCAGTGTTTTGGGAGGATCAGAGACCTAATATCAAAGAAAACATTTCACACAACATTTGAGGCAAATTTTCCTTCATCAAACAGTGATTAAAAAAGAAGACGGATTTTTTTTTGAGAAAACATTCTTGAAAACCTTTTTGAGGCAGTTTGGTTTTACAGAGAGCATCCAGAACAAGATGCCTCCTAGGTAGGACAGTAGGAGTGGATTGCATAAGAGATTTGAGCCTACTTCCACTAAAGAAGTGAATGCCCACCCATCAGTCTTGTTCAATTTCCATGAGGTCGGGTGTTTAGATTTTTGTTAAAGGGTGAAAGAGGTGAAGAGATTTTCTCCTTTGACACACCTTTGCGCTTTGAGGTTTTGAGACAAGCATTTCCAGCTGGCAGGCCTTGACTTCAAATTATCTCCGAGATCCATCTCCAAGGCCATTAAAATCCCCTATATTGATGAGAAATGGTTTAAACAAAGCCATTTGGACTCAGAAGATTACAAGCCCTTTCTAAATCCTGAACACAGAGATTCATGTTCTTATATTTTCCCTTTCTCATATCTTTTAGCCAGCTACGCCCCTCTCATGAAGATTATCATGAAGTACTTCACTTGTGAGGGAAGATTCTCCCGAATCTATGCCTATCACATTCGACTGCTCATGCATTTCACAAGGACCAAGATGCTAAATCTTCCTTTCTTCTTACACAAGAGCATTGATAAAATGGCCTCCACTGTTTAAAAGAAGCCTCCTTCACAACAAATAGCCCGTCTCTTCCATCACTCTCTCATCAAAATCATCATTCTTCATCAGTTTGAAAAGAGAGATGTCTCTTGGGATACTTTCATCACTCATTCAAATTTCTCTACTGTCTCTCCAGTCCATACATCCCCTACATCTCCTACTCATCATCCTTCACCTTCCTCTAGTAGACCTATTCCTAAAAAACTCAAGTTTACCATAGAGCAAGCAAAAGAGCCTGAAAAGGGAGAAGAGCATGACCATGATGATGAGGAAGATGATGAAGGGCAGCAACATGAAGAAAAGCAACACAGTGAGGGTGAACAGACTTTTGATGACACACAACAGACTCATAGTGAGGGTGAGCAACCTTATGATGCCACACAACAGCAAGGGTATGAGGAAGAAAGCACTGAACAGCAACATCACACTGATGATGGGCAGCAGCAAGGAGATGAAGAAAAGCAACACAGTGAGGGTGAGCAGACCTTTGATGATACATAACAGACTTATGATGAGGGTGAGACAGAGCAGCAAGGGCAGCCAAAGGAGACTGAACAGGGGCAGCATGATAGTGCTGAACAGGAGCAGCATGAAAGTGATGAGCAAGGGCAACCAAAATATGATACACAGCAGCCTCCTCAAGAACAGCAGCCTCCTCAAGAGGAACAACAAACTCAAAAAGAAGAGAGGCAAGGTGACAAGGGTAACGGGGCCATGCCCTCTTCTCCAAAAATGGCCAAGCCCCAGACAACAAAGAAAAGAGTACCTAGAGTTGTCACTCCAAATGTGACAAGGGCCCTCTGAAGCAAAGGAAAATTGCCCAAGAAGCCCATGATTGATTTGCCCGGGAGGAAGAGCACTAGAATAACCACCCAAAGCAAAGGGAAGGGCAAGGAAGAAGGTAGTCATGAACAAGAGAGTGCATTCAAAATCATCCAAATCTAGAGAGATGATAGTGATAATGAGGCCCGGATTCTAGAAAACCTCTTGATCCATAGAGAAAGCCAAATTGATGCCTTGAAGGATGATCTTCATAGAGCTAGGAATTTCAATCAATTTTTGCAAATCCAAAATGAGCAAATGAGTGTCCATATGGTTGTTTATGAGACACGGGCGATCAAATACAAGAAGGAGGCCTCCAAAGCCCAAGTGAGGTTGGAAGAACTCATGGGTGAGTTCGATGAAAGTGAAGGCCAAGATCAGCCTAGGCGAAAGAGGCCAAGAACCATGGGGCTAAAAAAGGCCCTTGAGAAGCAAAAAGAAAAGGAAAATGCCCTTCTCCAATATACTCCTCTCACTGCATTGTTCGAACAAGAGATAGAGAAAAATAGGGAGGCATGGCTTGAGAGAGTTAATGAACACTTGAAGAAGAAATTGGAGAAGGAAAACAGGGACTTGGACCTTCAAAGGAGAATGACGGGGCATTATAAAAAGCTAAATCAGTTTGCCCGGCGGAAGTTGAAGGTTTCTCAAGAAAAACTCAAGGAAGCCAACAGAAAGCGTCTGGCACAAAAATTGATGGAAGACACCTCAAGACTTCAAATCTTGGTCTCCGCTTCACAACATGTTGCTGAAAACCCTTGAGGGTCATGCTCGCCAATTTTGGGTGAAATTCGACATATTTTGGTTTTTTTGTCATTTTTGGGTTTTTGGTCAAAAACCATGGGCATCGCCATTTCAGTTTGGGGCATCATAAAAGGATGAGAATGGTATCATTGGATGCCATATTTTCAGGAGCACATACTTATCAATTTTCAGGACATTTGAAGATCATTTTCTCCCCCGAAATGGCGAAAAATGCTCGCTCTTTTTACACTCTGCCCGGTTTATCAGCAAAGTTTAAATTTTCGTTTTTTATACACAATCCTATTTTTGGAGGACTTATAGGCATCGGATTTGGAAAATTCAAGTTGTTCCAAAAATTAGACACTCATAGCTTTCCAACGAGCTATCATGAGCCTCATTTCGAAATCGGGAAGGCTTCCAAAAGTTGCTGGCAAGTAAGGAGACCTTTTGCTGATGTATTTTTTGAGTATTTTTGTAAAAATTGAACCTTTCAAAACTGCTTTTTCCTCATGTGCGTTTAGCTATTTTTGCACATGAGAAGTTATGAAAAGTCAATTTATTTCCCTCTTTTAGCATTTTTTAGATATTTTATGAGATATTTTGTGCCTTGTTGCAAAGCCTCAAGGACAAAATAAGATATTTTGGATAGGCCAATGAGATTGCAAGTTGAACTAAGAGGTTTTCCTCACTTTGGCCTATATATTCCAAAGACTTTCATTGTAAACAAGGCTAAACTTGATGAATAGAAGAAATATATGGTCATATAAGCTTTGGAAGAAATAATTGTCTCATGCTTTTGGATAGTCTCTTGGATGTTCTTGGATGATGAAAGAGGATTGTTGTTGGATTCCATGACTTGGTAGAATGGTATAGTGTCTCTCTCTTTGTTTTGTTTCCTAGTTTTCATTCATAAATCCATGTTCTTTCTTGCTATAGGATAGTAGAGAACAAATTTGAGACATGCCCTTGGAGGCACCTCAAATTTCCTGTTTCTTCATAGCTTCCATGTTTTCTTCATTCTTAGTCACATTAAAGAATTCTTGATTACTCTTTAATAACTTAAGGATATCGTTGCTTGTTTCATTCATGGTTTTATGCATGCTAAGTATGATTTACGGTATGCCCTGATTACTCATGGCTAGCCATAGCTCCATCCATGAAATTTCTCTTTGACTGATTAGATTGTCATTTGTTGAACCAAGGAGGTCTTGTTCTGATCTTACCCTTTGCCTAAGACTATGCAATCTTGTTTTCAAAGTGCCCAATAACTTGAAGTACTATGTTTAGGCATTCTGGCATAGTGATTTGAGTTGTTTGTCTGTATTAAGTGTATTTCCCCAAAGTTTGATAGCCATTTCCCAAAGTTAGAGAGTTATATATCTCTATGCATGGCTTGAATGTTTATTTCTATGTATTGATTAGTTTATAGTTACATTTCTCATGATTAATGGTTTTCCCTACCATGTTTATGTCAGCTATTAAACTAGTTATGCTTGAAATCCTTTGTTGTTCACAAACTTGATGTTCATCTTACTCCATTTTTCCCAAAGATCCTTTCTACCTCGAATCAATTCAGCCCTTCAACAACCTTGTATCACTGTCTGATAGCTTTCTTGACCTCTTCGACCCCATAGCCCAGTTGATCTGAAATATTTTTACCTATCTTATATCTTTGATCAGTTTCATCCCTCACAACCTAAAAACCAAAACCAAAAAACCTACTTCATAACTAGCCTAAAATCAGAACACAATAAGAAAACACACAGATATCCCTTACACAAATAGAGAGAGCCCTCTCTGAGTCCAGGAAGGCTAGGTCCTTGGGCTCCAAATACTGGTTTGATGTTACATTGTCATTTGGCTTTCCAATCAGCCAAATCATGAGACCCTAACACTGCTCATTTTTTGCTTGTTTGAAAAAATTAACAACAGATGATAACGCAATCATACGAACTTGGATTTTGATGAAACGAGTTGTGCTGGAATCCTGGTGATGAACTCTATCTAATCGTTTAGGTCTGATGAATTTCTAAGAATTTTGAATTTTTATCTAAATACTAATCCCCTGATCACTCTTCCCCACTAGAAGCCTTTTGGACCCCGAAAGATATTATCAATTGTTCAACAAGTGAGGGTACAACTCTCTCACTCTTCCAATCTCCAACCATTTTGAATTTGAAGGATTTTGACCCTTGATTCCAACTCTAAGGTATTCAACATTCCCTCTTCTTGAAGTTCTGATTCTTTTGTTAAGTATGAGATCTTGTTGAAGTTCATCAAGATATTATGGCAAGAAATCATCTATTGATGGCAACTAAACATTCTCTCCTTAATCATCAATCAAAGGAGGCTCAAACAATCTTAAATTATCAACATTAATGACAAAATAAATTTTCATATAAGGAGGCAAATCTAGCTTGAATCCATTTGTACCAATATTTTCCAGAATTTTAAATGGACCATAACCGATTGGTTTGAGCTTTTTACCTTCCCCTTGCAATCTTTCTTTTCTTATGTACAACCAAAATTCATCACCAACTTGGAATTTGTGATCAACGTGATGTTTGCCATGCCTTGCCTTGTAGCTGCTTTGACCCTTTTCAAGTTGCACTTGCATTGTGTGATGTACCAAATGAATTTTCTCAATGAACTTTCTTGCTTTATCTATTTCACTATGAACATCTATAGTGACATCTTTCTCAAAGATGAAGTCCAACGTGATCTTGGCAAGTAACCAAAACATGCCTCAAATGGTGATGTATTTGTGGAAGAATGTTTTGTCCAGTTGTATGCATGTTGAATGTAGTGAAGATGTTCATCCCACAACTTGGGATGCTTGCTGAAATAGCCTCTTAGAATATGAATGATAGTTCTATTTACCACCTCAGTTTGTCCATCTGTTTGTGGATGAAATGTTGTATTCTTCTTCAAATTTGTGTCCATCGTGTCCCATAATTTTGGCCAAAAATTCCCAACGAACTGGGAATCCCGATCACTTACAATAGAAGTAGGAAGACCAAAATGGATCCATACATTTTGAAAGAAAATATTAGCGTTTTTTTCAACTATAATATTTTTCTTACATGCCATCAAAATACACATTTTTCTGAACCTATCTACCACAACATACAAATAATCATTGCCTTTCCTTGACATAGGAAGGCCTCCTACAAAATCCATTGAGATGCTCTCCCAAGGATGTGAAGGAACCAGAAGTGGTGTGTACAAACCAAGCTTCCTATTGCTAGGCTTACTTGTTACACATAAAGAATATCCTCTAATAAAATAGGAAACACTTTCATTCATGTGTGGCCAATAACAATACATTTGAAGATGCACTACTGTATTTCCTACACTGAAATGTCCTACAATTAATGATGTGTGCGCCTCCCTTATGATATTGTTTCTTTCTCCCTGTGGAATACATGACTTTCCAAAGGAATACAACAAAATATTATGTACATGATAATCGAACTCTTCACTTTGGTTTCCCTTACTCAAGCTCTCATACACATCTTGAAAATCACTATCATTTACATCCTCTTCAATGTAACTTTCATGCATAATGGAATTGTGCTTGAGAATAATAACTGAAATTACAATAGGCCTAGAAAGAATATCAGCTACCTTATTGTATATTCCCTTTTTATACCTGATAACCAAGTGAAATTTTTGTAGAAAACCCATCCATTTGAAATTTCTTGACTGCTACAACTTTGACTGTGATTGTAAGTATTGCAATGGATGATGGTCGGTATGAATAATGGTCTCTTTACCCATAATAGTGTTTCCATTTCTTTACACTTTGTACCAATGCATATAACTCCTTATCATATGCAATATATTTAGTTGCAACTCCATTAAAAGTTTCAGAATGAAATGAGATAGGCTTACCATGTTGCTTGAGCACTGCTACCATAGCATAATCACTTGCATATGTTTGGATCTCAAATGGTTGTCTAAGATTTGGAAGTGCTAGAACCGGTGATGAACTTATCTTTTTATTCAAAGCATCAAAATATTTCTACTTCAAATCTCTCCAATGTAATACTTTCTTCACACTTGTCAATGCATGTAACAAAGTTGCAATGGAAGAAAAATTACCAATAAATTTCCTCCAATATTATGTTGCCCCTAAAAAACTTCTTAACTCGGTAATTATTTTAGGCTTCGGCCAATTCAAAATGACCTCAACTTTGGAAGGATCAATATTCAACTCACCTCCTAGAAAAATGTGTCCCAAGTATACCAATGAAGCCTTACCAAACTCACAATTTGACATCTTAAGAAACAATTGCTCTTTTCTCAAAACATCAAGTACCTTGTTCACATGCATGACATGTTCTTCTCTTGATTTGCTGAATATGAGTATGTCATATAAGTAAACAATGAAAATGTCATCTAGAAATGGTCTCAGTACATCATTCATTACCCTCATGAAAGTAGCTGGTGCATTTGTCAAGCCAAATGGCATAACTAACCACTCATACAATCCTTGTCTAGTTTTGAAAGCAATTTTCCAAATGTCTTCTTTAGCTATCCTAACTTGATGATAACCACTTCTCAAGTCTAACGTAGTGAAATAATTTTCATGTTTCAATTGATCTAGCAAATCATCAATGGATGGGAGTGGGTAGCGATACTTTACCGTGATTTTTTTTAGTGCATGGAAATCGATACACATGTGCCAATTCACGTCCTTCTTTGGAACCAAAATAATTGGTGAACCACATGGAAAAGTAGATGGGCATATGATACCTTTATTCAAAAAATATTGGATTTTATTCTTGATTTCCAAACATTCCACAATTTACATGCGATACATACCAATATTTGGAAGTGGAACATCTTGCTGCATCTTAATCTCATGTTGAATTCCCCTCTTGGGTGGTAACCCCTTTGGTTCTTAAAACATCTTTCCATGTTGAATTACCACATAAAACAAACCAGATTTCAAATTTTCATCACATCCTTCAAACAATTCATAGTCAACATCATCCTTTTTCTTGATCATGAGAAGCACAAAATTTGTACTTGCATTAACTAGCCTCTTCATTTTCCCTGCATTAACTAAACAAATGTTCAGTTTCTTGTGGTGAGCTCTCATAATATACTCCACTCCATCTTTTAGAAAATGGTATTTTTTCTCATGGTGGTAAAATACTGCTTTCCTGTCATACAAATATGGACTACCCAAGATAATCCCAGAAATTTCAACTGGAACCACATCTAACTCGACTTCATCGACAAAGTTTGCAGTGATAGAAAATCAAAAAAATGCATTTCCTTGTAACCTGTAAATTGGAATTGTTAACTATCCAACCCAAAGGGTATGGATTATGATGAGGTATGGTTTCAAGGTTAATTTTTTTTACTAAGTCTTCTAAAATCAGGTTTTCTTGTGACCCTATATCAAATAATGCATCAATCTTTGTATGATTGGAAATCACTCTAACATGGAACAACTCTATCCTTGTGTATTCCTTTGGAGTGTTATTGTGATTGTTTGAGGAACTAGAACTTGTTATGGCTTCCTTCCCTTTGTTAACCATGGTTGTTATCTTGGTCTCATCTCCTTAATCAGATCCAAGATCTTTTGTTGTAGTTGCAGTTGTCTTTTATTTCCCTTTGTTATTTTGTTTCTTTGGCCTTAATTCAGGGTGTAATTTACAATAGTGGGCTTCATCATGCCCATATTTGGAACAATTTTTGCATGTCGGTTTATCCCCTTCTTTCTTAACACTTGCATTCTTATTTCCCTTCCATTTTCCTCCCTTCTCTTTTCCCTTTCCCTTAAATGGCTTTTTCTTACTACCCTCTTTAGAAATGTTCTTTCCCCTTGCTTCAAGATGTGTGGCTTGCACACATAATTCATCTAAGTTTATTGGGTTAAACATAATAATTGTATGTTTCAAATAGGAATGTAACCCTCCAATATATTGCAAGAGTGTTTCTTCTGAATTCAAGTTTACTCCTAATAACAAAGCCCTCTTCCTAAACTCCTGAGTGTACTCTTGGACAGTTTGGCCTTTGAGCTGCCTAAAGTTTTGCCAACTCATAATTTATTTTTGCATACAGGCTAATGGATAAAAATATATTTTAATGGAATAAATAAACTCAACCCAAGTCATGGAAATCTTACCATGGATTCACATTTCCTCTTGAGTCTTTGCCTCCCACCAAACTAGTGCTACTCCTTCTAGCCTTAATGAAGCCAATTGGATCTTCATATCGTCCTCTTGTAGATTCTGAATTCTGTAGTATAATTCCAATTGATGAATCCAATTGTCTATCTTCTTAGCATTAACCTCTCCATTATACATGGGAAGTTCAAAATTGATGTCCAACTTGAGTAATGGGGTCTTTCCTTTTGGGACCTTGGAATGAGTGTGGGTTGGGTTTTGGTGGTGTATGTGGAAGATGAAGATGTTGATGAAGTTGATGAGGATGAGGATGGTGGAGATGGAGGTGGCTTTCCTCCACTACTATTTGAGCTCTTCTCTTCATCCTTCTTACTGTTTGAATATCCTTCTCCATGAGGATGCTTTGAACCTTCTCTAGCTTTCTTTGCCATGAAATCTTAATACATAACTTTTACCATTCTTTGCATCTCTTTGAATTCTCTCTTAACACATTCTTCTTCCAAATGTTCATGAGTCTCTTCAAAGCCTGGCATTTTTTCTTTGGATTCAAGCTCAATCTCTGCAGCTTGTACCTCTTCAATCACTTCAACCTCTTGTACAATTTGTACCTCTTCTATCTCAACTGATGGAGATGGAATTTGAGGTGCTTCAAGTTTTTCCTTGAGTGGTCCTTTGGGTGAGGATGATTCTTTCTCATCTCTCTTCCTTCTTGTCCCTATCTAAGGACTAGCTACCAATAGCTTCCCTTTTCCTCTCTGCAATCTCAACCTAGTAAGCATCACAAAAATTGAAACTATTAAAACCCCTTAAGCAAAACAAGAAAGAAACCTTAAGCTATGATACCAACTTGATCTGAAATGGTTGCTATTTATTGTTGTGCTAATATCATTTCTAGATTTACATAAGCATTGTCTTGGTTTTCTTATACATTAATAGTTCATTTATGAGGATTTCATGGTCAAATTCATTAAACATGGTGAAATTATGTGTTTTTCATGAATTCAAAAGCATGTAAAATAATTTGTGAACAATAACAAATAAAGACACAACAATACACAAATACATAGCTCAATACACATATTTTTGTTGAAGGAGTCCACCCCTCCTGGGCTACGTCTCCTTGGTCTAGCTTCATAGTGTGGGCCTTTGTATTAGCTTCAATTGTGAAAAATGCTTCTTTACATACTCCTGTTGCCTCTGAAACCTGCTCCAATGGCTCAAAAACATCGAAATATCCCAGAAATTACTCTTCCTGAGCTCATTTTGGTCGAAAATTGCATGAGTCAGGACAAAAACAACTTCTCCTAGGTTTTCTCCACTAAAACTAGAGTTCCACTAGCTAAAATTCCAAATTTAGAAGTTCCTCCTTAAAATGCGGTGTCGCTGTCTCTGCCACTAGATTAATCCGTGATTATCTTAGG
This sequence comes from Pinus albicaulis, assembly GCA_034641835.2. Taxonomy (NCBI): domain Eukaryota; kingdom Viridiplantae; phylum Streptophyta; class Pinopsida; order Pinales; family Pinaceae; genus Pinus; species Pinus albicaulis. The sequence goes on along the minus strand of CM076573.1, from coordinate 788,106,817 downwards.
GATAAGTCGCGCTTATCTTAATGATAAGCAGACTTTAATACGTACTTAGCACAAAGCATTGTTTTTACAATTGAACTTAGATTATATTACATTAACCCGGATTAAAAACATTAAACAAGCTCTTAATCATGTTTAAAAAACTTGCCACACAATTTTTTGGAGCTCCTGGTCTTCGGTGAACGGTTTCATGGGAGGGGGTCGACCCACGGGGTTGGCCCCCTCTAGCCCCCAACTGCAGTGCCATATTAATATAAATATATGTGGACACCCTCTATATACAAGGAACAATGGATAGAGGGGTTGGTAAAGAGCGTAGGCGGTAACCAGTAGGTCAGGGGTTCGAGTCTGACCTCCCGCACTATATTTTTCTCCGCCATATTTAATAGTCTTTTCCCCCAAGTTTGTCAATGCCACCATAATGAACTTCGGTCCAACGCTAGTTAGTACCTCCGCTAGATGGAGCTGACTCTGCCATATGGTATGGCACTACTCCAAATGTAGGGTTGCTCTAGGTATAGTTGGCATCACCTCTAGATTTAGTTAGGGTCCACTTAACATATGGTCTAATACCATAGGTTTCCGCCATATTTAATAGTCTTGTCCCCCAAGTTTGTCAACGCCACCATAATAAACTTCGGTCCAATGCTAGTTAGTACCTCCGCTAGATGGAGTTGACTCTGCCATATGGTATAACACTAGTCCAAATGTAGGTTTGCTCCAGGTATAGTTGGCATCACCTCCAGATTTAGTTAGGGTCTGCTTAACATATGGTCTAATACCATAGGTTTGTAAATAGTTTGTAATATATGTAGACCAAATACCAAATACATTCGAACCTCGGCCTTGGAATAAAACAAATCCATCCTACCATGTCATGTCATGCCACGGGTGGGGGGGGGGCACATGGCCCTTCCCCATTGGTTGTAATTCCACCATAAAATAATACCAATATAGGATAAAAATTCAACCTTAGACTTAGGATAAAAAAATTTATCTTCCTATTCAACATTGGTGAATTTGGTGATGCCACTTGGCACAGTGTCATTGGTTGTTTCTAGAGGATATTTCCTGTGAATCTTACTGGAATTTCTACATCATCCCTGTACTTGTTCTCCTCATTTTTTTCCTGTTTGAAAAAATGAACAACAGACAATAAATTAACCATACGAACTCGGATTTTGACGAAACGAGTTGTGCCATAATCCTCACGACAAACTCTATCCATTATTTTAGGTTTGAAGCATTTCTGAGCACTTTTAATTTTTAGCTAAATACTGATCCCCTGATCATATTTGGAGTTGAGGACAACCGTACATGCTTTCAAATTATGGCGCCATTATCTGTTGGGTAATAAATTCCTGTTAATGACTTATCATAGTAGCTTAATGAGGCTTTTTAGCTAGCCTCATTTAAATGCTCACCAAGGTAGGTGGACTACTTTTCTCAGTGAATTTAACTTTGACATAAAATATCTCAAGGGGAAATAAAATAAGGTGGCTGATGCCTTGAGAAGAAAATTACATTGCATATATGAAATTCAGTATAGTCGAATAGAGCTGAAATTTATTGATGAAATCAAAGAAGCTGCCCATAAAGACCCCGAATACCAATTCTTATGGAAGCAAGCGAATCAAATGTAGAATTTAGGAAAGCAATCTGATTATGGGCTAAATGGTGATATACTACTAACCTTCCTAGGCCAAATATATGTTCCCAACCAGAATTATATCAAACAGTTTATGTTGGATGAATTCCATAGAAGTTTATATGTTTCCCATCTCGAGTACTAAATTTATATTTTCTGCAATCAAGAAAAAAAAAATTTGGCTAGGAATGAAGAAACACATCACTGAATACTTGTCTAAATGTTTGGAGTTCCAACAACTTAAAGAAGAACATCCAAATTCTATTGGGCTACTCCATCCCTTGCCCATTCCTGAATGGAAATGGGATACAATTACCTTAGATTTCGTTACAAGATTTCCCAAATCTAGAATAGCGAATGACTCCATCATGGTGGTGGTGGATAAGTTGAGTAAGACAACTCATTTCATACCAGTGAAATACACATATAAAACAATTGAGATTGTTGACATATTTATGAGGGAAATATTTCGATTACATGGTATACAGAAAGTGGTGATTTCAAATAGGGATGTAAAATTTACCTCCTCTTTTTGGAAATCCATTTTCACTGGGTTGGGTACTCAAATCCAATTTATCACTGCAAATCACCATCATATTGATGGGAAGACTAAGCGAGTGAATCAGGTGTTGGAGGACATGCTAAAAATGTACGTGATGCAACAACCAACCAAGTGGGAATAGTACTTTCACTTAGTTGAATTTTCTTACAATAATGGTTACCATGAATCCCTAGGGATGAGTCTCTTCGAGGTGTTATATGTAATGAAATTCAGAGTACCTACCAATTGGAGCAATCCTGAAGATAGAATGGTTTTGGTACACAAAATTACTACTAAGATGGAGCAAGCAGTAAAGAAAGTATGTCAAAATTTAAAGGTTGCTCAAGATAGGAAGAATGTGTATGCAGATAAAAAGAGAACCTACTGAGAGTTTAATGTAGGGAACCATGTATACCTGTGATTGAAACCTAATAAAATCACTTTATGGTGGGGTAGTTGTGCAAAATTATCACCCCATTAGTGTGGCCCTTCCTAGATATTTGAAATGTTTGGACTAGTGGCATACAGACTAGAACTACCCAGTCACATACGGATCCATGCTGTGTTTTGATGTTTCGTTATTACATAAATATATTTATGATCCTAGACATGTGATTAGTTGGAAAGACATGTAGGTAGAATATAAGTTATAAGTTTAAATCAAATTATGATAATAGTAATTGGTTTAAATCATTACATTTTTATTTATGACGTAGGTCGAATTAGATGGAGAGCTCCTGGCAGAACTCCTGCGCATTCTAGAGTAGAGATAATCAACACTACAGAGGTGAGTTATCACCCAGGTTAAAGTGCAATGGAAGAACTTTAGCCTGAACAAGACCACCTGGGAAGATAAGGAGTTCATGCAAAAATCCTATCCGTATTTGGTTAATTAATTCGAGATGAAAATCGGGGACCTTGTTTCACCCGAGAGGGGGAAGATGTGATACCCATGAACACTTTATGGAATTCTGTTGTGTTAAATTTGTTATTTTCCATTTTTGTTGTTATTTTATAAACTTAATTAACCATGGCCTAATTCAAGGGCTAATGAACATTGTGATTGGTTAATAAGAAGTATTAGTTTTTAATGAGACTTAAACACCCACACCCACACACACACACATATATCTCCCCTCAGTTGGAAAAGGGAACCCTCTCGTTCATAGAGAAAGGAATTTCCAAGGAAGGAATATTGTTCTTTTTTCATGATTCCATTCTTGTGGATGGAAAAAGGGCGTAACTAGAAGAAGAGGGGAAAACTAAGTAAAAGTGGAAACCTGTCACAAGACGTTGTGCAAGTGAGCAGAATGTTGCAGAAATCTTAAGGAGTTCTTGAGTTGAACCTTGCTCCAGTGGAATTCTCAAAATAATTTTGAACAATTGAGATTTAAAACTGGACCTGATGTCTTCAGGTTTGGATATCTAACCTATATTGTCTAAGCGAGAGGAACCTCTAGGGGAAACTGTACGTTATTTCCAATCTAATAGTTGGGTGGAGATACTTCTTAGACAAGTTGCAAAGTCAAGAGAATAATTAGATAAGTATTACTTTAGATTAATAATATACTATTTTTTAAAGAATTTATTAAGGATATGAGTTGAAATTTCAGTGTTTAATGTTTATTTTTATTGTACTTTATAAACATAAAAATCATTGTGTACGCACAATAGGTTGTATGGAAAAACTAATGAGAAACATTGGAGAAATGGTAAAGAACTGTGTAAAATTATATCTATTTGCTTCTTCTACGAATAAAATTTTGAAGAATCATTTTACAATAGAACTGGAACTAAAACTGCACAGAAATCCATAACAAAACTACACCAATTGCACATAAATCCATAACAAAACTACACCAATCATTATACACCATAGAGACGAGGGTATAGTCATGCAAGGGTTTTGGTTAGCCTTAGATCAATGCCAGAAGCTAGTCTAATAGTTGGGTGGAGATACTTCTTAGACAAGTTGCAAAGTCAAGAGAATAATTAGATAAGTATATTACTTTAGATTAATAATATACTATTTTTTAAAGAATTTATTAAGGATATGAGTTGAAATTTCACTGTTTAATGTTTATTTTTATCACAAAAGGTTGTATGGAAAAACTAATGAGAAACATTGGAAAAATGGTAAAGAACTGTGTAAAATTATATCTATTTGCTTCTTCTACGAATAAAATTTTGAAGAATCATTTTACAATAGAACTGGAACTAAAACTGCACAGAAATCCATAACAAAACTACACCAATTGCACATAAATCCATAACAAAACTACACCAATCATTATACACCATAGAGACGAGGGTATAGTCATGCAAGGGTTTTGGTTAGCCTTAGATCAAGGCCAGAAGCCAAGCAAAGGCAGTCCAGAACCATGGATTGACCCTAAAAACCTTTGGGCTACAAGGTAAACTAGCCAAGGGGCTAGCTCACCCAACAAACATGTGTGCTATTATCAATAGAATTTCTATAATTTTATAACCATTCGACGGGTAGACAAAGAGATATTTTTAGAAAAATAATAGAACAAGAGATTACAATAATACACATATTTTATTTTAAAACCTTAAAACATAAGTCGTGCAAGTCATGCATAGTATTCTGTTGCAAAACAAGATGACAACAATTAATTCAAGACATGCCCCAATTCATCGAGGTATTTAGATAGCCATGATAGCTTAAGAAAAGGCAATGAAATAGTGGTAATAAAACTCGGGTCACCGAAATAACCATAAGTTCCACTAAACCCTTAATACCATAACCATCATGTCATACTCGTATAGGGTTTATACCCATAATTTAAAAAATATACAAAATAATTAACAAGTGTGTGAGAAAACCCCTACGAGAATAAAACCCTCCTTCTATCCAAAAATAGAAATAGCTTGGTCGAGCTCTAGGGCATGAAATTTAACCAGAGGAACTAAAACTAAGATCATGGAGGGCCAATTTTTCATGAAATTTAACCAGAGGAACTAAAACTAAGATCATGGAGGGCCAATTTTTCTAAAATAAACAGAATTCATTTGTTGAGTGGAAAAAAGATAAGAGCTTAGAGCATTAGAGATGAATTAGTTGTGTGGCTCGACATTGTAGTTAAATCAATGAATCAACATTGTATTTGCCTGGAAACAAGACAACCATAGGTCATGTTAACTAGAAACAACCATAGTAAAACAAATAGGAAATTGAGAGTAATACTCACATCTATAAACATTACCTATGCAAGTTTCCATTGCACAAGCTTGACTATACGTTTTCAAAAATAAAAGGAGTGGTCGCGACACGTCCATGATGAAAACATAAATGAGGAAAAAATGCATTCGGAAGCCAATGACAGGTATTTACCGCTTCAGAAGATGGTTTTACGAAAAATATACTTGGATGGAACCTCGCCTAATAACCTACAACTGTCATTGAAAAGAAAACCACGAGAACCTTCATAAGTTGTAGAAAATATGAACCAGAGCATGAAAATAGAAAAGGGCAGAGGGTCCATATCTGTGTGGGAAGCATATGCACTCAATTCACCATGGAATCATTTCAAAAACCCTATTAGTATTCGGTTGCACACCGAACGAAACCCTACCGTGGCGCGAGGAAATGGAGTGGAATTCTCAAGAACCGAGTAGGTAGTTACCTCATTATTCACCAAACGCATTGTGGTGCTATGCGTATCAACCAATAACTCGCGATATTTTGAAAAAATAACCTTAGGGTGTCATATGTGTATATGGCTTATATACCTTGAATTTTAATTAAAGTTAAAATGTGCTAGGCACATTTGTTTTTTTTAATGTGTAAAGTTATTTCATGGGCCCATTACACCAGCCTAGAGTTATCTTAAAAGTGGCTTTATCAAAGGTTGAGAGAGATCAAATATCTTAATGTGCAAACTTTTTCTCAAGTTTTTCACTCGATATATTTTCACTCAAAATGAGGTTTACACCTCAATATATTTGATCCACTAGCCTCTTGATAAATCTAGGTTTAATATGGATCTAGGCTGGTAACTATCTAAAATATTGTAACTTTGTTTTAACATTTAAATTATTCTTCATTTGTTTTTCTTTTTTATTATAATGTATTATAATTTACAATTTTGAATAGTTTGAGGCCAATTAAATTATACACACATATTATGCACTCATATTTTTAATAATAGTATTGAATTTTTATATATCTTAAATACTTATTATTTTTTACTTTGATAAACTTTACCTCACACAAACACATTTGAACTATAATATCTATTTATGTAATTTATTGTAGCATTATTTTACATTTAAAACATGATTACCATTAAACATTTATTTTTACCTTCCACAAAACTTTTTTGAATATATATATATATATATATATATATATATATATATATATATATATATATATATATATCACTTGATAAATTTTATCTCACAAAAACATATTTATTATAATATCAATTCTTGGAATATTTATTATGTTTCACTTGGATAAATTTAAGCTCATACAAAAGCATTTTAACTATCTTATCAATTTACTTAATTTATATATTAGAAATACAAATTATTTTTTACCTTGATAATATATACCTCACACAAACATGTTTAAACTCTCATGTCAATTTATGTAATATTTTCATGCAACATTTTAGTTTTATAAGTATTATAATTTCATGCAACATTTTACAAGTAATTAACACAAATCTAATCTAATATTATTTGAGGAATGAAGTGTTGGTAAGTTTTGAATTTGTTTTCCCAATGTGTAGTCAGGAAAATTAAATAATTTTATTTCATCTATCAACATTTTATTTCCTCTTTGATCCATTATATTATTGTGTATATGTGTTTTTTTTTCAAAAATTTAGGCCAGCATATTCACTATTAGTCTTTATTTATTTCCTCTTTGATCCATAATATTATTGTGTATATGTGTTTTTTTTTCAAAAATTTAATTGGGTCAACTTATTCAATATTATTCTTTATTTTTTATTAATTAGCCACATTTTTTTTATTTGTTTAATATAAAGTGACATGATAACATTAAAAAGTTTAATTGAGTCAACATATTCTATATTATACTTTGTTTTTCATTACTTATTTAACATATATTTTTTACATTTTTTTAATGTAATGTTATGTGACCTCTCCCTCATATATTGAACTTAAGAGTACACACAATAATTTTAATTATATAATAAATTTAATTACCTCTATTTTTATGTTTTTTAATTTTTTTTTGTCTTTTATTTTATGTTTTATTATAAAATTTAAAATATAATATGAGAACACATTTTCTATTATCATCTTATATTCCAAGAATTTTCAATTACATAATTACACCAATAGGCATTTTCTCTGTGGGGTTCGGGTGAGCAGACACTGCTCACCCCGACCAATCATTGAGTGTTATTTTCGTCCTCCTTTGGAAAATTAAAATTTGACACGTGGACCTTGATCGCTTAGTCCTTCCTATGTAATTTTCCTGCTCGGTTCCAGTTTTGGAGTTTCAATATGTCGTTCTTCGACATCATTCCTCTCCACGCCTCTTATCTCTTCTTGATGCCTTGGAAGAGCTACCTACAATGATACTTGCAACTCCCAACTCCCACAGTACTTGAGCAGGGATTATTTCATAAACAAGATATGTCACCCTTGGTCTCTGGATTGTTGGATCAAAGGTCTCAAAATAATATGAGAGGAAACATACATCATTCTTGAATGGCAAGGTTTAGAGTCTCGACGAGGCCAAGACATCATGTTCGACCTCGATAAGCACACCTTCTAAGATGAAGGGGAAGGAAGAGTATAGAGAAGACGAGGATGATGTTGTCAAATTGAATTTGGAGTTCTAATTAATATGGGTCTAGTTGGGGTGATTCTTCTTTGGGCCCTTTCACCTCGACCTCTTGGGAAACTTCGTTGATTCTACTTTGAGCCCTTTCACCTCCTATTTCACCTTGTAATTTTCAGATTCTCATCAATTTGATCCAACCATAAGCATGCATTCATTAATTGAATGAAAAAAATGTTGGGTCTACAAGTGAATATCCCCATCCCTGCACGTCAACAGAGTCAAATTTATCGACTTCCTCTGCCTCTGCAGAGTGCATCTAGTTCCAGAGATGTGCCAGATCCCACAAAAATTGGAATGAATTCAGATTCTTAGCCAGGGAAGTGGGGGAAACTTATACAGTTTCCAAAAAAAAAAAACTTCTTCCCTTTAAACCCTGAAGGTCATTCATAAGATCGTGAGGAGATATATAATTTGAGATATGGAAAGCCTGAAAACTACAGAGTCCCCATATATAGTGAAATTCTACTAGATTTTTGAGAAAGGAGAAGAAACTTACTTTGTTTTGGAGTACATGCACGAAGGGTCACTCAAGTAAAGGAAATACAAGACGATGTATGAGAGGTTCCTGTTGAATGTGGCGAGGCTTGTCTTCGAGGGCTTGAGATATCTTCATTGTCACAAAATTGTGCATAGAGAAATAAAGCCATCCTATTTGTTGATAAACAGGAAACAAGAAGTAAAAATTGTAGACTTTGGGGTGAGAAAAATTATATCTCAGACATTGGATCCCTATAATACATATGTGGGTACTTGCCCTTAAATGAGCCCCGAGAGATTCGACCCTGAGACCTAGGGAAAAAGGTGTGACAGATGGGCACGAGAATCTGACTTTAGCTAAGTTGATTCGGGTTTTTCTCTTCATCGCTTTGGAGTGTAGCCACGAGAGGATGGTGAGGAAATCATCTTAGGTAGTAGGGAGGCAAGCAATTCTTGGGAGAGAAGTTGTAATTGATAGAAAAAGAAATTTCTCCTGCAACATTCATCATTCAAATGCAACATGTGTGGAAATAGAACCGAGCTAAAGAGCCCACGATGAAGGCCATTGAAAAAAATGAAATGTTGTTGTTGTTTGTAGTATGTACATGCACTTTTGCAATTACTTGGAGCCTTTCATGAAAGTGGAAATGGCATGGAGAGCATGCCAAATTTTATAGTTTTTTCATGTATTCCAATGTTGTAACCCATTGAACTCTAGCTCATTAATAATTGTTTCATAGCTTCCTCTTATTTTAAGGCTAAGCCTATCAATCATCCTATATGGCATAAATGATGAGAAATTATCTCCACATATATTCGACAACGAGGTTGTACGATAAGTGAATTTAAATTCAGTGTTGTTTTCATCGCGAACAAAGAAAATGTTAATTGAGAACCTGCAACAAATTTCATAATAGTGGAAAGCATGGGAGGAGGTGTAACAGATCTAAAGAACAAATATCATGTGATTCCTTTGTTCGTTGAGTAGTGCAGAGATTGTGTTTACTGTAACTCCAAGAAGACCAAGTTATGAAGAATGTTCAAAGTGTATTCCTTTAGAACTGTTATGCAGAGTGATAGGAAATCACGTTTCTCTGTTGGTGGAAAACTCGTTTATCATTTCATGTGCTCCACCTTCACTGAGTACACAGTTGTTTACTAGGCACGTGTTGTTAAAATAAATCCGAATGCTCCTCTCAAGAAATCATTCCTTTTGAGTTGCGGAATTTCCATTGGTATATGAGCCCATTAATCACCAATTTTCCTTAATTTCAATTAGTTTTCATATTCCACTAATATGTTTGGAGAGGAAAGAATCTTTAGCACTCTGATTGTTAAATGTGATTGGTATCTGTTGATTTGATACATTTCAATTCTCGATTGGTTCATATATTTTAATTTTAATTTTTTATTATACACATTCACAAATAAAAACCTATTTGTGAGGGTTGAAGACACAAATAGAAGTATGATCACCAAATAATTCATCTTGAGGATACCATATTTTTAGGTGCGGGTGAGTTCACTTCTTCTGGGGTGAATTTAGTATATATATTTTCTTATCTAGCACCAAAATTATGAAATTTAAAATTTGTCAAAATTGCAAAGTTATTGGAAGATTTGTATTGCAAGCATTTTTATTGTTTTACTATTTTGGGTCTAAATATAATTTAAATCCAACTATTTCAGTTTCAACCATTCCATTCAAAAGTATCATTTTCAATTTACTGAGATTTGTGACTGTTATAAAGTTATATGAAATTTATTTTGAGAGTGATTTTGATGTAATTTCAGTTGTTGTGATTTTAATTTGGATGTATTTTTATTTTAACTATTTAATTCAAAATTATATTGTAATTATAGATGTCAAAATAAATTAATCTAAATTGTGAGTTATTTATATTTTAATTGTTTTATTATTTTTTTAACTGAATTTTTTTTAGTAGCTTATTATTTTTATTGCGAATCTTAAAAAAAAAACAATTTCATGAATTGTAAAAATAGTATTAATTTAAAATTGATTTGTCTAAGAATAAAAATAAAAGATAACCTTTTTGATTGAAAGAAATGGAGTGGTTCCTAATCTTTTTCTTCAACTTTCTTTTTGCATTCCCCTACTCCTCCTATCGACGTTCCTTTGCACCTATTGATGCAAATGCTAGTATATTTATTTTTCATAATTACTTTACACCATTCATGGATTCCCTATATTCTTTAATACATTATTTGCATATTTTTTAATATGTTGATGTTCAAGTTGTATCCTTTTACATCCTCTAAGTCTCATTAATACCCTTTTCTATCCTATTTCGTCATTTAACATTCTATTTGCATCCCAAAGTATTCATTTCATATGATTATGTGTTTCTCACATTTAACAATCCCTTTACATTGTTTAAGGGACGTTATGATCGTGTTTATAGTGTTGAATTATTGTTGTAGGTTATTTTTTCGTATGATGTATTATAGGTTATTTTCTCATATGATGTATTATTAGAATTAATTAATCAATATATTCACATTATATATTTTTTTCTATAAAAAAAACTACACTCAATTTTATTCAGCTGAAAGGGTAAAATAAAAATACATTTTGCATATGCTAAAATAATTCCTAATAAAAATGTCTCGCGACTAAGAGTTAGAAAGAGATCATGAAAACTAGAGAGACATTATTCATGGCTAATAGCTACAAAGAGAGCATAAAAACTAAGAGATACATACAACAAAAGCAGAGAAAAGATTAAGACTGACAATTAGCAACTAGATTTTCTTTCTTTCCTTTCTTTTTTTGAGCTTTGTGGCATCCATCTAAGCTTGCTTCAACAAGAAACAAGGCCAATTAATAGGGTGTTTCATACGTGAGACCTATTTATCTATATTTGAGCTTTAAACGCGAGCTCTTTTTGTTCCCCCATTACCATCCAATGTCTATGAGACTTCAAGATCCATTCCCTTCTGATAATGAGTTATTGTTCTTGGCTAAAACATAACATCCCAATCTGCTTGATCTCCTTGTTGGCCCATGGAATTTGATTCTTCTTTGTTAGGTTTAATTTCCTTCATATATTCTTCTTATGATTCTTCTTTATTTGTGGACATGTATTTTGAAAATGTATTTTTCAGAAACATAAACAACATCAAAATGCAGTGTTCTCATAATCTAAAACTTGAGACCAATGAAATTTTTTGTGTTTCAGTATTATATTGATCCAAATTTATGAAGGTGAAATGAAATATAGATAGGAACATAAAAAAAGAGATACAACAAAAAAAAAACTTCAATTCATTTATAACAAACTACTGAAAATTGTTTACATGCAGAATGAAAATAAACTAGCTCATGCGATGGTAGCTGATCTCTTAGAAGAGATGTGGCATATACATGCATTTTGAAATATGTTACAATGAGGCTCAGAGGCCTATTTATTCCTGAGAAACAATGGAAAACACTAAACATCCAAAAATCTAACCCTAGGAATTGAAGCGCCAAAAGTCTGTGGGCCTTGTTGGGGTAAATTAGTACATCAACTTCCCGAGGTCGTAACTTTGGCATACGAACTTTGTTTGACACGTACAATACCTCATTAGAAATATCTATCTGGGGATTACAAATTTTTCCTGCAAACCCATATTATAAGCTATGAGCTGTCCCATTTTCCAAAAAAAAACATCTTTTAGGCCCTCAAAACGACTCCAGAAGCTCAGAACTCAAAAAAATACCAAAAATAGTAAATTGTGGTACAATTAAGGAAACTGCAAGAAAAAATGGTGGGGGTCCTAGTGGAATAGGCAGGTGGCCACCAATAGCCACCAAGATAATTCCTCCCCCCTTAGGAAGCAATGGTCCCCATTGCATTGAGTGCCTCCATGAGATGGGGAAACTCTACTGAACTTGGTACAGTGACGAGCCACTTGCCTTGGTGCAAGAGTTGGCTAGCTTTGACAACCCAATATAGTTGGATATTCTTCTGGCAAGTTTTCTCGATATGTGTTTCCATAATCCAATCATTTGTGGCATGTTTTGTGTAGTTTGGGTTTAGCTATGCTAGTGTGTGTTTTTCTGCAATGTCTGATGTGTCCAGTAATGGTGGAAATTATGGTCAAAGGCGATCCACATTGAACACAGGCTATACGCCAAGGAATGGGGGAATTTTGAGCTCAAAAACATTGTCTCCCACAACCTTGGTGATGGTGTAAGGCCCATATTGGAGTGGTATTAGCTTCTGATGGGCTTCGATAAGTTGTTCTTTCTGCAAATGTAACCAAACTTTGTCGCCCACCTGAAACTTATGGCGAACCCGATGTTGATCATGTCATTGTTTTTATTTGGCATTGGATTTCTCTAGGATGTTGTGAAATTGTTGTATAACGTGCTGAATGTGCTCAATAAAACTAGTGGCTTTATGAACTTCGAATTGAACATGGGAATATTCTTTCTGTGTAGTTAAAAAATATAGTGAAACATCAAGGGGACATAATGGTTGAAATATCAGGCCCACATCAAAGCATCTATGGCTAGCCGATCTAAGGAGAGTTATTTTATAGTTGTGTTGCACATAGGGAAGACTCTTATCCCATGTATTCAAATGCTTAGAGTTGTACATGCGTAGTATCATCATGTTGACAACCTCTGTCTAGACATCCGTCTGGAGATGGAATGCAGTTGATTTGGTGAGATAGGTTTCCAAAAATGAACAAAGGCTCGACCAAAATGTGCTTAGGAACTTTCTATATCAATCTAATATAATGGTATGTGAGATCCCAAAATGTGCCCACACTCGTTCAAATAAGAGTCTGGCAGTGGCCTTTGTTTTCGTAAATTTTTGTAGATGTTCTATGCTTGATGCAACTTTACTTTTATTATAGCAATCACTCAAATAGTTAAGTAAAACGTTGATAGAACATACCAGTGGATCTATAGAAGACAAACCAGAAATAGAAGAATGTGATGGTGCGTTACGGCGGTCAACAGGATGCTTCAACCAGCAAAGTCTCCTTGATCAGCCAACCCAGAATGTGTCACAACAATCCTCAAATCAGTCACCAAGTCAACACAAGTCAACTCCAGAAAAGTCAACGTTGTCCAGAAAAGTCAACGCAGGGCAGCAACATAAAAGTCAACGCAGCTCCAACTTCGATAACCTTTTGACCTCGGTTCTTGTGCCAATGTGTACGACCTCCTAAAATCGAAGTCTCCAATAAATTTCAGCCTCTTTGGACCATGCGTTGACCAAAGTCAACGCTGGTCAAACTTCCTTGGAAACCCTAGCTGCAGTAATATGCATCCTTCTTCTTGGTTGTACAAACTCGTCCTTTTTCCCACGTGTGAGCTGAATTCATCCTCCAAGGAGCTCGTACTAAATCAGAGAAGAGAAGAAGATGTGTGATGAGTGAGTGTGAAATGCTCTCCAACTTTGACTGTATTTATATCCATCATTGAGGTGTGTGACACATCTGCTGGGGGTGTAAAACCTTATGGCTGACCTGCACATATAATTTATTATAAATAATAAATTCAAAACAAATGTTCTTCTCAGCGAATTAAGATAAATTTTATATGGATCTTACACCTCTCCGAAAGAGGAATCCAATAAAAATATTGGAATCTTCATCTGAGCATCACAACATGGAGTTTGGACCTAGTTGTCCAATTTTAACACTCCCTCTCAACTAGGGAGAACTCCATCCATCAGTGCAACCAAACATCATGCGTCATCCCGCCGTAACTTGCTTTTCTGGACTCTTTATTTCAGAACAGAAGTGGGTCAATCACAAAGACATCATCCCCAGGCTGACAAATTCAGCCCAGAGCTCCGAAACCTCTATCAGACTCACAAAGAGTCTCCAACCAACCCGAAGTTGGTTCATCTGACCCGAAGTCAGGCGGAGGTCCGAAACATCACTATACTTGATCCCAGATCAAGTGGTTGGACCGTGCCATCCTAGATAGAGAGTACGACAATCTTTGATGCATCCATCAGTATTTGCTACTAGTCTCTAGCTTTTCCCACCTCATTGGCCAAATGAGAGGTACTTCCCATGAGCCCTGAACTCAATGGGTAGGATGCATACGGGGCATAGAAAAATGAGAGGTGAACCAACTCAATAATCACAACGATGGGGCAGAAGCACCACAAGGTTCGGCAAGCCTAGCCCCGTGAGTGCTTATAGCTTCGAGAAGTTATCCCCAAAGCCCCCCAGAGCTCCCAGAGCTCATCATCCAACGGGACCCACATCATAGGGTCGTTCCACGATACCAAGATTCTCATGGAAAGTTAGGAACTTGACCTTCCCTAGGGGCTTAGTGAGAATATACGCGACCTGCTCATCAGTTCCTATATGATCGAGCCTTACGACGCCTCGCTGTACCATATCCCGGATAAAGTGGTACCCCGGATAAAGTGGTACCTGATATCAATATGCTTGGATCAGTCGTGGAACACAGGATTCTCAGTCATGCAAATCCCACTCTGGTTATCACAGAGTATCACGGTGGTATGTAGCACATGTCCAAACAGCTCATTAAAGATATTTCGCAACCAAACTGCTTCACAACAGGCCATACTCGCTGCAATGTATTCGGCCTCAGCGGTGCTCAAAGCCACCGAATTCTGCTTCCTGCTCATCCATGAAATAGAAGCAGAACCAAGATTGAAGCAGCATCCCGATGTGCTCTTACGATCCACCACACTGCCAGCCCAATCGGCATCAGTATATCCACGAAGTGTCACACTCCCGGTAGTGTATCTCAGCCCATGGTTTATCGTGCCCCGAAGATATCTCAGAAGATTCTTGGCACCAACCCAGTGAAAGTGATGAGGCTCAACCATTTGTTGACTCAAAGTGTTCACTACAAAACATATATCTGGACGGGTGTTCACTAAGAACATCAAAGCTCCTACGAGTTGACGATACTCAGTAGGATTGGCCAATACGGGCCCAGCAGCGCTGCCACTCAACTTCTTGAAGTTGAGTTCCATTGGTGTTGACACGGTCTTGCAGTCCACCATACCAAATCTTTCCAGAAGTTTCACAATGTATTTTTCTTGAGAAAGGAAAATCTCTCCAGGTCTCTGCCAGACCTCCAGGCCTAGGAAGTAGTGCATCAGTCCTAGGTCCTTCATCTCGAACTCAGCAGCGAGCTCCCTCTTACATTAATGAATGAGAGGGTCAGCACCTGTCAGGAAGAGGTCATCCACATATAGCACTAGAATGAGAGGCTTCCCCTGTACAACCTTGAAGTAAAGGTTCGGATCAGCATTACTTCGAGTGAAGCCCGGCTTCATCAAGTAACTATCCATCCTCTCGTACCAAGCTCTGGGTGCTTGCTTTAACCCATAGAGGGCTTTCTTCAACCTGCAGACATGAGTGTCTCGATCCTGAACTTCAAATCCCAGAGGTTGTTCTACATACACCTCTTCTTTTATTGTACCATGCAGAAAGGCGGTCTTGACATCCAGCTGATGAAGACTCCAACCTTGCGTAGCAGCAAGGGCTATGATTGATCGAATGGTGGTATATCGTGCCACGGTGCAAATATGTCATCATAATCTACTCCTTCCTTTTGAGAGAAGCCACGGGCAACAAATCTTGCCTTGAACTTTTCAGCACTTCCATCAGATCCATGTTTGATCTTGTAGAGCCATTTTGCGGTGACAACTGATTTGTCCTTCGGTCTTGGAACTACATCCCAGACATCATTCTTCATTATGGACTCATATCTTCGTGCATAGCATCCTTCCAGACTTGATTCTTTACGGCTTCTTCAAAAGATCTAGGTTCAGATTGTACAAAGGTACTCATGGCAGCCAGATACCCTTGGTATCTACACGGCTTCTTGCTTTCTTGGAATGTCCCCCTTGGGGCAGCATGTCCCTCAGCATCTTCGAGGGTGTCCCTGAGCCATGATGGTCTATTTCCCAGTGAAGGAGATGGATCAATAAGGTCCATTGGTCCTTCAATATCAGGCATTGTCTCATCCTGTGGTTCTTCTTGATTTCCAGGCCTTTCTTAATGATTTTCTTCAGATCTTGGAAGATCTACTACTTTCTTCAGGGAAGCATCTTCGTCAAAAGTGACATCATGGCATATCTCTACTTCCCTTTGACCAGGTACATAGACTCTATAGGCCTTAGAAGTTTCACTGTAGCCCACAAACATTCCTTTCTTCCCAGAAGCATCCAACTTACTTCTCTTTTCTTTTGGCACATGAAAATAAACCGGACATCCAAAAATTCTAAAATGTGAGACATCAGGTTTCTTACCAGTGAAAACCTCTTCGGGAGTTTTGGAGTCCAGAGAGGAATGAGGGCATCGGTTGTGAATGTACACAATAGTATTTGCAGCTTCTCCCCACAGAAACTTCGGTAGACCCTGGTCACATAGCATGGCACGGGCAACTTCCACAATAGTCTTGTTCTTGCGTTCAGCAACACCATTCTGCTCAGGAGTATAGGTAGTAGTAGTCTCCCTCTTAATGCCAGCTTCTCTGCAAAAGTCCTTAAACTCATTTGACTCATATTCAGTGCCATTGTCGGTCCTCAAAATCTTGATCTTCTTCCCTGTCATATTTTCCACCAAGGCTTTGAAGGTATGGAACCACATGAAAGCCTCATCCTTCTTCTTCAAGAAGTATATCCAGGTTTTGCGGGAGAATTCATCAGTGAATGTCATATAGTAAGAACATCCTCCCAGGGATGTCACAGGTAGCATACCAGATAGATCAGAATGGACCAGTTGCAAAACATCAAATGTCTTTGTGACACTTGAGGGGAAAGGTCCCCTTGTATGCTTTCCTTCGACACAACCCTTACATACACCTTCATGATTATTTCTAAAGTCGGGCATCCCTGTCACCACCTTCCTTGCTTCGGGAAGGGCCTTGTAATGAAGGTGTCCAAACCTTCGGTGCCATATTTCAGTTTGTCACATAGTATCACATGTCATAGCTCCTAGTGGACTTCCTTCAACCTGGTAGAGTGTTCCAACTCTAAAACCAATCACAATAGCTTCCTTGAGATTCTTCTTCCACATGCGCACCTTTCCATCAATAAATGCCACATTGAAGCCTTTGTCTTCAATTGCCGATATAGACACAAGGTTCTTTTTCAATTTTGGTACATAGAGTACATCCTGCAAATATAGGACTTGTCCTTGAGACAAGTGGAGGGTCACAGTCCCTGTCCCTCTTACGGGATATGTGGCATTATCTCCAAGGATAATTTCCAGATTGGTATCCTTCTCAACCATGTCAGAGAGTGCTTCCTTGAACCCAGTGATGTGTCTTGAGGCACCACTATCTATCAGCCAGACATCCAAGGTGTCGGGTGGGGATGCAGCAGAGAGAGCAGATACAAGAATTTATTCATCTCTTTTATCAACAACATTAGAATCCTCATACCTGGAGTTTCTAGACTTTTTGAAAGGTTGATTGTTTCCGCCAGAGGGAGCCTTCCTCTTTCCTTTGGACCTGTCGTTTCTTTGATTTCCATTCCTCCGGTTGTTGTTGTTGTCATCACTATCGGGAGAATCCTTCTTGAAAGGACATTCTCTAGCATAGTGACCAGGCCTATGACAAGTGAAACACTTGCCCTTCTTTCCTTGGGACCTAGCTCTTCCTTTGTTCGTAGGACTACCAGAGTTCTTCTTTCTAGAATGAGCAGCATAGGTAGCATTTCTGTCATTTTCGAATTCCTTCATTCTTGTCTCTTCTTGCATACATCTTGACAGTAGCTTGTCAAAGTTAGGAATTGTACT
This sequence comes from Pinus albicaulis, assembly GCA_034641835.2. Lineage (NCBI taxonomy): Eukaryota > Viridiplantae > Streptophyta > Pinopsida > Pinales > Pinaceae > Pinus > Pinus albicaulis. The sequence continues at coordinate 788,088,547 of CM076573.1, read as the reverse complement.
ATTATTAAGAATGGTAGTAGTGAAAACTTGCCATTCATATGGGAGCCCTCCAAGTGCGGTGAGTACCATCTCACGATCGGCTATTGTCTCCCCAATAGCCAGCAGATTGTTCCTGATTTTGGTCAATTTCAGAAAGTATGCTTGGACAGACTCATCTCGACCTTTCTTCATATTCTTCAATTGATTCTTGAAGAATAGCACTTGGTTCACATTGTTAACTTTGAACATTAGGATCAATTTATCATACATCTCTTTGGATGTGCCCAACTCAGAGATGTAGGCTACTAGACTTTTATGAATGGATTCCCTGATCATCAACTTTGCTTTGATCTCCCCTTTCTTATACTTAGCTTTAGCAGCAGCCGAAGCAGTGGATGGAGGTTCTTGTATCTTACCCAGTACATGATCCATGATATCATGTTCTTCCAATTTGAGATCTAATATCATCTTCCAAGCATGGAAGTCATCCCTTCTAGTCAGCTTGTCATTCTCCTTAAATTCATAACTTGTGGAACCCATTTTCTTAGATGGTGATTGCTAAAGTTAGGGCTTGTCTTCACCTCAGCTCCGATACCATGTAAATTTTTGTAGATGTTCTATGCTTGATGAAAATTTAATTTTATTACAACAATCACTCAAACAGTTAAGTAAAACGCTGATAGAACATACCAGTGCATCTATAGAAGACAAACCAGAAACAGAAGAATGTGATGGTGCGTTACGGCAGTCAACAGGATGCTTCAACCAGCAAAGTCTCCTTGATCAGCCAACCCATAATGTGTCACAACAATCCTCAAATCAGTCACCAAGTCAACACAAGTCAACTCCAGAAAAGTCAACGCTGTCCAGAAAAGTCAACGTAGGGAAGCAACATAAAAGTCAACACAGCTCCAACTTCGGTCAACCTTTTGACCTCGGTTCTTGTGCCAATGTGTACGGCCTCCTAAAATTGAAGTCTCCAATAAATTTCAGCCTCTTTGGACCATGCGTTGACCAAAGTCAACGCTGGTCAAACTTCCTTGGAAACCCTAGCTGCAGCAATCTGCGTCCTTCTTCTTGGCTGTACAAACTCGTCCTTTTTCCCACGTGTGAGCTGAATTCGTCCTCCAAGGAGCTCGTACTAAATCAAAGAAGAGAAGAAGATGTGTGATGAGTGAGTGTGAAATGCTCTCCAACTTTGACTGTATTTATATCCATCATTGAGGTGTGTGACACATCTGTTGGGGGTGTAAAACCTTAAGGCCGACCTGCACATATAATTTATTATAAATAATAAATTAAAAACAAATGTTCTGCTCATCGTATTAAGATAAATTTTATATGGATCTTACACCTCTCCGAAAGAGGAATCCAATAAAAATATCGGAATCTTCATCTGAGCATCACAACATGGAGTTTGGACCTAGTTGTCCAATTTTAACAGTTTTGATACTCTTCTTTAAGTAGCCAATATGACCATCATATCAAATCTATCAATGACCAAAAATATATAGCCGTTTCCGTGCTTGGTAGAAGGAAGGCTAGAGATATAGTCCATGAATATGGATTCCTAGGGTCGTCTAGGAGTAGGATTGGCGATGGCGTAGGTAGTATAAGATATGATGTATTTTCCAACATCCTGTCAGAGATTTGGATAATGAAAATACTTCTATAATACAATCACAAATTTCTCTATACCAAAGCGTCATGTGATCTGACTGTAGTGCGCCTCCCAAATAATCTTGGAACACTCACTTGAAGGAACACAAAGGTGGCCCAGGTAGCATAATAGTGCATCCTGGAGGTGGAAGTCTGGAACTTGCTTTCCATGCACTAGCATATGGTACGTGGTGGTGAAATCTAGAATCATGTTTATATAGCTGCGACCATCCATAGGTCTCGTGGCCACAAGAGTTGATAACAATGGTCAGTACTGCAAATGGTGGCCGAATGAGGAAATATGCAACATGATTGGTGCTATTCTTCTTATATTTGATATTCAAATGGAATTGTTGCAGATATGTGGACTGCTTTTGATGGTGATAATTTTGCAAATTCCCTTGGGTCTGCATAAACTACAGGGGTAAGTGATCAGTGTGGATGATTGTCCCCTTCCCTAGAATGCAATGTTTCCTTAACCAACAAGCCTCCATGATGGAATACATCTCCCTATTGTAGGTGGGGTATTTATGAATTGTGTCGAAAAATGTCTCATTGCGATAGACCACTAGATGCCCTTGGTAGGTGAGAACTACACCAATAATATAGACAAAGGCATATGTCTCAATTTCAAATGGTTGTTGCAGGTTTGGAAATGCGAGTACTGGTGTAGAGCAGAGGAGGTGCTTCAGCTCAAAAAAATCATTTTTTTGGGACTTGAATGAGAAAGAAATTACTTTCGCTTTGCCCTTTGTAACTTGAATCAAAGGCCAAGTGATATGAGAGAATCCATACATGAACCTTAGATAAAAATTGGAAAGGCCCAAAAAGTCACAAACCATTATTAGAGTAGTTAGGGCTAACCAATCCCGAATAAATTGGATCTTAGCTAGATCCACATGCATGTCTTGCTCATCAATGATGTAACCTAGATATTGGACCTGACTCATGACAAAGGTGAATTTTTCCAAGTTGGAAAATAGTAGTTTTTGCCACAGGGTTTGAGGGACTTGCTAAATGTATTGCAAGTCCTCTTCCCAACTATTTTTGAAGATGAGGATGTCATTTAGATATACAACCATGAAAGAGTTGGTAAAGGGATGCAATATGTCATCCATCAGCCTCTTAAAAGTTGCATGGGAAATTTTCAACCTGAAAGGCACGACCAACCACTCAAGAAGGTCATCCTTGGATTTGAAGGTGGACTTTCATACATCTGTGGATTCTATTGGCACATGGTGATAGCCAAAATTCAAATCGATCTTGTTGAAATAATTTCCCCCCTTGATCGGGTCAAGAAGGTCATCAATTCATGGGATTGGATACTTATTCCTAATAGTGATTTTTTTTAGCGCTCGATAATCAATGCAGATCCTGCAAGCTTCATCTTTCTTCTGTGCAAGTACAATTGGTCTCCCACAAGGTGAGGAACTTGGTCATATGTTCCCTTTTTGCAACAAATCCTATATCTACTGCTTCATTTATTAATTTTACATAATGGAGAGGCAGTATATCAACCCATTGGGTAGAGGTGCACTTGGAGTCAAATCCATTGAATTCTTGACCTGACAGTGAAAAGGTACCCCTGTGGATGAGGAGAATATGTCCTTGTATTCTTCCATGGCCTTATCCATTTTCTTTTGCTACGTCGAGGAACCCTTACTAGGGACCATGGATGTGGCCACTATCTTCCCCTTTCTTTGAGAGTGAATTAGAAAGAAAAAAAAATTACCAGCATGGGAGATGATCTTATTACATTGCTTAGAAAATATCAAAGGGATTGAAATAGGCGGGGCTACCTCTAGTATCCCGTATAAATTATGTCCCAAAGTAATAATAAAAATGTGAGGAATGGAATCATACACAACATGATGATTCCACAAGTATTATTTTCCCAGTAACACATCAAAAACATCAAAAGGAGCAACATCACACAATACCTCATCCATGAAGGGATTGATGTTGTAGGGAAGACGACGCTACTCACTGACACAAAGATCTTGCCCTTGGTGAAGCCACCTGATGGTGTACAACTACGAGTGTGGTGTGGTCCATAAGGCCAACTACCTCAAAAAATCTACTAAAATGAGGTTATTTTGTCTCCCACTATTGATAATGAACTGCAATGGAGAAACCTTTAGCCACATTTGTCAGACTTATTTTATTTAAAAAAAAATTCAGCCTTGGAAGCATAACGATATGCTGCACTAAGTGAGGAGATGTCCAAGAACTGCATTTCTTCTAGAATGTATTTTTGTAGACATATGTGGTACTTGAGCACCATATTTCGCTCATAATATTTGATACCCAACTTTGTGCGTAGAGTATGAAAAATATTTGTGAGCTCATGCACATCTTGGTCCATTTGTTGCCGTAATGTGGTCCATTGTATGTACTTCTCCTCATATCTCCCCATGGGGTAATATTGTTCCTTGACAGTGTCTTGAAAAGAGTTCAAAGAGGGGGCAGTTGTAACCAGAGAGGGTTCCTCGGCCCTTTTTTCATATTAAGTTTCCCACTAGTCCTTGACATGGGTGGTGGCCTTAAGAAGAGAAAAAGTAATATTCTCCATATCAGAGAAACTATGGACTGAAAAATAACCTTCCAATGGATTCAACCATTTATCTACTGTATTTGTATATATTTTACCTTTTAATATAGGGATATCGAAGCTCACTTGAACCTTGAAGGGCGTGATGGCTTCGAAGTGACTGCTAGATGAAGATGCGTCCTCAGTGGGCATCTGCTGAAGGATCTGGGAAAATTTTTCCATCATCTCATTCCTTTGCCACTCGAGGGATTCTTCGAGCAACAATTTGATAGGATATCCTACTCCCTCGTCTTTCTTTTCTTCTGCCATGGGAGTGTTGATCAGCAGTTGTCATTGATGTCAACCCAAGCAGCACCAGGGGCTAACCCAATATTGAATGAGAATTTTGACCTACCAAATTAATATATTCTGGGTCAATAATTATTTTTATGGTTTCTACTTGTCGAGATGTTTCCATTGATATGTGGCACGCCATGTAATTCTTCACGGTTTGAGAGATATTCATGTTTGAAGTTTGTACCCCAGTTAGTGGGCTAAAAACCCATCGGGTTGGGGCATGAGTCATTGAAAAGTCATAACTAATATTTTCTAAGCTCCTAAAATCCCTCCCACGTTCACTTATTTAAGCCCCTCTCAACTTAAGAATTCATATATATTGTGATCTTCATTTCCTCCTTAGGCAAGGGATTCAGCCATCTGAAACAGGTCATCGTAGAATTTTTGCTCTAACTTTTTTTCTACGAAGTCTCAGAAGCTGAAATTTTTATGAGGCGAAGCCGAATTCCTAAGGAAGCTGAAAAAAAAAATTCAGATCAAGTTACACAATATTTTTGGAAATATGATCTGTGGAAGTAAGGGTTTTTGCAGGCTCCTGAAATTCATCTCAAAGAAGTGACCTTGGTAAATTCATCATAACTCTCTCTATGAGTATTGGATTTCAATGCCGTAAAAAGTGATGGATAGTGCATAGTCTTTAATTTTCTCTCTATCAATTTCAGAAGAAAATAAATAAACAGTGACACGTGGAACTCCGTACAATTGCGCTCACCTGAAACATTCCATAATTAGGGCAATGTGAGAAATTGGGTATAAATCTCTCTTGAAGAATCCAAATTGGGTCAGACCTGTGACATTGGAAAGAAGGCTTAGAGGACTAATACAGGACCAAAAATCAAATATTGAGGATCTGAAATAACAGAGATACACCAGATTCAATATCGAGCTCCTAGAAGGAAAGAAAAAGCTAGATCATGTGTTGTCAAGAATTGCAAAGGACCAGACTTCCTACGGCATAAAAGAAAAACAAGGTGCAGCAGAGGGTAGCATGAAAAGAGCAGCAACCAAGGTGCATACAGCAGCAAGAAGTTCATCATATGAAGTCTTCAAGTGGGTAGCACTGCATACAATCATTGTAAAGGTATCATTGTACTTAGTCATTGTAAATACATTATTGTACAAATTGTACTAGTGTCTATCTGCCAAGGGTTGAAGAGGCAGTTTTGGGAGGTCTAGGATCATCATTAGGTGGCTGTGTCAAATTTGGGGTTATGGTCTAGTATATCTTCTTCTTCTACATCATTCTATATCATTGTAAAGTGGACCATTTTCCCTGGTACGGGAGTCCATTCTTCTTTTATTCTTCTATAGGGTGGTAGGGTGGTGCTAGGGTGAGTTGTAGCTCATTGGGTGTTGGGGCATCCATTCAGTGACTACTGAAGAATCTCGAACGTTGGAGTGTCCATCCAGTGGGAGCTGGAGAAGAATGTTTTTCTAGATTCTAGGAATTTGGAGCTTTATTTTCAATTGGAGTTGAAAAGAATTATTAGAAAAGCATTAGGTGGTTTTTGTCCTGGAGTGGGTTTCCACCTTAAAAATTGTGTGCATTTGTTCTCCTCTTGTTTGCTGCTATCATTGTACAAACACTGATAATAATTGAAGATTAACTAATGCTCTAATTGAAAGAAATATTTATTCACCCCCCCTCTCAGTATTTCCAACAATTGGTTTCAGAGCTTGGTTCCTTCAATAACAGTTTAACAGCTGGAAGGAGGTCATGGAGCATACCAAGAATGGTGTACCTCTATTCAATGGTTAATGAAGTATGGGACACTGTTCAAAATGGATTTACATCAACCACGGATGAACAAGGTAAGAAGAATTTGGTAAATGATGCAAAAGCAAAGAATATTATTATCAGTGGACTTATTGAATTTTCTTATCATAAGGTGTTGGGTTTCAAAACTGCCAAAAATGCATGGGACAAGCTTGAGAATATATATGCAGGTGACTCAAATTTCAAAGAAGCAAAGCTTCAAATCTATAGAGCAAAATTTGAGCAACTCAAAATGAAATAAGATTGTAACATTGCTGCATACTTTCAATACGTTGATGAAATAACCAATACTCTGGAAGGATTGGGAGAGCCAGTTGACGAGAAGACTATTATACGGAAGATTCTTAGAACGTTACCAGGGAGATTCAACCCAAAGGTATCGGTCTTAGAATACAGTGCAAATTTGGACAAACTCAGCAAAGAGGAATTACATGGAGTTCTCATAGCATATGAAATGAGACTTGAGGAAGAAGAGGGTACTTCACATCTAGAAACTACGTTCATTGCATCTAAGAAAACCAATAAGGATAAACAACCTTCAATTGAAAAGACATGCACCTGCAAGTGTGAAGAAAAGGGAGATGATGAAGAAGGTCTTTCAGATGAAGAATATGCTTACTTCACGAGAAAACTACAAATTGGTAAGGGACAATTCAAAGGTAAACTTCCATTGATATGTTTCAGTTGTAATGAGGTTGGGAATTTTGCAGCAAAATGTCCAAACAAAAGTAATGGCAACTCAAAAAGAAAGAAAGGATTTAAGAAATTCAACAAGCAAGGATCCAAAAGGAACTTTCTCTCTAAAGAAGATAGCTCATCATCCGATGAAGACAATGATAGTGAAGAAGAAGCCAATGAGAGAGTATTGTTTATGGCCAAGCACAATAAACCCAAGCACAATAAGCAAGAGGTATCAAACAACGAACAAGAAGGATGGACCATAGATGAATTTTATGAGGAAGCAATCAAGCTTATAAAAGATCTCAAGGCGGAGAAGATCCGTTCCAAAACTCTTGAAGAACAAGTTCAAGGTCTCAAAATTGATGTTGAAGAACAAAAATGCATTGAGTCACTTCAAAAGAAGTTGGAAGAAAGCAACCAAGAAAGGGAAGAATTACAAGCCCAAGTAGTCTCGCTGCGTGAGGAAGTGAAGAAAGGAAAAACTATCCAAAACTATGCCAACAACTCAAGGGCATTGGAAGAACTCATCAACAATCAACGATCTTACAATGACAAAACTGGCATCGGTTACAAAGAAAAAGAAGTAGGACCTTCTACAACAAAATACAATGAACCTATGAGATCTGACATGCATGAAGACTTCATTAGACAAGATTCGCAAGCACAACCTTGGAAGACAATTCCGTGATGAAAATTTCCATCCAGGTACCAACATATTTTTTATGGCTACTGTTATTCATGTGGAAAATTTGGTCATAAAGCTGTAGAATGTCACACGTACCCTAGGAACGAATACAATTCCAGGAGATCTGTCAAATATGAACCTCCCAGGGCTCAGTGAAATATCAATAGATTTGAACATTTAAGAAATAATATTGAATGTTTCAAATGTTGAAACTTTGGACACATAGCCAAAGACTGCAGACTTGAAAATCCTCCAGAAGAATCTTCGAAGCCACATAATGAACGAACATGGAAGAAGAAGAAGAATGATAATTGTGCTCTCTCTCTCAAGGCTCAAAAGAACAAATATGTGTGGTATGTTGATAGCGATTGCTCAACGCATATGACTGGAGATAGAAATAAATCTGTATCTCTGAAAGAGAAGAAGGATGGAACCGTGTCCTTTGGAAATGATGGATCTTCAAATGTTATAGGATCAGGTACTGTCACTCTTGGAAGCAAAGATGTTCTAGCCAATAATGTTCTATTGGTTGGAAACATGAATCATAATCTGCTTAGTGTTGGACAAATGTGTGATCAAGGACACACAATACTATTCAACTCCACGAAATGTGAAATTAGGAAAGGCGTGTATGGTGAAATTGTGGCTACAACAAGTCGAGCTCCAAACGACATATATGTTCGCAAGTCGAGCTCCAAACGACATATATGTTTTGGATGAAGCAACTAAAGCATGTCTAATAGCTAAAGAGGATGATACAATAATTGGTAGCAATGATGATCGTCTAAGTAAGAATTTTGCTACAAAGGTGCAAAGTGATTTCGAGATGTCTTTACTTGGTTGCAAATTGAGCATAGATGACTCATCTAAGGATGTGGATCAAAGTTTGTGCAGATCTATGATTAGTAGTCTTCTATATGTAATAGCCTCCTGACCAGATTTTATGCAAGCAGTTGGACAAGTAGCAAGATTCCAAGTAGCACCAAAAGAATTACATATCAAATATTTGCCAGCATTGGAATATCTTCACCAAAAGCTTGGGATTCTCCCAAGTTCTCATTAGATTTTCCTTTTTCAGAATATAAAGGGGGAGTGGAAGTGTGTATAGGTCTGCAGGACGGTTGTGTGTCAGCGCGAGTGGAAGTGTGTACAGGTCCGCAGGATGGTTGTGTTTCAGGGGGAGTTACCCTTTGCCATTGATGTCAAAGGGGAGAGAATAACCCAATATTGAATGAGGATTTTGACCTACCAAATTAATATATTCTAGGTCAATAATGCTTTTGATGGTTTCTACTTGTCGAGATTTTTCCATTGATATATGGCACGCCATGTAATTCTTCACGGTTTGAGAGATATTCATGTTTGAAGTTTGTACCCCAGTTAGTGGGCTAAAACCCCATGGGGTTGGAGCATGGGTCATTGAAAAGTCATAATTAATATTTTCTAAGCTCCTAAAATCCATCCCATGTTCACTTGTTGAAGCCCCTCTCAACTTAAGCATTCATATATATTGTGATCTTCATTTCCTCCTTAGGCAAGGGATTCGGCCATCTGAAACAGGTCATCGTGGAATTTTCACTCTAAATTTTTTTCTACAAAGGATAAAAAGCTGAAATGTTTATGAGGCAAAGCCGAAATACTTAGGAAGCTGCAGTAAAAATTTCAGATCAATTTTCACAATTTTTTTGGAAATATGATCTGTGGAAGTAAGGGTTTTTGCAGGCTCCTGAAATTCATCTCAAAGAAGTGACCTTGGTAAATTCGTCATAACTCTCTCTCTGAGTATCGGATTGGAATTTTGTAAAAAGTGACAGATAGTGCCCAGTCTGTAATTTTCTCTCGATCAATTTTAGAAAAAAATGAATAAACAGTGACACGCGGCATTCCATACAAGTGCGCTCTACTGAAATAGTCCATAATTAGGACAGTGTGAGAAATCGGGTATAACGCTCTCTTGAAGAATCAAAATTGCGTCAGACCTGTGGAATTATAAATAAGACTCAGAGGAATAATACAGGACCGAAAATTAGATATTTAGGATCTAAAATAACAGAGATACACCAGATTCAATATCGAGCTCCTAGAAGGCAAGAAAAAGCTAGATCATGTGTTGTCAAGGATTGCAAAGGACCAGAATTTCTACGGCATAAAAGAAAAACAAGGTGTGGTAGAGGGTAGCATGATAAGAGCAGCAACCAAGGTCCATAACAGCAGCAAGAAGTTCATCATATGAAGTCTTCAAGTGGGCAGCACTGCATACAATCATTGTAAAGGTATCATTGTACTTAGTCATTGTAAATACATTATTGTACAAATTGTACTAGTGTCTATCTGCCAAGGGTTGAAGAGGCAGTGTTGGGAGGTCTAGGATCATCATTAGGTGGTTGGTGTCAAAGTTTGGGTTACGGTCTAGTATATCTTCTTCTTCTACATCATTCTATATCATTGTAAAGTGGACCATTTTCCCTGGTACAGGAGTCCATTCTTCTTTTATTCTTCTATAGGGTGGTAGGGTGGTGCTAGGGTGAGTTGTAGCTCATTGGGTGTTGGGCCATCCATTTAGTGACTACTGAAGAATCTCGGGCGTTGGAGCGTCCATCCAGTGGGAGCTAGAGAAGAATGCTTTTCTAGATTCTAGGAAGTTGGAGCTTTATTTTCAATTGGAGTTGAAAATAATTATTAGAAAAGCATTAGGTGGTTTTTGTCCCGGAGTGGGTTTCCACCTTAAAAATTGTGTGAATTTTTGTTCCTCTTGTTTGCTTCTATCATTGTACAAACACTGATAATAATTGAAGATTAACTAATGCTCTAATTGAAAGAAATATTGATTCACCCCCCTCTCAGTATTTCCAACAATTGGTTTCAGAGCTTGGTTCCTTCAATAGTAGTTTAACAGCTGGAAGGAGGTCATGGAGCATACCAAGAATGGTGTACCTCTATTCAATGAAAATAATTATGCACTTTGGAAAGGAATAATGGAGGTCTATCTCTTAGCGCAAGGTTACTAAGTATGGGACACTGTTCAAAATGGATTTACATCAACCACGGATGAACAAGGTAAGAAGAATCTGGTAAATGATGCAAAAGCAAAGAATATTATTATCAGTGGACTTATTGAATCTGCTTATCATAAGGTGTTGGGTTGCAAAACTGCCAAAAATGTATGGGACAAGCTTGAGAATATATATGCAGGTGACTCAAATTTCAAAGAAGCAAAGCTTCAAATCTATAGAGAAAAATTTGAGCAACTCAGAATGAAAGAAGATTGCAACATTGCTGCATACTTTCAATACGTTGATGAAATAACCAATACTATGGAAGGATTGGGAGAGCCAGTTGACGAGAAGACTATTATACGGAATATTCTTAGAACGTTACCAGGGAGATTCAACACAAAGGTTTCGGTCTTAGAATACAGTGCAAATCTGGACAAACTTAGCAAAGAGGAATTACATGGAGTTCTCATAGCATATGAAATGAGACTTGATGAAGAAGAGGGTACTTCGCATCTAGAAACCACGTTCATTGCATCTAAGAAAACCAATAAGGATAAACAACCTTCAATTGAAAAGACATGCACCTGCAAGTGTGAAGAAAAGGGAGATGATGAAAAAGGTCTTTCAAATGAAGAATATGCTTACTTCACGAGAAAACTACAAATTGGTAAGGGAAAATTCAAAGGTAAACTTCCATTGATATGTTTCAGCTGTAATGAGGTTGGGCATTTTACAGAAAAATGTCCAAACAAAAGTAATGGCAACTCAAAAAGAAAGAAAGGCTTTAAGAAATTCAACAAGCAAGGATCCAAAAGGAACTTTCTCTCTAAAGAAGATAGCTCATCATCCAATGAAGACAATGATAGTGAAGAAGAAGCCAATGAGAGAGTATTGTTTATGGCCAAGAAAAATAAACCCAAGCACAATACGCAAGAGGTATCAAACAAAAAAGAAGAAGGATGGACCATAGACGAATTTTATGAGGAAGCAATCAAGCTTATAAAAGATCTCAAGGCGGAGAATATCCGTTCTAAAACTCTTGAAGAACAAGTTCAAGGTCTCAAAATTGAATTCGAAGAACAAAATGCATTGAAGAGTCACTTCAAAAGAAGTAGGAAGAAATCAACCAAGAAAGGGAAGAATTAGAAGCCCAAGTAGTCTCGCTGCATGAGGAAGTGAAGAAAGGAAAAACTATCCAAAACTATGCCAACAGCTCAAGGGCATTGGAAGAACTCATCAACAATCAACGATCTTACACTGAAAAAAATGGCATCGGTTACAAAGAAAAAGAAGCAAGACCTTCTACAACAAAATACAATGAACCTATGAGATCTGACATGCATGAAGACTTCATTGTACAAGATTCACAAGAACAACCTTGAAGGACAATTCCTCGACGAAAATTTCCATCTAGGTACCAACATATTTTTTATGGCTACTGTTATTCATGTGGAAAATTTGGTCATAAAGCTGTAGAATGTCGCATGTACCCTAGGAACGAATACAATTCCACGAGATCTGTCAAATTTGAACCTCCTAGGGCTCAACGAAATATCAATATATTTGAACATTTAAGAAATAATATTGAATGTTACAAATGTCAAAACTTTGGACACATAGCCAAAGACTGCAGACTTGAAAATCCTCCAGAAGAATCTTCGAAGCCACAAAATGAATGAACATGGAAGAAGAAGAAGAATGATAATTGTGCTCTCGCTCTCAAGGCTCAAAAGAACAAAGATGTGTGGTATGTTGATAGCGGCTGCTCAACGCATATGACTGGAGATAGAAATAAATTTGTATCTCTGAAAGAGAAGAAGGATGGAACCGTGTCCTTTCGAAATGATGGATCTTCAAATGTTATAGGATCAAGTACTGTCACTCTCGGAAGCGAAGATGTTCTAGCCAAGAATGTTCTATTGGTTGAAAACATGAATCACAATCTGCTCAGTGTTGGACAAATGTGTGATCAAGAACACACAATACTATTCAACTCCACGAAATGTGAAATCAGGAAAGGCGTGTATGGTGAAATTGTGGCTACAGCAAGTCGAGCTCCAAACGACATATATGTTCTGGATGAAGCAACTAAAGCATGTCTAATAGCTAAAGAGGATGATACAATAATTGGTAACAATGATGATCGTCTAAGTAATAATTTTGCTACAAAGGTGCAAAGTGATTTCGAGATGTCTTTACTTGGTTGCAAATTGAGCATAGACGACTCATCTAAGGATGTGGATCAAAGGTTGTACAGATCTATGATTAGTAGTATTCTATATGTAATAGCCTCCCGACCAGATGTTATGCAAGCAGTTGGAAAAGTAGCAAGATTCCAAGCAGCACCAAAAGAATCACATATCAAATATTCACCAGCATTGGAATATCTTCGCCAGAAGCTTGGGATTCTCCCAAGTTCTCATTAGATTTTCGTTTTTCAGAATATAAAGGGGGAGTGGAAGTGTGTACAGGTCTACAGGACGGTTGTGTGTCAGCGCGAGTGGAAGTGTGTACAGTTCCGAAGGATGGTTGTGTTTCAGGGGGAGCTACCCTTTGCCATTGATGTCAAAGGGGGAGAGAATGTTGTAGGAAGAGGTGTCATGAGCGCATGGGGAGTACTTGTGTTTCCATCAATGCCAAAGGGGGGGATTGTTGATCAGCAGTTGTCATTGATGTCAACCCAAGCAGCACCAGGGGCTAACACATTATTGAATGAGAAGTTTGACCTACCAAATTAATATATTCTAGGTCAATAATTCTTTTGATGGTTTCTAATTGTCGAGATGTTTCCGTTGATATATGGCACACCATGTAATTCTTCACGGTTTGAGAGATATTCATGTTTGAAGTTTGTACCCCAGTTAGTGGGCTAAAACCCCATGGGGTTGGGGTATGGGTCATTGAGGAGAAGCCGAAATCCTGAGGAAGCTACAGTAAAAATTTCAGATCAATTTGCACAATATTTTTGGAAATATGATCTGTGGAAGTAAGGGTTTTTGCAGGCTCCTAAAATTCATCTCAAAGAAGTGACCTTGGTAAATTCGTCATAACTCTCTCTCTGAGTATCGGATTGGAATGTCGTAAAAAGTGATGGATAGTGCATAGTCTTTAAGTTTCGCTCTATAAATTTCAGAAGCAAATGAATAAACAGTGACACGTGGCACGTCTTACAAGTGCGCTCTGCTGAAACAGTCCATAATTAGAGAAGTGTGAGAAAGTGGGTATAACTCTCTCTTGAAGAATCCAAATTGGGTCAGACCTGTGGCATTGGAAAGAAGACTTAGAGGAATACTACAGGACCGAAAATCAGATATTGAGGATCTGAAATAACAGAGATACACCAAATTCAATATCGAGCTCCTAGAAGGAAAAAAAAAGCTAGATCATGTGTTGTCAATGATTGCAAAGGACCATACTTTCTACGGCATAAAAGAAAAACAAGGTGCAGCAGAGGGTAGCATGACAAGAGAAGCAACCAAGGTGCATAACAGTAGCAAGAAGTTCATCATATGAAGTCTTCAAGTGGGCAACACTGTATACAAGCATTGTATAGGTATCATTGTACTTAGTCATTGTAAATACATTATTGTACAAATTGTACTAGTGTCTATCTGCCAAGGGTTGAAGAGGCAGTGTTGGGAGGTCTAGGATCATCATTAGGTGTTTGTGTCAAAGTTGGGGTTATGGTCTAGTATATATTCTTCTTCTTTTTTTACTAAGTCTTCTGAAATCACGTTTTCTTGTGACCCTATATCAAATAATGCATCAATCTTTGTATGATTGGAAATCACTCTAACATGGAACAACTTTATCCTTGTGTATTCCTTTGGAGTGTTATTGTGATTGTTTGAGGAACTAGAAATTGTTATGGCTTCCTTCCCTTTGTTAACCATGGTTTTTATCTTGGTCTCATCTCCTTAATCAGATCCAAGATCTTGTGTTATAGTTGCAGTCGTCTTTTATTTCCCTTTGTTATTTTGTTTCTTTGGCCTTAATTCGGGATGTAATTTACAATAGTGGGCTTCGTCATGCCCATCTTTGGAACAATGTTTGCATGTCGGTTTATCCCCTTCTTTCTTAACACTTGCATTCTTATTTCCCTTCCATTTTCCTCCCTTCTGTTTTCCCTTTCCCTTAAATGGCTTTTTCTTACTACCCTATTTAGAAATGTTCTTTCCCCTTGCTTCAAGATGTGTGGCTTGCACACATAATTCATCTAAGTTTCTTGGGTTAAACATAATAATTGTATGTTTCAAATAGGAATGTAACCCTCCAATATATTTCAAGAGTGTTTCTTCTGAATTCAAGTTTACTCCTAATAACAAAGCCCTCTTCCTAAACTCCTGAGTGTACTCTTGGACAGTTTGGCCTTTGAGTTGCCTAAAGTTTTGCCAACTCATAATTTCTTTTTGCATATAGGCTAATGGATAAAACTGTATTTTAATGGAATAAATAAACTCAACCCAAGTCATCGAAATCTTACCATGGATTTGCATTTCCCCTTGAGTCTTTGCCTCCCCCCAAACTAGTGTTGCTCCTTCTAGCCTTAATGAAGCCAACTGGATCTTCATATCGTCCTCTTGTAGATTCTGAATTCTGTAGTATAATTCCAATTGACGAATCCAATTGTCTAGCTTCTTAGCATTAACCTCTCCATTATACATGGGAAGTTCAAACTTGATGTCCAACTTGAGTAATGGGGTCTTTCCTTTTGGGACCTTGGAATGAGTGTGGGTTGGGTTTTGGTGGTGTATGTGGAAGATGAAGATGTTGATGAAGTTGATGAGGATGAGGATGGTGGAGATGGAGGTGGCTTTCCTCCACTACCATTTGAGCTCTTCTCTTCATCCTTCTTACTGTTTGAAGATCCTTCTCCATGAGGATGCTTTGAACCTTCTCTAGCTTTCTTTGCCATGAAATCTTAATACATAACTTTCACCATTCTTTGCATCTCTTTGAATTCTCTCTTAACATCTTCTTCTTCCAAATGTTCATGAGTCTCTTCAAAGCATGGCATTTTTTATTTGGATTCAAGCTCAATCTCTGCAACTTGTACCTCTTCAATCACTTCAACCTCTTGTACAATTTGTACCTCTTCTATATCAACTGATGTAGATGGAATTTGAGGTGCTTCAAGTTTTTCCTTGAGTGGTCCTTTGGGTGAGGATGATTCTTTCTCATATCTCTTCCTTCTTGTCCTTATTTAAGGACTGGCTACCAATAGCTTCCCTTTTCCTCTCTGCAATATCAACCTTGTAACCATCACAAAAATTACAACTATTAAAACCCTTTAAGCAAAACAAGAAAGCAACCTTAAGCTATGATACCAACTTGATCTTAAATGGTTGCTATTTATTGTTGTGCTAGTATCATTTCTAGATTTACATAAGCATTATCTTGGTTTTCTTATACATTAAGAGTTCATTCATGAGGATTTCATGGTCAAATTCATTAAACATGGTGAAATTATGTGTTTATCATGAATTCAAAAGCATGTAAAATAATTTATGAACAATAAAAAATAAAGACAAAACAATACACAAATACATAGCTCAATACACATGTTTTTGTTGAAGGAGTCCACCCCTCCTGGGCTACGTCTCCTTGGTCTAGCTTCATAGTGTGGGCCTTTGTATTAGCTTCAATTGTGAAAAATGATTCTTTACATACTCATGTTGCCTCTGAAACCTGCTCCAATGGCCCAATAACATCAAAATCTCCCAAAAATTACTCTTCCTGAGCTCATTTTGGTCGAAAATTGCATGAGTTATGACAAAAACAACTTCTCCTAGGTTTTCTCCACTAAAAATAGAGCTCCACTAGCTAAAATTCCCAATTTAGAAGTTCCTCCTTAAAATGCGGTGTCGCTATCTCTGCCACTAGATTAATCCATGATTATCTTAGGGATAAGTCGCACTTATCTTAATGATAAGCAGACTTTAATACGTACTTAGCACAAAGCATTGTTTTTACAATTAAACTCAGATTGTATTACATTAACCCAAATTAAAAACATTAAACAAGCTATTTTTCATGTTTAAAAAACTTGCCACACAATTTGTCGGAGCTCCTGGTCTTCGGTGAACGGTTTCATGGGAGGGGGTCGGCCCGCGGGGTTGGCCCCCTCCAGCCCCCAACTGCAGTGCCATATTAATATAAATATATGTGGACACCCTCTATATACAAGGAACAATGGATAGAGGGGTCGGTAAAGAGCGCGGGCGGTAGCTGGTAGGTCAGGGGTTCGAGTCCGACCTCTCGCACTATATTTTTCTCCACCATATTTAATAGTCTTGTCCCCCAAGTTTGTCAATGCCACCATAATAAACTTCGGTCCAACGCTAGTTAGTACCTCCACTAGATGGAGCTGACTCTGCCATATGGTATGGCACTACTCCAAATGTAGGGTTGCTCCAGGTATAGTTGGCATCACCTCCAGATTTAGTTAGGGTCCACTTAACATATGGTCTAATACCATAGGTTTCCTCCATATTTAATAGTCTTGTCCCCCAAGTTTGTAAATGCCACCATAATAAAATTCGGTCCAACGCTAGTTAGTACCTCCGCTAGATGGAGTTGACTCTGCCATATGGTATAGCACTACTCCAAATGTAGGGTTGCTCCAGGTATAGTTGGCATCACCTCCAGATTTAGTCAGGGTCTGCTTAACATATGGTCTAATACCATAGGTTTGTAAATAGTTTGTAATATATGTAGACCAAATACCAAATACATTCAAACCTCTGCCTTGGAATAAAACAAATCCATCCTACCATGTCATGTCATGCCACGGGGGGGGGGGGGGGGGCACATGGCCCTTCCCCATTGGTTGTAATTCCACCATAAAATAATACCAATATAGGATAAAAATTCAACCTTAGACTTAGGATAAAAAATTTCTCTTCCCATTCAACATTGGTGAATTTGGTGATGCCACTTGGCACAGTGTCATTGGCTGTTTCTAGAGGATATTTCTTGTGAATCTTACTGGAATTTCCACCTCATCCCTGTACTTGTTCTCCTCATTTTTTGCTTGTTTTAAAAAACAAACAACAGACAATAAATTAACCATACGAACTCTGATTTTGACGAAACGAGTTGTGCCAGAATCCTCACGAAAAAATCTATCCAGTTTTCTAGGTCTGAAGCATTTCTGAGAACTTTTAATTTTTAGCTAAATACTGATCCCCTGATCATATTTTGAGTTGAGGAAAACCGTACATGCTTTCAAATTATGGCACCATTATATGTTGGGTAATAAATTCCTATTAATGACTTATCATAGTAGCTTAATGAGGCTTTTTAGCCAGCCTCATTTAAATGCTCACTAAGGTAGGTGGACTACTTTTCTCAATGAATTTAACTTTGACATAAAATATCTCAAGGGGAAATAAAATCAGGTGGCTAACGCCTTGAGAAGAAAATTACATTGCATATATGAAATTTAGTATAGTCGAATAGAGCTGAAATTTATTGATGAAATCAAAGAAGCTTCCCATAAAGACCCCGAATACCAATTCCTATGGAAGCAAGAAAATCAAATGTAGAATTTAGGAAAGCAATATGATTATGGGCTAAATGGTGATATACTACTAACCTTCCTAGGCCAAATATATGTTCCCAACCAGAATTATATCAAACAGTTTATGTTGGATGAATTCCATAGAATTTTATATGTTTCCCATCTCGAGTACCAAATTTTTATTTTCTGCAATCAAGAAAAAAAAAATTTAGCCAAGAATGAATAAATACATCACTGAATACTTGTCTAAATGTTTGGAGTTCCAACAAGTTAAAGAAGAACATCAAAATTCTATTGGGCTACTCCATCCCTTGCCCATTCCTGAATGGAAATGGGATACAATTACCTTAGATTTCATTACAGGATTTCCCAAATCTAGAATAACGAATGACTCCATCATGGTGGTGGTGGATAAGTTGAGTAAGACAACTCATTTCATACTAGTGAAATACACATAAAAAAATTGAGATTGCTAACATATTTATGAGGGAAATATTTTGATTACATGGTATACAGAAAGTGGTGATTTCAGATAGGGATGTAAAATTTACCTCCTCTTTTTGGAAATCCATTTTCACTGGGTTGGGTACTCAAATCCAATTTATCACTGCAAATCACCATCGTATTGATGGGAAGACTGAGCGAGTGAATCAGGTGTTGGAGGACATGTTAAGAATGTACGTGATGCAACAACCAACCAAGTGGGAGTAGTACTTTCACTTAGTTGAATTTTCTTACAATAATGGTTACCATGAATCCCTGGGATGAGTCTCTTCGAGGTGTTATATGTAAGGAAATTCAGAGTACCTATCAACTGGAGCAATCCTGAAGATAGAATGGTTTTGGTACCCAAAATTACTACTAATATGGAGCAAGCAGTAAAGAAAGTATGTCAAAATTTAAAGGTTGCTCAAGATAGGAAGAATGTGTATGCAGATAAAAAGAGAACCTATCAAGAGTTTAATGTAGGGAACCATGTATACCTATGATTGAAACCTAATAAAATCACTCTATGGTGGGGTATTTGTGCAAAATTATCACCCCATTAGTGTGGCCCTTCCTAATATTTGAAATATTTGGACTAGTGGCGTACAGACTAGAACTACCCAGTCACATACAGATCCATGTTGTGTTTTGATGTTTCGTTATTACATAAATATATTTATGATCCTAGACATGTGATTAGTTGGAAAGACGTGTAGGTAGCATATAAGTTATAAGTTTAAATCAAATTATGATAATAGTAATTGGTTTAAATCATTACATTTTTATTTATGACGTAGGTCGAATTAGATGGACAGCTCCTGGCAGAACTCCTGCACATTCTATAGTAGAGATAATCAACACTACAGAGGTGAGTTATCACCCAGGTTAAAGTGCAATGGAAGAACTTCAGCCTAAACGAGATCACTTGGGAAGATAAGGAGTTCATGCAAAAATCCTATCCGTATTTGGTTAATTAATTCGAGATGAACACCGGGGACCTTGTTTCACCCGAGAGGGGGAAGATGTGACACCCATGAACACTTTATGGAATTTTGTTGTGTTAAATTTGTTATTTTCCATTTTTGTTGTTATTTTATAAACTTAATTAACTATGGCGTAATTCAAGGGCTAATGAACATTGTGATTGGTTAATAAGAAGTATTAGTTGCTAAGGATACTTAAACACCCACACACACACACACACACACACATATCTCCCCGGACAGTTAGTTCAGTTGGAAAAGGGAACCCTCTCGTTCATAGAGAAAGGAATTTCCAAGGAAGGAATATTGTTCTTTTTTCATGATTCCATTCTTGTGGATGGAAAAAGGGAGTAACTAGAAGAAGAGGGGAAAACTAAGTAAAAGTGGAAACTTGTCACAAGACGTTGTGCAGGTGAGCAGAATGTTGTAGAAATATTAAGGATTTCTTGAGCTGAAGCTTGCTCCAGTGGAACCCTCAAAATAATTTTGAACAATTGAGATTTAAAACCGGACCTGGTGTCTTAAGGTTTGGATATCTAACCTATATTGTCTAAGCGAGAGGAACCTCTAGGGGAAACTGTACGTTATTGCCAGTGTAACAGTTGGGTGGAGATACTTCTTGGACAAGTTGCAAAGTCAAGAGAATAATTAGATAAGTATTACTTTAGACTAATAATATACTATTTTTTAAAGAATTTCATAAGGATATGAGTTGAAATTTCACTGTTTAATGTTTATTTTTATTGTACTTTATAAACATAAAAATCATTGTGTAAGCAAAATAGGTTGTATGGAACACCTAATGAGAAACATTGGAGAAATGGTAAAGAATTGTGCAAGTAAAATTTTATCTATTTGCTTCTTCTATGAATAAAATTTTGAACAATCATTTTACAATAAAACTGGAACTGAAAATGTACATAAATCCATAACAAAACTAAACCAATCATTACACACCATAGAGACAAGGGTATAGTCATGCAAGGGTTTTGGCTAGCCTTAGATCAAGGTCAGAATCCGAGCAAAGGCAGTCCAGAACCGTGGCTTGACCCTAAAAACCTTTGGCCTACAAGATAAAATAGCCAAGGGAATAGCTCACCCAACAAACATGTGTGCTATTATCAATAGAATTTCTGAAGAAGCATGCGATGAATCTTGAATCAACTTCGAAAGAAACTAGGGAGTAACTGAAAATTAATGGAACCAAAGATTACAATAATACACATATTTTATTTTAAAACCTTAAAACATAAGTCGTGCAAGTCATGCATAGTATTTTGTTGCAAAACAAGATGACAACAATTAATTCAAGACATGCCCCAATTCATCGAGGTATTCAAATAGCCATGATAACTTAAGAAAAGACAATGAAACAGTGGTAATAAAAAACGGGTCACCAAAATCACCCTAAGTTCCACTAAACCCTTAATACCATAACCATCATGCCATACTCGTATAGGGTTTATACCCATAATTTAAAAAATATACAAAATAATTAACATGTGTGTGAGAAAACCCCTACGAGAATAAAACCCTCCTTCTATTTCCTTCTATCCAAAAATAGAAATAGCTTGGTCGAGCTCTAGGGCATGAAATTTAACCAGAGGAACTAAAACTGAGATCATGGAGGGCCAATTTTTCTAAAATAAACAGAATTCATTTGTTGAGTGGAAAAAAGATAAGAACTTGGAGCATTAGAGATGAATTAGTTGTGTGGCTCGACATTGTAGGTAAATCAATGAATCAATATTGTATTTACCTGGAAACAGGACAACCATAGGTCATTTTAACTAGAAACAACACATAGTAAAACAAATAGGAAATTGAGAGTAATACTCACATCTATAAACATTACCTATGCAAGTTTCCATTGCACAAGCTTGACTATACGTTTTCAAAAATAAAAGGAGTGGTCGCGACACGTCCATGATGAAAACATAAATGAGGAAAAAATGCATTCGGAAGCCAATGGCAGGTATTTACCGCTTCAGAAGATGGTTTTACGAAAAATATACTTGGATGGAACCTCGCCTAATAACCTACAACTGTCATTGAAAAGAAAACCACGAGAACCTTCATAAGTTGTAGGAAATATGAACCAGAGCATGAAAATAGAAGAGGGAAGAGGGTACATACCTGTGTGGGAAGCATATGCACCCAATTCACTCGATATATTTTCACTCAAAATGAGGTTTACACCTCACTATATTTTATCCACTAGCTTCTTGATAAATCCGGGTTTAATATGGATCTATCCTGGTAACTATCTAAAATATTGTAACTTTGTTTTAACGTTTAAATTATTCTTCATTTGTTTTTTTTATTAATTATAATGTATTATAATTTACAATTTTGAATAGTTTGAAGCTAATTAAATTATACACACATATTATGCACTCATATTTTTAATAACAGTATTAAATTTTTATATATCTTAAATACTTATTATTTTTTACTTTGATAAAATTTACCTCACACAAACACATTTGAACTATAATATTTATTTATGTAATTTATTGTAGCATTATTTTCCATTTAAAAAATGATTACCATTAAACATTTATTTTTACCTTCCACAAAACTTATATATATATATATATATATATATATATATATATATATATATATAATCTCACAAAAACATATTTACTATGATATCAATTTACTGGAATATTTATTATTTTTCATTAGGATAAAATTTAATTCATACCAAAACATTTTATTTATAATATCAATTTACATAATTTATATGCGTAAGATACTTATTATTTTTCACTTGGATAAATTTTAGCTCATACTAAAGCATTTTAACTATTTTATCAATTTACTTAATTTATATATTAGAAATACAAATTATTTTGTACCTTGATAATATATACCTCACACAAACATTTTTAAACTCTCATGTCAATTTATGTAATATTTTCATGCAACATTTTAGATTTATAAGTATTATAATTTCATGCAACATTTTACAAGTAATTAACACAAATCTAATCTAATATTATTTGAGGAATGAAGTGTTGGTAAGTTTTGAATTTGTTTTCCCAATGTGTAG
The DNA here is from genome assembly GCA_034641835.2 of Pinus albicaulis. Classification (NCBI taxonomy): domain Eukaryota; kingdom Viridiplantae; phylum Streptophyta; class Pinopsida; order Pinales; family Pinaceae; genus Pinus; species Pinus albicaulis. Next base: position 788,065,834 of record CM076573.1, on the reverse strand, counting down.
TCAGGAAAATTAAATAATTTTATTTCATCTATCAACATTTTATTTCCTCTTTGATCCATTATATTATTGTGTATATGTGTTTTTTTTTCAAAAATTTAGGCCAGCATATTCACTATTAGTCTTTATTTATTTCCTCTTTGATCCATAATATTATTGTGTATATGTGTTTTTTTTTCAAAAATTTAATTGGGTCAACTTATTCAATATTATTCTTTATTTTTTATTAATTAGCCACATTTTTTTTATTTGTTTAATATAAAGTGACATGATAACATTAAAAAGTTTAATTGAGTCAACATATTCTATATTATACTTTGTTTTTCATTACTTATTTAACATATATTTTTTACATTTTTTTAATGTAATGTTATGTGACCTCTCCCTCATATATTGAACTTAAGAGTACACACAATAATTTTAATTATATAATAAATTTAATTACCTCTATTTTTATGTTTTTTAATTTTTTTTTGTCTTTTATTTTATGTTTTATTATAAAATTTAAAATATAATATGAGAACACATTTTCTATTATCATCTTATATTCCAAGAATTTTCAATTACATAATTACACCAATAGGCATTTTCTCTGTGGGGTTCGGGTGAGCAGACACTGCTCACCCCGACCAATCATTGAGTGTTATTTTCGTCCTCCTTTGGAAAATTAAAATTTGACACGTGGACCTTGATCGCTTAGTCCTTCCTATGTAATTTTCCTGCTCGGTTCCAGTTTTGGAGTTTCAATATGTCGTTCTTCGACATCATTCCTCTCCACGCCTCTTATCTCTTCTTGATGCCTTGGAAGAGCTACCTACAATGATACTTGCAACTCCCAACTCCCACAGTACTTGAGTAGGGATTATTTCATAAACAAGATATGTCACCCCTGGTCTCTGGATTGTTGGATCAAAGGTCACAAAATAATATGAGAGGAAACATACATCATTCTTGAATGGCAAGGTTTAGAGTCTCGACGAGGCCAAGACATCCTGTTCGACCTCGATAAGCACACCTTCTAAGATGAAGGGGAAGGAAGAGTATAGAGAAGACGAGGATGATGTTGTCAAATTGGACATAGTTCAAAGTTTGAAATTTGGAGTTCTAATTAATATGGGTCTAGTTGGGGTGATTCTTCTTTGGGCCCTTTCACCTCGACCTCTTGGGAAACTTCGTTGATTCTGCTTTGGGCCCTTTCACCTCCTATTTCACCTTGTAATTTTCGGATTCTCATCAATTTGATCCAACCATAAGCATGCATTCATTAATTGAATGAAAAAAATGTTGGGTCTACAAGTGAATATCCTCATCCCTACACGTCAACAGACTCAAATTTATCGACTTCCTTTGCCTTTGCAGAGTGCATATAGTTCTAGAGACGTGCCAGATCCCACAAAAATTGGAACGAATTCAGATTCTTAGCCATGAAAGTGGGGGAAATTTATACAATTTCCCAAAAAAAAAAAACTTCTTCCTTTTGAACCCTGAAGGTCATTCATAAGACCATGAGGAGATATATAATTTGAGATATGGAAAGCTTGAAAACTACAGAGTCCCCATATATAGTGAAATTCTACTAGATTTTCGAGAAAGGAGAAGAAACTTACTTTGTTTTGGAGTACATGCACGAAGGGTCACTCAAGTAAAGGAAATACAAGACGATGTATGAGAGGTTCCTGTTGAATGTGGCGAGGCTTGTCTTCGAGGGCTTGAGATATCTTCATTGTCACAAAATTGTGCATAGAGAAATAAAGCCATCCTATTTGTTGATAAACAGGAAACAAGAAGTAAAAATTGTAGACTTTGGGGTGAGAAAAATTATATCTCAGACATTGGATCCCTATAATACATATGTGGGTACTTGCCCTTAAATGAGCCTCGAGAGATTCGACCCTGAGACCTAGGTCAAAAGGTGTGACAGATGGACACGAGAATCTGACTTTAGCTAGGTCAATTCGGGTTTTTCTCTTCATCGCTTTGGAGTGTAGCCACAAGAGGATGGTGAGGAAATCATCTTAGGTAGTAGGGAGGCAAGCAATTCTTGGGAGAGAGGTTGTAATTGATAGAAAAAGAAATTTCTCCTGCAACATTCATCATTCAAATGCAACATGTGTGGAAATAGAACCGAGCTAAAGAGCCCACGATGAAGGCCATTGAAATAAATGAAATGTTGTTGTTGTTTGTAGTATGTACATGCACTTTTTCAGTTACTTGGAGCCTTTCATGAAAGTGTAAATGGCGTGGAGAGCATGCCAAATTTTATAGTTTTTTCGTGTATTCCAATGTTGTAACCCATTGAACTCTAGCTCATTAATAATTGTTTCATAGCTTCCTCTTATTTTAAGGCTAAGCCTATCAGTCATCCTATATGGCATAAATGATGAGAAATTATCTCCACATATATTCGACAATGAGGTTGTACGGTAAGTGAATTTAAATTCAGTGTTGTTTTCATCGCGAACAAAGAAAATGTTAATTGAGAACCTGCAACAAATTTCATAATAGTGGAAAGCATGGGAGGAGGTGTAACAGATCTAAAGAACAAATATCATGTGATTCCTTTGTTCGTTGAGTAGTGCAGAGATTGTGTTTACTGTAACTCCAAGAAGACCAAGTTATGCAGAACGTTCAAAGTGTATTACTTTAGAACTGTTATGCAGAGTGATGGGAAATCACGTTTCTCTGTTGGTGGAAAACTCGTTTATCATTTCATGTGCTCCACATTCACCGAGTACACAGTTGTTTACTAGGCACGTGTTGTTAAAATAAATCCGAACGCTCCTCTCAAAAAATCATTCCTTTTGAGTTGCGGAATTTCCATTGGTATATGAGCCCATTAATCACCAATTTTCCTTGATTTCAATTAGTTTTCATATTCCACTAATATGTTTGGAGAGGAAAGAATCTTTAGCACTCTGATTGTTAAATGTGATTGGTATCTGTTGATTTGATACATTTCAATTCTCAGTTGGTTCATATATTTTAATTTTAATTTTTTATTATACACATTCACAAATAAAAACCTATTTGTGAGGGTTGATGACACAAATAGAAGTATGATCACCAAATAATTCATCTTGAGGATATCATATTTTCAGGTGTGGGTGAGTTCGCTTCTTCTTGGGTGAATTTAGTATATATATTTTCTTATCTAGCACCAGAATTATGAGATTTAAAATTTGTCGAAATTGCAAAGTTATTGGAAGATTTGTGTTGCAAGCATTTTTATTGTTTTACTATTTTGGGTCCAAATATAATTTAAATCTAACTATTTCAGTTTCAACCATTCCATTCAAAAGTATCGTTTTCAATTTACTGAGATTTGTGATTGTGTTGTAAAGTTATATGAAATTTATTTTAAGAATGATTTTGATGTAATTTCAGTTGTTGTGATTTTAATTTGGATGTATTTTTATTTTAACTATTTAATTCAAAATTATATTGTAATTATAAATGTCAAAATAAATTAATCTAAATTGTGAGTTATTTATATTTTAATTGTTTTATTATTTTTTTTAACTGAATTTTTTTTAGTAGCCTATTATTTTTATTTCCATTTTTATTGCGAATCTTAAAAAAAAACAATTTCATGAACTGTAAAAATAGTATTAATTTAAAATTGATTTTTCTAAGAATAAAAATAAAAGATAACCTCTTTGATTGAAAGGAATGGAGTGGTTCCTAACCTTTTTCTTCAAATTTGTTTTTGCATTCCCCTACTCCTCCTATCGGCGTTCCTTTGCACCTATTGATGCAATTGCTAGTATATTTATTTTTCATAATTACTTTACACCATTCATGGATTCCCTATATTCTTTAATACATTATCTGCATATTTTTTAATATGTTGATGTTCAAGTTGTATCCTTTTACATCCTCTAAGTCTCATTAATACCCTTTTCTATCCTCTTTGGTCATTTAACATTCTATTTGCATCCCAAAGTATTCATTTCATATGATTATGTTTTTCTCACATTTAACAATCCCTTTACATTGTTTAAGGGACGTTATGATTGTGTTTATAGTGTTGAATTATTTTTGTAGGTTATTTTTTCGTATGATGTATTATTAGAATTAATTAATCAATATATTCACATTATATATTTTTTTCTATAAAAAAACTAAGCTCAATTTTATTCATCTGAAAGGGTAAAATAAAAATACATTTTGCATATGCTAATAGAATTCCTGATAAAAATGTCTCGTGACTAAGAGTTAGAAAGAGATCATAAAAACTAGAGAGACATTATTCATGGCTAATAGCTACAAAGAGAGCATAACAACTAAGAGATACATACAACAAAAGCAGAGAAAAGATTAAGACTAACAATTAGCAACTAGATTTTCTTTCTTTCCTTTCTTTTTTTGAGCTTTGTGGCGACCATCTAAGCTTGCTTCAACAAGAAACAAGGCCAATTAATAGGGTGTTTTCATAAGTGAGACCTATTTATCTATATCTGAGCTGTAAACGCGAGATCTTTTTGTCCCCCCATTACCATCCAATGTCTATGAGACTTCAAGATCCATTCCCTTCTAATAATGAGTTATTGTTCTTGGCTAAACCATAACATCCCGATCTGTTTGATCTCCTTGTTGGTCCATGGAATTTGATTCTTCTTTGTTAGGTTTAATTTCCTTCATATCTTCTTCTTAGGATTCTTCTTTAGTTGTGGACATGTATTTTGAAAATGTATTGTTCAGAAACATAAACAACATCAAAATGCATTGTTCTCATAATCTAAAACTTGAGACCAATGAAATTTTTTGTGTTTCAGTATTATATTGATCCAAATTTATGAAGGCGAAATAAAATATAGATAGGAACATAAAAAAAGAGATACAACAAAAACAAAACTTCAATTCATTTATAACAAACTACTGAAAATTGTTTACATGTAGAATGAAAATAAACTGGCTTATGCGATGGTAGTTTATCTCTTAGCAGAGATGTGGCATATACATGCATTTTGAAATATGTTACAATGAGGCTCAGAGGCCTATTTATTCCTGAGAAACAATGGAAAACACTAAACATCCAAAAATCTAACCCTAGGAATTGAAGCGCCAAAAATCTGTGGGCTCCGTTGGGACAAATTAGTACATCAACTTCCCAGGGCGTAACTTTGGCATACGATCTTCGTTTGACACGTACAATACCTCATTAGAAATATCTATCTGAGGATTACAAATTTCTCCTGCAAACCCATATTATAAGCTATGAGCTGTCCCATTTTCCAAAAAAAAAACATCTTTTAGGGCCTCAAAACGACTTTAGAAGTTTAGAACTCAAAAAACTACTAAAAATAGTAAATTGTGGTACAATTAAGGAAATTGCAAGAAACAATGGTGGGGGTCCTAGTGGAATAGGCAGGCGGCCACCAATATCCACCAAGATAATTCCTCCCCCCTTAGGAAGTAATGGTCCCCATTGCATTGAGTGCCTCCATGAGATGGGGAAACTTCTACTAAACTTGGTACAGTGATGAGCAACTTACCTTGGTGCAAGAATTGGCCAGCTTTGACAACCCAATATAGTTGGATCTTCTTTTGGCAAGTTTTCTCGATATGTGTGTCCATGATCCAATCATTTGTGGCATGTTCTATGTAGTTTGGGTTTAGCTATGCTAGTGTGTGTTTTTCCACAATGTTTGATGTGTCTAGTAATGGTGGAAAGTGTGGTCAAAGGTGATCCACATTGAACACAGGCTATACACCAAGGAATGGGGGAATTTTGAGCTCAAAAACATTGTCTCCCACAACCTTGGTGATGGTGTAAGGCCCATATTGGAGTGGTATTAGCTTCTGATGGGTTTCGATAAGTTGTTCTTTCTGCAAATGTAACCAAACTTTGTTGCCCACCTAAAACTTATGGGGAACCCGATGTTGATCATGTCGTTGTTTGTATTTGGCATTGGATTTCTCCAGGATGTTGTGAACCTGTTGTATAATGTGTTGAATGTGCTCAATAAAAATAGTGGCTTTATCAACTTCGAATTGAACATGGGAATATTCTTTCTGTGTAGTTAAAAAATACAGTGAAACACCAAGGGGACATAATGGTTGAAATATCAGGCCCACATCAAAGCATATATGGCTAGTCGATCTAAAGAGAGTTCTTTTATAGTTGTTTTGCACATAGGGAAGACTCTTATCCCATGTATTCAAATGCTTAGAGTTGTACATGCGTAGTATCATCATGTTGACAACCTCTGCCTTGACATCCGTCTGGAGATGGAATGCAGTTGATTTGGTGAGCTAGGTTTCCAACAATGACCGAAGGCTCGACCAAAATGTGCTTAGGAACTTGCTATATCGATCTAATATAATGGTATGTGAGATCCCAAAATGTGCCCACACTCGTTCAAATAAGAGTCTGGTAGTGGCCTTCGTTTTGATACTCTTCTTGTAAGTAGCCAATATAACCATCATATAAAATCTATCAATGCCCAAAAATACATAGTCGTTTCCATGCTTGGTAGAAGGAAGGCTAGAGATATAGTCCATGAATATGGATTCCCAGGGTCGTCTAGGAGTAGGCTTGGCGATGGCGTAGGTAGTATAAGATATGATGTATTTTCCAACATCCTGTTATAGATTTGGCTAATAAAGATACTTCTATAATTCAATCACAACTTTCTCTATACCAAAGCGTCATGCGACCTGACTGTAGTGTGCCTCTCAAATAATATTGGAACACTCACTTGAAGGAACACAAAGGTGGCCCAAGTAGAATAATAGTGCATCCTAGAGGTGGAAGTCTGGAACTTGCTTTCCATCCACTACCATATAGTACGTGGTGGTGAAATCTGGATCATTTTTATATAGTTGCAACCATCCATAAGTCTCATGGCCACAAGAGTTGATAACAATGGTCAGTGCTACAAATGGTGGCCGATTGATGAAATATGCAACATGATTGGTGCTATTCTTCTTATATTTGATATTCAAATGGAATTGTTGCAGATATGTGGACCACATCTGATGGTGATAATTTTTCAAATTCCCTTGGGTCTGCATAAACTACAGGGGTAAGTGATCGGTGTGGATGATTGTCCCCTTCCCTAGAATGTAATGTTTCCTTAACCAACAAGCCTCCACGATGGAATACATCTCCCTATTGTAGGTGGGGTATTTCTGAATTGTGTCGAAAAATGTCTCATTGTGATAGACCACTGGATGCCCTTGGTAGGTGAGAACCACACCAACAATATAGACAGAGGCATATGTCTGAATTTCAAATGGTTGTTACAGGTTTGGAAATGCGAGTACTGGTGTAGAGCAGAGGAGGTGCTTCAGCTCAAACAATTCATTTTTTTGGGACTTGAACGAGAAATAAATTACTTTCGCTCTGCCCTTGGTAACTTGACTCAAAGGCCAAGTGATATGAGAGAATCCATACACAAACCTTCGATAAAAATTGGAAAGGCCCAAAAATTCACGAACCATTATTAGATTGGTTAGGGCTAACCAATCCTGAATAACTTGGATCTTAGCTAGATCCACATGTATGTCTTGCTCATCAATGATGTAACCTAGATATTGGACCTGACTAATGACAAAGGTGAATTTTTTCAAGTTGGAACATAATATTTTTTGCCACAGGGTTTGAGGGACCTGCTAAATGTGTTGCAAGTTCTCTTCCCAACTATTTTTGAAGATGAGGATGTCATCTAGATATACAACCATGAACAATTTGGTAAAGGGATGCAATATGTCGTCCATTAGCCTCTTAAAAGTTGCATGGGAAATTTTCAACCCGAAAGGCACGACCAACCACTCAAAAAGGTCATCCTTGGATTTGAAGGTGGACTTCCATACATCTGTGGATTCTATTGGCACATGGTGATAGCCAAAATTCAAATCGATCTTGTTGAAATAATTCCCCCCCCTTGATCTTGTTCCCTTTTTGCAACAAATCTTATATCTACCGCTTCATTTATTCATTTTACATAATGGAGCGGCAGTATATCGGCCCATTGGGTAGAGGTGCACTTGGAGTCAGATCAATTGAATTCTTGACCTGACATTGCAAAGGTACCCCTGTGGATGAGGAGAATATGTACTTGTATTCTTCCATGGCCTTATCCATTTTCTTCTGCTACGTCGAGGAACCCTTACTAGGGGCCATGGATGTGGCCACTATCTTCCCCTTGCTTTGAGAGTGAATTAGAAAGAAAAAAAAATTCCCAACATGGGAGATGATCTTATTACATTGCTTAGGAAATATCAAAGGGATGGAAATAGGCGGGGCTACCTCTAGTATCTTGTATAACTTATTTCCCAAAGTAATGATAATAATGTGAGGAATGGACTCATACACAACATGATGATTCCACAAGTATAATTTTCCCAATAACACATCAAAAACATCAAAAGGAGCAAAATTACACAATACCTCATCCATGAAGGGATTGATGTTGTAGGGAGGACGACGCTACTCACTGACCTAGAGATCTTATCCTTGGCGAAGCCACCTGATGGTGTACAACTACGGGTGTGGTGTGGTCCGTAAGGCCAACTACCTCAATAAATCTACTAAAATGAGGTTATTTTGGCTCCCACTATTGATAATGAACTGCAACGGAGAAACCTTCAGCCACATTTGTCAGACTTATTTTATTTAAATTTTTTTCAGCCTTGGAAGCATATCGATATGCTGTACTAAGAGAGGAGATGTCCAAGAACTTCATTTCTTCTTGAATGTATTTTTGTAGACATATGTGGTACTTGAGCACCATATGTCGCTCATAATATTTGATACCCAACTTTGTGCGTAGAGTATGAAAAATATTTGTGAGCTCATGCACATCTTGGTCCATTTGTTGCCATAGTGTGGTCCATTGTATGTACTTCTCCTCATAGCTCCCCATGGGGTAATATTGTTCCTTAACATTGTCTTGAAAAGAGTTCAAAGAGGGGGCAGTTGTAACCAGAGAGAGTTCCTTGGCCCTTTTTTCATAGTAAGTTTCCCACTAGTCCTTGACATGGGTGGTGGCCTTAAGAAGTGAAAAAGTAATATTCTCCATATCAGAGAAACTATGGATCGAAAAATAACCTTCCAACATATTCAACAATTTATCTACTGCATTTGTATCTATTTTACCTTTTAATATAGGGATATCGAAGCTCACTTGAACCTTGAAGGGGGTGATGGCTTCGAAGTGACTGCTAGATGAAGATGTGTCCCTAGTGGGCAACCGTTAAAGGATCTGGGCAAATTTTTCCATCATCTCATTCCTTTGCCACTCGAGGGATTCTTCGAGCAACAATTTGATAGGATATCCTGCTCCCTCATCTTTCTTTTCTTCTACCATGGGAGGACATCGGTTTTGGTGGGGACGGTCTTGCAAAGGCTCAACCAGTTCTAGTCCCAACTCCTTATACCTTGACCTCATTGGGGACATGCACAGAAAAAGATAAAAAGAGCAGAATACTCTGATACCACTAATCCAGATTTATGAAGGAATGAAATTAGATACATATAATAATACAAACAAAGATATACAGTGAAAATAGAACTTCAATTCATTAAAACAAGTATTGAAAATTGTTTACATGCAAAATGGAAATAAACTAGATTAGGTGATAGTAGCTTATCTCTAAGAAGAGATGTGGTGGCTACTTGCCTTCTAAATAATTTTACAATGAGGCTCGAAGGCCTATTTATTATTGAGAAATAATTGAAAATCATAAACATCCAAAAACCTAACCCTAGGAGATGGAGCACCAAAAGTCTGTAGGCCTAGTTAGGGTAAATTGGTACATCAACTTCCCGGGTTTGTAACTTTGGCATACGATTACTATTTGATGCATATGATACCTTGTTAGAAATATATACATGAGGAATACAAATTTAGTTTGAAAACATCTATTCTAAGTAACATATTTTCCAATTTTCCTAAAAAAACTTCATTTAGTGCCTCAAAATGGCTTCGGAAATTCACCACTCGAAAAATTGCCAAAAATAGTAAATTGTGCTAAAATTAAGGAACTTGAAAGAAACAATGGTGGTGGTCCAAGTGGAATAGGTAGGTGGCCACCAATATGCACCTAGATCGTATATGATCTGGGATCCATTTTCCAAGGTCATATCCACACATATTTTGGCAAATGTAAGGAGGACTTTGTTTGTTCTCTCCAAGTCCATTTTTTTGAATTTTCCCAAAATGTTTCCAATATCCTCCAAGACTTTGTGGTTCTAGAAATGAAGGGGGAGGTTAGGGATTCTTACCAAAACGGAAATAGTTGAGACAACCATGCTTGTAGCATCAAACTCAGGGAACCACAAAGTGATGAATAATGTGGGTCTACCCTATAACCAATGTCCTTCATTTAGAACATAAGCTAGATCCTTTTGTGTTCCAAATTCGATATGGAGAATCTCTTTGAGCATAGGTAAGTGTCATAGTTGGGTTTCCATAAGGAGAAAACTCACTAGAATAAAGCTTTAGGTTTCGGACATAAGGTATTAAATCTACACATAATTTCCTTAGATTGAAGGACAAATAAGAGGGAAGATACCTCAGATAGATTCACTTCCAAAGATGGAGCTTTCTCAATTTGTTCTACAATATATGGGCCTGGAATGTTTTAGCTATGATCATCAGGGGTTTAGATCTTTTATTGAACTCCTTCCTTGAAAGAGATAGTGTTTCCATTTGATATCCTAGCTCCATTAGTGCCCCCACGCAACCTTCAGTTCAATATGATGGTTCAGTTTCTTATAATATTTTAGTATTTAAGCTGAAGAGGGTCTATGAGAACCTTCCCTTCAAATTTTAGATACTGGAAATGTGAAGGAAAGCTCCATTTATTATGAATAATCTATTTTAGGGAACAGACAGAGTCTGAATCTCTTACCCAAAATTCTAAGGTCTTCCCACTGATATTTTTTATAAAAATCTAGAAAAAATTCTTCAAGTCCTTCTATATCTGAGGTTATGGGATCTTAGACCAAAGGGGAGAGAAAGGGGCACTTTTTCAAGGATCCTTCAAAGAAATCTTAGGATGTGGAGCCATCCCAAACTCCATTGTATTTCATTCGTAGCATATAATAGGGAGATAATTAACAAGAACAAGGATCAGGCGAAAACCTCCTCTTATAAGTATCCATTCCTTTAAAAACAACTACCTCACATATTTATCAAAAACAAAGAAATAAACCGAAACATGGTAACAAATAGGAGATGTTACCGACTTAAGAATATTATTCCATCAATTTAACTGCATGCTTGCGCCCTCATAGGTCAAACAAATAACACAGCCAACGATAAAACTTTCCCCTGGAGGCCACGACGATAGAAGAAACCAACCCTCATGCATGGGATAACCTTGAAGCCTTTTTCCATGCCATAGCACTAACACTGGCTTTTTAACAAATACTTGGGTCATTGTGATAGGATGTAGAGAGGCTTCTTCTTCCTCCACATTATTTTCAGATCCCAGGGTGTCAGTTCCATACTCAATTACCTCTTCAGTTTAGAGTCTCATCAAAGCACCCAGTTCAATCAGCTTTCCTCCTGCTGATGCAACTTTTCAGTATTCTCCTTTTGCTAATCCTAGTTTCTTTGGCAAGGCACAAAAAGAAAAAAAAACTCCTAGAGTCAGTCTCTCAGATTTCCTCAGGGAAAAGATGTTGAGTCCTCCGTAACAAAGGACGACACTGAAACGAGTATTCATAAGATTGGCTACACTCCTAAATTAGAATACCTTGAAGCTTGTGTAAATAATTTGTCTGCTCAAGATAAAGAACAATTTGGTATTACATCCTCTATTGATCCTGATGAAACTCATGTAAATTCTACTTCCTCTAGATCTAGATGGAAAACCACTTGGAATCCTGCTCCTAATCGTAGAGATTTGATGAAATCAAAATATCACAAAGATTGGTCAGCCAATTCTACATATTCATGGAACATAGACAATTGTACAGAAGCTGAGGTAATGTCTGTATTACATTCTCTGCTAGTTTGTTATAGGACATATTTAGCAGATGATATTGGTCCTTTCAATGCAACTAGAAGGATAATTGGTGGTTTTGAAGGTACTCTGGATGCATGGTTAAAAGTTGAAACTCTGAAAGAGCCTAATTTACTTCCTTCATGGGAACAATCAGTTGTCCTCAATTCCGATGGCAGTACCTATATTGATCCAGTCACTCATCTTCCAGTCAATAACATGATTGGAAGACTTCTTTATGGCATTAATGTTAATTTCATTGGTTTTCCTCAAATTACTAATGAAATTACTACTATCACTTTGTTAGCCATGAAGTTGCATAATATGCAACATTTTGATGAATATTTCAATGAATTCCTTCATCGTCTGCATACTTTATCTCCATATTTGATCTTGGAACCTAAGTGGAAAGAAATTTTTGTTTCTTCCCTTCCTCACTGGGTTTCTTCTGCAATTGTGAACAAACTCCCTGAAATTTCTCCGTCTGATGTATATAAAGGTGTGTCACAGTTCCAATTAAGAGCCCTTAGTCAAATCAAAATCAGAGAACGCTCTCTTCAGATTGAATTGAGTCTCAATGCCATGATGACAGTCCCTTTGTTGGAACCACATCATATCCAGGCCGCCATTAAATCAGGCTATAAATATGTCCATCTCGGGATGGTGAGAGTAGGTCTTAATGCTTTACATCGAAAATGCCAACCCACCTTTGTCTTTTCTGCTTTACTTGATAATCGTTGGACCTCTTTTACACAAGCTTTAATTGGTGGTATAGAGACAACTCTGTCTGATGGCCCTATCCAATATGATGTATACCCTGACTTCTCTGTTGCCTTGGAAGATCCTCACATTCTAAAATGTCTCACCCTAGGTGTCCAGACTCAAGGGTATGAAGGTTTTATTTCCAAAACCAAAAATTTGTCCATATATTATATCACTTGTGTTCATTTTTATAATACTACAATACCTGTTGTTCTACATTCTCCTGAGAAGGATTCTGGTACTGTTACCTTATTCAAATATGACTCTGCTTGTAATCCTGTTGCTCCATTTACTATCTCTAAGAGGACTCTTTCCCCTCCTGATGAATGGGTAACTAGTTGGAAACGACAGATACGCAAACCTATTGCTATTACTCAATCTATTATTTCAGAAACTGATGACCATGTCGTCACCCGTTTCCCCAGAGTTTCGTCAGCTGAGCATGGTGGACCATCTACCATATCTAGTCTCCATGTCCCAACTAAACTGATTCACCCAACTAGTCAGCTTCATCTTGAAAAGTCTTTGCAACAGATAGTCATTGATCCAGCAGTTTATGAATCACTTTGAAAACTTTTTGTCCAACCTCTGACAACTCCTGTTTTCTCTTCCATCTGTGATCATCCTCACTGCTCAAAAACTTTTTGTCAGTTTTCTTCAGATCCTCCTACACCTCATGGAGAATCATCCTCTGATCAACATCGCAGAATAAATATCATCAGATTTGTTCCACCATCTGATTCTTCTGAACAGAGCTATAAAAAGGTCACATTTTTTAATGTTCATGAAGAACTTCTTGTACAATAAGTATCTCCGACTACCTCCCGTGGTCTTGGTTTTATTGATAAATCCACTATTCCTTCTTATCGAAGAAATCCAATAGATAAAATTCCTAAATCTATTGAGATCCCTACAGATTCCGAAATCATTGCCTTTCTGAAAATCTTTAAAGGAATAGGCCCATACGACCCAGAAGATCAGTGGAAGAAAAAGATGTTCAATTGGGATATCTACACTCATGAGAAAGAACATTTGTATATGCAAGAATTTCATCTTCTGGAAAATAAGGACAGAAAAGAATTCAATCAACAGAATGATTCTGCTTGGAAAGATTGGATGAAAGCTCAAAATCAATGGCTATCATTCTATGAATGGTATTATCCTTCTATAAATCAAATTGAAGATTCTCTGATCAAAAAGTTTAAAAATGAAGCAAAACAAAGGAAAGTATTAAAATCAGAGAAATTTATAGAAGCCAAATTGGAAGGGAATCCTGTTGTTATTCCTTCTCCCCTGCAACTCCCAGTATTTTCTCCCAAGATACACTTTATGCTATCCAAACCAAATTTTCCCAAATCATTGATAGCAGTAAAAGGAGAAAATTTAATCAGAGATATATGCTCGCAGTTCAACGTAAATATGATCAGAACAAGTACTCCTAGCAAGCATAATGGGAACTCTTAGATGGGTCAATGCTTGAAACAGAAACAGAGTTTTCGCCATGGAAAAATTTTGTGCTTAGAAAACAAGATGGAAAAATGTATAAATTGCTTCCTTCCCATCTTGATAATTCTTCTTTATCTCCTAGAGAATAAATTGCAGCCACAAACTGGACAAATCTTGCATTGTCTAGTTTAGAAAAAATTTTAAGAAAATAATTTGTGTCAATAGACGCTACATGCTCAGAAATGAAATCGATGCTTGGAAGAGTCTTGCAGAAGCAAGATTATAATACTGTCTGCCTAAATGAAAGCATTAAAACCTTGACTAAAAATGATTAGACAATTGCACAGAGTTTGGATAAGCTTTCTCTACAAACAGAAAAGAAAATTCATGAAGCAGTTGTTGCCCATGGTAAAGAAATTGTTAAGGTTAATTCTAGCCTTGACCTCATCAAGAAAAAAGTCTGGATTTTTTCTTCTGGAGTTGATTCTTTGAAGAAGAAGCCTAGTACAGAGGCTTATAAATCCTCCACATTATTTTCAGATCCCCAGGTGTCAGTTCCATACTCAATTACCTCTTCAGTTCAGAGTCTCATCAAAGCACCCAGTTTAATCAGCTTTCCTCCCGCTGATGCAACTTTTCAGTATTCTCCTTTTGCTAATCCTAGTTTCTTTGGCAAGGCACAAAAAGAAACAGAAACTCCTAGAGTCAGTCTCTTAGATTTCCTTAGGGGAAAAGATGTTGAGTCCTCTGAAACAAAGGACGACACTGAAACGAGTATTCATAAGATTGGCTCTGATACCATTTACAGGATCACAAACTTTCTTTCTTCTTTATTCATAATATAGCAGCGGATTACATAACTAGATTCACTTATTTTAAATTTTTGGTCTCGTGATGCAAGCAGATCGCGGAAGTCCGCACAGATGCAGAGCAGGAGACTTCCAACTCTAATACATTCCTAAAACTTAGACTCAAAAACCCTCCTCTGAACTTTCTCCTCTCCCAAATGAGCCTTACCTTTCTTTTATAAGTAAGAAGGGGGACAAACATTTGTTTGGAGTACAATGACTCAAAAGTATATGAGTACTGTCTGGACCAGAGGATCTTATCAAATCTAAAGATAGTACTAATTAGATTCGGGTATGAGTGGACTGCTAATATTATCTCATCCCTTTTCCTTTCGGAAAGCCATCTGGCATATGGGGACCGAATCTAAGGACATTACTTTTATTGACATGAAAGTAATTTGTACAACAATAGTTACACAGTGGAGATTCTAGATCAGGAGAATCCACGAAAGCCTGTCTAATACCAACGTCGATTATAAAGACAACACATTTACATGACATAATATTCAATTTGGGGATGAGAATAGTGCTAGTACTGAAATCTCTCAATCAAATAGTTTGAAAAATATTGTACTCGCACATCTTTTTCAGATTCCCATATCTGCGAAGAGTGATTGTCAGGTGGTGACAGAAAGTTGATGTATTCAAATGGATTGAGATCAGGATCCACTTGGTCATGAAATTCATCATAATTGAGTTGATGGCCATCAGTGCTTGTACCAATTATTATTGCTTTATAGTGATTGGTGACAAACCATCGAATATGGCCACACCTTTTGACACCATGAAAGAAATGGAGATCTTCAATTTCAGCAATATCACGGACTGATTTATAAAAAATTCCTGATTGATGAGCTTTGGGTTCACTGAATCCATAGATTTTTAACAAATGGAGTGAATATGGTCTAATGGTGAGGGCTGATAGGCCATAAATTTTCCACCAATCAAGGAACCAATCTGGAGTAGGGTCCTCATTTTCCATTCTTTCTAAAGTCCACCCTTCGAACAAGAAAGAACTCTGCAAGGCATAAAACAAGTTAGAAGCATAGTTTTGCAAATTCATACCTGTATAAAATGCTTCTCTTTGCTGGTCAGCTTCATAGTTGTTTCTATGGAGACAGTTGTCAAATATCCTCAATGTTATGTGGCAACTTTGGATTAAATCCTCATCATCTTCAGCCTTTTCCAACATATATGTTATGCTTCCAATATGAACCAAATAATCCAAAGCTTCTATTGCTTCATCATTCATTTCATTCTGCATTCTTTCATTCCAAAGATAAGGAATACCAGTCCTGTATCTGATTTCTTTGATAGGAAACCAACTCTCATCATGCTCCATAAGAGGGGTTTCACAATCATAACTAATCCATCCTCTATGAGTCTCAATTTGTACAAAACTTTCATTTATTCTGACATAATTGCAAGATAATGAAAGAATGGAATGATCTGCTAAAAATTCACGGCTCAACATATCTGCAAAATTGTTCTTTTCACCAGGAACAAATTCAACATCAAAATTATATTGACTTAACTGCATTACCCATCTGACCATTGTTGCATCTTCAAATTCACACTTTTGGATGGCATACTGCAGAGCTTTGCAATCTGTTTTGACAGTGAATTTTGTGTAAATAACAAAATATTTGAACTTAGCAATGCTAAGGCATACTGCCCTAAGTTCTTTCTTTAAACTGGCCCAATTAAGCTGATTTTTGGCCCATAGTCCAGAAGCATATTGAAAAATTTCAATTTCTTTCTGATTATTGGGATTTATTTGGCATAGGACTGCACCCCAACCGATCTTACTGGCATCTATCATGATTACCTTTTCCCATGATTCTTGTACTGGAGATAGAGGCTGAATTTTTCTAACTTTATCTTTGATTCTGTTGACTGCTTGAGTACATTCTTCATTCCAAGGAATTGGAATTTTCTGAAGCCTCTTATTCAAAAGTTTTATGTCCTATGCACAATGTTTCAAAAAATTTGAAATGTAATTCAAACTTCTAAGAAATCGTTGAAACTGAACTTTGTCATGGATCTCATTAGGAAAATGATCCACAAAATTAAGACTTCTTTGAATTACTTGATATGATCCATACTGAATGTTATAACCCAAAAAGCCTATCATAGTTTTGAACAATTTCATTTTTTATTCAGATAAGACTATTCCCTTTTCTTTTACTCTTCTGAGAAAGATCTTCAGATGCTTAATATGCTCAGGAATATTATCTGAATGTATCAACACATCATCAATATATTTTTTTAAGAAATCATCCATACCTTCAAAAGTTTCATCCATAATTCTCTGGAATGCAGAAGGAGCATTTATCAGGCCAAATGGCATGATGTTCCATTCATAGTGTCCTTCTGGTACAGAGAATGCAGTTTTCCATTTATCTGATTCTTTGATTCCTACTTGCCAGAATCCGGATTTAAGATCAAACTTTGAAAATATTTTGGACTTGGAAATTTGAGCAAGGATCATAGAAGGCTTAGGCAGAGGGTAAGCATCATAATCAAGAATGCTATTCAAAGGTTTGTAATTGACAACTAACCTTGGCTTACCTCTGGCTATTTCAGAATGTTTATTTACATAAAAGGCAAAGCAAGCTATAGGACTCTTACTTTTCCTAATCAATCCTTTCTTCAATAAATCCTTGATTTCTGCTTTGCACATTTTCATTTGCTCTGCGTTCATTGCAATTTCTTTTGATCTTCTTAATTTACCGCTAAAATCTGCTTTAAGAGGAAGTTCAACTTCTTGTTTATTGACATGCCAAAATGCATTGGGATCATCAGAGCAACATTCTTTGAATTTAGCAGTTATGTCTGCTATTTCCTTGGCATATTTTCCATTGTCTATATATTCTTCAGTTTTCAGAATTTCCTTCTTCAATTCCATTTTTTCCAAAAGATTCTCCATCCTTTCTATTCGTTTTAATCTGTTTGGAGAATTAGCATTGATAAAAGGAAAAAATATTTCTTTGTCATTCAAACTGACAAAATATCCATACCTCTGGGTGATCTTATCTAGCTTGGCACCGTGTTTCTCAAAATTCTGAAAAAATGGAGTTCCCAAATACATAGCACAATCCATACCTGGGACTATTGGACAAACCAGATGAACACCAATTTCATTGGTTAGAAACACATCTACTTCTACTTTTGACACAGTTGTGATATCGCCACTTGCAGTGGTAACTCTTGGGCAAGTAGTTGGTCTTCTGAGATGTGTACTAACAATTGTATTGTTGACTATATTTAACCTGGATCCAGTGTCCATTAATACTTTCCAGTATTCATACTGAGATCCAATTCTGACTTTCATTTTGACACAATACATGACATCTCGACTAAACATATTACATCCCAGACCCATTCTTTCTGATTCTTCTTCAGAATCTTCTTTCTCCATAGATTTATCCGGTTTATTAATTTGTTCAGATATTGGACTATTATGGAAAGTCCATTTTTCCATCTTACCATTTATGGGAGGGTTCTGAGAAGATGATGCTTGATTTATGCCCAATAATTTGACATTTAATTCTCTGTGATTTTCTAGGCATAATCTTTTATTTTCTTTTATTGTCTTTCTTAGCTCTTTGATAGCTTGATGTATGCTAGGAAAAGTTTGAGGCAAATCTTCACCAAAATCTTCATTTCTAAATTTCCTAGTAAGAGCTTCAACTGAAAACAGAGAGGCGGGAGGAACATACCCCTTATTTGGTTGTTCTTTTGAGCTGGAAGGTATCTGCTTCAAATAATTCATCAGCAAAGTCTTATACATATCTCTGATCTGCGGATCTGTTGCTGCCATAATTTGTGTGAAATAATTTCTGCTTGTCTCATCACCATCATCCTTCATCATTCTGACTGCATTGCATTTGCAGACATCTGGATCACTATATTCACAATCTTTGCATTCTGTACAATGTGGATCTCTGCAAAATTATTCTTCAGAGGATGAAGTATTGTCAGAATAAACAAAATTCAATTCATTTTCTGATTCAGAATCAGAAGTTAATATTTCATCACAACTGCTAGGCAAATCAAAGAAATTGACTTTTCCTTTTTTGTTTCTGTAGGGCAATTTTTTCTTTGATTTATCTTTTTTCTTCTTAGGAAAATTGTTTGAAGTATGTCCTTTTTCATTTCAGTTGTAACAGATTATATCTTTTTCTTTGGAGAACATTTCAGTATGCTTGTATGGCTTTCTTTTGAAATGCTTTTTGTGGGAAAACTGGGAATTCTTTTTTATATGCTTGTGCTTGCGACGTGGTCTTCACCCCTTAGAATTGCCAGCTTTTCCAAGATGCCATTGTTTACAAAGCTGTTGATAACCATGCGGTTTCTTGGGATTGGTAGCAGCATGAGAAATTTTCATCTATGAGCAAAGCTCAACGATGACGGCTTTAACAGCCTGTCTGATAACCCCAAACTTATAGTCGCCCATTTTTCCAGGAAGTTTGTTCACAATTGCAGAAGAAACCCAGTGAGGAAGGGAAGAAACAAAAATTTCTTTCCACTTAGGTTCCAAGATCAAATCTGGAGATAAAGTATGCAGACGATGAAGGAATTCATTGAAATATTCATCAAAATGTTGCATATTATGCAACTTCATGGCTAACAAAGTGATAGCAGTAATTTCATTAGTAATTTGAGGAAAACCAATGAAATTAACAGTAATGCCATAAAGAAGTCTGCCAATCATGTTATTGACTAGAAGATGAGTGACTGGATCAATATAGGTACTGCCATCAGAATTGAGGACAACTGACTGTTCCCATGAAGGAAGTAAATTAGGCTCTTTCAGAGTTTTAGCTTTTAACCATGCATCCAAAGTACCTTCAAAACCACCAATTATCCTTCTAGTTGCATTGACAGGACCAATATCATCTGCTAAATATGTCCTATAGCAAACTAGCATAGAATGTAATACAAACATTACCTCAGCTTCTGTACAATTGTCTATGTTCCATGAATATGTAGAATTGGCTGACCAATCTTTGTGATATTCTGATTTCATCAAATCTCTGCGATCAGGAGCAGGATTCCAAGTGGTTTTCCATCTAGATCTAGAGGAAGTAGAATTTACATGAGTTTCATCAGGATCAATAGAGGATGTAATACCAATTTGTTCTTTATCTTGAGCAGAGAAATTATTTACACAGGCTTCAAGGTCTTCTAATTCAGGAGTGTAGCCAATCTTATGAATACTCGTTTCAGTGCCGTCCTTTGTTTTGGAGGACTCATCATCTTTTCCCCTGAGGAAATCTGAGATACTGACTCTAGGAATTTATGTTTCTCTTTGTGCCTTGCCAAAGAAACTAGGATTAGCAAAAGGAGAATACTGAAAAGTTGCATCAGCGGGAGGAAAGCTGATTGAACTGGGTGCTTTGATGAGACTCTGAACTGAAGAGGTAATTGAGTATGAAACTGACACCTGGGGATCTGAAAATAATGTGGAGGATTTATAAGCCTCTGTACTAGGCTTCTTCTTCAAAGAATCAACTCCAGAAGAAACAATCCAGACTTGTTTCTTGATGAGGTCAAGGCTAGAATTAAAACCTTGACTGAAAATGATCAGACTATTGCACAGAGTTTGGATAAGCTTTCTCTACAAACAGAAAAGAAAATTCATGAAGCAGCTGTTGCCCATGGTAAAGAAATGGTCAAGGCTATAATTAACCTTAACAATTTCTTTACCATGGGCAACAGCTGCTTCATGAATTTTCTTTTCTGTTTGTAGAGAAAGCTTATCCAAACTCTGTGCAATAGTCTGATCATTTTCAGTCAAGGTTTTAATGCTTTCATTTAGGTAGACAGTATTATAATCTTGCTTCTGCAAGACTCTTCCAAGCATCGATTTCATTTCTGAGCATGCAACTTCTATTGACGCAAATTCTTTTCTTAAAATTTTTTCTAAACTAGACAATGCAAGATTTGTCCAATTTGTGGCTGCAATTGATTCTCTAGGAGATAAAGAAGAATCATCAAGATGGGAAGGAAGAAATTTATACATTTTTCCATCTTGTTGTCTAAGCACAGAATTTTTCCATGGCGGAAACTCTGTTTCTGTTTCAAGCATTGACCCATCTAAGAGTTCCCATTTATGCTTGCTAGGAGTACTTGTTCTTATCATATTTACGTTGAACTACAAGCATATATCTATGATTAAATTTTCTCCTTTTACTCTTACTGCTATCAATGATTTGGGAAAATTTGGTTTGGATAGCATAGAGTGTATCTTAGGAGAAAATACTGGGAGTTGCAGGGGAGAAGGAATAACAACATGATTCCCTTCCAATTTGGCTTCTATAAATTTCTTTGATTTTAATACTTTCCTTTGTTTTGCTTCATTTCTAAACTGTTTGATCAGAGAATCTTCAATTTGATTTATAGAAGGATAATACCATTCATAGAATGATATCCATTGATTTTGAGCTTTCATCCAATCTTTCCAAGCAGAATCATTCTGTTGATTGAATTCTTTTCTGTCCTTCTTTTCCAGAAGATGCAATTCTTGCATATACAAATGTTCTTTCTCATGAGTGTAGATATCCCAATTGAACATCTTTTTCTTCCACTGATCTTCTGGGTCGTATGGGCCTATTCCTTTAAAGATTTTCAGAAAGGCAATGATTTCAGAATCTGTAGGGATCTCAATAGATTTAGGAATTTTATCTATTGGATTTCTTCGATAAGAAGGAATAGTGGATTTATCAATAAAACCAAGACCACGGGAGGTAGTCGGAGATACTTATTGTACAAGAAGTTCTTCATGAACATTAAAAAATGTGACCTTTTTATAGCTCTGTTCAGAAGAATCATATGGTGGAACAAATCTGATCATATTTATTCTGTGATGTTGATCAGAGGATGATTCTCCATGAGGTGTAGGAGGATCTGAAGAAAACTGACAGAAAAATTTTGAGCAGTGAGGATGATCACAGACGGAAGAGAAAACATGAGTTGTCTATGGTAAAGAAATTGTTAAGGTTAATTCTAGCCTTGACCTCATCAAGAAACAAGTCTGGATTGTTTCTTCTGGAGTTGATTCTTTGAAGAAGAAGCCTATTATAGAGGCTTATAAATCCTCCACATTATTTTCAGATCCCCAGGTGTCAGTTCCATACTCAATTACCTCTTCAGTTTAGAGTCTCATCAAAGCACCCAGTTCAATCAGTGGAAGAAAAAGATTTTCAATTGGGATATCTACACTCATGAGAAAGAACATTTGTATATGCAAGAATTGCATCTTCTGAAACGAGGGAAATCTTAGCCTCCATTGCAACTCTAAACTTATTCATATTCACATTGTATATCATTTATTAACATTTTTGTTTAAACAATATTTACATTATGTGATATTAATGAATATTCTATTTAATTATTATATATATATATATATATATATATATATATATATATATATATATATTATTTTTCTCCATGTCTATAGGGTCTTGGATAGACAATGACTGGGTACTCTCTTAAGGCACTCCTTGATGTGAAGTCACCAATTTAATTCCCTGCCCCGATCGGGGTGATGTATCCATGTATTAAGTTTATTTCTACTTCATTAATCATGCCAATCTTAATTATAAACTCAAATTTATTTTCTCTATAAACAAATTCTCTAAACTACTGTCAGTGAACATGAGTTTTAATTAAATACAAGAGTAAAATAAAACCACCCATTGATATCAAATACTTTGATAGAATTATAAAACAAAGTTATAATAATACTTATTGAAAGATAAAAATTGTCATCATCTTTATGCAAAAGTTGAAAAATCCGTGTATTCTTCTATTAGAAGTTAGTGTGAAAATATAATAAAATAACAATTACATATTTATAATTAATAAATTTACAATTAATAAAAATTTTAACATGAATTTTTTATTTTTACAATTAAATTTTTACACTTCATATTTTATTTATATAAGTTAAGAAATAATTACAACGAAAATGTTACTTTTTGAAATTGGTTAGGCTAAACATTGTTTACTTTTTTCATCTCTTTTTGACATCTATTTTTTTGTTATTTTACAGGGAAGTTGTTTATTTTGAAATTGGCTAGGCCACGCATTGTCTAATATTTTGGCAACAAATACTTTTCAGTCTATTGGCCCATAAATGCACATGGGAAATAAATGCCCACTGTTGGATGGTGTACTTGCTTTAATCCAACGGTGGACATTTACTTTCCAAGTGCATTTATGGGCCAATAGACTGAAAAGTATTTGTTGCCTAATATTTTCATCTCCTTTTGACATATGTTTGTCTGCTATTTTTCCCATTAGATGACATCTGTTCAAAATTTGATTGGAATATAAAAAGTAATATTTTGATTCAGTTCCAAAAGAGGCACACCTAGCCATGCTCCGTTTAGATTCGATTCTGTAATAAATGTGAGGTGGTCGTCCACAGTGATGATTGATCTGAACTGCCCCTTCTCACCGTCTAATCTTAGTCTCTATTAATGGGCCGCAAATTGATCACCATCTACGGCTATCGTTACATCTGGTACATTTTTTCTAATATACTCCATGGCCCTTTAAAGCCCTGGACGAAAAAAGAGAAACTGGCTGGACCAATATTGAATGACAGATGTATGGCAAAAGCAACATACTTACATATTTTTTCATGTTATAGGTATTTTTTTAATTATTTTTTATGGTGCGGTTCGAATGCTTGAAATTTTGATTATAGTTTGTTTTTTGAACCATTAAGATAATCAGAAGATTTTAAAAATAAATAAATCAAAGTGAAAATTTAGGTTGATTTTAGAGTTTAGTTTGAATATTTATATAAAAAAAATTGAATTTTCTAAAAATTGGAATAAATTAATAAGTAACAATATTAAATATGTTTTTGAAAAAAAACACTTTATTAAAAATTGTGATAAAAGTTAAGTTATAATTGTATTAGTTAGATTTTGTTAGTGTAATATTTTTTTCATAAATTCACTTGGTAGTACGAAGGTCCTATTTTCAAATCTCAAATTGATCCATGGTCGCTGGTTTCAATAGGATAGAAACAATATGTTGTAGACTTGAATTCACATTACTTGTGACACAAATTTTAAATCATACCACTCAAGCTAAGTTTTTTTGACAATTAAATTTAAAGATTTTCATTTAAATCACAATTTTTATTTTGTAAAATGATAAAATTTATGTAGAAATTATATAAACATATGTATATCAATAGATTCAATCCGATCAAGCAATGTACTAAATCTATATGCTGAATCCTTCTACAAATCAATTGTGGAAAATAAACATGATCACCAATCACAACAAGTAAAGAAAGAAGCAAATCAAACCACAACACAAATATTTTCCCGAGGAAAGCTTGCTGCTCAAAATCCTTCTATCTTCTATTGTATATTCATCATGTAATCATGAAATAATTACAATGCACTATTCTCACAAGAGTCTCCTGCACTCTCACAACTGTCTCACACTAACTTGGACAAAAATCGACTAACACTTAGCCAATTTCTTGCCTCTAATCAGTCTGCCTTGCTTGCGCAATTCATGTGGAATGCAATCCCTATTATTTAGGAATTTCAGACTTCCAAAATTGCGCAAGCATCATGGGAAATCCAATGTATGTATGGTTGCATGTGGGCAACCTACTAATGATACAACTGATAGTTAACATCCCTTTGACCTTTGTCTCAACTGGGTCTCCACTGGAACTGACATGCATGTAGCTATTAATTGTAAATCATCAATCACTTGAAAGATCATTGCATGTGAATCAAATCTGATTTGATTCACTTGATCTCTTACTAGTGCTACAATCAGTTACAACTAGTTAGATTGACTTTAACTCACCTATATTGAGTTAATTGATTTCCCATGCATTAAACTAATGAAATAACTGTAACTTGGACTTAATAACTAATATAATCACTCTACATGCCTCACCAACTACCCTCAACTCGAAATTCATGAGCTAACTGAGTTTATCA
The DNA here is from genome assembly GCA_034641835.2 of Pinus albicaulis. Taxonomy (NCBI): domain Eukaryota; kingdom Viridiplantae; phylum Streptophyta; class Pinopsida; order Pinales; family Pinaceae; genus Pinus; species Pinus albicaulis. The sequence continues at coordinate 788,040,831 of CM076573.1, read as the reverse complement.
CACTCATTTAACTTTTACAAGTGATTTTGAGGTAAGATTACAATTTATTGTCCAATTTAATTAAGGGAAAATTAAATTAGACACTACACCAATTTATTAAATAAATTGACTTTCACACTAATGTATCGCTAGGACGCATGATACCACAATCCCATATTAGTGTGTGTGTTGCATTTTATTTTTTACTTTCAACACTCCTCTCAACAAGAAATGGATTAGCTGCCACCTCGATCCTGCCTCTATGTTATTCTAATTTTCTCCTGGCGAACGCCTTCATCAAAATATCTGCATCTTGATCTTCCGTGGGAATGTAATGAAGTAACATAATGTGCCTCTGAACACAATATCTGAGATGGTGGTACCAAATGTCTAAATCTTGGACCTATCATGGAATATCGAATTAACCGAAAGTTTAATGAAACTCTGGTTATGACAATGTATCACCATCGGATCCATCTGAGAAACAAACAAACCAAATAGAATATTCCTCATCCAGATGGCCTCACATACAGCCTGACTTGCTTCCATGTACTCTCCCTCGGCTAAACTGAGTGCCACATATCGTTGCTTCTTGTTGTACTAAGAAATTGATGTCGATCCTATGTTGAAGATCCCTCCTGATGTGTTATTTCTATTTGATGGACTACCTGTCCAATCTGCATCCGTGAAGCCTTGAAGCTTCACTCCCCCTGTATTTTTGTATCATAATCCATACTCTGTATTTCCCATAAGATATCTCAAGACATGATTCCTCGTCTTCCAAAGGATCTTGGTTGGATTAACCATAGTTTGGCTCAACTGTTTAATTGCGTATAAAATGTTTGGTTTAGTGTTCACCAAGTACATCAATGAACCCACTAGCTGCTTGTAGACAGTAGCGTCCACTACTTATCCTGAAGTAGCATCCTCTTTCCTCCAATTTCCTGGAAGAGGAGTCTCCATGGGTTTACATCTCTCCATGTGAAACTTACTTAGAATCTCTTTCGCATGCTTTCCTTGAGAAACAAATAGCTCACCATCCCGCTACCATATTTCAAAACCAAGGAAATAGTGAAGGAGTCCCATGTCCTTCATTTCGAACTCCCTTACAAGATCTTGCAAGAAGTTATCAGTTGCTCATCACTTGTCAAAATTATATCATCAACATAAAGTACAATAATCAAGAGCTTACCATCAACCACAATCTGGTAAAGGTTCGCATCCGCTTCACTTTTGGTGAAGCCCAACCCGGTGAAATAGCTGTCAATTCGAGTGTGCCAAGCACGAGGTGCTTGCTTCAGCCCATACAGTGCTCTCTTGAGTCGGCACACATGTGACTCACTGTCAAAGATCTCAAAACTTTCTGGCTTCTCTATGTACACTTATTCCTCAATAAATCCATTGATAAATGCAGTCTTCACATCCATCTAATGTATCTTCCACCCCATCTGCGCTGAGAGATCAAGGATAGATCTAATCGATGAGTATCTCGCAACCGGTGTGAAATTCTCCTCGTAGTCAATCCCCTCAACTTGTGAGAATCCTCGAGCTACAAATCTAGCCTTGTACTTCTCCAGACTGCCATGAGCTGCCTACTTCACCTTATATATTCATCTAGATCCAACCACTGATTTTCCGACTGGTCTTGGGACAACTTCCCATGCATTGTTCTTGACGATGGATTCATACTCCTTAACCATGGTGTGAACCAAAATTTGTTGCTGCACTACTTCCTCAAAGGAGGATGGTTTTATCACAATAAACCTGCTCATAATAGCCATGTATCCAGTAAACATGTCTAGAGACTGTCTTTGTCTGCGTAGTGAAGTAGGTGCTCCTACATGCTCTGTCGCATCAAGTCTCAATCTATCATCTTTCGTGGTGCACCTTCTACCATTTCTGGTGGATGGATATGCATGAGTGTTTTATGCCACTCCATGATCCTCCACATGTGGCTGCTCCACATCTTAAGTTTCATTCTTTGGAAGCAAGAGTTCCTCATCTTCCTGATAATCCAACTCCCTCTCAAGGGACAATTGCATGGCTTTCTCCTCATCAAATTTTATAGCCCGTCTCAAAAAATTCATCCTGTTGTTTGGAAAATACACTCAATATTTGTGGGGATTATCAATGTACCACACAAATATCCCAATCTCAGTTGTTGGTTCGAGCTTCTTCCTGGAATCTTTGGTCACATGCACATATATAGATGAGCCAAAAAATTTAAAATATGAAACATCAGGTTTCTTACCAGAAAAATCCTCCTCTGGTGTACTCATGCCAAGTATCCTATGAGGACTACAATTTTCCACAAATGCCATTGTGTTGCATGCCTCCGCCCACGGATGCAATGGTAGGACCTAATCATAAAACATCACTCGTGCTACACCCACAATTTTTCTGTTCTTTATTTTTGTGACCCTATTCTATTGTGGGTTATGAGGCGCAATCAACTCTCTCTAAATTCCTTCTTTGCTACAAAATTCCTTCAATTCATTGGAGATGTACTCACCACCATTGTCGCTCCTAAGATCCTTCACATGCTTCCCCGTATCTTTCTCCACCAATGCTTTGAACTCAATAAATTTGAGAACATCTGATCTTTTTCTGCATGAAGTAGATCCAACACTTTCTAGAAAAAACATCAACAAAGATCATATAGTACCTGTGATTTTTTGTCAAAGCAGTAGAGAATGGTCCACACACGTTTGAGTGAACTCTCTCAAGTATTTCTGAAGCTCGGTTCTCCTTCTCGTGAAAAGTGGCCTTTGCATACTCCCCCATAGTACATCCCTTGCATGTGTCTAACTGCGCAAGAGTACCCTTGGGAAGACCCATAGAAATATATTGCATGAACTTCAAGGCTCCGTGGTGTAGATGGCCCAATCTCCTGTGCCATAACTCACCCTCATCCTGGCTCACCATTTTTTCCACCTTACCAATCAATGTTGCGCAACCATCTACATCAATTTTATAGAGATTCTTCACACAAATCCCAATCTTCTTGGCTTGTCCTATGGCTTTGTGTCGAAGGAAAGCTTTTCCTTCATTGAAAACCACATCATAGCCTCTATCCTCCAGCATTGTGACTGAAACTAAATTTTTCTTCAAGCCTGGTACATGCATTACATATTTTAATAAGAAGGGTTTACCTGACTGTCTCTGGAAGGTAACTTTACCAATCCAAGTATCACTGTACCACCCGTCATCACCCATTTCAATATGCATCTGGAGGTCCTTATCCTCCAAGCTACTGAAAATTTATTTGTCTCCCGTCATGTGGAAATATGCACCACAATCTAGGTACCACATCGATCCCATTGCACGTGACACCATGCATGAAATGAGCGAGAAGTCAAGCTCAAATTTCAAGGCCAAAGCCTCACTAGCTGCAGATCCTAAAGCCTTTTTATTCTTCTTTTTTGTGCACAATTAGTGGCATAATGTCCATGCTCGTGACAATGAAAACACTTCACTTTGGACATGTTGCACTTCTTGCCTTCTTTGTCGGACTCAGATTTGGAATAGAATTTATTTCATTTCCCCTTCTTCACCTTAACAGCCAAAGCACAATTTTATTCATCATTTTTCTTAGATGAAGACCCATCCCTGGTATTCCGCTTGAATTCTTCTTGCACCAAATCCAACCAAATTCATTCCCAATCTGGCAGCTTCTCCCTCCCATTGACAGAGTCATGATAACTATGCCAACTCTTCAGAAGACCTATAAGAGCTAGGCTCACCAAGTCATCAATCACGACAGTAATTCCAACACTCCCAAACTCATCCCGACATTGGACAAACTTTGTTAAATATTTCGAAATAGTGTCGCCTTTCTCCATTTTGATTTTCCTAAGCTTGTCCTTCAATTCCAATTTTCTATGATCATTGCTGCTCTGAAACCGATTTTTCAAATCTTTCCACATTGCATATGGTTTCTCTTTTCCAAGGAGACTTGAGACAATGTGGTCTCGTACTCCCTCTAATAATATCCTCCTCGCCTTTGCAACCTTATTTTTCTAAGCATCAAGATTTGTGGCATTTGCTGCAACGAGTTTGGGAATGTCATTATCAATGAATTCTTTCAACCCATTGTCCTCCATTACTGCCTCCATCCTATCTTTCCACGCAATATAATTGGAACTTCCCTCGAGTGTATACTCCAATCTCAAGCCATTGAAAGCCATCTCGATCTTGATCCGCCTGTCGCACCAAGAATACTTTTGCAAATTCAAATTATATTTAGTCACAAACTCAATTTTTTCTCCACTATAGTGATTTCCTATGCTTTGATACCATGCATAAATTACAAAAACATATGTATATCAATAGATTCAATCGGATCAAGCAATGTACTAAAGCTAGATATTGAATCTTTCTACAAATCAATTGTGGAAAATAAACACGATCGCCAATCACAACAAGTAAGAAAAGAAGAAAATCAAACCACAACACATATATTTTCCCCGGGAAATCTTGTTGCTCAAAACCCCTCTATCTTCTATTGTATATCCACCATGGAATCCTGAAACAATTACAATGCACTCTTCTTACAAGAGTCTCCTGCACTCTCACAACTATCTCACACTGACCCGGACAAAAATCGACCAAGACTTAGCCAATTTCCTACCTCTCATCAGTCTGCCTTGCTTGCGCAGTTCATGTGGAATGCAATCCCTATTCTTTAGGAATTTCAGGCTTCCAAAACTTCGCAAGCATCATGGGAAATCCAATGTATGTATGGTTGCATGTGGGAAAACTACTAATGATAGAACTTATAGTTAACATCCCTTTAACCTTTGTCTCAACTGGGTCTCCATTGGAACTGACATGCATGCGTCTATTAATAGTAAATCATCATTCACTTGATAGATCACTGCATGTGAATCAAATCTGATTTGATTCACTTGATAGATCACTGCATGTGAATCAAATCTGATTTGATTCACTTGATCTCTCACTAGTGCTACAATCAATTACAACTAGTTAGACTGACTTTAACTCACCTATATTGAGTTAACTAATTTCTTATGCATTAAACTAATGCACTAACTGCAACTTGGACTCAATAACTAATAGAATCACTTTGCATGCCTCACCAACTACCCTCAACTCGAAATTCATGAGCTAACTGAGTTTATCACACCCAGTTAACTTTTACAAGTGATTTTGAGATAAGATTACAATTTATTGTCCAATTTAATTAATGGAAAATTAAATTAGGCATTGCACCAATTTATTAAATAAATTGACTTTCATAGTAATGTATCACTAGGACCCATGATCCCACAATCCCACAGTGTTGCATTTTCTTGTTAACTTTCAACAATTTAGAAAAACCATAATTATTTTTTAAGAAAAAAATATGTTAAAATTTGGCGTCACTCAAATTTAATATAATCTTTAAGTATTTTGAAAAATTTAAATACTCTTATTAAGATTTTTTAAATTACACAACACAAGTAACAAATATATATAAAAAAAACTTTACAATTAAAATTTTTAATTTATTTTAGAGATAAATCACAACCAATATTTATGGAGCTATAGCTTCATTAATGCATGGGGCAGTATATGTCACCCATTGGATTTTGTACCTGGTTAAATCCAACTGTTGGCATATACTGCCCCATGCATTAATGGAGCTATACCACCACAAATATTGATAGCCAAACTACATAAACTAGAAACACATTATCTTATTAAATAAATAAATTTAATTGAATAAATTTTAATAATAAATAAATTTTAAATTAAGGTAAAATAGTCCAAACTACGCTTATGAGTTCACTCACTTGAAAGATCTTTTGAAATTTAAGAGTGCAATATACATAATTGCATGTAATCTGTTATCCTTGATAACAACTAGGTTTGTCTAGGTTGGTATTAGGTAAGTTAGGTTAGGTCATTAGGGTGAAATAAGGTCATGAAGTTCATTAATTTTCAAAAAATGTACATATGTGGGGGTCTTATAGGTCATCATTAAGGTGATAGGTGTCAATGTAAAATAAAAATCCCAAAAATATCTCATGCGTAAGTGAAATTGGCTATTTCATGTAAATTTGGCACTTCTATACAAGTTCATAGAGAAATCAGTGTAAAATACTCAGAATTCGCTACGAACTTGCCAAAAAACTCTATTTTTACAACAAGCTGAAGTTTTGGTAATTTTGAAGCATTTAATGTATTTCAGAGAGTGGATGAGTCATCAAAAGAGTTGAGGAGTGTCATTGGGACACATGTTGATGAAGATCACTTAAAAAAAGGATGACATGGCCGCCAACACACCATTTTTGCCACATCACCAATACATATCTCATCTTCAGATTTATAATATAAGGACCTGAAATATAGCATGACAGTTTGCCACCTGATCATGGTTGTTAACATCTCAACATGTCTGTTTGGTTCAATGGAGATGGTGCAAGCATAATTGAAGAAAAAAGGGTTTGAAGATGATTGTAGTGGATGACCCTGCGTCCCCTTGAAAGATGGTAAGACACATTTTTGGCCAATTTTGTCTTAGGATACTCTATAAAATCAGTTAGCATAGCTATGTACATGATTTTTGGAGGTAAAGAGTGAAATTTAAAAATCTAGAAAAGACAGGCAAGTTCGTAGCGAGCTCTAGGCTTGAAGCTGAGTTTTCGCTACAAACTCGCTGTAGAAATTTTTGAGGTAAAAATTCAAAAAAATATCATGTCAGGGGTGGATGAAGAAATGTGTATAACTTATTTTACCTAATGAAGACCCTCCAATAGGAAGCAAAGTCAGAAAAAGTGCAAAAGGTGGTGAATGAAAACGCTACAAAAACTACACTACGAACTTTCCTGAACTTTCCTCTGCATGATTTTTCTAGTAGTCAACTTCAACTTCAATCTCTGACCAAATGAAAAATAATTTTTGAAATCGGAAGGAGGTTTTTCTTCCACACAAGCATGTCTACAAAAAAATCTCTCATATTTTGCAAATCCATCCGGGTTTGGAAATTATGCACTCGTATTTAAGGCCTATTTTTTAGAAGTTTCACTAACCAGATTTGTGTAAAAAATGTAAAATTCGGCTTGGAAGAGGTCCAACTCAGCATCCACGTGGCATAACGACACATCAACAGTCTAGTACACTTAGAAAATCAGTTGGTTGCATTTGATAGGGGTTATTAAAGGGATTTTTTTGAACTATTTAATGAAAGAAGAGTCCTTTTTGTATTCAAACTATGAGAAACAGAAAATATCCCTAGGAAGTCTCCAAGTGATGTAATCCCATTTGAAATAGGTCTTTGAAGCAATAATTCGAAGCTAGAAATGTGGCAAACCATTTGTATGAGTCCTCACTCTATAAATGAGAGGAGTTTTAGAGTTAGAAGGGGTTGATTGATGTTATGCCTTATGCTACTATTGTAATATTTTCCATTTAGTAATATACAGTTGCAGAAAACTTCTTTTAGACCTAAGATTATTCATGTACTCTTATGTGTTTGTCTTATCTACTTTTTCAATGTTAATTTAGTTTATTGTATGTATAATCACTTGGAATTCATACTTAAGTATGCTCCAACTTCCTTTATGCATGTAGTTTGTTGGCCAAGTTATTTTTTGATGTGAGTACACATGCCTCAGCTTCCATGAAATATTTTTTTATTTAATTGAGTTTCACACTGACTCCATGCCCAATGGTAGCCATTAACACACATCCTTCACCTGCAAAAAACTATCCAATATACATCTAAGAGTTAGCCATATTTTTTCTTATTAAAGATCATACATTTCCTTGAGAGAGCCCTCTCAGGTTGGAAGGGCTAACTTCCAACCATAAGTGGTTTGAAACAATTACATTGAATTTACTTTTGAGCAGCCCAATTAGCCTCAGTTTGATGATAACTTAACCTTTCATAAGCATAATCTTCTAAAAAATTAATATGTGTTCTTAAATGTTTGTTAAAGTTGAAATTTATTTTCCATGAACTGATATGTTTATATTCTAGTATATTTACACCAAAGGAGTTTCCTTTTTAAAATTTTTCAAGCCAGACATTATCTACCCTTTTCATCTCCTTTTGACATCTGTTCGTCGTCTGTTATTTTTCCCATTAAATGACATACGTTCAAAATTTGATTGGAATACAAAAAGTAATCTGTTGGTTTAGTTCTGAAGGAGGTGAAACTAACCATGCTTCGTCTGGGTTCAATTCTACCATGAATGTGAGGTGGGCGTCCAGAGTAGTGACTCATCCCAATGTCAAGTGGGTGGGCCCTAGGTGATAGTCGTTGATCCTATGGTCAAGTGGGTTGGCCATCCAAGTATTTCGTAGGTGGTATGTATTATTTTTTATGAACTTGATAATGTTCGGAGACGAGATTGGTCTCAAGTCCACTTATAGCGTTAAAAGTCTAGAAGTGTTATAATATAATATTGATTCCAACTTATTATTATAAATGATTTATTATTATCATTCTTAGTTGTGAATTTAGTACTCAGTAAGCAATATTGGTTATGTTAATGTCATATTGACTTGGTTTTAATGTTTTCATTCAAGTAATTGTACATATATTTATTTAAAAAAATAAAAAAACAATTTAAATGGACATATTAATAACTTTTATTATTTTCAATGGGGATATTTAAGGTGGTTTACAAGAATGGTTCTTATCATTTTCACTCGGGTTCAAATCTCTACTTGTAATACCATGAGCTATAATATCTTGATAAATATTACAATGATTAGTGATATAAGTGGTTGGGTGAGTTCAAATCCTTACTCATAATATTATTGTAAAATATTTGTACTTATTGTTGTATTAACAAATTTGAGTTTTTAAATTTGGAATTATACAATCCAAAACATTAAAAAAATTTAAAGTGCTAAATTTATTTATATATTTAAAAACACATTTTAAACAATAAATATTATAATTTTACCAATTATCGATATACAATTTTACTAAATTTCAATTAAAAAACAAGCATAAACAATTTAAATATATCTTTTGACTATTCTTTACTTAAAAAATATTACTTGAAATTTTGAAATTTTAATAAAGTTATAAGTTTAATGTTAGTATTAGTAAAAAAAATTATTTTTCTCCAGTCATCTATATATATATATATATATATATATATATATATTAAAATTATGGTAATATTTACACCAAATGTATTCCTCTACGGGCTTTTCTTGGGCAGCTTTGGCCAATCTTATCCTTTGGTTTTCGCCCTCCTCCATCAAACCATTTTTTACCATGTACAAGATCTCACAACTCTTGGATTTCCGTAAATAACTTCAATAGTCCAGTTTCCTCTCTAGCCTTTTATTATTTCCTTCATCCCCGACCTTCCTCGCCTGCTTGTTTTGGTGTTTCATATTCTCATAAAAATTGATCCTCAAGATTCACCCAGACAACTAAGAAATCACAAGATGTGTTGTAATCGACGATAATTTCTGCAAGGACTCTATCATGTTGTTAACAGTTTGGAAGAAATCTTTGATGTTCAACTGCAACCACTTCATCGTGTACAATTCGAGCATAAACCTTATCTTCAGAATGAACAACTATTGTGCCCATCCGAAGAAAAAATTCCTTCTCATGGATGCTGTAACATTGGTTCTCCTCACACTTCGATGCAAGGTATACCATATTTCTCTATTGACTTTCAATATTTTTTTATATTTGTAACGTATAAGAATAAACTTCAATGTTTGAAGCCTAAATGAATTGTATTATTGTGTGAGAAATAGGGGTTGAGTTAGCATCATGAATGGAAAGGGTCATTATATATATATCTCACCTCAAATGACATCGTTTGACATTAGACAACCAAAAAATGCAAACTCTACATAGCCATAAATTGATATTGCAAAGAAGGAAATGAGTAGTACACTCCATTGTTTGCATAGGGACATATGGGAAAATGTTTTTGGTTCATTGGATTGAGACTGAAAAATAGGATTCATCTCCGTGATTCTCTTCATCCTCCCATAAGGAAGAGGAACGATTCATATTGCCTGCCCCCATGACAGTAGGTTATACTAATGAATTTAGAGATTTCTCCATGGACTAAACAACTTCAGAGGCATGGGGATACTCATGTTCCATTCACAACCATATTGAAAAATTGTACTGAGTGTTCTAAATTGAAGATCGTATGTGTACAAGTGTGGATATCTATATGTGTCAATGGAGCAAATATGTTTTTTGGGGCCTTATTTCGATATGTAAAACTACTATAATTTTTTTACTAAAATATTGGGAAAGAGCTTTCGTATGCCTTTGTTTCATTGCAACTTGGTGAAGTGCTTAACTTCTTTGGCATTTAATTATCTCTACACAGTTATTCACCAAGAGACTGGTTGTACTTCACCTTCACTAAATAGCAATTACCTCTAACCTTTTTTAAAATGAATGTCATGGAGATGTAATTATCTAGATTGATTGAAATTGAGGAAACAACATCAAAGCATAAAAACAACCCTAAAAATGAATGACTCTAGATGAAAACTCAATGTATATGTTGAAAATAAAATTTTCAATCAAAGTAACATGTTGTCGATATATGTAAATAAAACTAAAGAATAGAGCGATCAAATTATATCATGTCATCTTAATTTTAAATGTATTAAATTAAAGGCTTTCAACATTTTTAAAAAAATCTAGATGGAGATTGATATCGATCTTTATATAAAAGTGTTCATATTTAGTGATTTAGTTTTTCAAGATGCTTTCTCAAATTTTCTATTATTTCTATGTACTTTTCACCTTTAGGGGAAATTACTAGTTTTTTCATATGAGATTAGCTCAGACTCATAATCCTTTCGTTTTATCCCCCCATTATTTTAAAAAAATAACTAAAGTCAGGAAACAATCACACACTAAGTTACTGAATATTTAAAAATAAATAAAAATCTTGGTCTTCAAACATGTGTAATGCTCCTTTTACTAACAACTATTTAATTTATACCGGGAAAAGATAATAATATTACAAAATATAATAATTGAAGATATAATAATATTAAAAAATATGATATTAAATATATCAATAAAATTTGTGAATAATAATTTAGTTATTAGAGCTCCAAGGGTTAACTTAATTGGTCGAGTTCCAATTGCTAAATACTTTTCCAATTGGGAGGTCATAGGGCCAATTCTCCTCAACGCCCTTGGGGTTAGTGGGATTCTATATATAACTTCAAACCCTCTCTCTCTCTATATATATGTGTGTGTGTGTGTATTTGATGAAAAATTAAAAAAGAATAACATAAAAGAGTAAAATGCAATTTGTAAAACTTAACATCATCAATATTCATTTCACTCTAATGAAAAAGGAATGGTCTCACTTATTAAACATAATAATTGAACATAAAAAAATCCTTATCCATTGTGCATCACCCACATTGCAAGTCATTATGTTTTTTTTTTATGTTAATGTACACAAGGAATTAATTTATAATAAATATCACATCTATCACTAGTTACTAGTGGTTAATTGACTCATCATGATTATTGAAGGAAAATCATGCCACCTGAAATTACTTGACAAGGACTGGCTCCCATCCCAAAGGCAAGAAAATTTGTCCCTCAAACCTGTTCCATAGCATTAACATGTCGACTTACAAGACTTGAACATGAGTAGAGAGGATAACAACTATTTCACCCAACCACCCAAGTTAAATTCAATTAACTAAATTTGTGACCTATAAATATGCTTTGTTACAATAGCATGGCTTATCAATACCACATACCCAAAAAACCATAACTCATTTCATATTACACTTTTTCATATGACATTTCTTTTATTTTATCAATTTAATTAAAAGCGAAAAATGGGCATAACTACTTTTGAGATAAACCTCAACTTTTGATTTGTGACTACTACTAAAAATATTCTAGACTATTTTGTGGATGTTAAATCCCTATCATCCACCTAATTATGCTTGTCTAATTTGGAATAGGGATCCATAATTTAATTTAGTTATCAATAATTATTAGATGGATGGTAGGCATTTAACCTTCATGGAATATTCTAAAATATTCTTAGTAGTAGTCACAAATAAAAGGTTGAAATTTATTTCAAAAGTAGTTATTATTCTTTTGTCAGTTTAATTAAATTGGTTGGACCATACAAATACACAAATACTGCATCCATAAAAACCACAATTTATTTCATATGACACTTGTCCATATGACATTTTTTTAATTAATGAATTTAATTAAAAAAAACATAACTACTTTGAAAACAAATGTTAGCCTTTGATTTGTGTATACCACTAAGAATATTTTAGAGTATTCTATGGAGATTAAATCCTTACCACAAACTTATTAATTATTGATAATTAAATTAAAATTTTGGAAACCCTATTCCAAAATAGACATGCATATCAACATAATTAATTAATTTTTAAAAATGTCTTGTTTTTATGATTTTTTTGGGTATGTGGTACTACTAAGTCATGGTATTTGTCCATAATATTAAAAAAAACTCTATTAATAGGGTATGAATATTTCTAATAAAGTGGGGATGAACCTCCATGGTTAAAAATCATGTTACATATTTTTTTAAATGTATATATGGATAGGTTCCTTGCATCTAGTAAGAATTGAACATGCCACTTCATCAATTATAATGTCTAACTCATATATTAATATTTTTGTAATTTAATAATAATAATTTAAATAAATTAGTTAGTTGTTATATAAAAAAATTTAAATGTATTATGAAGTAAATATTTTAATATTTATTAACTATTTTTAATTTCTATGACTATGTTAGTAACTTTATTTATAAATTCTTTTCAATAATCATAAATATTATTAGTTCTTACGAAGGCAGGACTCTAGCAATTGATTTTCCTACTGATTACTATTAGTTTATCATTGATCGTCCAACTTTTTATTCCACAAAAAAATGTCGTAATTTTTATTAAAAGATTGAAAAAAAAATTGCACTATATAGACACATTGAGTGTGTATGCAAGTCTGTTCAGGGAAACTTTCCAAAAATAAATCCAACATGGCCAAAAAATCAGTAATATCAATGTGATCATCAACGATATAATCTCAGAGAAAGTCTAGGAAAATCAAGACAAGAGTCATAAATATAAATATATACATAATATAATCTTCTAAGATGAAAAGTAAAGCACTGGAATAAGCTCATATATCATCAGATGCAAAAATAAATAAATTGTAAATTGGAATTCAAGATGAGTCCCCCAGCTGAGGAGGAACATGCTCTAGCATGGCATGATGAACATATGAAGAAGAGGAGCCAACACAAAATTCACAAATCCACCAAATCCCTGAAACCAAACTTAAATCTATTTTGGATAGTAGGTATGCATCCAAGTTATGCTCCCTGTATATGTGGTGACATGAGAAAGTGTTAAAGGAATTTTTTTATATTCATAACATGATCTAAAATAGATGATAGGAAGATATTTTTGCAATCTTGCACATTGTTTATCCAATTCACCACAAGAAATGAATCAAAAAATAACTAAAGATATGTGATCCCATCTTCTAATCCCCTCTTCTAGAGAAAAGGAAAGAATATTTAGGCAAGACAATAGTTTACCAAAGTTATTTGACCCCTACCCAAAATTCATAGAAAAATGGAAAGAGTAGGAACATGAGATATGAAGAATAAATCCATCACTGCTACAAGCACCCAAGGCATCTGAGGCCCATCAAAAAATTCCCATGGAAGAGATTGATATGGACTTTCGGGCCTAATAATGTGAAATTTATGCACATCCTTATCTTTTTAATGGAAATGACTCTAAATGGCCATTGCTTCTGCCGCAACTGACTCGGGAAGGAAGATTCGTCACAAAATATAGAGAAATTGTGGGAGATCCAAATCTTTGAACAAATAGTCATAGACAATGCTTTAAATATATGAGAAGATGGGAAATATAACCATTTTTTGCAAGCATGTTCAACGGATAACCCAAACAATGTTCCAATATAACCCTCCATGTATTTTCATTATGACCAAATGACTTGACCAAAAGGGAATTCAAGGAATAGATGGTTGATCAATTCATCTTCCCATTTGTAAAGGGGACACCAACCAATACCATGTGTAAAAATTTTATGAAGAACATCCCATTTCAAAACTTTTTCATTCAAGATGCATCACATAAATGTCTTAGCTTTAGGTGTTTCCAAACAAACTTCCACCACCATCATGGGACAAAAAGACTATTTTCTGTGGAAATAATACATAACCTTCCTTTGGGTAATAGACATCGGATGGAGACAACGACCATACCAATTAATATTCTCTATCACTAATTTTGATATGACCATGTCTAAGAGCCTCAAGGAAATTTTACCACATACTAGAATATTCAACAGAAATGTCAAGATCTACACAATATTTCTAGCCCTCATTCCATATAGTGGTAGAATTCAAATTAGAGATATGAGCCAACCTGGAGACCCCTCGATCCCATAGTAAATAAATTAAGGGAGGAGGAACAAGATAATATTTTCCAATCCCTAGCCATGGGTCCTATTCGATACGAAAATGAACACCTAAACCTACTTTCCAAGCCAGTCCCCTATGAATGGTCTCAAAATTATTGATTAAATCCCTCCATATGATAGAATTATTCCCCTTTGGTTTATCCTCTATGCAAGCCCAATATTCCACAAAAAGAGGAGAAATATACTTAGTTATAGCCAATGAAGGCCATAAACTTTGCGAGGTCATCAAACACCATCCAAATTTTGTTTCCAAAGCATGAGAACGCATGAAGAGGTTCTTGAGGCTCCAACCTTCCTGAGCTTGGACGAGAAATTTCCCCAAACCAACCATGGAAAGGAGGACTCCTGTTTTTCTCCATACCACAAGAATTTAAAGCAGACATGTCTTATTCGTTCAAGAATAAATTTTGGAATCGAGGCCAAGGATTCCTAATATACCAAAATGGCTTCAAGAATAGATTTAATTAGAACAAGGTGCCCACCCCTCGAGAGACACCTATGGCACCATGTTTTTATATGCTTCTATACTTTAGAAATAAACCATTACCAATATTTAATGTGTTAAGTATAAGGTTTTAAATGGAAGCCTAAATATTCTATACCATCATCTTGACAAGCATAAAGGAGAGGAAGGAAATTTAAAATATCTTGAAGATTTGTAACCCCCAAATTTGCAGTAAGAATAGATATTTTTGAAAGTTTATAACCATGTTTGTGGCATTCCCAAAAAATGATAGAATATTCTTCAATATAGCCACTTCCTAAGGAGATGTTGTCCAGGTAAATCCCCTCTGCGGACAGAGGTGATCCCTCTAGCCCTAGGGTGGGTCTAGGAACTACAGGAATATATTAACATCTACCTTCCTAGATTGTAAATGAAATTCAGAGCAAGGAAGACAACCTACCTTGTTCTGATGCTACGTTGTCGTCTTCCAGTGAAACTTCTTGATCCGTCGCTCTTCTCAAGCTCGATGCACGCTGCTACCAATGTTCGATTACCTGTAAAGACAGTCAAGACACCACGATAAGGGTAAAATCACGACATATATAAAACAATTACAACCTATCTAACTAATCAAGGAATGCTAGAAATCTCAT
Organism: Pinus albicaulis; assembly: GCA_034641835.2. Classification (NCBI taxonomy): domain Eukaryota; kingdom Viridiplantae; phylum Streptophyta; class Pinopsida; order Pinales; family Pinaceae; genus Pinus; species Pinus albicaulis. The sequence continues at coordinate 788,025,268 of CM076573.1, read as the reverse complement.
TATAAATGTAAACAAGAGTGGAAGATAAACATCAGTTGCATTTTATTATGATAAAGACAAGGGTAGTTTACAACCAAGCCTTGATGTTGAGGCTCTCCTTCGGCAGGTCTGTATCTAAGCACATTTGCAACACCCTCACACACAAAGGTCTAAGATCTCATTATGTTATTAACACACAAAAACAATCACACTCTACACTATTCTCCCGAAGCTATAATTGCTTCTCCTCTATAGCTAACTTAGGCAGTAGAGGTGAAGGAGGTCTCCTTATATAACAATGCAGGAAGAGGTTATGGGCCCTCAAACAATGGGAAAAGAGCTTATCCTTTGGAGTAGTTCCTATTTCTTAGGAACAAGAAGCCCAAAGGGGAATTCCTTGGCCATATCCTCAAAACAAACTTCCAGCTCGCTGCCTCATGAAGCTTCTAGTTGTGGAAACTTCGTTTCTATTTAAAAACTTTCCAAAAGAGGATCAGCGCGAGTTCGACATTAAGACAGAGCGCCGATTAGCGCGGTTCCCAATGCAATTTCTGCTATTTGCGTGGGTCAGACATTGAGAAAAAGCGTCGACCTTGAAAACGAGGCTTTTATAGGGATCTTCCAGAAAATTTGTAAAGGGAGATGAATTGGTAGACAAAGTGTGGTTCAGGGTATGTATTCCATGCTTGGAAAGTACACAAGGGTCACTATATGGGTCCTCCAGGATCAAGGAACGGGGAATAGAGGGACAGTGACAAATTGTTGTGTAACAGATGCCCCCTAAAGTATGAAGTCTGAACATGAGTGAGGGTTGAAATTCTTTACGAGTATGTGCAAGGAACGAGACGCTGCCATCGAGAGACCTGAAAATCAGGCATAGATACATATACATAACTTGAATCTATGATAAAAATACATGAATCAAGGTATGGACGCAACCATCCGTAAAAGAGACCATGGTATGGTCGCAACCATCCATCTGAGAAGGATCTCATATAGACTCATGGTATGGTTGCAACCATCCATCTAAAAGAAACATGTATCCAATCATGGACATATCATATCTTCTCGCAACCTGAACTCTAAAGAATAAAATCCAGGGTCTTGCGCTCCGTCACGACCCGATCAAGTACAATTTCAAGCACGAGAATAAATGAGTTGAAGTCGAACATGCAGGAAAATCGCCTGATTGCTAGTCAATGAAGTAAACTGTTAACAGGCGCGAGAGAAACCACGAATGATGACAATGGATCTCAAGGTACTAACAGTACAATCCATGAGATGCAAATAAGGAGCTGAAGTCGAACACCTATGAAATCACCCTATCGAAGGCCAATGCTGTGAACTTGTTGTTGAATGTGAAGAGCTCGCCATTAGGGCATGCAAGATCTAAGGTACCAGAAAGGAGTCTCTAGATTGGCTTCCCGGATAATGAGTTGAAGTCGACAGGAAGCGATCCGTCGAAGGAGGTTCATAATGAATCCCACATCATCAACACGAAACAGAGAATGCAATATGAGTGTTAATCAAGACTGTAACAGAGGATCAAGGAATGTACAAACTACAAAAGGATTTTCTCTTGAACATATCGGCGACACGATTCTTGAATTTGGCAGCATTTGACTCAAATAGGATCAGAGATCATGTTGACAATATTGGTAATCGAATAAAAGGCAAATGGATTTCCCAAACCCATGGAGGAAAAGTGACAGAGTGAAGATATCCCAACCCAACACAAACTGCAGATAAGTGTCATGTTCAAGAGTGATATACTACCGACACAAATGATGAATAACTTCCGTTTTCCCCCACCATTTCTGGCGAGTACCTCTTTATTTTTACACAATCTTGAAGAGGATAGCATATGCTTGTCATATAAGTTTGTCCTTCGGACAAATCCATACTAGTACATTTTACAAGCCCTAGGAAGGAAGAACTCGATAACGTCATGGTGACGATTTCCTATGTCATTAGGTTTTAACGAGTCTGACAAAGGAATAACTTGACGCATTTTCATATTTAGAGAGTTTGAAAAGAAGAAGAAAATAAAAATTCAGTATATCCCTTTTCGTAACTAGTCTCATAGATCTAAAAAGGTAGAAAACAATATCTGAGAGAACCTCTTAGTCGCGATAGGCTAAGGTATTCATTTTTCGTAAATAGTTTATCCTAGCCCGAAAAATGGGTAAACGTATACTGGGTAAATGACGTTTCATAGCCTTTAATGACTTCAAAACAACAAGAGCTCGACAATCTTTTCATGTTTTGAGAGTAAAAAAAGAGCTTAAAATTGACTCCTCATAGAGGAATGAGTGGTATTAAGGGTAGCAATTGGTTCCGGTAATGGTGGAACTGCTCAGAACAAGTAAAGGTCAAGAGGTTGGCTAACAAGACCACTCATTGCAGCAGTTCCCTAGGAATGGGTAAAACAGCCAAGTGAAGGCGTATGATCGACCAAGCAAATGGGGATGATGGAATGAAAAAACCAAGGTTCATTTGGAAAAAAAAGCTGATAAAATGGCAATCAAAAGAGGTAAAATGAGGATGGTTTCATTTTTACACAAGCTTGAAATTAGGAAACTCTACTTGAAGTTGGTTTCATTTTTACACAAGCTTGAAACTTTTTAGAAAACTATGCTTGAAACCAGTTTCATTTTTACACAAGCTTGAAATGGAAACAAACTATGCTTGAAAAAAGTTTGCATGCCCCTAGCATGATGAATCAATTCGAGATACATGCCCCCCAACTTCATGGAATTCACTTGAGTAGACTACTGATTACTAACAGGTGGATGGAATGAAGGTTTAATTACGAGATGAGGCGAAAGAATCGACTTGGATTTTACGATATCTAATCAAAGACTCAAATTGTACAGGAGCTTGTTTCATTTTTTAACGAGGTTGACACAGTAAAAGAACTATCCTCATGACACCTTGTTTCATTTTTTAAAGAGCTTGACATAAGAAAAGAACTCTGCTTTGAAGATCTTGTTTCATTTTTTTAAAGAAGTTTGACACAAGAAAAGAACTCTGCTCCGAAGAGCTTGTTTCATTTTTTAAGGAGCTTGACACAAGAAAATGAACTATGCTCCAACAAGCTTGTTTCATTTTTTAAGGAGCTTGACACAAGAAAACGAACTGTGCTCTGACGAGCTTGTTTCATTTTTTAAGGAGCTTGACACAAGAAAACGAACTGTGCTCCGCTGACCTGATCATGACGAATAAGAAGTCATGGCTTCCAAGAGTTTCTCATCTGATGGGAGAATAACACTCTGGAAATTAGGACCCAATGCCCCCAGTACATTGTGTACTACCTCACCGATTAAATCATCAACGGGCGCAGACATGGAACAGGTGGCCACATAATTGACCTGTGGCGGGGAAGATATCACTGGCAAGTAAGGACCAGGAAGGGATGGCGGTAGACCAGATGTCACATTAGGACCAAAGAATGAAAGTTGATCAATGGTCACAATCCGACCTTCATGTGGAAAACAGACCACACGAAAGATGGAAGAGACAAGCGCGCCCATGGTTAAGCATAGTCGCGCCCCAGGAGTAAATTAAAATTCAAGGGGGCTTGGACCACCATTACGTCTATATAGACGATTTTCCCTCCCAAAGTAATAAGAGTAAAAATTTAAATACTCTTATTAAGATTTTTTAAATTGCACAACATAAGTAACAAATATATTAAAAAAAAATTTACTATCATAAATTCTAATTTATTTTAGAGTTACATGACAACCAATATTTATGGAGCTATAGCTTCATTAATGCATAGAGTAGTGTATGTCACCCATTAGATTTTGTATTTTGTTAAATCCAACTATTAACATATACTGCCCGATGCATTAATGGAACACCTCCATAAATATTAATAAACACATTATCTTATTAAATAAATAAATTTAATTGAATAAATTTTAACAATAAATTAAGAATGCAATATATACACTTGCATGTAACCTTTCACATGCATAATCTTCTAAAATATTAATATGTATTTTTTAAATGTTTGTTTGAGTTGAAATTTATTTTTCAGTAACCATTATGTTTATGTTCGAGTATATTTACACTAAAAGTGTTTTTTTCAACATTGTCTACCTTTTTCATCTCTTTTTGACATCGGTTCGCTTATTATTTTTCCCATTAAATTACATATATTCAAAATTTTATTGGAACACAAAAAAATAATCTGTTGGTTCAGTTCCGAAGGAGGCGCAACTAACCATGCTTCGTCTGGGTTCGATTTTGCAATGAATGTGAGGTGGGCATCGAGAGTAGTGACTGATCACAATATCAAGCGGGTGGGCCCATGGGGATGGTCGTTGGTCCCACGGTCAAGTGGGTTGGTCGTCCAAGTATTTCGTAGGTGGTATGTACTATTTTTTATGAACTTGATAATGTCTGGAGACGAGACTGGTCTCAAAGTCTAGAAGTGTTATAATATAATATTGATTCCAACTTATTATTATAAATGATTTGTTATTATCATTCTTGGTTGTGAATTTAATACTAAGTAAGAAATATTGGCTATGTTAATGTCATATTGACTTGGTTTGAATGTTTTCATTCAAGTAATTGTACATACATTTATTTAAAAAAATAAAATAACAATTTAAATGGACATATTAATAACTTTAATTATTGTCAATGGGGATATTTAAGATGGGTGAGTTCAAATCCTCACTGATACTATTATTGTAAAATTGTATTAACCCATTTGAGTTTTTAATTTGAAATTATACAATCCAAAATGTTAAAAAAATTTAAAGTGTTAAATTTATTTATATTTAAAAACACATTTTTAAACAATAAATATTATAATTTTACCGATCATCAATATTTAATTTACTAAATTTCAATTAAAATAACAAACATAAACAATTCTCCGTGATTTTCTTCATCCTCCCATAACGAAGAGTTCATATTGCATGCCCCATGACATTAAGTTATAACAATTAATTTAGAGTTTTCTCCATAGACTCAACAACTTTAGAGGCATGGGGACACTCATGTTTCATTCCCAACCATATTGAAAAATTGTACTAAATATTCTAAATTGAGGATCGTATGTGTACAAATGTGGATATCTATATAAGTAAATGGAGCAAAAATGTTTTATGGGCCTCATTTCGATATGTAAAACTACTATAAATTTTTTATTAAAATATTGGGAAAGAACTTTGGTATGCTTTTGTTTCATCACAACTTGCTAAAGTGCTTAATTTCTTTGGCATTTAATAATCTCTACACAATTATTTACCAAGAGACTGGTTGTCCTTCACCTTTACTAAATAGTAATTACCTCTAACCTTTTCTAAAATGAATGTCATGGAGATGTAATTACCAAGGTTGATTGAAATTGAGAAAACAACATCAAAGCATAAAAACAATCCTAAAAATAACCCTAAAATTGAATGACTCTAATGATAATGAAAACTCAATGTATATGTTGAAAATAAATTTTCCAATCAAAGTAACATGTTGTCCAAATATGTAAATAAAACTAAAGAATAGAGAAAATCAATGAGTGTACCTTTGCACTTTTTGGGGAAACTGCTAATTATTTTATATGAGATTAGCTCAAACTCATACTCCTTTAGTTGTATTTCACCATTATTTAGAAAAAAAAAAAGGCTGACTAAGTTATTGAATATTTAAAAAGAAATTAAAATCATGCTCGTGAAACATGTGTAATGCTCCTTTTACTAACATCTATTTTAATTTATACCAGGTCAATATAATAATATTAAAAAATATAATAATTAAAGATATAATAATATTAAAAATTATTATACAAAATATATCAAGAAAATTTATGAATAATAATTTAATTACTAGAGCCCCAAGGGTTAACTTAATTGGTCCAGTTTCTATTGTTAAGTATCTTGCTGATTGGTCACAAGGTCAATTCTCCTTATACTCTTGGGGTTAGGCCCTACTATTTTGGCTAGCAAGATATGATATATTCTCTATACAACTTTAACTTTCTCACAAATAATATTTTTTAGAATTATATATATATATATATAAACTAATATAAAATTAAATTAAGAAATATAATACAATTGGTAAAACTTACCATCATCAATATTCATTCATTCAAATGAAAAAGGAGAATGTCTTACTTATTAAACATAATAATTAAATATAAAAAAATCCTTATCCAGTATGTATCATCCACATTTTTTAGGTTGCAAATAGTTTACCCACATTTTCCCGTGAATGTTCTCTATATAACTTCAACCTCCTCACACATAAATTTTTAAATGTTAATAATTTCATTTATATATATATATAATAATAAAAATAATAAAAATATCAATTTATTAGGTATTTGATGAAAAATAAAAATAATAACATAAAAAATTGTAATATAATTAGTAAAACTTACCATAATTGATATTCATTCATTCAAATGAAAAAGGAAACGGTCTCAATTATTAGGTTTAATAATTGAATATAAAAAAATCCTTATCAATGATGTATCAACCACATTTTTATGTTGTAAGTCATTATGTGTTTTTTCATTAATGTATATATAAGGAATTAATTCATAACAAATATTACATCTATCACTATAATTGACTCATCATGATTATTCAAGAAAAATCAGCCCAAAGGAAAGGCCCAAAGGAAAGGGACTTTGTCTCTCAACACAGTTCCATAGTATTAACATGCCAACTTACAAGATTTGAACATGAGTGGAAAGGATAACAACTATTCCACCCAACCACCCAAGCTAAACTCATATAGTGTATTCCTGACTTATAAATATGCTTTGCTACAATACCATGGCTTATTCCTGACCTATAAATATGCTTTGATACAATACCATGGCTTATCAATACGACATGCCCAAAAAACCATAACTCATTTCATTTGACACTTGTTCATATGACATTTTTTTTAATTTATCAGTTTAATTAAAAGGGGAAAAAAGGCATAACTAATTTTGAGATAAACCTCAACTTTTGATTTGTGACTACTACTAAAAATATTCTAGACTATTTTGTGGAGGTTAAATCCCTATCATCCACCTAATTATGCTTGTCTAATTTGAAATTGCAATTCCATAATTTAATTTAATTATCAATAATTATTAGGTGGATGGTAGGCATTTAACCTTCATGGAATATTCTAAAATATTCTTAGTAGTAGTCACAAATAAAAGGTTGAAATTTATTTCAAAAGTACTTATGCTTCTTTTGTCATTTTAATTAAATTGGTTGGACCATATAAATAGTGTATCCCTAAAAACCATAATTTAGTTCATATGACACTAGCTCATATGGCATTCCTTTAATTAATGAATTTAATTAAAAAATCATAACTACTTTGAAAATAAATGTTAGCCTTTGATTTGTGTATACCACTAAGAATATTTTAGAATATTCTAAGGAGATTAAATCGTTACCATCCACTTAATAATTATTCATAATTAAATTAAAATTATGGAAACCCCGTTCCAAAATAGACATGCATATAAACATAATCCATTAATTTTAAAAAATGTTTTGTTTTTATGATTTTTTTGTGTATGTGGTATTAGTAAGTCATGGTATTGGTCCATAATATTAAAACAAACTCTATTAATAGGTTACTAATATTTCTAATAAACTGGGGATGAACCTCGATGGTTAAAAATGGTGTTACATATTTTTTAAAATGTATATATGGATAGGTGCAGTTCCTTGCATCTAGTAGGAATCGAACATACAACTTCACCAATTATAATTTTTAACTCATATATTAATCTTTTTATAATTTAATAATAATAATAATAATAATTTAAATAAATTAGTTAATTTTTATAAAAAAATAATGCAAATATATTATGAAGTAAATATTTTAATATTTATTAACTATTTTTAATTTCTATATCTATGCTAATAACTTTATTTATAAATTTTTTCAATAATCATAAATCTTATTAGTCCTTGCCAAATGTCGTAAATTTTATTAAAGGAAAATAAAAATTGCACTCTGTAGACACATTGAGTGTGTATGCAAGTTTTTTCAGGGGAAACTTTCCTATAAATAAATCCAACATGGAAAAAAAATCAATAATATCAATGTGATCATCAGCCATATAGTCTAAGAGAAATTCTAGGAAAATCATGGCAAGATTCATAAATATAAATATATACATAATATAATCTGCTAAGATGAAAAGTAGAGCACTGAAATACCCTCATATATCATGAGGAGCCAACATGGAATGATGAACATATGAATAAGAGGAACCAACATAGACTTCACAAATCTTCCAAACCCCCGAAACCAAAGTTAAATCTATTTTGGATAGTCCGTATGCCTCCAAGTTTTTCTCCCTGTATATGTGGTGACATGAGAAAGTGTTAAAGGAATTTTTTATATTCATAACATGATCCAAAATAGGTGACAGGAAGATATTTATGCAAGCCTGCACTTTATTTATCCAATTCACCACAAGTAATGAATCACCAAATAATTAAAGATCCGTGATCCCCTTTTCTAGAGCAAAGGAAAGAAGATTTATGCAAGACAATAGTTTACCAAAGTTGTTTGACCCCTACCCAAAATTAATAGAAGCATGGAAAGAGTGTGAAGATGACATATGAAGAGTAAATCCATCACTTCTACAAGCACCCAAGGCATCTAAGGCCCCATCAAAAAATTCCAATGGAAGATAATGATTTGGACTTTCGGTCTTAATGATGTGAACTTTATGCACATCCTTATCTTTGGTGAGCACTGGTATTGCACCAAAAGTTCTGCAACTCCCAGATGCTACTCTACTTTACTTTATCAACCCTAGGTTCATACAAACTTGGAGGTGACAATGCTATATACACAACAGATGCATTCCAGTCATGCCATCCTCTTCTTAGTCCTACGAAGGGGTGCTACTTCTAAGGGATGAAGTCTGTCACACTTCTGAATGAAACCTAAGACTACAAATAACTCAAAACCATTACTCTATCAACAATAAAGAAACTATTCTAAAGCATAAGGACACACCTATCTATTTGCAAGAAAGGAAATCCACAATTAGGCTAAAGCAAGAAACAATGTTAAATTAAGTGGCACTCATAAAGAAAATTTCTGAATTAAACTTGCAGAAAGGGAAATTGATCTAAGCACACATTTATGGGCCAAATGGCTAATTAAACTCAAACTACCTCATGCTCGAGTACTACTATGTTTTAACAATGCATCTATTCATGAGCTAAATATGCTTATAAATTCTCTATTTTGTAGCAAGAGAAGGAACTGTTGAGGTGGCTAAATAAGGTATTGGACTCATGGATTCAAAGCTAAAGGTGTCTTGGAGGTAGTGTCAGGTCTAATTGAGGTGAGAGACGATTTTTGGGCTAAAGAAGTGGCTGACTAGCACTGCTATAGGATCTACTACATGGTTTCCTGCAGTGCTACATGATGTCTTGAAACGCTACAGGAAACATGCCAAGTGTAGGTTTTAACCCTCTATAGAAATTATCTGCAAACGAATTCTTAAAGACAGAAAATAAACAATAGCGAGAGCATAAAACATAAAACAGATAAACAAAGATTTTTCCCCTGGATCCCAAAACCGGGACTACCATCTTGATTTTTCATTATATTCATTTTAGTGTTACAACACATATATATATATATATATATATATATACATGCTAAAGCATTCATAAACCCCAATCCATTAACCCTGGATTATAACATAACCATATTTCCCTTGACTAGATCTATAAAATACCAGGTGCCGAAAACCATCATGCCCCAAAACCATGTGCAAACCCATCCACAAAACCATAGGCAGGCTCACCCACCGAAAAATAAGGAAAAAAAATTCTTGGGGCGCTGCCTCGGACCACACGCAGGGGGCTACCCGCCCCTTGGGAACACCTGGATAGGATATCGCCTTCTTATGACCCCCCGCGCGTGTGACTAATCGTGGAAACAATATAACACATACCCAACAACAATGCTGCTCTAGTTCTTTGGTCAAAATTAGAGTTTAATGTTAAAACCACTTTTACTATCTCATTCACACATTCTTCACCCTATCCCTTTCTTCCTTCTTCTAGATCACCTTGGAAATTTCCATGATCACACCTATCATGTCAATGATGTCCATTGCCATCAACTCATTGGTTGACTTCTCATTGAGGTGCTTGATAAATTTCTCAGATGTGTTGGCATTCCTAGCCTCCTCCTCATTGGACGACAGAATAGAAAATTCAGTGGTATTTACTGCAACTTTATGCTCTGCAACCAAGTTCAGGTGTTCCCATATTTTCTTTATTTTAGAGATGATATCATCCGAGATAATATGCCTAGCTTCAATGAGGGACATGTTTCCCTTCAACATGTTCTTTGGTACTTTGATCGCATCTTGTTCCACCTAGTGCTTGTTGTTAATTTGTTCAATAATTTCCTGGGTGGACTTGAGTCATTTCTCTTGATTTTCCAGCATAAACTTGGTGTTTTCCATGTCAATATGGATCTTCTTAAGCTCGCTCTATGAAATTTGCATATCTGTGATAGCCTTGGTTAACTTCTCAGTGGGGTTTTGTGGGTTGTCTGGCACAACCACAACACATATGTGAGAATCAATCTTTAGTTGTATATTTGATCCTAAATCTTGAGTGCAACCACCTCGTTATTCTTTTATATCAATTCCTTGGCTAGGATTTCCTTCTCATTTTCAATCTGAGCCAAATCTTTGGTTTGTACATGTTCCACAACAAGAATTTCAGTTGTTGCCTCAGTGACTGTATTTATGAATGTGAGCCTTTGATTACAACGTCTAGGGCAGCCTTATCACTTAGATCCACCCCATGCTTGATAATAAGCTCCTTGTAGTGTTCATTTTGGAGATGGAGGGCTCTTGAGTTGGCCTTCTCCTGCTTTATCTTGGTAGCTACCTTCTCCAACAGCTTCTTGGCCTTGCTTATTAGCTCCCTTTTTTGCTTCCAAGGACTGTTTTAGTGTATTTTTCTCCGCTATTTTGAAATATTCATTGCTATTTGTTTTGATGGCACTATTTTTGGCATTGCTTTCATTTTCCAAAACATTTAGGAACCAATTCAGGTAATAATATCGCTGGAAATAGCGATCGAAATAACACCTAAAGTAGCATCATAAATAGTGTCAGTAATTGCGCCATCAATTCCCCATCAATATCAGTAGTGATAGAGTCGGTTTTAGCTCCTTTTTTGCACATAAATTACCTCCTTGGTTAGCTCCGTTTTTAGCCCTAGAATTAGCGTCATATGTGCCTAAATAGTTAATTAATTGTGGTGTTAGGGGTTAAGCGGATAGGGGCTTTGAGTATTATGGGATTTATGGATTTAGGGTACAATGATAAAGGGTTACGAGATTATGGGTTAAGGTTTAAGGGATTAAGGGTAAAGAGATATGGGATTTTATTCTTACAGGTTAGGTAGTTTAATGGTTAATGGCTGGGATGTTTCAGGTTTGGATGGTTTGTCGAAACTTACTATTACATGATTAAAGTTCATTTCCTTTACTAATTTGGATTAATTAAGGTTCCAAGAGTTGTTTTTATTACATAGGCAACTGTTTAATCACGTGTTTCCTTTCCTATTCAGACTACATATAGGAAATCCAATTATTCATCCAATTAATACATACCTCACCCTTCCATAATACTGCATGATTAGATTGTTCAAACACCATTAAATTTTACAATTAAATAGATGTAACCACCACCGTTAATAACAATATTCCTTCATAATTATTACTTATTTTTCTTTATTGTGCATGTTGTTTCATCTAGAGATCAGTGGAATCGTTTTGAAACTCGTTTTGATTCAAAGGTTCTGAATTGGTAATAAGAAGGAGAAATCAACGATAATTTCAACACCTTGACATTCTCCCCATGAGAAAGCATCTGTGGCAACTGAGCAACTCTGTAGCAGGTTCTTAGAATTTTTTAGTAGTGTGCTTGTGAACATCTATGGGTGGAGCAGTAGTCAGACACAAACATGACTATGTTAATGTGTCGTTACAACATCTAGAAGTATTTGATAATCTATAGCTTTGATAATGAGAACTTGTGCTGGTGAAAATGAGGAGCGTGAAGAGAATGTTGAAGTAGCGCCTAGCACTGAAGCAACCCTTAATGCTAAAACAACAAAAATACTGAAGAAACAACTAATGCTAAACAACACATGTTGATGAAGCTGCTACATATTCTAAGGCAAATACAATCACAGGCTCTAAGCGAAGTAGGGATGATACACCTCCTATGACCGGTTGGTGGAACCATGAGAAGTGGAGTTCCATTATAATGTCCCATAATTCAACCTCGTGAGGAAAGGATACATGGATAGAAGAACCTGTGGTGGTGTCTAGCGACTCATCAAAGGAAAGACGAGTTGGGTTCCCTATTTTAGAGCAAGTGTTGGAGGAAGAAAATGTTGGAACCATAGTTATGACTGAATTTGGAGCTGAGGAAGTGAATACACCTAAAGGGACTAGCTGGGACTGTCAATGAAGGTAATAGTGCAGATTCAGAGGAAAGTGAAAAATCTAATTAGTCAAAGAACCCATGCGAAAAGATTGTGAGTATTTCTTATACTAGAAGAGACTCAAAAACCTAATAATACAACTGAGGGGGAATGTGTAGATACAACTGAAGCTGATGGATTTGAGGAGAAATGGGAAAAATAAAAGCAGGAGAAGTTTGCAGAGGAAGGCCCCTCTACATCTGAGATCCTAGCTATTACACCTGAGCCTGAACAAGAACTATAGAAACAATAGGAGACAAAAGGACCAGTAACATAAGATCAGACAAAAGAACAAAAGGTTGTTACTTCACCAAAAAAGATGAAAATTGAACCTCTCGTTCAAATTGAAAATCTAAGTAAACCGAGGAGTTAAAGAAATAACTTGCCTTGGTTAAATAAAAACTTCATTTTAATAATGGATCTAGATTGAATATGTTGGGAGACGTTGTAGAAATGGTATTATTTACTTTCTCGGAAAATTTTTGTAAGGGTTTCCAGCAAATCCTTAAGGAGGATAAAATCATGGAGACTATTATTGTTTCAGTTGGAGTACAAGTGGGGGAATATGAAAAAGAATTTCAACTTGCTATTCCATAAGAACTTGCTAATGACGATGTTGTTACACAAGAACTAGCAGTTGAAGTAGGGCAGGAAGAAGAAAAATAGTTTGTTAATCCACAAGAACATGTTTATGATGTTGTTGTTACACAAGAACCAAAAGTTGAAACATATCATATTGAAAATAAAAAGGATGTTGTAGCAAAAGAACCTATCAATATTTTTATGTTACAAAAGAATCCAAAATTGAGATAGAGTAGCAGGAGGAGAAAAGGAATCAGAAGGAGGATATTGAAACAACACATGTTAAATTTGAATATTTTATGAGGGTACTAAAGCAATAGGAGAAATTATTGCTCTTTCCTAAAGATGAAGTCATATTCCTAAAGAGGCACGAGTAAATGGTCAATAAGCTGAAGGAGTGGGCTGAAAAATTAAGAATTGCAGAATTTGTGAAAATTCAAAAGGAGAGGATTAAAGCAATGAAACAGGTGAAGGAACTCCAAGGAGAGGTTAAGTTGTTACAAAATGAAAAGGAGTCATTTATGAGATCATTAATTCCTTATTGTGTGGTAGGATTCCTTCTCCTTCTTATCCTTTATATTTGTAAGAAAAACATTATCTCTTTCAATTAAAAACCTTGAAGGAAAAGTGACTATATAAGAAAATAGAGATACACGACTTACCAGAAACATTTCAAAGTGCTAATTTATCATAAAAAAATTTGTTGTGTGAGTTGTACTTGCATGATATCACTTGCTCTGGGGATGAATCATTAAATCTGACGCCCTATGTGGGAGATGTACAACTTAGGGATTTTGTTTCTTTTATGCAAAATCAAATAAACTAGAAATTTTCCCATGATACTGTAACAACTAATAAAGTATGGTTAGAATTGTTTATTGCATGAGAACTTGGTTCAACTCAAGTTGTTTCACACAAATACAATAAAATATGGCAGTTTCCAGCCACTGAGACATTTTTTATGGCCCATTGAGAATTAGTTCTATGGATATGGCAAAGAAATATACAAGTAATAAGAACTAGGGCCTTAGAAGGAAGCAAGTTGAGATGGGATATTTCCCGACAATAATTGAAGAAGGGAGACACCTATTGTTATTAGAATTTTGAGCAAACACTTTCCAGAGTTCGGTATGTTGAATGTATTAGGAATATTGGTGTAGGATGAAAATGATTGAACTATTCAAGTTCCTTCTTGCTTGGTTACCCACCCATCTGTATCAACATCCATATATTACTACTAATAAGTGTTGGGAGGGAGAATTTTTTATTTCTTGAGGATACAGGGCCAGAGGTGAAGACATGGCAGGAAAATACAACCTCACGCAACTTCACTCTCATAATGTCAGACATCAGTGACACGAGTCTACATGAGGACATGCAGAAGCTTAAGTTGGGGGGATATGTTGGGTCACAAAATTGTCATTTTTTTCCTTCTTATTTTCCTATTTATTTTATCCCTTTTTTACCAACATGAACATATCTTATTACAGTAACAACCCTTATTCACCAAAGTATGTCCTTTTTCACTTTTTTCTTTCTTAATCCAAGTCTACTTGTAATTTTACAGTAGAACTACTTTCTTAGGCTTCTTTTTATCATAAAAATAATGCATGGGTTTTTTTAGGTTTGGATGGTCTATCGAAGCTTGTTGTTACAAGTTTACTTTTAATTTCCTTTACAGTTTGGATTAATTAGGGTTTTGGGAGCTATTGTGTTTACACATACATTAGGGGAATTTTGAGGTCTAAAATGGGCCTCCTAAGGAAATTATATAATAATAGTGGAAAGAATCAAATAAGATTTGATGACATCATCAAATTTTAGAGGGAAAAATGAAAAAACTACTTTTTCAATTCATATTTTCAACTTATCTCCCAAATTTTTTACTCAAATTTCGAGCGGGAGTACTCGTTGGATGCGGAATTTAATTCCTCATCCAAGGAGTACCCATGTTGCATACTTTTGATGGGTCCTACTACACGAAAAATGAGAAATACATAAAAAACATGACAATCACGTTTTTTTTTATGTATTTCCCATTTTTCATGTAGCAGGGTTCATTGAAAGTATGCAACATGAGTACTCCTTGGATGAGAAATTAAATTTTGCATCCAACGAGTGCTCCCACTCGAAATTTGAGTAAAAATTGTGGCAGATAAGTTGAAAATACGAGTTGAAAAGTAGTTTTATTATTTTATTATTTTTTAATATTGTTACCCTTTTATTTAAAAAATGGTAAATCATCCCCCATGGTTGACATCATCATCTTGAATCCTATTGGTTATTATAAAGTTTATTTTTGTTGTACATTTTTCTTAGGAGGCCCATTTTAGACCTCAAAATTCCCTAATGCAATTTATTAAGAATGTATCGCCTTTCCTAATGAGACGGGATCTGGGAGCACATCAAAGTCAAAAGAAACAACTCATCACTTGGAGATCTTTTTGGAGCATCTATATCATTTGGTTGAGATATTTTGTAACTCTATTTGTAATTAAAGGAAATTGTTATAGTCTTACCCCTTCCATGGAAATCATCGTGTAATTGTTAAGATATTGTTTTATTTTAAGATCACATGAGAATAAAAAATATTCACATGATGATCTTCTCATTGTAATTAAGATCTCTAAAAGAGAAGACTTTTTTCCCGCGAGGGATAGAGAGAACAATTGGAGAATAGGATTGGAAAGGGGAAACAACAAAGATATGTAATATTGATACTTTTATTAATGCAAATCTCAGCTTTTTGGTTAAATAATTCCCTCTGATTAGTTTGTGTTCTTTTTAGTGAATCAACCCCTATTGAGGAGGAAGGGCCCCCCTTCTTATTAGGGATCACTAGTTAGTTATAGTGGAATCCATAATTGCATAAATATTTCTTAGTTATATGATAGTTGTTACTGTCATTGTTACAATTAATTTTGTGTAATTTAATTAATTGCAGTAAGCTTTGGATGGCGTGAAAACTTAAGTCCTAGACCGGTCCCTCAGTTTAGTGTGGCAATGAATTATTTTCTTTGTTGTTGCAGTTTGGATTTCACTTCCTTTTATGTGCGTATATTGAATGAGTTATGGCTTTCAGGAGTGTTGTGATAGTGGTTGAATGAGAGATTGGAGAAATATTTATCAACTATATGATTGTTGTTACTGTTTTTGTTACAGTTAATTCTATGTGTAATTTAATTAATTGTAGTAAGCTTTGAATGGTGTGACAACTTAAGCCCTGGACCAATGCCTCAGTTTAGTGTGGTAGTGAATTATTTTTTGTGTTGTTACAGTTTGGATTGAACTTTCGTTAATGTGTGAAAATATAATGAGTGATGGTTTCAGGAGTGTTGTGAGAGTGGTTGAATGAAAGATTGCATAAATATTTATCATTTATGTGTTTGTTGTTACTGCTATTGTTACAATTAATTATGTGTAAATTTAATTAATTACAGTAAGATTTGGATGTTGAGACAACTTAAGTCCTAGACTAGTTCCCCATTTTAGTATAGCAATCAATTGTCTTCTTTGTTATTACATTTTGGATTGAAATTCATTTTATGTATGCATATTGAATGAGTGATGGTTTTCAGGAGTGCTGTGAGAGTGGTTGTATGAAATATTGCATACATATTTCTCAGTTATGTGATTTTTGTTATTGTTGTTGTTACAATTAATTATCTATGTAATTTAATTAATTGCAAGAAGCTTTGGATGGTGTGAAAATTTAAGTCCTGGACTGGTCCCTCAATTTAGTGCGGCAGTAAATTATTTTCTTTTTTGTTACAATTTGGATTTCACTTCCTTTTATGTTTATATTGAATGATTTATGGTTTTCATGAGTTCTGTGAGAGTGGTTGAACTGCAAATTACATAAATATTTATCATTTATGTGATTGTTGTTACTGTTGTTGTTACAGTTATTTTTTTCTATAATTTAATTAATTGCAATAAGCTTTGGATGGTTTGACATCTTAAGAATGTTCCTTGAGTTTAGTGTGGGAGTGAATTATTTTCTTTTTTGTTACAGTTTGGATAACCCTTCCTTTCATGTGTTCAGATTGAATGAGTGATGGTTTTTAGGAGTGCTATGAGAGTGGTTGAATGATAGATTTCATAAATATTTCTCATTTATGTTATTGTTGTTATAGTTAATTATGTGTAATTAATGAATTGCAATAATATGTTGATGGTGTGACAACTCAAGCCCTGGACTGGTCCCTCAGTTTAGAGTGGCAGTGAATTATTTTCTTTGATGTTACAGTTTGGATTGCACTTCCTTTTATGTGTGTAGATTGAATGAGTGATGGTTTTCAAGAGTGTTGTGAGAGTGGTTGAATGAAAAATTAGATTATTCTATAGTATTTCTTCACATTTAATCTATGTGGAGTGTGTAACAAATTTGTTGATTGTTGAGAGTGTGTGTGCAATGACATTGGGTTGAGATTATTTTATACTAGTCACCATTTTCCTTAGCATAGACTTTGCGTGACAGTCTTGTAAAAATTAATGCCTACCTGGATTGATAATTAAATGTAAGAGTGGGTCAACCAACATTAAAATATAAAAATAATGAAGTTAACAAAGTTACTTATTTAAATAATTGTGAGATACGTGCATTAATATTTTATTAACCTTTATGTCTTCATGAACATATGTTGATACAAAATGAATGGAAGAAGCATTCAAGTAATCCTATTTTTTTCTTCCAACAATTAATATCGTATATTTAAAATTATATTAACTCAATAAAATATATAGTATATACAGCCATGAGGTTCATCTTTGCCTCAAAACGAGGAAACCAGAGAGAGAAAACAAAATTTCTCTTCCCCTGAAGGGGGAAACTAGAGCTTACAACTTCCAAATTTATTTCTCAAAAAATGTGTTGCCATACAAATTAAACAACATGGTTGAGCCTTGCGATGTCTGGATAATATCTTGAGGGGTGGTAGAAAATGCGAATTCCAATAAAACTCGAGGTTCCTCAGTCACAAAATTAGCACTTATGGGCCGAGCATGAGGCATGTTATCGCATTAATGACCACTGAGAGAAAAAAATATTGTTTTGCGAGCCATCGAACAAAAAGGAGAGAGAATGAACCTTGCGTTTATCAAGTGGTTGGCAGATAAGGCATGGCATTGTGAAGCTAAAATGATATTGAACCAGAATCACCAAATGCCTAAGAGTTGCCATGATCTTGCACCGAACTTGTAGCCTCTAGAATCTCCTCCACAATGAACACCCATATGTGATGGACCGACGGGGAGAAGGGGGGGAGCTTCAGTTGTCAACGAGGGAGTGAGCGGCACAGAGTGAGGCAAAGGAGATTTTTGATAGTGGGGAGGGGATGAATTGGATGGAGGGGAGAGCATGGGAGACACGTCAGGGAAAGGGATGTTGGGAGGGTAGTCGATATCTAGGTCTATGGAAAAACACTTCAGGGAGGAGGACAAGTGGCTAAAGAGTGCATTGAGCTCAACAATTCAGTTGGTGGCCTTGGTTTTAGCTTCTTCCTTATCCTTAATAAGCATGTATAGTAGGTTGTATAGGGCCATAGGAACAAACGTCCATGGTGGGTCTCCTCTTCTTCCGTGGACACCATCTTTCTGCGAATGCAATCAAGTATGCTGTGGTCAAACAAAGTGGCTATGGAGGTGTCATCCAGGGTCGTTGGGGGTCGCCCACGACCTCTGCCCCGAATTGGGTGACAAACTCTCCCTCTTTCACCACTCATGAGTGTAATGCAGGGGAAGCGAGGTGTGGGGATGAGGTCAGAGGGAGCGGTGAGGATCACAGGGGCAAGAAACTAGAGGAATAATAATAGGGAGATCAGGTCACTTTGTAATAAAGAGCCTCAATCGATAGGCCCGATATGTGCATTCCAAGGAGAGGGGATGATGGAGTAATGAGACAAGTTGTTTTCCATGAGTTGAAGGGCTCCTTGCACTTGCATGCAGTCATCAGTCTTCCGGGGTGATCACCCTTAGGTCACCCGAATCTGGGGGACTACTATTGTTATAGTTAATTTTGTGTAATTTAATAAATTTTCGTAATCTTTAGATGGTGTGACAACTTAATTCCTAGATCGGTCCCTTAGTTTTGTGTGTGAATTATTTTCTTTATTGTTCCAATTTGGATTACACTTCCTTTTATGTGTGCAGATTGAGCGAGTGATGGTTTTTAGGAGTGTTGTGAGAGTGGTTGAATGACAGAGTAGCTTATTCTGCAATATTTATTCACATTTAATCTGTGTGGAGTGTGTAACAAATTTGTTGATTGTTGAGAGTGTGTGTGCAAAGAATATAGGTTGAGATTATTTTATACTAGTCATCATCTTCCTTAACATATAATTTGCGCGACAGTCTTGTAAAAATTAAATCCTACATGGATCGATAATTAAATGTAAGAGTGGGTAGACCAACATTAAAATGAAAACAATATAAAAATAATGAATTTAAAAAATTTTATTATTCAAATTATTGTGATATACGGGAAATAATATTTTATTAACTTTTATGTCTTCACAAACATATGTTGATACAAAATGAATGGAAGAAGCATTCAAGTAATCCTAATTTTTGTTTCCAACAATTCATACCATATCTTGAAAACTTTAATGATATTTCAATATATAATTTGTATTGACACAAATAAAACTAAACCATTTCAAAGTTTATGCTATAAGAATCATCATTTTTTAAACATGGATTACAAATAATTCTGAAAATTTAGAAGCCTTGGTCATTAACATCATTGTCTGCAACAATTTCATCCAATGTATCATTGCCAATGTTCATATGGTCTTTCAAGTTCGTCTTCACTTGCGTTATCTTCGTCACCATTGAAATATGACTGTAGACCATCCATATTGTTACTAGATGTATTTGAATCATCATTTTCTATGCCATCCATATTGTTGTCTTTCATAACATCATGTAACTTTGAGTTTGTGCCATTTATAAGCTCAGAGTATCTTAGTGCATCGACAGAAGGAGTCGTGTCAACAAGAGCCTAAAGCTGTTTTTCAGAGTTTGGACAACCAATTAAGGGATATTTATGGTATTCTCAGTCCTTTGGATCATTTTTTTATTCATTGGAATTAAGTATTTACTTGTAAAAAAACTTACCATAATTCCAAAGAGCTGAGTCATGATGACAAAGCTCAAAGGAGACGTAGCCCACGAGATTTCAGGTGAACTCCTAGATTAAAATTGTTGTTATGTTTGAATGATTAATTGTTGCCTTATGTTGTTGTCATACATGTTAAATTACAACAAGAAAAAATGAAGTTAAGACACATAAACAGTAAAACTTCATACACCACTTTCAAGTAAATTATTCCACGAAATTGTCAAGAACAAGCTAGATCATTTTAATTTAAACTGAGTGGTAGGTTATTGAAATACATACAAGTTATCTAGACCATTTTCAGATCATGTAATGAGAGAGTATCCAAAGACATATATGGTTATTATCATGTCTGTACCATGAGGGAATCATTCAATGAACCTCTCACATATCACGTGTGTTCGTGACATATTAAACAATACCCTTAATTTGACTACATATTGGAAAATACCCCTAAAAATCAAATTATTTAAAATCCTACCAATACAAACCCAATACACCTTCGCAATTTAAAAAGCCCCTACATCCACTAGATATTGTAGGTATCCACTTTTTCATTAACATTTTTATACCCCTTTATATTTTTTCATTAACTTTGAGCTCCATTTTTTATACATGCTAATATAGAAACCCTTTACCCCATATATATCCCCCAATATATTATGTCTTTTTTCCTCAATATATATCCCCCAATATGAACCCACTTGGTATGGTATTTCTCCCCCAGTGAAGGTTACTATTGACTCGTCATTTTTTATATGTTGAAAGTGGTTGATGACTTGGATGCATATTTATTACGTATGATGGTTTTGATTTACTACTCATGATGGATGTTGTCAAATTCACTTAAATTATAGATATTTTAATCACTTATTTTAATTATAGATGATGATCATGTTACAATAATTATCTTGTTATTTTATATATACTGGATGTTGTAGATTCTATTTTGATGGAGATTTAATAAGTATAATGATGTTAATTTCTACGGATGTTTTTTTCCCTGCAAATTCTTTATAGATATTATCCTATAAAATATTTCAATTGCATTCATACGATGTATAATCATATAGCTCATTTAAGAGACATGATATATTTAACTAATTAAATTGAAACAAAAAATATTAATTTCACTGTATACAAAAAAAATAATAATTTTTTGGAAGAAAAAAAAGAAGCCACAATGGAATCCAAATTGGAAGCAAAATTGGAAGACACACTAGAAGCAAAAATGGAAGCCAAAATGGAAGACACACTAGAAGCAAAAATTGCTGAAGTGAAGTGCACTGTATGTGCCTAGGTGTTTGTCTCTTAATGCATTGTGTTTAGTGTTTTATGATGTTTTTGGTCTTTTGTGATGATTTATGATGTTTTTGGTCTTTTGGTGGTTTTATGTTCACAAGGAAAATGACTAGAAAGCTAGTGGAAAGAAGCTAATGATTAAAAACAGAGTGAAGCCTAATTGGTTGATGATAAGTACAAATGCAAAGGCAATTACTGAAACAAAATCAAACCTAAACTATGACTAAGCAGAATACCAAGCTTGATAATGAATTCAAGAAAATGAATCAAAACACAAACTTAACTTGTCCAATTCTTTTATCAAAGGTATTTTGGGAGAGTTTGAGAAATGGTCAGCTAAGTATACAAATTTTCCTAATCTAAACAATTAAACAACCAGCTCATAATGATGCAACATTTTATCCATGTTTAAAGATTTTTTGAAACATATTTGGAGGAAAATATTGGTATCATCACAAGATCTCTACTCTAAGACTAGTTCCTAACTCTATTCTGCAACTTAGTTTGATACCACTACACTTCACTCAAAGGTTATAGATTTTTAGAATAGTCTTTTGAGGAAAAGTTTGTTTGTGGGATGATAAAGGAAGTTGCAAAAGTACTTCAGGCCTTGGGATGATATTGTCTTTTGTCTAGATAGTTATGAGTCAATTATAGATTTGGAACAAAAGAAGTTTTTGTAAATAATGAAGGCCTTGTTGTTTAAGTTTAACAACTAATGTAATCTAATATGCAATGGATAACAACTGAATGTGGAGTGAAAATGCAATGAGTTAAGCTAAAATTGAACTTAATATGTCACTAGTCTAAAACAGTGCTGAACTAACAAGCCATTATCAAACTTAAAACAAAATAACAGAGCATGAGTTAAATGCAATTTGACTCCGGAGTATCCTAACTAGGTTATCAGGCATTAATCTATGGGATTATATAGTCTGTGTTGTCCATCATGATTGGTATTTTGGAAGAGCTTCTTAGAACAATCCTGACTGTACAATTCAGTGCAAATGCAAACATAAAGACTGAAAGAAATTTAAAAACTAAGATGTCACAGCCATCTCCTACCCATCATTATGATATTTTGGAAGAGAGTTTTAAGAGCAAGATCAGCCATGTTACTTAGTGAAAACAAACAACTGAAGCATTTAGTATCACAGTCATGCCTTAGACATCATAAGGATTTTTTGGAAGAGTTTGCTTAGTATAAGTTCAACTGTGATAGTGAACAAAAGAAATTACAATTAAATCCTACAACACTATAGCCATTTCTCATTCATTATCATGATCTTTTGGAAGAGTTCTTAGAACAAGTATAACTATAGTGGCTAATGAAACTAACTATGAACTCAAACTTCAAAAACGTAAAAACAACTAAGATACTTATCTAAATTAGGAAAGTAAAGCCGTGCAGGAGGCAGGGGCCCTCTACCACCAGACAGAATCTAACTCCAAATCAAATCAACACTTTCAAAACAATGTTGTCTTCTTCATTAAAGGAGAAATAACTTGAACAGTGTAATCTGCATCTTCAGAAATGTAGCATAAAATCTAAGCAAAATCTAGAGCAAAATCTAGCCTATCTCTCGGTTTCCCAAGTTTTTTTATAACAAATTTACATAACAAGACTTGCAACAATTCGGGGATCATTGTCTTTCCTTATCGAAATCATACTAGGACTCTTAAAGTGGCAGTGTAAAAAGGAAAAGGACATCTGGACTAAGACAGTCCTATTAGAAATCTGCTTCCTTAAATGAGTTCCCACGTACCAAAACCATATCCAGAATTCGGTTCTTCCTTCATGATGAGCAACGAACAATGTAGACATGACGTGGAATATACCCATATGTGGTTTTTCTCGAGAGGACACCTGGAACATGCCTGAACGTGAAGGCAGTTGCAGAATTTCCGGTTAGCTATGGAATGTCTGCATTCTGCAGCTAGTTCCGGTCAAAATGCATTACAATGACAAAAATCACAAAACTTAGCAAGTTAGCCATGTTAATCATTCTAAAAGTAATTTTAACTAATTTCATTGATCAATTGGGTCTGGGATAACAATGGAAAAAGGAAAATGAGGTAAAGTAAGATGAAATAATGCACAATCTTGAGGCTCAACATACCCCCACTGCTGACTTCTTGCATGTCCTCATGCAACTTATTCCATAAACTCAGAGGCTTCTGCAAGAACATCTAATCCTCTCCTTCTTCTTTGCCTGGAAGCTAAAGATCTTCTGGGTTTTCTGATGACAAGTTTGAACCTTAAGTTGATAAGTGCCCTGATTAGATTCTTGTTCCTCTTTTTCAACTTTTCATTAGCCTTTTCCACTTTGTCCATTTGTAGATATAAGGTTGAGTTCATATTGGTTTTGAGTTTGACTTGTTCCTTTAGAATATCATTCTCATTTTTTATGTGTCTATTAAGTATTTCCAGCTCATACCTATCCCTTCTTAACACATCTATTTCGGATAGTGGAGGACTAGGGGTTCTATCTCTACTCTCTGAAGCTTTCCTTTCCAATGTTTCAACATAGTCATAAACTTCTTGCTGAGCAGGGTCAATTTCAGGGGTTTCTTCGTTAAAATCCTCTTCAACATCTTCTTCAATAGATGTTTCCTCATCTTCTATATTTATCACCCCTGTTTGTTTGATCTTAGTTTTCCTTAGTTTCCCCCTGAGTCTATGACTTCTTCTTGGCTGGGAAGATCCCTCTCCTTTTTCTGTGGAAGATTTTCTGATTACCCTCTCTTTCTGAAGTTGTCTCTTAATTTGAGTCAACTTCTCTGAGATTATTTCCTCACTACTTTCCTGGACTATTTTGTCAATTTCAATTTTAGAAGCTCTCCATTTTCTGCTTCTCCTTGTAGGTTGTTGTTTAGGTGAGGGCTCTTTTGGCTCTTCAAAATGATTTCTTATCAAGAAATTATCCCAAGTATCATTTGTTTGGCTAAATGGTGTTCAATTAAAATCTTAACCAAGCCATGATGGTATAGAGTTGTCTCTAAGAATTGGACCCTTCTTTGAACAAAAGAAGCCATCTTTTTCAAACTTTGAAGCAAGAAATAGGGTAGGTTTAACTCTTCCTCCAGAAAATGCATTATCAGTCTAATATGGTAAACATAAAATGTGCCATATCTACCTTCACATGTGATAATTTTTTGCATAATAAGCAATATATTTCTCCATTTATTTTTCAATGCAGAATTTGGAATTCCCTTCTTAAACACAGTGACATCCATACCTGGTGATTTTAGAATTTTCTTCCATGATTCATTATGGAATTTTATGTTTTTGAACCATCTCTCTCCATTTCTAAGCAATCCCATTGCTTCTGCAATGAAAACCTCAGTGACAGTGAATTTAACATCTCCCACTTCAACCTCAGCTCCTCTAAATGACCTTGCAAATGTTTTAGTGACTTCTTTGTGGAAGCCATTAAATTTCTCAAGAAATTGTAGCCATCCTACCTATTGCAACATTTCTCTACTTTGAGGGTAGCCTTCCTGGTATTTTGTACCCACTGGTTCAGTTCTTACAATGAAACCCATAATTCTTTCTTCAATCTTCAGATTAATACTTCTTTCTGCCCACGGAAAAAAATAACTTCAACCTTCAAACTGATATACTTCTGGTTCACAGTGACAATGGCTTCAATCTTCAAACTGATATACCTTTGGTTGACAGTGACAATAGCTTCAAATTCCACATTGATATACCTATGTTTCTTGGTGACAATGGCTTCAAATTCCACACTGATATACCTCCGCGTTTACAGTGATAATGCTTCAATCTCTGCTCATAGTGCTTCAGTCTCTGCTCACTGTGATAATGCTTCAATATTTGCTCACGGTGATAGTGGTTTGATATTTCAAATTGATATAACTCTGCTCACGGTGATAGGGATATCTCTGTTTTGCGGAATGAAATGATGAAGGGCTGGCTACGGAATGGAGTGATGGAGGTAGTTACGGAATGAGTTAATGAAGTGAGGTGAAGAAAACAAATTAATGAGTGAAAAGACTGCGGAGATTTTTTTTACAACGGAAAAGAAAATAATCATTGAATGATTTGGTTGGGTGACGTGAGGAAATCAAACACTTCAGCCTTTTTAACCGCTTAAATGATGGTCGGGTATAGAATTTGAAATGAGAGATTTTTATCCAAAGTTTGTGGAGGGTATATTGGACATGATCAATAAAAATAATCAAAACAACTTTTTCTAATGATTCATAACTAAAACTATGCTAAACTTTATGATATGCCATTATAATCAAAACTTGTTACCTTTTCTTTTCATTTGCTTTTTGTGGTCTTTTTCTTCTTTGTTTTCCTTTGGAAGAGTCTTCATAATCCTTCTTGATTCTTCTTATTCATGGATACACTGGATCATTTTGTTGCAATTCAAATGTCTGCTGATTAGTGCCTTCAGGATTTGTAGCTGCAGAATGACTGTCTGGCTGCGGAAAGTCTGATCAGCTGTAGAATGTCTGTTTAGCTGCAGAATGTACCTGTAGAGTATTTTAATCATGGAATGGAGTGGTTTGGAATATAAGTGAAATTTTATATGGCATGATTGAAGATGAATGATGAGACATGATATGTATGAAGTGGATGATGAAATGGAATGGATTCAATTTATGGAATGGAGTGGAAGAACATAGGAACTGCCCTGCAATCCATGACATGTGTTATTCATTTGCAGCAAGACATCAACTTTGAATTTTGACATGGAAATGAGGTGGATGAAGTATGGAATGAGATGAATGAAATATGGAATGCAGTGAAGTATGAATGAATGAATGAAATGGAGTATGGATGGATAAGTGAATGGAATGAAATGAAATGAGATGGATCATAAGTACAATGAATCTGAACTTATGATTTTATAACAGCTGCTTGTAAAAACAAAATGGAAAAGTTAGAATGTCAGAAAGACTCTGATTTTCACCCTATCTTTTCTGTATAAACATGCCAATCAATGATTGGTTTTCATGTTTATACTTTTATTATTTTTTTTTTAATTTTTTAATTTTTTAATTTTTTTCAAAAGAAATGCTTCAAAAAATTCAATCAAGTTGATGAAGAAGAAAGATTCTTCTTCATTAACTTCACATCACTTCTTTCTTGGAACTTCTTGACAAATTCTTCTCTTGAGAGTGGTTTGTGATACAGCTTCAATCTATGACCATTCACAAGAAAAGTGACCTCTTCTTCATCTATTGTCCTGATTTTTACTGCTCCATTGTCAAAAATTTTAACAATTTCATATGGCCCCAGCCAATGTGTTTGAAATTACCTTGAAAATCCTTGAATTTTGAATCAAACAAGAGAGCCCAGTCACCTTCTTTGAACTTCTTCTCTTTGATGTACTTGTCATGCCATCTAGTCCTTTGTTGTTGGACTAGACTTGTTTTCTGAACTGCATCTTGTCTGATCTCATCCAATTCATTAATCTGCTCCAGTCTATGCTTTTGTGCCTCTGTTAAATCAAGTCCTAGCTGAACTGCCATTTTGAAAGTTTGAATCTGGAACTCTATGGGAAACAAAACTTGCTTTCCATAAACAAGTTCATAAGGAGTATGGCCTGTTGTGTTTCTCCATGTAGTTCTATAGACCCACAAGGCTTCAGGAAGCCTATCTACCCAATCTATTAATGTAAACGAACAATCTTTGTTAGGATTCCTTCAATGACCTTATTAGTAGATTCCACTTGACCATTTGCTTGTGGATGATAAGGAGTAGATTTTCTATGCCTGATTTTGTACCTCTCCATCATTTGCTCCACTAGCCTTGATGTAAATTGAGCTCCTTGATCTGTAACAATTTCCCTTAGGACACCAAAACGAGTAAAAATATCCTCAAAAAGAAAAGTAACTACAGATGCTTCATTAGAAAAAAGTAATGGCTTGGCCTCTACCCATTTGGTAACATAATCAGTGCAAACTAATATATATATTTTTTGTCTTGATGGAGGACTAATAGGTCCTACAAAATCCAAAGCCCATTTTTCAAAAGGTTCAATATGTACCTGAGGTTGTAATGGCATCTCACCTGAAAGAGAAGGTTTCCCTACCCTTTGGCAACTGTCACACCTTTTGACATACTCTTTAGCGTCTTTAAACAAGGATGGCCAATAATATCCTAAATTAAGGATCTTATAGGCTGTCCTCTTATCAGCAAAGTGTCCGCCACAAGGTTCATCATGACATGCTTTGAGAATCCCAGGCATCTCATCTTCACGAACACACCTTCTAATGATCAAATCTGGACCTGTCTTGTACAACTCATTAGCAACCCACGAATATTTTGCACTGTCATAAATAATTTTTCTTTTATCTCTTGCATTCAGTATTGAAGGAAATTTCCCTGAAACTAAATAATTAGCAATATCAGCAAACCATGGAGTTTGAGTAGAAATTGCAAAAAGATATTCATCAGGAAATTGATCTTCAACTGGAGTGTCATCTTTGATATTTTGGAGTCTAGATAGGAAATGAGCTACTGTGTTTTGTTTTCCAGGCCTATCTAGAATGGTAATGTTAAATTCTTGTAAGAGCAATAGCCATCTTATGACTCTGCCATTAGTAATTGATTTGTTCATTAAGTATCTAATTGCAGAATGATTAGTGTGAACAAAAGTTTCATAGCCTGTTATATAGTGTCTAAATTTGTTTATGGCATGAACAACAGCTAAAAACTCTTTTTCAGTTACAGTATAGTTTAACTCTGCGGGAGTCAAATTTTTACTGATATAATAGATGGCATAGGGAATCAAATCTTTCTGTCCCAATACTGCTCCTAGAGCTGTATCGGAAGCATCTGTCGAGATATGAAAAGGTAACTTCCAGTTAGGTCCCCTTAATATAGGTGTTTCAGAAATTTTGGTTTTCAGGGTTTCAAAAGCTAACTGGCAATCAGAAGTCCACTTAAATTCACAATCTTTGGTGAGTAATTTGAAGAGAGGAGATGCTATTTTGGTGAAGTTTTCTATAAATCTCCAATAATACCCTGTAAATCCTAGAAAACTTCTAACATCTCTTTGACAACTTGGAATGGATAGGTTAGAAATGACTTCAACTTTTGCCTCATCAACTCTAATCCCATCCCCTGAAATGTGGTGTCCTAAAACAATACCTTCGGTAAACATCATAAAACATTTTTCATGACTAATTGAAAGGTTTGCTTCTTAACATCTTTTTAAGACTTTTTCCAGGTTTTCTAAAGCTTCTTCAAATGTATTCCCATAAACTGTGAAATCATCCATGTACACCTCTACACAATCATGTATTAGATCCGAAAAAATTCCTAATACTGCCCTTTGGAATGTTGCAGGTGCATTGCATAATCCAAATGGCAATACTCGGTAAGCATAGGTACCCCAAGGACAGGTAAATGTGGTTTTATCTTGATCTTCAAGTGCTACTTGAATTTGGTTGTAACCACTAAACCCATCTAGGAATGAGAAGTACTTTTTGCGAGCTAATGTATCTAACACTTGATCTATGAAAGGTAAGGGAAAATGGTCTTTAAGAGTAGCTTTGTTTATTTCTCGGTAGTCAACACATACCCTCCATTTAACATTTTTCTTTGGCACAATTACCAAAGGAGAAACCCACTGACTATCTGAAATAGGATAGATGAAGTTGACATTTAACAATTTTTGCAATTCTTCTTTAACAATCTCCCTAAGATTTGGATTCATCCGTATTTGAGGTTGTCTGATTGGTTTGCAATTTTCCTCTATATAGACGTGATGAGTGCAAGTCTTGGGGCTTATCCCTTTCATGTCAGTGTATTCCCATGCATATGCAGAAGAGTGTCTCTGTAATACTTTGACTAACTTTTCTTGTTTAGATTTCTCTAGGTTCTTATTTATGTCCAAAGTTTTGCCTGGAAAGATCTCACTTGTAGAGCTGCCAAATTTATCCATAGAATGAAGAGACATCTGCCTTGATGACAAAAACTCAATATTGGATCCCTCTTGAAATGATTCATGTTTGTGTTCCGGAGAGGATTCAAAGTTTTCTAGAGTATTCAGAATTTGATTATCTTCACTAATTTCTGAAATTGTGAAGAGAGGTTGTAAATCTTCTTCATCCTCTATCCATTGAGTGTCATCTAGATCTGTAATTGTCCTAGCTGGAGGATATAAAGTGAATTTATTAGTTGAACTACCATCAAATATGTACATATCACCGGATCTACAACTAATAAAATCCTCAGCTGTAGCCAACCAAGGTCTTCCTAATATAACAAGATGGCCTCCTAGATTATTCTTAGGAGTTAGGATCATGAAATCCACAGGGTACTCCCAAGAATCTAGGGACACTGGAATGTCTTCTATTACCCCATCTGGTTTGATCACAGATCTGTCTGTTAATTGTAATAGTGTGGGTGTAAAGAGAAGATTAGGAAGTTTCAGTTTATCCATGATTTGTCTACTCATGATATTGATTGCTGCTCCTAAATCAATGAGTGTGTTTTGGATTTCAATTCCATTGATGTGAATTTTAACAACTGGATTTCCTAGGTCAAGATACTTTGGAATAGCAATCTTGCCCATCATAATGTCTGCTATTTGTCCTGCCAGTTGAATTTTCTTTGTTTCTCTTATTATTTTTCTTGTTTTCTTAATGCTTAACTCATTTATTGTTTTGGCTAAAATTGGAATTTCCTTGATGGCTTGTAATAATGGAATTTTAATGCAAACATTTCTCAGCTCATCTAAGAAATCATAATTAGGCACCATAATTTGTTTTTCTACACCTCTATCAATTTGTAATATTTCTGGAAAGGGAGGTATAGAAGTAGATGTGGATGGTTGCTCTAATACAAGAGTTGAAATTATTGGATCTTTTTTCTTTGATTTTTCAGTGTTTGGGTCTTGAAAATATGTGTCTCCCTCAAGACTTTTATTCACCCGTAGAGAGTCTTCCTCAGAGTTATCTTGTTCTTGTATGATCACAGAAGGTTTCTTCTTTTCAAGTATTCTTCCAGACCTAAGTTGAACATCACTAAGGTCTAAAGGAGTAATTAAATAAGTTGGAAAATGTTGGCCTTCTATCATGTATGTGTTCTGAGGATTTTTATTATTGGGGTTTAGTATGGGTTGAGCAGACAATTGATTTGATTTTTGAGGGAATGGTAATGAAAGTGGTTGATTTTGATGTGGTTGGTTCTGATGATGTTGTTGAGGATTTTGTTGAAAATTTTGTTGAATATTTTGAGCAAAATTTTGTTGAGGATTTTGAGGATAAAAATGTGGGTATGGTGGATAGGATGGTGGATACTGATAGTATGGGGAGTATCTTCCATAGGGACTTTGTGATCCTTGTGCCCAAACTGGAGATTGATTTTGAAATTGAGGCCAAGGTTGCTGCCAAGAATTCCAAGGTGGAGGTTGATTATACATTTGTTCATGGAATCCTTGTGTTTGAGGTCCCTGCCAAGGCCTTCTAGATACAAAATTGAGAGACTCTGTAGAATCTGTAGGAGTTTCCACCTGAAAGACAGCTTTGAGACCAGGAAGAGAAGGACAATTCTTGGTCTCATGTTTTTCAGAACAAATGACACAGGTTTCTACAACTTTTACATCCAAAGGACACTCTCTCAAGGCATGTTTCTTTCTACATTTGGGACAAAAGATTGCCAAGGCATCAGATTCAACTTTTTGCTTGTTTTGTATCTTAAGGGTGTCTATTTGTTCACTAAGACTCCCTAAGATATCAGATTTGAAATCATCAAGCATATGTCCTATTTCTGATCTACTTACTGTCCCAGAAGCAGACTTACTTGCCCTTGCAAGAGCAGGATCTCTTGGACCTTTTACATTTTTAGATTTCCCTCTTGAAAGGTTGATACATAACTCAGATATTTCAGGTAATGTGAGCTGTGATATATCCCCTTTTCCCATCATGTTAAGGATATCCAACCATTCATCCCTGATTGTTTTCAACAAAAGAGCTTTTAAGGTGTCTTGATCAAGGTTTTCCATTTTTGCTCTTTTGATGTTGTAATGAAATCTCTCCAACAAATCTTCCAAGTTTTCATCTTCTTTTTGTAACATCTTAAACACTTCTTCCTTATGATTAACCGGCATACAATAATCCAAATACCTCTCTAGAAATTCTTGTTTCATGTCTTCCCATGTCCTAATAGAACTATTGATCAGACTCATAAACCACTTCAATGCTGCTCCTTTCAAGGTTGAAGGAAATAATTTAAATTTTTGAGCATCTTTTAAGTAGTCATAAGTTCTACACAGAAATTCAAATTCAAATAGGAAGGTTTCAGGATCTTCAATTTTAAGTCCATAGAAGTTTGGAAGGACAGAGGGTGAAATGTTTTTCATGGTTGTATTGGTTTCTTCATCAATTATAGGGAACCCAAAAGAGCTTCCTATTTCTCTTCTAACTCTTCCTCCATATGCACCTCTACCTCCTTCTCC
This sequence comes from Pinus albicaulis, assembly GCA_034641835.2. Lineage (NCBI taxonomy): Eukaryota > Viridiplantae > Streptophyta > Pinopsida > Pinales > Pinaceae > Pinus > Pinus albicaulis. Next base: position 787,993,322 of record CM076573.1, on the reverse strand, counting down.
TCTACCTCCTTCTCCTCTACCTCTACCTCTACCTCCAAATAGTGTGTGTTCTCCATTAAAGACTCCTCCTCCTCCTTCTTCTGCCATGGTTGACTCTCCTCTGGAAGTGGAAAGGTTTGTGTCCCTAACAGGAGTTTTTAAATCTTCTTCTATGGCAGGTTCAGTGGATGAAGTGGAAGGTTTCTCTAATGGAATAGCTGACCTTAGATCTTCTAGAAGTCCAGGATCAGTAAAGGATGGAATGTGGGTCTGAGTTGAAGGTGTACTAGCTCTGGATCTAGGTGAAACAAGTGGCATTCTAGGAATCAAATTTCTGCTTCTGCTGCTTATGAATCTTCCCCTTGAATCTCTCTCTCTACGCATATAATTGTTTTTGGATGCTAAGAAACAAAGGTTACCTAGTTTTCACTTCCCCGACAACGGCACTAAAATGTTTGGTCTCAACCTAGTCTCCTAAATTGAGTTCATTTAATTGTCAACCAGGGTTGGTAAACTGCTGAAGTGAAGTGCACTGTATGTGCCTAGGTGTTTGTCTCTTAATGCATTGTGTTTAGTGTTTTATGATGTTTTTGGTCTTTTGGTGGTTTTATGTTCACAAGGAAAATGACTAGAAAGCTAATGGAAAGAAGCTAATGATTAAAAACAGAGTGAAGCCTGATTGGTTGATGACAAACGACAAATGCAAAGGAAATTACTGAAACAAAATCAAACCTAAACTATCACTAAGTAGAATACCAAGCTTGATAATGACTTCAAGAAAATGAATCAAAACACAAACTTAACTTGTCCAATTCTTTTATCAAAGGTATTTTGGGAGAGTTTGAGAAATGGTCAGCTAAGTATACAAATTTTCCTAATCTAAACAATTAAACAACCAGCTCATAATGATGCAACATTTTATCCATGTTTAAAGATTTGTTGAAACATATTTGGAGGAAAATATTGGTATCATCATAAGATCTCTACTCTAAGACTAGTTCCTAACTCTATTCTGCAACTTAGTTTGATACCACTACACTTCACTCAAAGGTTATAGATTTTTAGAATAGTCTTTTGAGGAAAATTTTGTTTGTGGGATGATAAAGGAAGTTGTAAAAGTACTTCAGGCCTTGGGATGATACTGTCTCCTGTCCAGATAGTTATGAGTCAATTATAGATTTGGAACAAAAGAAGGTTTTATAAATAATGAAGGTCGTGTTGTTTAAGTTTAACAACTAATGTAATCTAATATGCAATGGATAACAACTGAATGTGAAGTGAAAATGAAATGAGTTAAGATAAAACTGAACTTAAGATGTCACTAGTCTAAAACAGTGCTGAACTAACAAGCCATTATCAAACTTAAAACAAAATAACAGAGCATGAGTTAAATGCAATTTGACTCCGGAGTATCCTAACTAGGTTATCATGCATTAATCTATGGGATTATACAGTCTGTGTTGTCCATCATGATTGGTATTTTGGAAGAGCTTCTTAGAACAATCCTGACTGTACAATTCAGTGCAAATGCAAACATAAAGACTGAAAGCAATTTAAAAACTAAGATGTCACAACTATCTCCTACCCATCATTATGATATTTTGGAAGAGCGTTTTAAGAGCAAGATCAGCCATGTTACTTAGTGAAAACAAACAACTGAAACATTCAGTATCACAGTCATGCCTTAGACATCATAAGGATTTTTTGGAAGAGTTTGCTTAGTATAAGTTCAACTGTGATAGTGAACAAAAGAAATTACAATTAAATCCTACAACACTATAGCCATTTCCCATTCATTATCATGATCTTTTGGAAGAGTTTCTTCTTTTTGAAGAGTTCTTAGAACAAGTATAACTATAGTGGCTAATGAAATTAACTATGAACTCAAACTTCAAAAACGTAAAAACAACTAAGATACTTATCTAAATTACGAAAGTAAAGTCGTGCAGGAGGCAGGGGCCCTCTACCACCAGACGGAATCTAACTCCAAATCAACTCAACGCGTTCAAAGCAATGTTGTCCTCTTCATTAAAGTAGAAATAACTTGAAACAAAGCAGTTTCGATCTTCAGAAATATAGCATGAAATCTAAGCAAAATCTAGAGCAAAATCTAGCCTATCTCTCGGTTTCCCAAGTGTTTTTATAACAAATTTACATAACAAGACTTGCAACAATTCGGGGATCATTGTCTTTCCTTATCGAAATCATACTAGGACTCTTAAAGTGGCAGCGTAAAAAGGAAAAGGACATCTGGACTAAGACAGTCCTATTAGAAATCTTCTTCCTTAAATGAGTTCCCACGTACCAAAACCATATCCAAAATTCGGTTCTTCCTTCATGATGGGCAACGAACAATGTAGACATGACGTGGAATATACCCATATGTGGTTTTTCTTGAGAGGACACTTGGAACATGCCTGAACGTGAAGACAGCTGCAGAATTGCCGGTTGGCTATGGAATGTCTACATTCTGCAGCTAGTTCCGGTCAAAATGCATTACAATGACAAAAATCACAAAAATTAGCAAGTTAGCCATGTTAATCATTCTAAAAGTAATTTTAACTAATTTCATTGATCAATTGGGTCTGGGATAACAATGGAAAAAGGAAAATGAGGTAAAGTAAGATGAAAGAAAGCACAATCTTGAGGCTCAACACATGCATTACATCTTTTAATAAGAAGGGTTTACCTGACCATATCTGTAAGGTAACTATACCAATCCTGGTAGCATTGTACCACCCGTCATCACCCATTTTGATATGCATATGGAGGTCCTTATCCTCCAAGCTACTGAAAAGTTATTTGTCTCGCGTCATGTGGAAATATGCACCACTATCCAAGTACCACATCGATCCCATTTCACATGACACCATGCATGCAATGAGTGAGAAGTCAAGCTCAAATTGTGAGGCCAAAGCCTCACCAGCTGCAGATCCTGAAGCCTTCTTGTTCTTATTTTTTGTGCACAATTAGTGGCATAATGTCCATGCTCGTGACAATGAAAACACTTCACTCTAGACATGTTGCGCTTATTTCCTTCTTTGTCAGACTCAGATTTGGAATAAATTTTTTTTCATTTCCCCTTCTTTTCCTTAGCAGCCAAAGTGAAATTTTATTCATCATTTGTCTTAGATGAAGATCCATCCCTAGTATTCTGCTTGAATTCTTCTTGCACCAAATCCAACCAAAGTCATTCCCAATATGGCAGCTTCTCCCTCCCATTGACAGAGTCCTAATAACTATGCCAACTCTTGGGAAGGCCTGTAAGAGCTAGGCTCACCAAGTCATCATCCAAGATGGTAATTCCGTCACTCCCAAGCTCATCTCGACATTGGAAAAACTTTTTTAAATATTTTGAAATAGTGTCTCCTTTCTCCATTTTGATTTTGTAGATTTTAGGATTATGTGATCAGTATTTTGTGTGTTAGTTATTTCCGGGTATGTCGCATCCATTTTTTTCATTTTGAAGTTTCGAACCAAACCATTGTGGTTCATCTTCAGGAAAAGATGAACCATGGTGGTTTGGTTCGAAACGTTGAAATGAAAAACATGGATGCGACATACCCTAAAATCACTAATACACATTTTGATTTTCCTGAGCTTGTCCTTCAGTTCCAATTTTCTATGATCATTGCTACTCTGAAACAGATTTGTCAAAACTTTCCACATTGAATATGGTGTCTCTTTGCCAAGGATACTTGAGACAATTTGGTCTCGTACTCCCTCTAGTAAGATCCTCCTCGCCTTTGCAACCTTCTTTTGCTAAGCATCAAGATTTGTGGCATCTGCTGCAGCGAGTTTTGGAATGTCATTATCAATGAATTCTTTCAACCCATTGTCCTCCAGTACTTCCTCCATCTTGTATTTCCACACAATCTAATTGGAATTTCCCTCGAGTGTATACTCCAATCTCAAGCCATTGAAATCCATCTCAATCTTGCTCCGCCTGTAGCACCAAGAATACTTTTGCAAATTTGAATTCTATTCAGTCACAAACTCAATATCTTCTCCACTATAGTGATTGCCTGTCCTTTGATACCATGCATAAATTATAAAAACATATGTATATAAATAGATTCAATCCGATCAAGTAATGTAATAAAGCTAGGTATTGAATCCTTCTACAAATCAATTGTAGAAAATAAACACGATCACCAATCACAGTAAGTAATGAAAGAAGCAAATAAAACCACAACACATATATTTTCCCGGGGAAAGCTTGTTGCTCAAAACCCCTCTATCTTCTATTGTATATCCACCATGGAATCATGAAACAATTACAATGCACTCTTCTCACAAGAGTCTCTTGCACTCTCACAACTGTCCCACACTAACCCAGACAAAAATCGACCAACACTTAGCCAATTTCCTGCCTCTAATTAGCCTGCCTTACTTGCACAATTCATGTGGAATGCAATCCCTCTTATTTAGGAATTTCAAGCTTCCAAAACTATGCAAGCATCATGGGAAATCCAATGTATGTATGGCTGTATGTGGGAAACCTACTGATGATACAACTTATAGTTAACACCCCTGTAACCTTTGTCTCAATTGGTCTCCATTGGAACTGACATGCATGCCTCTATTAATATAAAATCATTAATCACTTGATATATCACTACATGTGAATCAAATCTAATTTGATTCACTTGATCTCTCACTAGTGCTACAATCAGTTACAACTAGTTAGACTGACTTTAACTCACCTAGATTGAGTTAACTAATTTCTCATGCATTAAAATAGTGCACTAACTGCAACTTGGACTCAATAAATAATAGAATCATTCTGCATGTCTCACCAACTACCCTCAACTCGAAATTCATGAGCTAACTGAGTTTATCACACTTAGTTAAATTTTAAAAGTGATTTTGAGATAAGATTACAATTTGCTATCCAATTTAATTAAGGGAAAATTAAATTAGACATTGCACCAATATTAAATAAATTGGCTTTCACACTAATGTATCGCTAGGACCCATGATCCCACAATCCCACCGTGTTGCATTTTCTTGTTGACTTTCAACAATTTAGAAAAACAATAATAATTTTTTAAGAAAAAATTATGTTAAAATTTGGTGTCACTCAAATTTAATATAATCTTTAAGTGATTTTAAAAATTTAAATACTCTTATTAAGATATTTTAAATTACACAACACAAGTAACAAATATATTAAAAAAAAATTTACAATTAAAATTTTTAATTTATTTTAGAGTTACATGACAACCAATATTTATGGAGCTATAGCATCATTAATGCGTGTGGCAGTATCTGTCACCCATTGGTTTTTTTACTTGGTTAAATCCAATTGTTGGCATATACTGCCCCATGCATTAATGGAGCTATACCACCACAAATATTGGTCGCCAAGCTACAAAAACTAGAAACACATTATCTTATTAAATAAATAAATTTAATTGAATAAATTTTAATAATAAACTAATTAAATAAATTTTAAATAAAGGTAAGATAGTCCAAACTACGCTTATGAGTTCACTCACTTGAAATCTCTTTTGAAATTTAAGAGTGCAATATATACAATTTCATGTAACATGTTATCCTTGATAACAACTAGGTTTGTCTAGGTTTGTATTAGGTAAGTTAGGTTAGGCCATTAGGGTGAAATAAGGTCATGAAGTTCAATTTTCAAAAAATGTACATATGTGGGGGTCTTATAGGTCATCATTAAGGTGATAGGTGTCAATGTCAAATAAAAATCCCAAAAATATCTTGTGCGTAAGTGAAATTGGCCATTTCATGTAAATTTGGCACTTCTACACAATTTCATAGTGAAATCAGTGCAAAATAGTCAGAATTCGCTACGAACTTGCCTAAAAACTCTATTTTTACAACAAGCTAAAATTTTGGTGTTTTTGAAGCACTTAATGTATTTCAGAGAGAAAATGAGTCATCAAAAGAGTTGAGGAGTGTCTTTGGGACACCTATTGATGAAGATCACTTAGAAAAAGGATGACATGGCTGCCAACACACCATTTTTTCCACATCACCAATACATATCTCATCTTCAGATTCGGAATATAAGGACCTGAAATATAGCATGAAATTTTCCCACCTGATCATGATTGTTAACATCTCAACATTTCAGTTTGGTTCAATGGAAACGGTGCAAGCAGAATTGAAGAAAAAAGGGTTTGAAGATGATTGTAGTGGATGACCCTGCTTCCCCTTGAAAAATGGTAAGACACATTTTTGGCCAATTTTGTCTTAGGATAGTTTATAAAATCAATTAACATAACTATGGAAATTTTTTTTGGAGGTAAAGAGTGAAAATTTAAAAATGTGGAAAAGATAGGCAAGTTCGTAGCGAGCTCTAGGCTTGAAATTGAGTTTTCGCTACGAACTCGCTGTAGAATATTTTGAGGTAAAAGTTAAAAAAAATATCATTTCAAGGGTAGATGAAGACATGTGTTTAAATTATTTTACCTAATGAAGACCCTCCAATAGGAAGAAAAGTTAGAAAAAGTGCAAAAGGTGGTGAAATGAAAAAGCTACGAAAACTACACTACGAACTTTCCTGAACTTTCCTCTACATGATTTTTCTAGCAGACAACTTCAACTTCAATTTCTGACCAAATGAAAAATCATTTTCGAAATCGGAAGGAGGATTTTCTTCCACACAAGCCCGTCTAAAAACACATCTCTCATGTTTTGCAAATCCATCCGAGTTTGGAAATTATGCACTCATCTTTGAGGCCTATTTTTCAGAAGTTTCACTAACCAGATTTGTGTAAAAATTGTAAAATTTGACTTGGAAGAGGTCCAACTCAGCGTCCACATGGAATAATGACACATCAGCAGTCTAGTGTGCTCAAAAAATTCGTTGGCTGCATTTGATAAGGGTTATTAAATGGATTTGTTGAACTGTTTAATGAAAGAAGAGTCATTTTTGTATTCAAACTATGCCAAACGGAAAATATCCTTAGGAAGTCTCCAAGTGATGTAACCCTATTTGAAATAGGTCTCTGAGGCAAGAATTTGAAGCTAGAAAGGTGGCAAACCATTTGTATGAGTCCTCACTGTATAAATGAGAGGATTTTTAGAGTTAGAAGGGGTTGATTGATGATATGCCTTATGCTACTATTGTAATATTTTCCATTCAGTAATATACAGTTGCAGAAAACTTCTTTCGGACCTGAGATTCGTCATGTACTCTTATGTGTTTGTCTTATCTACTTTTTCAATGTTAATTCAGTTTACTATATGTATAATCACTTGGAATTCATGCTTAAGTATGCTCCAACTTTCTTTATGCGTGTAGTTTATTGGCCAAGTTATTTTTTGATGTGAGTACACATGCCTTAGCTTCCATGAAATATTTGTTTAAGTAACCGAGTTTCACACTGATTCCATGCCCAATGTGTTAAGTCCCTATATTAAAAGTGTAGCCCCTTATTATGTTAGTGTAGCCCCCGTTATTGTTATTATTGTACCCTTGTAACCCCCATTTTGTTATTATTGTGCCCTTAAATTATTATTTTTGGGTCGACTAGGATTACATTGTGGCCCACTAGGATTACATTATGGCCCCATGGACTCCTATATATAGAAAGGAGGTTTTGTAAATTGTATCATCCAAGAATTGTTCATTTATGTAATGTATTGGAGGTTGCCCCCTCGAAGTGGCTTATTTCTAAGGCGCTCATATCTCTTTTCTTCTATTTTTGGAGCTGGTTACACAACATTTGGTATCAGAGCTTTGGATTCTAGGGTTTCGCTGCTCCAAACAGGTCATCGTGGAATTTTCGCTATAACGTTTTTTCTACGAAGCTTCAGAAGCTGAAATTTTTAGGGTGCGAAGCTAAAATCTTGAGGAAGCTTGTATAAAAATTTCAGAGCTTGGTTCGCAATATTTTCGGAGATATGATCTGTGGAAGTTAGGTATTTTTTCAGGATCCTAAACAGGTCATCGTGGAATTTGCGCTATAAAAAATTTTCTACGAAGGTTCAGAATCTGAAATTATTTTGGTGCAAAGTTGAAATCCTGACGAAATTCTTCAAAAAGGTTCAGAGCTTGGTTCACAATATTTTTGGAGATATGATCTGTGGAAGGTAGTTCTTTTTCAAGCTCTTGAATTTCATCTCAAAGAGGTGATCGGGGGAAAATCTCAATAACTCTCTCCGGGACCGGATTGAGCGCCTGGGGAAAAAGTGGCTTAAATTGGGCTAGACCGAGTTTCGTAACAACAATTTTAGAGACAAAGGACAAAACAGTGACACGTGGCAAGTCGTACAAGTTCGCTCTACTGAACCAGCCCAGAATTAGGTCATTGTGGGAGATTGGACACAACTTTGTCTTGGAGCATCAAAATCAGGTCAGACCTGTGGAATTTGAAAGAAGCTTCAGAGGGCTACTACAGGGATGAATTTCATATATCGAATATTTTCAAGCACAGAGATAATACAATTTCAATATCGAGCTCCTCAAAGCTAGTAAAAGGTGTGTATTTTTTTCTCCGAATTTCACAGTAGTGTTTCGAAGAATCAAGTTGAATTGATTCCAAGGGCATATTGGGAGAATTTTGCCGCAATGGGTTATATTATGCTCCAAAAAATAATTCCATACCCAATAAGCCCCCGTAAAAGCTATACTATGATGTAACAGAGGAGGAAGAATTGCAATATGAGATATCAATATTATGGTACCAAGTGCAACAAATTTCGATCTTACAAAGTGCAACCGAAGATGAAATAGAGTGGTTTGGGTGCTAGTAAATGGGAGGCTAAGTTGGATGGTTTGAAAGATCAACAATAGAAAAATATGGATGATAAATTAGTGGAATATCACATCGAGCATCAACAACAAGTTCTCCAACTCTCAAAGGATAACCCAACTTTGGTGCAAAATCTAATGAAACAACAGGAAGATCAACATGACATCGAAAGAAGTTATGAAGAAGTCATAGAAAAAAGATCTTGACAAGTACGAACAATTTGAAAGTATCTCAGCAAGTGGAAGAACTTTCTTGTAGAAGATTTCACTTGGGAGGATGAGAATTTTATACAGAAGCATCAAGAAATAATCAAGCGTTGAGGACAACACTTGTTTGAAGGAGAGGGGCATGTTAAGTACCTATATTAATAGTGTAGCCCCTTATTATGTTAGTGTAGCCCCCGTTATTGTTATTATTGTACCCTTGTAACCCCCATTTTGTTATTATTGTGCCCTTAAATTATTATTGTTGGGTCGGCTAGGATTACATTGTGGCCCACTAGGATTACATTATGGCCCCATTAACACACATCCTTCACTTGCAAAAAACCATCCAATATACATCTGAGAGTTAGCCATATTTTTTCTTATTGAAGATCATACATTTCCTTGAGAGCGCCCTCTCATGTTGGAAGGGATAAATTCCAACCATAAGTGGTTTGAAACAGTTACATTGAATTGACTTTTGAGCAGCCTAATCAGCCTCAGTTTGGTTATAACATAACCTTTCACATGCATAATCTTCTAAAAAAATAATGTGTGTTCTTAAATGTTTGTTAAAGTTGAAATTTATTTTTCATAAACTGATATGTTTATATTCTAGTATATTTACACCAAAGGAGTTCCTTTTTTAAATTGTTCAGGCCAGACATTGTCTACCCTTTTCATCTCTTTTGACATATGTTCATCTGTTATTTTTTCCTTTAAATGACATATGTTCAAAATTTGATTGGAATACAAAAAGTAATCCATTGGTTCAATTCCGAAGGAGGTGCAACTAACCATGCTTCGTCTAGGTTCAATTCTGCAATGAATGCGAGGTGGGCATCCAGAGTAGTGACTGATCCCAATGTCAAGCGAGTGGGACCTAGGTGATGGTCTTTGATCCTACGGTCAAGTGGGTTGGTCGTCCAAGTATTTCGTAGGTGGTATGTATTATTTTTTATGAACTTGGAGATGAGACTGGTCTTAAGTCCACTTATAGCATTAAAAGTCTAGAAGTGTTATAATATAATATTGATTCCAACTTATTATTATAAATGATTTATTATTATCATTCTTGGTTGTGAATTTAGTACTCAGTAAGCAATATTGGTTATGTTAATGTCATATTGACTTGGTTTGAATGTTTTCATTCAAGTAATTATACATATATTTATTTTAAAAAATAAAAGAACAATTTAAATTGACATATTAATAGCTTTTATTATTTTCAATGGGGATAATTAAGGTGGTTTACAAGAATGGTTCTTATCATTTTGGCTTCCATTTTTGCTTCTAGTGTGTCTTCTAGTGTTGAGCCTTTGATAACAACATCTAGGGCAGCCTTATCACTTAGATCCACCCCAAGCTTGATAATAAGCTCCTTGTAGTGTTCATTTTGGAGATGGAGGGCTCTTGAGTTGGCCTTCTCCTGCTTTATCTTGGTAGCTACCTTCTCCAGCAACTTCTTGGCCTTGCTTACTAGCTCCCTTTTTTGCTTCCAAGGACTGTTTTAGTGTATTTTTCTCCACTATTTTGAAATATTCATTGCTATTTGTTGGGATGGCACTATTTTTGGCATTGCTTTCATTTTCCAAAACATTTAGGAACCAATTCAGGTAATAATATCGCTGGAAATAGTGATCGAAATAACACCTAAAGTAGCATCATAAATATTTTCAGTAATAGCACCATCAATTCCCCATAAATATCAGTAGTGATAGAGTCGGTTTTAGCTCCTTTTTTGCACATAAATTACCTCCTTGGTTAGCTCCATTTTTAGCCCCAGAATTAGCGTCATATGTGCCTAAATAGTTAATTAATTGTGGTGTTGGGGGTTAAGCGGATAGGGGCTTTGAGTATTATGGGATTTATGGATTTAGGGTACAATGATAATGGGTTATGGGATTATGGGTTAAGGTTTAAGGGTAAAGAGATATGGGATTTTATTCTTATAGGTTAGGTAGTTTAATGGTTAATGGCTGGGATGTTTCAGGTTTGGATGGTTTGTCGAAACTTACTATTACATGATTAAAGTTCATTTCCTTTACTGATTTGGATTAATTAAGGTTCCAAGAGTTGTTTTTATTACATAGGAAACTATTTAATCACGTGTTTCCTTTCCTAGTCAGACTACATATAGGAAATCCAATTATTCATCCAATTAATACATACCTCACCCTTCCATAATACTGCATGATTAGATTGTTCAAAAACCATTAAATTTTACAATTAAACAGATGTAACCACCGCCATTAATAACAATATTCCTTCATAATTATTACTTTTTTTTCTTTATTGCGCATGTTGTTGCATCTAGAGATTAGTGGAATCGTTTTGAAACTCGTTTTGATTCAAAGGTTCTGAATTGGTAATAAGCAGGAGAAATCAACGATAATTTCAACACCTTGATATTCTCCCCATGAGAAAGCATTTGTGGGAATTGAGCAACTCTATAGCAGGTTCCTAGAATTTTTTAGTAGTGTGCTTGTGAACATCTATGGGTGGAGAAGCAGTTAGACACAAACCTGACTATGTTAATGTGTCGTTACAACATCTAGAAGTATTTGATAATCTATAGCTTTGATAATGAGAACTTGTGCTGGTGAAAATGAGGAGCGTGAAGAGAATGTTGAAGTAGCACCTAGCGCTGAAGCAACCCTTAATGCTAAAACAACAAAAAGTACTGAAGCAACAACTAATGCTAAACAACACATGTTGATGAAACTGCTACATATTCTAAGACAAATACAATCACAGGCTCTAAGCAGATTAGGGATGATACACCTCCTATGACCAGTTGGTGGAACCGTGAGAAGTGGAGTTCCATTATAATGTCCCATAATTCATCCTCGTGAGGAAAGGATACATGGATAGAAGAACCTGTGGTGGTGTCTAGCGACTCATTAAAGGAAAGATGAGTTGGGTTCCTGATTTTAGAGCAAGTGTTGGAGGAAGAAAATGTTGGAACCATAGTTATGCCTGAAGTTGGAGCTGAGGAAGTGAAGACACCTGAAGGGACCAGCTGGGACTTTCAATGAAGGTAATAGTGTAGATAGAGAGGAAAGTGAAAAATCCAATTAGTCGAAGAACCCATGCGAAAAGAATGTGAGTATTTTTTATACTAGAAGAGACTCAAAAACCTAATAATACAACTGAGGGGGAATGTGTAATACAACTGAAGCTAATGGATCTGAGGAGAAATGGGAAAAATAAAAGCAGGAGAAGTTTGCAGAGGAAGGCCCCTCTACATCTGAAATCCTGGCTATTACACCTGAGCCTAAACAAGAACTATAGAAACAATAAGAGACAAAAGGATCGATAACATAAGAGAAGACAAAAGAACAAAAGGTTGTTACTTCACCAAAAAACATGAAAATTGAACCTCTCGTTCAAATTGAAAATCTAAGTAAACCAAGGAGTCAAAGAAATAACTTGCCTTGGTTAAATAAAAACTTCATTTTAATAATGGATCTAGATTGAATATGTTGGGAGACGCTGTAGAAATGGTATTATTTACTGTCTCAGAAAATTTTTGTAAGGGTTTCCAACAAATCATTAAGGAGGCTAAAATCATGGAGACTATTATTGTTTCAATTGGAGTACAAGTGGGGGAATATGACAAAGAATTTCAACCTAGTATTCCATAAGAACTTGCTAATGACGATGTTGTTACACAAGAACTAGTAGTTGAAGTAGGGCAGGAAGAAGAAAAATAGTTTGTTAATCCACAAGAACATGTTTATGATGTTGTTGTTACACAAGAACCAAAAGTTGAAACATATCATATTGAAAATAAAAAGGATGTTGTAGCAAAAGAACCTATCAATATTTTTATGTTACAAAAGAATCCAAAATTGAGATAGAGTAGCAGGAGGAGAAACGGGAATCAGAAGGAGGATATTGAAACAACACATGTTAAATTTGAATATTTTATGAGGGTACTAAAGTAGTAGGAGAAATTATTGCTCTTTCCTAAAGATGAAGTCATATTCCTAAAGAGGCACGAGTAAATGGTCAATAGGTTGAAGGAGTGGGCTGAAAAATTAAGAATTGCAGAATTTGTGAAAAATCAAAAGGAGAGGATTAAAGCAATGAAACGGGTGAAGGAACTCCAAGGAGAGGTTTAGTTTTTACTGTTAGCCACCTATAATATTTTGTTATACCAAAAGGTGGCTAAGACTTTTTGAGCCTCCAAGGAACAAATTTTATCACTTAAAAATTGTTGGCTCTTGAAGACTCCTAGAAGGCCTCGTGCCTCTGTCCAAAATCTTCATTGCTGTTACCGCTTTATACTTAGAAATTCTGCTGATTCCAAGTAAAAGATTGTTGAAAGACCTTCATTTTCCCCCTTCTCAAACCTTCATCTGCTCCCATTTTTCTCCACAAAACTTCCTTGTTTTCATAAATCCTCTTCTTCCATTTATGAAAAATTCCCCTTTCCATAGTTAAAAGCTCACTTTTTAACTATTTCGGAACCCCCATTTCCATTGAAAGACCAAGAAAAATTCATAAAAAATGCAAGTCTTTGCTATGGACTTAAGCCCTTTGGGCTAAGTACTAAACCACTTCCCCTCCACATGTCCATGCGTTAGAACCAAACGCCAAAGCCTTTCGGCGCTAATCGCATCGCACACATTCAAACAGCGCAAGTCGTTTGCCATGGACCAAAAGTTCTGATTGCGGTTAGCCTTGATGTTTGCGACTCCTGATCATATTATTTTCATATATAACCTTGAGCCCGCCCTTGGCGCTTAGACCTTGTGAAAATTTCATTCACAAACCCATTTTTCTTTATAAAGCCCAAAACCCGCTTATCCAAAGTTTCAACTTAAAAACTTGAAATCACGTGTTTAATTTTTTAATGGGTTGATTGAAAGACCGATCGTGCAATCGCAATCGGAGAAATCAAATGGGTAGATCAAAAAGACCGCATCAGAACTTCCGATGCGATTGGCCCTTGATATATATAAAGCCCCAGGCCTATCATGTTTCATACACCCAAAGGCCCCGCAATCGGGCGCCTTTTCCCTTCACATATAAATATTCCACTTCGATCTATGTAAACCTTTGTTTTATATTTAAAAACTTTGGTTTTTCGTATATTATAAAGGTTTTCACTGTTCCTCTCCAAATTTAATCCCTACCATTTATCAGATGCCAATCAAACGGCCATCGCTCCGTTGCATCGGCTATTTCAATCGCATCGCAAATGTTTAATCACATGCGTTTTGTTTGCCCCCCCGATTGCGACTCCCCTGATCCACTCTCCACCTTTGATCTCATTCTTAGATCGACGTCTGTCGCATAATCGTTTCTCCCCTCCCGATTGCGCAATCGCATCGGGGTTGTTCAATCGCACCTTTTTTCGCCACCCCCCGATTACCAATCCCCGATTGATTGTCCACCGTCAATCTCCTCTCCACCTTCCGAGATCTGACGGCCCTCATTTCCTCCGATCACGAGTCTTACCGCCGATTCAAAACCCACCGATTCATTTCCCACCGTTGATCTAAACCTCAGATCAACGGTCATCGCTCAATCGCTTTGACCCTCCCGATCGCACAATCGCATTAGAGATTTTCAATCGCATCCACTATTTTGTTTCGCTGATTGGCCTCTCCCCCGATTCATTCTCCACCGTCGATCTGATCTATAGATCGACGGCCTGTGCTCAATCGCATCGCATGTTTCAATCGGTGTGTTTGCTCGCTACCCCTGATTGTGATTCCCCGATTGCGATCCTCCGATTGAATCCGGACCATCCACGTGTCCAGATCAGACGGTCCAAATTCACTCCGCCTTGTTCATCTCCCTGCTCTCCTCCTCGCCTCTTTTGCACTGATCTCCACCGTTGGATGTTTTCATCCAATGTCTACGCTCTCTCCCCGCCATCTGAAGCAGTTTAAACCCATTTCGCAGGATTTCTTAATTGTTTGGTGTTTTATGCAGGATTTAAGTGGTTTTTCATTATATACAGGCCGAAGGCCGGGAATGACGATTCCCGCGCCTTTGATTCATAGAGAAGCCATCTGCGGGGCTCCATTCCATGTTTTGTCAATGTTTCATGAGCATTGATGCTGAGAAACCCAACGCGGTCCTGCACATCGACAAGACACTGTTTTATTCAAAAGAACAGTCAGAGAGTATCAGTTTTGAAAATAAAGCACGACAGACGAAGATTGAAGACAATATTACGGGGATTACAACTAAGACGGTTATCAAAAGCCTAATCCCCGACTCAAAACACAGTTTAAAGAAAATCATAAGTGTTTCACTAACAGGAGGGCCTCCACCGCCACATCTTGAGGAAAATTGATTCCTCAGCTACCACAAAGCCACCTGTTGCCTCAAACCTTTCAAACCAGGGCCAAAGTTATTGCAAAGGAAGATGTTTTTCCTCAACGCAGCCGAGAAGTTACTTCTGCAAGGAACTTAATGCGATAAATATCTGCAGAGTTATTTCAACCTCACGCCAAACCTCAAAGGTCAACAAATTCTTTCCAGCAGACCTGATAGTTAATGTAAAATAGTTAATATAGAGAACCACCTCTAAACTTCTTCATCGAGCCCCTCAAAGGGCCAAGAAGTCTTGAATTTGTATTAATTACTTTAGCAGAGCTTTTAGCAGATCTCACCTCCTCATTCTTCTATAAATACTTCTGTAGAAGATGAGAAATTGTTGGTTGCAGAACTTTGAAATACACTTGAGCTGGAGACTTCTATTGGTACATAGTGTTCGCTGGCCCTTGAAGCTTTGTTTGTGCTAGAGTAGTTAGGTTGAATAGTGAAGATGATTGCTGAACTGAAACATTGGACCTAAAGATTGTAACTGGTTTGACATCAATATAAAAGTTGTTTCTTGGGATCCTGGTCTATATCACTGGTGAAGTGCTTCTTTCTTTGTTAAATCATTTTCCTTCTATGTACACCATATTGTTCATTTTCCACTGTAAAGAACAGTGTAAACAGGGTTAGGATCAGTTGTATATCAGTAACCTTCTCTGGCTGAGAAATATTTATCTTAATGTTTTCCTCAAACTTGTTTATTTAAGAATGATTCAATACTGTTTAAACAGTTAGGAACGTTGGCGTTCCCTCGTCCTTATGTTTGCATAAACATTGTTCTTGAATGTGATTTCCATTATTTGCTATTAAAGTTAGACTAGAGAAGATATGGTTTGCCCTGATTCCTAGACCCTTTTCTCCAAAGGCAGATTCTGAAAATTTCCCTTGGTGCTAACTGAAAGTAGACTAGGTTTAAAAGTACTTTATCTGATCTTAAGTTACACTTTGTTTTTCTTATATGTTTTCATACTTTCTGAAGGTAATTATGTGGATTACTGGATTGTTTGTCAATTAAGCTGCTTGAATACAGACTTGCCCAAGGAGTCAATGGTCAGCCCTGCACTTGGTTTGTTTTAAACAGTTACTTAATAGGCTTTTCTTGTTTGGACTAACTATAAATCCTCTGAGAAATTATTATCAGTTTCCACCCCTCCAACATTTTAATGTTTCCATTTCATCATTTTAATCTCAATAATCTTGTGGTATAGATGACTTGCCCCTTGGATCACACTTGATGTTGTTTTTCAATTAAAGCCCAGATATGACTCCATAGCCCAATGGACTAAAAACCAGCGTTATATCTATCTATCTGCCAAAACTGTTCTATTTGCTTGCAACTTCTCACTTTTGAAACTTTTTCACTTAGGACTTTCCCCTCAAATAACATTTCATGCTCAACCATCCAAAACAAAACAAAAAACCTTGGCCTTCATAACTAGCCTAATATCATTACCTTAAGCTTTCAAAGACAATATCCATCTTTGTACATATTGGAGAGATCCCTCTCCGGATTCAGGAGGGCTAGATCCTAGAATCCCAAAGTTGGTTGAAATGATGTTAACTCTGTGATCGGACTTTTGCCAATCTTGCTTACTACAGAGACCTAACAGTTACAAAATGAAAAGGATTCATTTATGATATCATTAATGCCTTATTGTGTGGTAGGATTCCTTCTCCTTCTTATCCTTTATATTTGTTAGAAAAACATTATCTCTTTCAATTAACAACCTTGAAGGAAAAGCAACTATATAAGAAAATAGAGATACACGACTTACCAGAAACATTTCAAAGTGCTAATTTATCATAACAAAATTTGTTGTGTGATTTTTACTTGCATGATATCACTTTCTCTAGGGATTAATCATTAAATTTGACGCCCTATGTGGGAGGTGTACAACTTATGGATTTTGTTTCTTTTATGCAAAATCAAATAAACTAGAAATTTTCCCATGATACCGTAACAACTAATATGGTTAGAATTGTTTATTGCAGGAGAACTTGGTTCAAATCAAGCTGTTTCACACAAATACAATAAAATATGGTAGTTTCCAGCCACTAAGACATTTTTGATGGCCTATTGAGAATCAGTTCTATGGATATGGAAAAGAAATATACAAGTAATAAGAACTAGGGCCTTAGAAGGAAGAAAGTTGAGATGGGATATTTCTCGACAATAATTGAAGAAGGGAGACTCCTATTGTTATCAGAATTTTGAGCAAACACTTTCTAGAGTTCGGTATGTTGAATGTATTAGGAAGATTTTTGTAGGCTAAAAATGACTGAACTATTCAAGTTCCTTCTTGCTTGGTTACCCACCCATCTGTATCAACATCCATATATTATTACTAATAAGTGTTGGGAGGGAGAATTTTTTATTTCTTGAGGATACAGGGCCAGAGGTGAAGACATGGCAGGAAAATACAACCTCACGCAACTTCACTCCCATAATGTCAGACATCAGTGACACGAGTCTGCATGAGGACATGTAGAAGCTTAAGTTGGGGGGATATGTTGGGTCACGAAATTGTCATTTTTTTCCTTCTTATTTTCCTATTTATTTTATCCCTTTTTTACCAACATGAACATATCTTATTACTGTAACAACCCTTATTCACCAAAGTATGTCCTTTTTCACTTTTTTCTTTCTTAATCCAATTCTACTTGTAATTTTACATTAGAAATACTTTCTTAGGCTGCTTTTTATCATAAAAATAATGCATGGGTTTTTTTAGGTTTGGATGGTCTATCGAAGCTTGTTATTATAAGTTTACATTTAATTTCCTTTACAATTTGGATTAATTAGGGTTTTGGGAGCTATTGTGTTTACACATACAATTTATTAAGAATGTATCGCCTTTCCTAATGAGACGGGATCTGGGAGCACATCAAAGTCAAAAGAAACAACTCATCACTTGGAGATCTTTTTGGAGCATCTATATCATTTGGTTGAGATATTTTGTAACTCTATTTGTAATTAAAGGAAATTGTTATAGTCTTACCCCTTCCATGGAAATCATCGTGTAATTGTTAAGATATTGTTTTATTTTAAGATCACATGAGAATAAAAAATATTCACATGATGATCTTCTCATTGTAATTAAGATCTCTAAAAGAGAAGACTTTTTTCCCGCGAGGGATAGAGAGAACAATTGGAGAATAGGATTGGAAAGGGGAAACAACAAAGATATGTAATATTGATACTTTTATTAATGCAAATCTCAGCTTTTTGGTTAAATAATTCCCTCTGATTAGTTTGTGTTCTTTTTAGTGAATCAACCCCTATTGAGGAGGAAGGGCCCCCCTTCTTATTAGGGATCACTAGTTAGTTATAGTGGAATCCATAATTGCATAAATATTTCTTAGTTATATGATAGTTGTTACTGTCATTGTTACAATTAATTTTGTGTAATTTAATTAATTGCAGTAAGCTTTGGATGGCGTGAAAACTTAAGTCCTAGACCGGTCCCTCAGTTTAGTGTGGCAATGAATTATTTTCTTTGTTGTTGCAGTTTGGATTTCACTTCCTTTTATGTGCGTATATTGAATGAGTTATGGCTTTCAGGAGTGTTGTGATAGTGGTTGAATGAGAGATTGGAGAAATATTTATCAACTATATGATTGTTGTTACTGTTTTTGTTACAGTTAATTCTATGTGTAATTTAATTAATTGTAGTAAGCTTTGAATGGTGTGACAACTTAAGCCCTGGACCAATGCCTCAGTTTAGTGTGGTAGTGAATTATTTTTTGTGTTGTTACAGTTTGGATTGAACTTTCGTTAATGTGTGAAAATATAATGAGTGATGGTTTCAGGAGTGTTGTGAGAGTGGTTGAATGAAAGATTGCATAAATATTTATCATTTATGTGTTTGTTGTTACTGCTATTGTTACAATTAATTATGTGTAAATTTAATTAATTACAGTAAGATTTGGATGTTGAGACAACTTAAGTCCTAGACTAGTTCCCCATTTTAGTATAGCAATCAATTGTCTTCTTTGTTATTACATTTTGGATTGAAATTCATTTTATGTATGCATATTGAATGAGTGATGGTTTTCAGGAGTGCTGTGAGAGTGGTTGTATGAAATATTGCATACATATTTCTCAGTTATGTGATTTTTGTTATTGTTGTTGTTACAATTAATTATCTATGTAATTTAATTAATTGCAAGAAGCTTTGGATGGTGTGAAAATTTAAGTCCTGGACTGGTCCCTCAATTTAGTGCGGCAGTAAATTATTTTCTTTTTTGTTACAATTTGGATTTCACTTCCTTTTATGTTTATATTGAATGATTTATGGTTTTCATGAGTTCTGTGAGAGTGGTTGAACTGCAAATTACATAAATATTTATCATTTATGTGATTGTTGTTACTGTTGTTGTTACAGTTATTTTTTTCTATAATTTAATTAATTGCAATAAGCTTTGGATGGTTTGACATCTTAAGAATGTTCCTTGAGTTTAGTGTGGGAGTGAATTATTTTCTTTTTTGTTACAGTTTGGATAACCCTTCCTTTCATGTGTTCAGATTGAATGAGTGATGGTTTTTAGGAGTGCTATGAGAGTGGTTGAATGATAGATTTCATAAATATTTCTCATTTATGTTATTGTTGTTATAGTTAATTATGTGTAATTAATGAATTGCAATAATATGTTGATGGTGTGACAACTCAAGCCCTGGACTGGTCCCTCAGTTTAGAGTGGCAGTGAATTATTTTCTTTGATGTTACAGTTTGGATTGCACTTCCTTTTATGTGTGTAGATTGAATGAGTGATGGTTTTCAAGAGTGTTGTGAGAGTGGTTGAATGAAAAATTAGATTATTCTATAGTATTTCTTCACATTTAATCTATGTGGAGTGTGTAACAAATTTGTTGATTGTTGAGAGTGTGTGTGCAATGACATTGGGTTGAGATTATTTTATACTAGTCACCATTTTCCTTAGCATAGACTTTGCGTGACAGTCTTGTAAAAATTAATGCCTACCTGGATTGATAATTAAATGTAAGAGTGGGTCAACCAACATTAAAATATAAAAATAATGAAGTTAACAAAGTTACTTATTTAAATAATTGTGAGATACGTGCATTAATATTTTATTAACCTTTATGTCTTCATGAACATATGTTGATACAAAATGAATGGAAGAAGCATTCAAGTAATCCTATTTTTTTCTTCCAACAATTAATATCGTATATTTAAAATTATATTAACTCAATAAAATATATAGTATATACAGCCATGAGGTTCATCTTTGCCTCAAAACGAGGAAACCAGAGAGAGAAAACAAAATTTCTCTTCCCCTGAAGGGGGAAACTAGAGCTTACAACTTCCAAATTTATTTCTCAAAAAATGTGTTGCCATACAAATTAAACAACATGGTTGAGCCTTGCGATGTCTGGATAATATCTTGAGGGGTGGTAGAAAATGCGAATTCCAATAAAACTCGAGGTTCCTCAGTCACAAAATTAGCACTTATGGGCCGAGCATGAGGCATGTTATCGCATTAATGACCACTGAGAGAAAAAAATATTGTTTTGCGAGCCATCGAACAAAAAGGAGAGAGAATGAACCTTGCGTTTATCAAGTGGTTGGCAGATAAGGCATGGCATTGTGAAGCTAAAATGATATTGAACCAGAATCACCAAATGCCTAAGAGTTGCCATGATCTTGCACCGAACTTGTAGCCTCTAGAATCTCCTCCACAATGAACACCCATATGTGATGGACCGACGGGGAGAAGGGGGGGAGCTTCAGTTGTCAACGAGGGAGTGAGCGGCACAGAGTGAGGCAAAGGAGATTTTTGATAGTGGGGAGGGGATGAATTGGATGGAGGGGAGAGCATGGGAGACACGTCAGGGAAAGGGATGTTGGGAGGGTATTCGATATCTAGGTCTATGGACAAACACTTCAGGGAGGAGGAAAAGTGGCTAAAGAGTGCATTGAGCTCAAAAATTCAGTTGGTGGCCTTGGTTTTAGCTTCTTACTTATCCTTAATAAGCATGTATAGTAGGTTGTATAGGGCCATAGGGACAAATGTCCATGGTGGGTCTCCTCTTCTTCCGTGGACACCATATTTCTGCGAATGCAATCAAGTATGTTGTGGTCAAACAAAGTGGCTATGGAGGTGTCATCCAAGGTCATTGGGGGTCGCCCACGACCTCTGTCCTGAATTGGGTGTCAACCTATCCCTCTTTCACCACTCATGAGTGTAATGCAGGGGAAGCGAGGTGTGGGGATGAGGCCAGAGGGAGCGGTGAGGATCACAGGGGAAAGAAACCAGAGGAATAATAATAGGGAGATCAGGTCACTTTGTAATAAAGAGCCTCAATCGACAGGCCCGATATGTGCATTCCAAGGAGAGGGGACGATGGAGTAATGAGACAAGTTGTTTTACATGAGTTGAAGGGCTCCTTTCACTTGCATGCAGTCATCAGTCTTCCAGGGTGATCACCCTTAGGTCACCTGAATCTAGGGGACTGCTATTGTTATAGTTAATTGTGTGTAATTTAATAAATTTTTGTAAGCTTTGGATGGCGTGACAACTTAATTCCTAGATCGGTCCCTTATTTTTGTGTGGAAGTGAATTATTTTCCTTATTGTTACAATTTGGATTACACTTCCTTTTATGTGTGTAGATTGAACGAGTGATGGTTTTTAGGAGTGTTGTGAGAGTGGTTGAATGACATAGTAGCTTATTCTGCAATATTTATTCACATTTAATCTATGTGGAGTGTGTAACAACTTTGTTGATTGTTGAGAGTGTGTGTGCAAAGAATATAGGTTGAGATTATTTTATACTAGTCATCATCTTCCTTAACATATAATTTGCGCGACAGTCTTGTAAAAATTAAATCCTACCTGGATCGATAATTAATTGTAAGAGTGGGTATACCAACATTAAAATGAAAGCAATATAAAAATAATGAATTTAAAATTTTTTATTATTCAAATTAATGTGATATACGGGAATTAATATTTTATTAACTTTTATTTCTTCACAAACTTATGTTGATACAAAATGAATGGAAGAAGCATTCAAGTAATCCTAATTTTTTTTCCAACAATTCATACCATATCTTGAAAAATTTAATGATATTGCAATATATAATTTGTATTGACATAAATAATACTAAACCATTTCAAAGTTTATGCTATAAGAATCATCATTTTTTAAACATGGATTACAAATAATTCTGAAAATTTTAGAAGCCTTGGTCATTAACATCATTGTCTGCAACAATTTCATCCAATGTATCATTGCCAATGTTCATATGGTCTTTCAAGTAGTTAATATTATTATCATCCTCGTCTTCACTTGCGTTATCTTCGTCACCATTGAAATATGAATATAGACCATCCATATTGTTACTAGATGTATTTGAATCATCATTTTCTATGCCATCCATATTGTTGTCTTTCGTAACATCATGTAACTTTGTATTAATGTTTTCTTCCTGTGCCTGAACATAATCATCTTCAACATCACCATGGATGTCAATTTATTTGATTTTATCTAATCCTCTCTCTCTCATTTTTTTGGCCATCATTATTTTTCTCAGTATCCACTAATGCATCATCAAATACATGCCTTAATCTTGGATCCTAATGTACTATAAATATCCATTCCAGGTCCATAGTATCTTCATAGAAAAATACCTGCACATGAACGAGTACATACATATATTAGACATATGCTATAACAATTTTTTTGATTAAGAAACACATGTATATATTCATAATAAAAAATGTATGAATAGATTATTAATCACTGCCACATCCTTTGAGTTAAATAAATACTTGCTCTCAATGAATTGGTAGAACATAAGGATCCTTATCCTATGGTAGGAACTTTGAGGAATCTATAGAAAGAAATCCACTATGGGTATCATGTCTTCATGTCATCTCAAATGCTTCATACCATCTACACTTAAAAATACAACATTTAAAAGAGTAGTAATCCAACTCAATAATTTCTTGTATTTTCCCAACATATTGTAGATTTCCTTCAATAATATTCTTATCTTTTGAGCTTGATCGACTAGATTTTTTGAATTCAACCATGATGCCACAATCAAAGGATTGCCTCTTTACATCTACAAGTTCTACACGATAATGTTGACCATATGCCCACATTGCAATATATTTTATTTCCTGTGAAAGACCATTTATTTTAGTTAAAATGAATATAATGACAAATATTAAAATAGTTAATAGTGTCAAAACTATAAGGAAACACAATTCTGAAAATTCCAACTGTAAATTTCTTTCACATCCTCTAGACATGTTGATTTCATCTTCTGTTATATTTGAATTTATACCTACATATTCTATTTTATTTTGAATTCGTTTAGTAACCCATTCTAGTGTGCATTCTTTGGCCCATTCCCCTTATAGATCAATAGGAAATGAGGTATTCCTTGGTTTCGATCTCTTAAATTGTATCCTTGCTTATAAAATTTCTTCTCTCTCTTTATCATACAAATCAATCCATTTGTTCATAAAGTCCATGTGGTACAGAATGAACTTGTTGAGTATAGCACTTTCGTCTACACCTATTACATGTCAACATGATTATTTCAAACTCCAAAGGCCATGTTGTTAATTTGAAAAATAAATTACAGAATAAATTAATGACTACAATAAAAGAAACCACAATTATCATGAATTTACTTAATAATTTATACTTGAACACCATTAGATATTGGTTTTTCTCCATCAATAATATCTAATGCTCATTCTTGATCCCATAAGTGTGGGTCATCTTCGAGATCCTTACCAAGGAATTCACATAGGAAGAAAAATGCTTCATTTAATACATACCCTTCACCCATGCAAACCTCTGGATGTGCCTTTTGTCAGGCATATCTTTTTAGAGTTTTCATATACCTCTTAACGAAAAAAATCCACCTCGTTGATACGACACCTACCAATTCAATTTCATCGACTAGTTGTATAAGTAAATGGACTTGTAGGTCCATGAAACTTGTATGGATATCCTTCTCAAATAGACATACAATTTCTGCAATTTCCTTCTTCCATTTTGATACTTCACATTCGTGGATCTCCTTGGATGTCACCCACCTAATATATAAATACTAAATTATTATAAACCTTTAGGAAAAAATTAAAATGCAATACAATATCTCTATGTCTCTCACACATGAGCATTCCACACCACATACCTTAGAAATGCTGCAAAGTGACTTATCAGCATTCCTCAAGTCAATGAAAAGACATGGATCACCACTAATTGTCAATGGCATGATATGTTTTCAAACACATTTATCAAATATCATCATTAGTTATTTTTTCAGACAATAGAATATCAAAGTATATTTAGTACCTAATCAGTTTTACCAATAAATATGAAATGATGATATATAATACCTTCATAAAATTATGAAAATCATGTGTTTTAAATCTTGTGATATGTCTATAAACTGTAAAAGCTTTATTTAATGATGGAAAATAGCTAGTAGGTGCCCTTATTGAACGTATGGAATTTTTTAGTTGGTCTAGATATTTCTTTTTCAAAATCCATGGAGCTTCTGCATATTTTTCATTTTCCCTGTTTGGCCACAAATTTTTTCTATCAAATTCAGTACACAAAAGAGAAATATCTCTCCTCGGATACAAGGTGTACTTCTCTTTGCATGCTATATGTACAAAATTTGAATTTGGGACATTTTTGAAGATGTGCATGGGATCTAATAGGTGAGATATTATAGATCCTTCCAAAATGGGAGCTCATGAAGTATGGATTTCCTTTTCATCCCTTCTGGCATCTTAATTACATCTTGTTCTAGTTCTTCAACAAAATTACCCCCATCGAAAAAACAATTATCGAGCTTTCAATTCAAGATCTTCATAATTCTTACAACAATTAGTTGGACCCATAATCATGGGAGGGCCTCTCTTTCAACTTTTTCATCGAATTGATTCTTATGGAGGTTTCTAAACCTATGATCTGGTGGTAGAAAAACCTTGTTGTTTGCATAAATAAATCATGAATATCTTTATAATACCACCCTTGAAATTTTTCAACACATCTTGGATATGAAAATCTCCCCTTTGTTTGAATCCTTGCAAGTAAATAAGGTTAATAGCATCAAAATAATAGTATAAAAATAAGTATGAAAGTTGGGATGACAATAAATTATGAGTGTAAATAGGTACATTTTTTTATCTTACCAAAACAACAACCAAGTCCTAGGAAATTATGAATAGTCTAGCATAACACACCATACAACATGAAGGAAATATTTGATGGAGGACATGATATGTCATACATTCTTAATACTTTCCATATAAGTTGCATCTCATCAATAAAAGGTGCAAAATAAACATCCATGTTTTTAACTTAATGTTTTCCTGGAACAATGAGAGTCAGCATAAGGTGCTCTTCTCTAATACTCAACCATGGGGTAATATTGTATACTATCAATCCAACCTGCCAAACTCTATAATTTGAGCTCATGAAAGAGAATGGGCATGCTTCATCAATTACAAGACCAAACTTGATACTACGGGGTTCATCTTTGAATTTTGTTGGCCATTTTTACTCTATGTGTTTCAATGATTTGGAGTTGCATGGAATTTTCATGAATCCATCCTTAATCCTATTATTTTCATGCCATACCATCAATTGTGCAAGTGACTTGCAACAAAAAATTCTTTGAAGTCTAGGTATAATTTGCATGTGACGTAAAACCTTCTTTGGAATTGTAGGACCTTGTACATCTATACAATATGTCTTCTCTTTTACTATAGGGAATTATACCTTGTCCCTATATTCATATTTGTATAAAATGAAATCATTTTTACATGAATGAATTTGATTATATTAAATCCCCCACCCAACCAACAAATAACTCTCCTCTCTGCAATTTGATGGAAACACATTCTCGTTGAGAAATATTTTAGTTTTTAGTGCCCTGTAAGATTTCAAAAGATTAGATCAATTAAATTTTTGACTTATGATGAACACATTTTATATGTCAATCTATATTATGACTATTCATATACATATATGGTTTTAGAATCTATTTAAATAAGTCTAAACAAAGTTGATGAATGTTTACAAAATACATAGACTAATTGACAATGCATTATAAGAAATAGATTTCAAATCAAGTCAATAAGGTGGTGAATCCTTTGCATGACCAACCAAACAGTGACCTAATTTATAATAATATTATTGTGCATGCCAGTTTTGAGGTTCTACTTGCACCCAATTTGAACATGGGTTTCTTTAGTGCTTTCTTGATGGAGTCTTTCGGCAGGTTGTTATCATAAACATTATGTTGGTGGTAATTACCCTAGTTGTCATCATTACTATTAACCATATGATCATTATTTCCATCATTGTTTCCATCCCAAAAGAAATATTTAAGAATTTCATTCAATCCTTCTTCATTAACTGCATTTTCATTGTCATGATCATCATCATTAAGGCCTCTAACTGGTAGCATATTGCAGTCATCAGTTTATGGGAATCTCATCAGTTGTTAAAATTTATCATGTAGTAGATTTCTATTTAAATATTCTCTTTTCACCCTGGTATGGTTTAAAGGATGGTTTGGATCATCCCGTCCAAATATTAATAACCTAGTTGGATCAACTTGGGTATTTGTAGTCATTCTTTCATCATCTTCTTCTACCTATCAACAAACGCAACCATTATTTAATGTTTGGAAAGAATTGGATAAATCATAAATGTATCAATTTCAAAGAAATATAATCAAGTATTGACTTATAAATCCAAAATTATTTGTTATGTCTGAAGTATCCATTTTCATATCCTCTTCCACCCATTTTTTTCTTCGTGATTTAACAGTTTTAGGTCCACGCGCATGTACATAGGTTTTTTTTTCTTTTGATATTTGAATGCCTATGTTGTGAACTTGATCCAATCTCCATTTGAAATATCAACAACATGCATTAATTTATTTCAAGGTTGGATAATACGCTATAAATTCTAATAATACTGTGAAAAAGGATGGACGTATCACAAAATGCTTCCTAAGTTAAGTCAAAATTTGATTACATGATGTCCTCCAACATATTTTGTGTCGTCATTTGATATGACACGATATGTTGCCATGGCCTTGTATTTCCCCTCTAATACACAACATATTCAATTATGTTTAGTACACCAATTATATCATTTCAACGAATATGTTATTGAACACAAAATCTCACTTTACTCATATAATTTACATATTGATATCATGTTTTGGATTTGAAAAAAATAACAACATAGTTTATATAACTTTATATCATCTATGTGGTATAATTTTGAATTCATAAACACCATCCTCCTTTTGTTTAGGTTTCTTTGTCTTCTTAACTTTATTGTATCTTCAGATTTTGTATCTGATTCTATGGACACCCACTTTCCTCTTGTTCATTTAGTAGGTCTACATCATCCACATCCTCTGTCCATGGGCTCCTCTAGATCTTGTAATACACAACAATGGAATTAGTCACATAACATCTATTCACTTCACTATTTCCCCGTCCAATTGGCTAAACACACAATCGATTTAAGCTCAGCTGGTTATCTCTACACCTTTCTAACTAAAATGCCCCTATTTTCAACATAAACCCTTTTTGTTAATTTCTACTCCCAATATGGTGATATGAAACAACTCTTATAAATCTTAGATGAGGATTATGAAAACTAATGGACTACTCTTTTTTTCATATTTTCATTTAAATTAATTCAAACCATTCATACATAATTTTGAACCACCAAATATATGTAATTTTGTATATTTTAAAAAAATCCTTTGACCCCATATGTTAGAGTATATACTATTTTCAAATTATGTTTTCGAAGTATTCTAAATTAACTCAATATTTAATATAATAATTAGTATAAGTTAACATGTGGATGAGATATATTTTCAATGCCACCACCCACCCTATAAAGGAGTAAAGGGTGAGTGGCGAGATCAAATTCTTTTACATCTCATGTATACATAATCACTAAGAAAAACAACCTTTACAAGTGAAAATATGTGTACGAGACTATAATTATTGGATTTTTACATTATGAGTCACTGGCTATTAAAATAAAATTAGAAAGTTTAAAATCACACCCAATTCATTAGTGAGCTAGGAAAACATGACATAAAACAACCTTCATTGCAGGGTCAAAACACCATTTATAGGTCTTTACATCAAACAAAATTTCAGCTTATCCCATGTGCCTATGCACATTGCACATCCAATATTGGTATTCAATTAAACCTCATAAAAAATGAAAATAACATGGAAGCCTCCCACATCGACATTGCAAAGTGCAAAGATGATAATGAATACAAATTAGACCAAAACGAAAAAAAAAACATGCTAATCTATATTTGGCGCGCATAATGGATAAATATATTGTGTATCCCGACTATTCAACAAAAACAATGTAATGAATTCACCATATTTCCATTCTAATACTCACCAATCGAAAATTGAGGGAGCTTTGAAGTTCTGTGCGAAGTTGGAGAAGACCACGTTTGGAGAAATGAGTTGAGGCTATGAAAGAAAATAACTAATCAATTCTATCTATGTTAATAGTGGACAGAGATATTGACAGACCTCTCCTCTCCTATTGTGGATTTCAATAAAAAAAATTGATTTGTGGGTGTGATTTGGCCTCTAGCAGTCCTGAAATCAATTTGTGCAGTTCATTCACCCCCTACAAGAGACAAAAAATCAAACCCTTGCCCATCCATTTTTCACTACTGCTATTTAAAATAGTTAGAGGGAAGGGAGAAAAACATAGAGAGAAAAGAGATGGGATTTTCCACAGTGTGGAGGAAAGAAATCGCTCTAGGATGCCAAAAAATACAAGCAATATCAAAGGTATCTAATTCTTAAAATAATGAGGTATTTCATACTAAAATTAAAGATTGTACATGTTTCTAGTGCTTGTATGAATAGTAATTTTTAGTTTTTAGTTCAAAATTATAAAATAAGAAATTAGGGTTTATATTTTTATTTCTAATTTTAAAATAAAAATTGTATTGTACATATATAGGGACATGACAGTGAGAAACTAAAAGAGGCAATGGCTTCTATATTGGGGGTAGAAGCAGTGAATAAACTAGAAGATATGGACTTGTTCATGCTTTCCAAATACATGGAAGAACATACTAAAGGCGTTGAAATAGACCAAAAAAAGAACCCCGTAAAAGGGAATTGATTGATTCCCCATCAACTCCTAGAATGAGAAAAAGATCTAGGAAAAAATGAATCACAATAACCTGTATGAATGTGGAATAAGGAATAGAGACGTCTAATGTCCCACCCACTCTCGGGACACATGTTTCTTCCACCACCAGTACAGGTAATTATGAAACTTTAATTCATACATGTGAAATCGAGGTAGAATATGATGTTGTATCTAAGGAAATCAAAACTACACATGTCGGGAAAGTTTTCAATCACAGGTTGAAGGAATAATTCTTTCAATGCTTCAAAAAAAATCTACATCTTCCATTATCAAAGATACCCATGCACCTTCAAAAGGAAGTCATCCATGACATGTAGAGTGAATTTGGGATAGTTTGGTCAGTAAAGCAAGTAAAAAAACAAATGACTCAAAACTGCAATATATTAGGTTGCAACCAAACTAAAATGATAAAAAAAATTCCTCACGAGCTAAGGGCCAAAAGAAGGCCAGCTCATGTAAGCGTGAAACTATGGAAATAGCTCGTGAAATCATATGATAAAGCAGATGCAAGGAGGAATTCCGATGAGGAGAGCATAAAATTATTTAAATTTGGCCATAAGATTATTTCGGATTCATTAAATGATTTTTATATTTTATTGTTGCATAATTAAATGGAATTAGTGTATGTTTCATGATAAGGCCTTGAAGGCCAGGCTTGCAAAATATGGTGCCACACATCACAATGGCCAAACATGTTTAGAAGACTTATCATTCAAATTTGTAAGTATATTTAATATTGAATATATATATATATATATATATATATATATATATATATATATATATATATATATATATATATATATATATATATATATATATATATATATTGTACAAAAAGTAAATGATTGGATATTAATTACTTTAACTTTTCCATTTGCCATGTTTTGATAGGAGGAACATTATGGCCATTATCCATCACCATTGGATTCGATATGATACAAAATATAAATTGGTATGATTTTTTTATCTAGATGGAGAATAAGTTATCATTAGTTGACTTTTACTTGGATATTGTTATGTTACTATGTCAATTTTCATTTCTTGTGTTTAGTTGTTTATTTATGTGTAGTTTGAGTTGTTTTCTGCTCCCATTGGTCATAGCGCCCTTATAAATCACAAACCTTTCACTATGATCAGCTCCTTAGAAATCAATATCCAATCATGGCTTTATTATTTCCTTTTCCAAAAACCCTAGGCCAAAGGAGGGATTTAATACCATGTAATACATAATCATCTATAATGATTACATGGGATTGATTATAGATGCTTGGATTGAGAGCACATTACATGGGATTGATTATGGACCCAATATACATGTGTTGAGGAGCATGGGATGATTGTCTTGGAAAGAAATAAGCCTTACGATGAAGAGCACTTGACACTTGCAGCCCATGCTTAGAGAGTGCATCACCTAATGATTGGTCTCTTGACATGCATACATTGGAGAGAGAGAACTTCACTTGCATACCTTATCTTTTGCATTAAATTAAATTTATTATGTAATTAGTCCACTTTACCAATGTTTTCCTCCATCACCTACTTTGTATAGAGGGAAGATAAAGTATTTTTCTACACTATACTCATTATTCCATCTATGTAATTTTCATGGAGATTTCTTAGTGTTTGTGTGATGCAATAGAGGAATACCTAGAGTTTGTGACGTAAACCCTAGAGAAGAAATGAAGATGAATGCTAGAGCTAGGGATAATATTAAGTCTTAGCACTTGTCTTAGCAATTATTCTCCATGTGGTAGGATGAAGGGTGTATTTAGGTATAAAACATGGTTTTTAAAATCCATGGGAAGGGAAAATGAGACATGGATTTCAAAACAAGATGGTTTATTAAACCATTCAAATAAATATGTTGAAATTTTAAATTATGAAATTCATTTATAGGTTTAATCAAAATATTTGTATATATATATATATATATATATATATATATATATATATATATATATATATATATATATATATATTTTTCCCAAATATTTTGTGACAATAATGAAGTATTGAAAAGATGATGAAGGGAAAAAATGACATAAATATAACTCAAAGGGACATCTAGATGATACAGGTGGCATAATTAATTAGGTTGAAATGGTAGATAATAGGTTTGTGAAGACAACTTCAACTTCTCCAGACTCCAAGGCATAGGATCAATAATAGTTGACCAATTTCCAGATATGAACGCTGAAAATTTTCCAGCAGTTCCAAATTTCCTGCAAATTTCCAGTGATTGATGTTATATTTAGTTTATTATTCAGATTTTTTCCATAAATTGTTAGAGATTATTTTGTAATCAATTCCTTTTGGAATATGAAGTTAGTTCAATAGGAAGTCTATAAATATGTTGTAATAATACTTAGGGTTGGAACTTTTATGAAGAAAATATCTGCATTTTTATGTAAAGTTGGGCATTGTTTTGAGGCAGGGAAAATTTTAAGGATGGAAATTTATTTTAAAGTTTAGAAACCTTGGAGAATCTCACTAGTACATAATATGAAATTTGTAAAATTCTTAGATTTTTTTTGTAAAATTATTTGAATTTCTAATAATTTAATATATTCTATATATACACTTTTGGCTATTTTTAAGGTAAAACAATTTTATAATATAAAATTTGGGCGAATAATTTTTAGAAAAAACGGAAATTAACAAATATTTTTTTGGAAAAACCATGAAAAAATATCGCATTTGCGAATATTATCCCCTAAAATTTTCCCTGTTTTGAGGTGATAAATTCCATTAATGCATAAAGTTTGTTCCAAGATTCCTATGTCAAGCAATTGGTGATGTATCTTCTCATGTGAAGTTGTTATTTTCCCAGTTTTCCATATGTTTTTCTGTCTCTATTGTTTAAAGAAGATAAAGTGTTGAATTTGTTTAAATACGCTATGCTATGGCTTATAAACAATATTAATGTTTTCACGTTGATGTTAAGTATAGAATTAATCCTAGCATGCTCTATATTTAATTGATTCCTAATATTTTCATCTTATTCACACCACAAATTCTCTAAAAGATCCAAAAGCTTGCCTACCTTGCCCTGTTACTTCTAAGTTGCTATTTTTATATTTGATCATTCTAAAATTTATGACTCCATTTCCCAATGGAATTTCCTTGCAGTTTCAACCAAATATTTGAAAAAACCAACCTTTGAAACTCATAACTAGTCTAACATCTTAAGGCAGAAATCTAAATCAGGTAGAGAAACCCCTCTCTGAAGTTGGAAGGGCTAGATCCCAACTTTACAAGCGGTTTTGTTGTTACCTCTACAATTTCCTCCTTGGCCTAGGAAAATTATGGAGTGATAACATTCTAGCGACCATACTGGGGAGCGAATCTCATAATATTTGGTTTTCCTTGGTAAATTCAAGTTCAAGAGTCTCAAATACTATTTCCCTGTAGGTGACAGTGAGGTGGAAATTGAAAGGTTGAAATTATTCACCTAAAATTTGTATATTCCCCTTTGTGAATGCCATTACATTGTGAAAATTCCAATTATACGATCTAGCTCTCAAAAGGATTCATACTAGATCTCATGCAGATCCAAAGCCTCTAGAAACTGTGAAAGATCTTGAAAAGTTATTATGGAATAAAAATTCTATAAAAGGTCAAACCAGTGAAAATTATTTATCAAGAAAAAATTATTTTCCAGAGAGTTTTGTGACAATTGAGTATAGTCAATTTGACATGCAATTCGAGCATAGCCTTTTCAAATCTAGATCAGAAAGTTTTGTGCCTGAAGAAATTTTGGATGAAGCTCAACATAGACCCTACCGTTTAGTTCAAAAACCAGTTGTTTCACAATCTAATAAGGAAGGTTTAAGATAGTTTGAAGAAATTTATGACCTAGTTAAAATATTAAATATAAAAATAGAAGGTGTTGACCAACCTTTTTCAGTTGTTACTTCTTCTTCATTGCCAACTGTGACATTCATTCCCTCCATTTCAACTAGTCCAATATCATTTTCTCCAACTTATGTTTCCACTTCTACCTCTAATATTTAATTTTCACATACAAAAATATACTCATCCTCCACCACAAATTTAATACCCCCTCCATCAACCACTATTGTAGTACCATCCTCTTAACATATCCCGGTCATGGCAGGACAATATGCTTCTTTAGCATTACAGGCACCATTAAATGACATGCCACATAACTATGCATAAAGAATACCACAATTTGATGGCACGGGTCCTATAACAACACAAAAACACATTAACAGGGTGAATGATTTCTCAGATCTAGAGGAAGTTGATCATGATGATGTTAAAGTTATATTGTTTGCAAAACTTTTAGCTTTGGAAGTAAAGAAATAGTATAAAGGATTACCTGCTGGAAGCATTGCATACTTACAACAGTTCCATCAAAATTTCCTTTCTATATGGGAAGTGAAAAATAATCCCCTTTAGATCATTGCATAATATGAGGGTTTAAAGAGAGATCCAAATGAAACTTTTCAAGATTATTGCATTATATTTAATAATTTCTACAATTCCATCTCAACAGAAATAAAGCATCCACCAGAACTAGCCTTGATTCGTTTCCCAGATGTATTTGATGTCGATATGGCTTATAAATTACGAGAAAGGAACCCACATACTCTTGAAAAAATGCAAATAAATGTTTTTAGTGTAGAAGCTAGTTTGTTATCCAAATGGGAAAAGCTAAGAACTGAGAGAAGAGTGACCATCAAAGAGGAACCTTCTACTTCTTCATTAGATGCAAAATTAGACAGTTTAGTTAAAACTATGGAAAGAATGATGGATAGAATGACTATGACTAATAGAGCCCCTCTTAGAGAACCTCAAGGGGGGCCTCAAATTAGAAATCCAAACTT
This sequence comes from Pinus albicaulis, assembly GCA_034641835.2. Taxonomy (NCBI): domain Eukaryota; kingdom Viridiplantae; phylum Streptophyta; class Pinopsida; order Pinales; family Pinaceae; genus Pinus; species Pinus albicaulis. Next base: position 787,958,978 of record CM076573.1, on the reverse strand, counting down.
TAGAAGAAAACAACCCCAAATCAAGAAAAGGGAAAAAATAAACCAAGTTGATCAGCAAAAATTCAGGCCCCCTTTCCAAGAAAATTTTGTTGAATAAGAACAACAAATTGTACAAGAATTAGAGGAAGACCAAATCAATCTCTTTGGGGAGGGAGAAACTGATGTTGTTTTTCTAACAAAGGAAGAACAAGATCTTTTCTTTTTGTCTCAACCAGAGGAAATTCCTGTAGAATCAGTAGACTATCAAAAGGGATATCAAAATGCTATCATGGAAGTACACAAACAATACAATTTGAGAAGTAAAAATACTGCATCAAATCCTCCAAAAAAGGCTCAAAGTGACATTCCTTCCACTATCCAAACGAAGGAACAAAGTCAAAAAGAGATTCCTCAAAAGAAAGATGTAAATGTTAAGGAAATTGAAAAATCTCAACCTACTGTTAATATTGAGAATGAACTTTCAAAAGTCAAAATCCTTGTTCCTTTACTTGAGTTAGTAAAGAAATATGTATATAGGAAACAAGTTGTAAAAGCATTGTATATTGAGGAGGGAAAAAATAGTGTCAATGTGACTGATGATCAACCTAAATTACTATTTGGACTTGAAGTAGATAGCATTCCACAATATGGTAGTGTTCCTCCTTTCTATGTCAGTTTGAATATCCATGATTTTATTCTGAATAATGCCATGTTGGATTCTTCTTCTTCACACAATCTCATGCCTAAAGAAATCATGGAAAAACTAGGTTTAGATATAACTAGACATTATAGATACCTTTAATCCTTTGATTCAAATAGAGTAAAATGTTTTGGATTGATCAAGGATTTGTGTGTTAGCCTTGCTCATATTCCAGCAAAGAGTCTAGTGATGGACATTGTTGTAGATGATATTCCTCCCAAATATAGAATTATTTTCTCAGGATCATGGGGGTAAAAGCCACAAGGTACATTACAAATGAATATGACATATGCAATAATTATTGTTTTTAGTGAACAAATAATATTTTATAGAGAAACTATAACAAAATATATGGTGAGTAGTCAAGACAAACCAAACAATTATTCAGTCTACTTTGTAAATTCTGACATGGACTCTTTTATTTTACACAATGAAATTTTTTTGGAAGAAGAAGATGAGGTTGTAGTTGTAAAATCAAAAGTGACAGATGATGGGAAATCACAAATGGGAAGAAAACAGAAAGAACAACAGGACTGATTTTGGAAAATGGACTTTGATGGAGCAGTAAGCAAAGAAGGAGCTGGCATTGAAGTGTGGATATCAGACTCTGAAATCAGGTACAACCAAAATTATTTATTACAAACTCAACTTTGAATGCACAAAAAATGTAGTTGAATATGAAGATTTGTTATTGGGACTTCAAATGTTGAAACCAGTGGGAGCCAAGATAATCTCAATTCATAGATATTTTGAACCGATCATAAAATAAATCAAAGGAGAATATGCAACTAAACATGCTAGAATGAGAACATATAGGAATTTTGTTTTAAAATTTTTACAGTGGTTCCCAAAATAAAAATTGTCATTAATTTCTAGAGATCAAAATGGATTTTCTAATGCATTGGCCACTTCTACAAGTACATGTAAAATGCCCTTTAGAGAAAGTAGAAATTTAGAAATTGATGTCAAACATCGACCTGCCATTCTTGATAATATTAGACACTGGAAAGTATTTGATAATGATGAACTCAGAGATGATTTTGAAAGTTTGAACATTGACATAGGGAAATATGTTGATGACATTGGAGATATAAACATTTTCAGTCAAACTAGATAACAGTTTGAGGAATCTGAAATATTACAACTCAAGAATAATACAATCCCATGAGGTCTTGTACCACTTGAATAATTGTTTGACTTTAATGATGTGGCCAAAAAACCTTCAATTTTTCCGACTGGATCTGAAGTAGAAGATTGCAATATAGGCAATGAAGAATATCCCAAGATTGTCAAACTTTCTAAGTCATTATCTCCGAAGGAAAAAAAAAAGTGCATTGATTTGTTTATGTAATATTCCTATTTAGCCCAAGCCAATAGGAATACTTAATTTTGTTTATTTCTTATTGTTTGATGAATAAAATGTAAATGAGGACATGAAAAACTCCTTAAAACAAAGAATAAATACATGCCCAATGTGGAAAAGGATAAATCTGGGCCTTTTTGTAACAAATTCCACTTGTGTGTGAACAGAAATTGGACCACCTTGGAGAACCAGCACAGTTTTAGAAGAGGGATCCAATGTGAAAGGGGTTAAGTCCATTGAAGTGGTTTAGGGTTTGTGCACCCCTTCAAGTTATAAAAAGGAGGAGAGGGCTCAAGAAATTTTTTTGAAGGATTTTCGAAGTAGAGGTTGCTTGAGAAACTCTAGCCCTCTTGGCTGTTTAGCCTAAGGGAAGAGGATTTCTTGTTTAGGAATCCTCCCTCCTTCCTTGAGTAGCTCTTGGAGGAGATTGTATTGAAATGAGCCACTATCAGGTTGAAGACCAAGCTCCATATCCATTAGCAGCGCTGATCCTGTTGAGGGTTTTGCAGCTACTTGAGTTGCAGCAAGTGGTATCCTAGATCTGCAGAGATCTAGTGTTTTGGAGGATTTCTCTCTCAAGGAGGGTGTCTTGCGACCACCCGGAAGAAGATATATCTATTATTTTTTATTCAGATCTTTATTTTATAGCATTTTCTTCATTTCTCTAGAGCTACTACGCAGTCCCTCTCATGAACTGTGTTTTTTGCATTGGGGTTTAATGTAAATTTGATTTCTGTGCAATAGAAGATCTCAATTGATTGAGGCTTTCCTCTCACTTTTTAATTCTTTAAAGTAGCTATTGTTATAATCTATTTCAGATCTGATTTCATGTATAGTAAAATTCATCTTCAAAAATTCTGAGTATTCTGCAGTTTTGTAGCTTTCAAAGTCAGATCTACACTTGTACATGTATTATTTCGATGGAATCCCAAGGGGATCTTGTAGAGAAGACTGAGTAGTTTACAGATCTGGTATGGATCTGATGTTTCAGCCATAGATATGAGTTTTCACTTAAAACAACTGAATCTCCTCAGAAATAACACTATCATAGTCTGCAGTCTTTTTCTATGTGTTGCAGCAACTCGTTTGTAGGGTTTTTCCTTATGAAATGTCTGTTCTCCTTTGCATAAGCCATATGAATCTTATTCTGAACCTACATACTAAAATTTATGCATAAAATCAGCCAAGCCCTTCAGAAATTATGCTACCCATGCTTCAGCACTTTTCTGCATAATTTAGGTCATGGAAATCAGGGTTTTTCTTGACTAGTCGGGAAGGAGGAACTGTTTAACTTAGAAAAACATATTTTTTTTTTCTTAAATTTGTCATGTGAATCTCTCTTGACCTAATATAACATATTCCAGAAACTTGACCCTTTATTTTACGTATATTTCTTTATACACCTATTTTAGTGCATAAAAAGCTGCTTTTCCCCATCTTTCTGATGTTAAAAGCTGAGTAAAGAGTGATGTTGTTATTTATATTGGTTTTTGAGAATTCTCAGACACATTTTGTTGTATCTAAAGCCATCATACCTGAAAAATTTGTTTTTCAGGCATGATCTGCTGAGTAAACCCTTTTGGGATATTACCTCTCGACAAGAGTCTATAGATAGAGTATGAAAAGGGCCAGATAGCCTCTGGATCTCACCCTCTCTTTAGAGGTGACATATCCAATAAATTCCCTTTCATTCAATATCTGGTTTAGATCATATTTTTGATTGTTAATGTCTGAAAATGAAATATCTTATTGATACCAGTTTGTGGGAGATCTGTTTAGTGCATCTAAACCCATTTTTTTCTACTGAAATCCCACATATCAGTCCCACACAACATACGAAAGAGGAACCAAGCATTGGTCTGCATTGTATTGGCATATTTTTCCTTATACAATGTTCCTATTCAGCAGCGGGGAAATATTCCTGAAAAGGGAACATTACAGTGGTATCAAAGCTCCTTTCTTGGCTCAGCCTGTGGCTTTCAAGCCCAAGAAAGAAAGAGAAAAATTATAGAGAGGATGAGACTACTTTCATTCATTTTCAGATCAGAAAAGGGCCTCTCCAAGGAGGTTCAATCAATGGAAGAAGAAGGGTGCAGTGAAACTCCAAGGGAGTTTCAAAGCAAAAGAAGCTACAATGAAATTCCTAGAGAGTTTCAGGAAGATGAAGGAGTACCCAGTACTTCTTATGATGTGTGTGAGCATTCAACCACACAATATGATTTAAAATTTTGCCACATCCCCACTTTCTTGCTGAGAGAAAGAGGAGAAGAAGAAGGAATGATAGAAAGAGAGATTCCCCCACTCTTTTTCCAGACCTTGAAGGATATTCAAGAAAATCTCAAGGAGGTTGAGGGGGTAGAGACTTGTACCAGTGCTGGCACAACCTTGGAGGAACATCCTTCATGTTCAATGGAGGAATACTACACAGTTTCAGAAGAATTTCTTGCTTCTACATTTCACCAAGGTATGGTCAAGAATTCATCTGTTTTCATTTCAGCCCATTGCATGGAGAGATCTACATTTCTATGTGCTGCTGATCTAGAACAACAGAGTGGCACTGCACTGTGCAAGAGTAGTAAGGGAGGAATAATATATTCCCTTGGAGATATCAAAGGGGCTGCATTTCACAAGCCCTTGAGATGGAGAAGGTGCAAAAGCATGAGGATACTGAGAGAAGATGGGGAAGAGGGCCAATATCATTCCTATCTGTTGCAGAAGGTTGATGCACCTAAAGAGGTGATTGGATTGCGCAGTGGAAGCATGGAGGGTTTTCTCCATTCATATATTCAGTCACCACTAGATGATGTCTCATTTCCTGGAGACATTGCATCAAGAAGGCCACTTGATCAGCAAGAAGAGGTGAATGCTTCACATGGTGAGGCATTGCCCATTGATTTCAGAAAAGTGGAGACCTTGGGAGGTCTTGATGCAGCACTGAGAGTCTTGGGTAGGCTCAAGGAGGAGAGAAGAAGTCTCTCAACATCATCCACACCCGCTCTCATTTCAGTTTCTGTGTTGTGGCAGGAAAAGCAGGGGAAGGATAGCAGCCTTCCCACATCTACATTTGGCATGGGAGCTATGCATGCACATGACTCTTGGGAAGAGTTATTACAGTCTTCTCTCTTCTCTTTGAGAATGGAAGGAGGCTCATCTATGAGCTGCTCCCATTTCATGAGCAAAACTTGTGGTAAGGGTGTTGATTATTTTGATTTATCTCATGTATACATGCATCCCTTAACCACATATGTGTAGGATGTTGCTCCAAGGAGGAGCATTCTTACTTTTAGGTTGCATGGTCTACTTGAGGCCATGAGCAATGTTGATATCCACTCGCTAGGAGGACTTGGGGAGGAATTTTTCTTTGGAGGAAATGCTCACATTGCCTCATCCATCATTTATTTCCTCCAATCTTATGAAGACATTGGGGCAGCATGCAAGTGGTTGGAAGACCACATTTTTAGCAGTCTCTATTGCAGTTGAGGTCCAAACTGCATTGGTTGCATATGAGGGATCATTGCCCTTCACATTTGTTGCATATGGTAGCCAACATGAATTCTATTCTTTCTCCCTATGTTGTTGATATTTCTATTTTTATGAGGAGCATATGTGGGAGAGGAGGAATGATACATTGGATGAATGTATTCATTGGGAATACACTCTCCCATATTCAATTGAATTTCAAGAAGAGGAGGGAACTTTTTGTGGCTGCTGCATGGTACATTGTATCATCTTCTATAAAGGGTCATGTATTGAGTTTGTATCATGAAGGGGAGCCTCTCACATGGGAGGAATTAAAGCAAGACATGTTTTGCTTGATCTCCATTCAGCCAACACTTATTTTCCTCTATCATTTCCAAGCTTTGAAGAAGCTTATTTCAGCAAGAAAGTGGTGGGATGGCCACTTATGATATCATGACTTGAGGCAGCAAGATGATGGACAGCGTTGGTCTCAAGGGAGGGACTATTGTCACCATCCAGCACATCATATGGCACTTATTCCACATGTCTTTTGGAGCACATGTGGTGAAGGTAAATTGTTCACTATATGCCTAAGAGGGTGGGTAAGGAGGCTCACTAAAATCAATGAAGGAGATCATGAAGTTTCAAATTCCTTTTGGCTTCATGGTGACCACATTTTTGCAACCCAAGATCCACAACTCCACATCCATCAACAGTGGGAAGAGGGACAGTGTGAGTTGGGTATATTCATCCCTCATTTCTAGCCTTGTAGCCCCTACTCAGTGCACATCATGGGGATTATTAACTGTTTCTATGAGCTATCAAGAATGGCTCCTTTTATTTGGATGATAGCATGGGTGTGGGAGACACTCATTGGGAAAAATTTTCCCCATGATCTTCATCATTCCTACCTGATGAGGCCATGGAGAAACAAGAAGATCACCGCTTGTACCTCCCATTTCTCATGATGTACCCTTGCTATCTTGCACTTAGAGAAGGTCATTGGAGGGCAGATTCATTGCTTACCATTTTCAACCATGGTGGGATCTGTTATCTCAAAATCAAGCCTTAATAGGTTGCTAATCAATGAGACCGTGAGTAACTATTTCAAACCAGGCTTTTAGCTGAGACTTAACCTCCTCAGCCTAAGAGGGCTATCTCAAAGTTTTTATGATTTTCAAAAAAAAGTCAGATGGCTAAATCTATGAGTAAATGGATTAAATTTATTAATTGGTTGTACTACAATAAAAAATCATACATTGGGTTTATGGGGTCACTTTATGTTTTTACTAAACATGGACATCAAATTCATATGGAAGTCAGGGCATATTAAGGCTTAGATGCAACAGTAACACAGTGAAACAGTAGGTCACACAGTCCATGAATATATGAAGGAAGTTAGAGCACCTTCACAGTGAGTTCTAAGTAACATACACTCATGCCACTACAATTAAAAGATAAAGGAGAAACAATAACACATCACTCATCCATAGCCTTTTCTGAATCCTGAGTAACAAAATGATACCACTGTATTAAGATAAAAATAGAGTTACAAGTAACACCAAACAATACACTTGTTCCAGAAAAATTCCAACCCTCTGCTATTTGATTTCCTCCACTTTATAGAGTATTCATTACATCTTAGGATTCTCTCCCATCCTTTGAGGAGAATTCAAATTTTGACACCTAATACTTATCATAAAACAAACTGCATTTACAACTGACAGTTGAACTGTCTGTTTAGAATCCTAATACAATTAGGACTAAAACATCATTTATTACAATAAAACAACCTAATCTAAATATTTAAAACAACACTTGACAGCTGCCTCTTCTAGTCTTTGACCATGATCATGTCTATCCTCCTGCTGTTAGACTTCCTTTATCTCTTCCTTATCTGTCCCTGTAAAATAGGATAGTGTTTCCTGTATAGTAGCTTGAGTGCCTCATAAATTCCAATTTGAAACTTTTGCTGCATAAATGGAACTCAAAACACGTGCCCAATGTCTTGGTATCGTCATAAAGCTCTGAGCTTCCATCTATGTACATGTCACCTTTCAAAAATGATGTGGAGACTGCCATAGTGCTGCGCTACGAAACTGTCTGTGTTTTCGTAGCACAGACCTTTCTTTTGGAAAACCTATTTTTAACTCCAATTTAATGTGCCAAAACCCTTTGAATCTTCATTAATATTCAATATACACCTCCCATCAGCATCAAAGCTTCAAAAACTGAACCATTTCTCCTTTAAAATTTGCAAAAATTCATAAAACTGCATTCTACAACAATTTCGTAGCGCAGTACGAAACTGCTGAGTCTGCTCCAACAATTTCGTAGCGCACTACGAAACTGTTGAGTCTTCATCTTGCTCAGATTTTTTGTCAAAATTTCAAGTTGGAAGCCTTTAAAACTTAGTCTTCAAGTGGTAGATCCATTCTTATAATCAATACCATTAACTCTGAGAAATTTCAAAAATGAGAGCATTACTACATAACCTTTCAAAGTTTATTTCAAAAATGAAACTTACTGTTTAGGCTGTAGCTCATCTCCAAACTGATTTAACTCTATCTCTAAATCTTAAATTCTCCTCTTGAGCCTTCTGTTATTAGCCCTCAATTTTTTGTTAACCATCCCGATGAACTTGGCTTCCTTGATTGCAGGTAGTGTCCAGATGAAAAACTGAGCTTGACTGTCAATTAGTTTAGGATTTGGATTTCTCTCAAGCTCCCACAACCCTTTCATCCTTTCAAACTTGACTTTCTCTTCAACATATATTCTTTCTCTTTTCTTCAATTTCTCGATTTCATTATTTGCAAGCCTGAGTTTATTCTTTACTTCTTCATAGCTGATTTTTTCCTTTTGAACCTTAAAAACCCTGTTTCTATCTTCTTCAGGCATTGCAGATGATGTATTTGTATTTTCTCCAAAAACAGTAGTAGTTTCTTCCTCTATTTTTTCTATCACCAAATCTGATTGTTCGAGCTTCTTAGATTTCCTTGTTGAGGGTCTTTTGGGTTTAAAAATAAACTCTGCCACCTCTTCTTCAAATTCTAACTTTTTAGATGTCTTCAACCTTTTCAATTTGCTGGCCCCTGTATCTAATTTGATGAATTATACTTGCACTAAGGGAGATTCCTCTATGTCAATAGCCTTAAGTATGTCATCCAAATTACCTCTTGTCTGCTCTACAACTACAACCTTACCCTTTTCTTTTATTTTCTGACTTTTAGTCAACTTCTTTGGATTTGCTTTGCTAGTTGACTATTCTAAAACTGTTTCTTCAACCAGGGTTTTCTTCTTTTGTATAGACTTAGGAGTCTTCTGGATATTCAATGATGTCATTGGTTCTTTCACACTTTTCCTGGGTTTGAGTTTAACAAATCTCTTAGACTTTGTTTCCACGGGACTAGTAGTCTTCGATGGAGTTTTAGATTGTGGGCTGGCAGTTGTTCCTTCTATCCCACTTCCACTCAAAAAGAGAAATTCTGCCCAATCTCTATTTTCCTTTTGTAGCTCATGTAAGACTATCAATTTGACTAAGCCATGGTGGAATAAATAGGTTTCACACGATTCAACTCTCATCTGTACCTTATCAGACATCTTAGCCAAGCTTCTAAAGAGACAAAAAGGTAAATCCAATGATATCATCCCTGTGAAATGAAGCAAGAGTTTAAAATGGTAGGTGTATACCTTATGATATCTACCCTTGCAAGTAAAGTATCTTTGAATATTGTAGAGAAAATTGGAAAATGTGTCTCTGACATAACTTCTTGGCACAACCTTGTTCAAGTCAACTTCTAAGAATTCTGGTTTCAAAAAGATCTTGCATGGTGTCAAATCAAACTTGAAATTTTTAAACCACCTGTCTTCACCTCTTGGGATCTCTGTTACAACTGATATTACTTCAGGGGAAATTGGTACATTTAGGAATCCAATCTTTGAATTTGACCCTGTGAAATTTATGGCAAACTCCTTAGTAACTCGAGTGTGCCCTCCTTGAATTTTTTCACAAAACCTCCAACATCCAACCTTCTTAAAAGCTACTTCGATAGACTTATCCTTTGTAAGGGCTTCAACACGATCGGGTTCAGTCCTTAAGAAATGGCCAGACCTATGGCTTCTTCTCTCCTCAGCCATCTTCCTCTTTAATCCTATATCTTCAAAAATTTGCAAAAACGCTTCTAAAAACTCTGTGCCTTCAGTAAATCACTAAATTTGAGTCTCCTGTTGAATATAATATTTCATTCAGGAAACAAATCCAGCCTCGCTTGATAAGAACTCTGCCTCGCTTGACGATCATTTTGTTTTCTGCCTTGCTTGAAAATTTTAACAGCGTCGCTTGATAAGAATTCATGCTTCACAGTAATAGATAATATACCCTAAATTTTGAAACAGTTCTGCCTCGCTTGATATCTAGAAATATCACCACGACTTTACTTCTCTCAACACTTAAGAATGCATGCAACGTTTTGTTGCATGAGACAAATGAGAACGGCCAACTGTTTGAAATTTGAAAGGACCAATAATAAATGACCTCTAAATTATGACAAATGACCTCTAATGATGACAAAGAATGGTTGCATGCGTGTAGACAACTCGTGAAGGACGCCTAATGATGACATATTTAACTGTATTTGACAGATGTGACAGCTCAAAAACAAAATCTGAAAGTCCCCGATTTTATAGCGCATGGTGTGCAAATTATGGTTTTTTCACTACAAATTCACCAGCGTTTTCATAGCGCAAAATGGACTTTTTACACTAAGCGCGTTACGAAAACGTAGTTTCTGGGCTTATTCGACCAAATTTAAAATCAGAATTTACAAATGAGTTGTAAAACATGGCATGAGACTTGTGAAGAGTGAAGTGAGGTTAATAAACAATGTTTAATGATGGTATGAGACCTTTAACCATGATCTATACCTCAAGAAATACTAAAATGACTCTAACCCTATCTAAAACTAAGACTTAAGAAAAAATATAACTAACCAAGTTTCAAAGATTTTTTTTTTTATAGTGATAACATGATCCATTGATGAGGCCACAGAAGGGGAAGGAGAAGTCTAGTTCTTCCTTGTAGTTGCTTGAGGACAAGCAACATTTTGAAGGGGGAGGACTGTAATACTCCTATTTAGCCCAAGCTAATAGGAATACTTCATTTTGGTTCTTTCTTATTGTTTGATGAATAAAATGTAAAGGAGGACATGAAAAACTCCTTAAAACAAAGAAAAAATACATGCCCAATGTGGAAAAGGATAAATTTGGGCCTTTTTGTAACAAAATCCACTTGTGTGTGAACAGAAATTGGACCACCTTGGAGAACCAGCGTAGTTTTAGAAGAGGGATCCAATGTGAAAGGGGTTAAGTCCATTGAAGTGGTATAGGGTTTTTGCACCTCTTCAAGTTATAAAAAGGATGAGAGGGCTCAAGAAAGGTTTTTGAAGGATTTTCGAAGTAGAGGTTGCTTGAGAAACTCTAGCCCTCTTGGCTGTTTAGCCTAAGGGAAGAGGATTTCTTGTTTAGGAATCCTCTCTCCTTCCTTGAGTAGCTCTTGGAGGAGATTGTACTGAAATGAGCCACTATTAGGTTGAAGACCAAGCTCCATCTCCATTAGCAGTGCTAATCCTATTGAGGGTTTTGCAGCTGCTTGAGTTGCAGCAAGTGGTATCCTAGATCTGTAGAGATCTAGTGTTTTGGAGGAGTTCTCTCTCAAGGAGGGTGTCTTGTGACCACCCGAAAGAGGATCTCTCTATTATTTTGTATTCATATTTGTATTTTATAGAATTTTATTCATTTCTCTAGAGCTACTACTCAGTCCCTCTCATGAACCGCGTTTTCTGCATTGGGTTTTAATGTAAATTTGATTTCTGTGCAATAGAAGATCTCAAGTGATTGAGGCTTGCCTCTCACTTTGTAATTCTTTAAGGTAGTTCTTGTTATAAGATATTTAAAATATGATTTCATGTATAATAAAAGTCATCTTCATAAATTCTAAGTATTCTACAATTCTATAGCTTTCAAAGTCAGATCTACACTTGTACATGTATTATTTTGATGGAATCCCAAGGGGATCTTGTAGAGAAGACTGAGTAGTTTCCAGAACTGGTATGGATCTGATTTTTTAGCCATATATCTGTCATAGATATGATTTTTCACTTACAGTAGCTGAATCTCCTAAAAAATAACGATGTCATAGTATGCAATCTTTTTCTATGTGTTGCAGCAACTCATTTGCAGGGTTTTTCCTTATGAAATATTTGTTTTCCTTTGCATAAGCCATATGAACCTTATTATAAACCTGAATACTGAAATTTATGCATAAAATCAGCCAAGCCCTTTAGAAATTACGCTACCCATGCTTCAACACTTTTCTACATAATTTAGGTCATGGGAAATTAGGGTTTTTTTTTACTAGTCGGGAAGGAGGAACTGTTTAACTTAGAAAAATGCATTTGTTTTTTTTAAATTCATCATGTGAATCCTTCTTGACCTAATCTAACATATTCCAGAACATCGACCCTTAATTTTACGCATATTTCTGTATACACCTATTTTAGTGCATAAAAAGCTGCTTTTCCCCATCTTTCTGATGTTAAAAGATGAGTAAAGAGTGTTTTTGTTATTTATATTGGTTGATGAGCGTTCTAATACACATTATATGGTATCTAAAGCCATCATGCCTAAAAAATGCATTTTTCAAGCATGATCTGCTGAGTAAACCCTTTTGGGATATTACCTCTCGACAAGAGTCTATAGACAGAGTCTAAAAAGGGCCAGATAGCCTCTAGATCTCACCCTCTCTTTAGAGGTGACATATCCAGTAAATTAACCTTCATTCAATCTTTTTTTTAGATCATATTGTTGATTGTTAATGTCTGAAAAGGAAATATCTCATTGATACCAGTTTTTGGGAGATCTATTTGGTGCATCTAAACCCATTTGTTTCTACTGAAATCCCACATATCAGTCCCACACAACATACAAAAGAGGAACCAAGCATTGGCATACATTTTATTTGCATATTTTTCCTTATACAGTGTTCCTATTCAGCAGCTGGGCAATATTCCTGAAAAAGGAACATTACAGTTTAAGGAATATACATATTCTTTTGCATGGGCATATCAATATTTGAAGGTTTATGATAAATATTTAATTCAGCATGCTATCCCTGTAAAGTAATATAAAAATTCTTTTAAGCGTATGTTAAGAAGGGTCAATCATGTCCTATTGCATTTAATTGAGAAGGAAGTTAAGAAAATATTTGATGCAAAGATCATAGTGCCCCTCATATTTTCTAAATGGGTGCCAAATTTGGTTCCAGTCAGGAAAAATTATGTGGAAATAAGATTATGTGTGCCTTTAGAAACCTGAATAAAGTCTCACCTAAAGACAATTAACCTTTGCAAAAAATGGATCATATACTTCAAAGAGTAGTTGGATGAAGCTGCATTTCATTGTTGGATGGTTTCTTTGGTTATAACCAACTATTGGTGCATCCAAATGACCAGGAAAAAAAAACTTTCACAAAAACTTGAGGAACATTTATTGTAGGAATTTACAGGGTAAGTTCCTTCAATCAAGAACCAAAAGTCACCGCTCACAAACAGATCATAAATCAGTACACCAGTATAATCATGTGGTTAAAACCCTCAAAGAGGGAAACAGTTCAGGGCTTGAGCCAACGCAGCCACTTCAGGTAATTTATTAATATAAAAAGAAAAGTTACATATGTTTCTCTCATAAATGTTTACCGGAAAAATGACCCTCCATGCTCTTTAAATAGAGATCATGGACCAATCGGGTGCTAAGCCACAGATCAAGTGTCGTTAATACCAAGGTGAGAGATAACCATCAGATCACTACAAATCATGACCGTTGGATTATAAGTTACAAATGTACATGGTAAAGAAACACACTTTACCTAACTCTACACTAGACTAAGCTATTCTTAACTATTTCCTATGTGTTGGAATATCCTAACATCCTGATCCGGATTTATGCAGGAACGCAACAGAATAAACACATAACCATAAATACATAGATGCAGCGGAAATAACACTTCATTTCATTAATATCAAAGAACTGAAATTTGCTTACAGACAATGGAAATAAAACTAGCTAGGGTACTGGTAGCTATCTCTGAGAAGAGATGTGGTGGCTACAGACCTCTGAACTCTTTTACAATGAGGCGCGAGGGCCTATTTATTATTGAGAAACAATGGAGAACCCTAAACATCCCAAAAACCTAACCCTAGGAGATGAAGCGCCAAAACTATGGGCCCCGTTTGGGTAAATTGGTGTTTCAACTTCCCAGGGACGTAACTTTGGCATACTATCTCCGTTTGACGCACATGATACATCATTAGAAAGTTCTATCCGAGGACTACAACTTTCGGGACGAATTTGATGATCAAATTCGTTGGTAAAACGATACCCAAAAAACGTCGTTTAGGGCCTCAAAACGGCTCCGGAAGTTCAGGACCCGAAAAACTGCTAAAAATAGTAAGTTATGCCGAAACTGAAAAACCGAAAGAGACAATGGTGGGGGGCCAAGTGGAATAGGTGGGTGGCCACCAATATCCACCTGGATCATTCCTCCCCCCTTAGGAAGCAATGGTCCCCATTGCGTTAAGTTCTTCCATGAGATGAGGAAATTTCTGCTGAACTTGGTCCCTGGTGAACCACTTTCCTTGGTGCAGGAGTTGGCCAGCTTTGACAACCCGATACAGTTGGATCTGCTGTTGACGAGTGTTCTTGATTTGCATGTCCATGATACAATCTGTGGTGGCCTGTTCCATGCAGTCTGGGTTTAACTCCGTTGGTGTGAGTTGTTCTGCAATGTCTGAGGTGTCCAGTAGAGGTGGGAAGTAAGGACGAAGGCGATCCACATTGAAGAACGGGGTACCAACAATGGTGGAATACCAGCCTCTCGAAGGCTTTGTTACCTACACCTTGCAGGAGGCCCCACGGCCCGTACTTCCAGCGGGCGAAGCTTGCAGTGGGGTCCAGTGAGGCGCTCCTTCTGCAAATGTAGCCATACTTTCTCACCCACCTGGAAGTTGTGTGGCACCCGGTGTTGATCATGGCGTTGCTTGTACTTGGCATTGGCTCTGTCCAATATATCATGAACCTGTTGGCGGATGTGTTGAATGCGGTCGATGAAGCTACCGTCGGTCAACTTCGGCATCGATGAGCCGAATCGGCCCATGTACCGCAAATGGCATGGCTACGTCAATGGGACATAGTGGCTGGAATCCCAAGCCCACCCGAAAGGGGCTATGGCCGATTGAACTGTGGAGAGCCCGATTATAACTATGTTGTACATAAGGGAGGCTCTCGTCCCATGTGCGTGGATGCTTTGAATTGTACATGCGCAGAATGTGTACAATCATTCGGTTGACGACCTCTGTCTGGCCATCTGTTTGGGGATGGAAAGCTGTGGACTTGGTGAGCTTGGTATCCAACATCGACCAGAGGCTGGACCAAAATGTGCTGAGGAACCTGCTATCCCGATCTGATATGATAGACTGTGGGATCCCAAAGTGCACCCACACTCGTTCAAAGAAGAGTTTAGCGGTGGCTTCTGCTGTGATATTCTTCTTACAGGCCGCCATGATGGCCATCTTCGAGAATCTGTCAACGACCACGAAAACACAGTCATTTCCATTCTTAGTAGAAGGCAGGCCCGACATGCAATCCATGGAGATGGATTCCCACGGTCGACTAGGGGTAGGTAGTGGAGTATATAGGCCTTGCTTCTTGATGGTCGGTTTGGCAATGGCACAAGCAATGCAGGATCTGATGTGCTTCTCGACATCCTTTCGAAGGTTCGGCCAATAGAAATACTTCTGCAGGATTGCTACTGTTTTCTCGACCCCGAAATGCCCAGCGACTCGACTGTAGTGTGCTTCCCATATCATCTTGGCACGTTCGCTTGAAGGAACACAAAGGTGTCCCATGTGACATAAAAGTGCATCTTGGAGGTGAAAATTTGGAACTTGCGTACCCCCCAAGAGTGCCTTGTAAGTGTGGCCGAATTCTAGGTCACTCTCATAGAGAAGCGGCCAATCAGAAGTCTCGTGCCCACAAGAGCTGAGCACGGTGGTGAGCGCCACGATCGGTGGTCGGCTGAGGCAGTCTGCAACATTATTGGTGCTACCCTTCTTGTACTTGATGTTCAAATGAAAGTAACTAAGCAGGGTTCACTGGCGGCTAAGGTCTCCGCAACTTCCTTGTGTCTGTGAGTGAATCGGCGAGGGGCCGTGTCCGTGTGGATGATCGTTTCTTCCCTGGGCCGAGGCCAAGCCTCCATTGTTGACAAGCTTGCACAATGGAATACATTTCTTTGTCATAAGTGGGATACTTGCGAACCGTGTCAGACAATGTCTCACTGTGATATGCCACTGGATGTCCCCCGTGAAAGAACGCCCCCAACAGCGTCGAGGCATCTGCCTCACTCAAATGGCCGCCGGTAAGTCCGGGTAAGGTGATTAATGCTAATGGTGAGTACATTTCTTCAATTTTTTAACGCTTCTCGTTGAGGTTCAAATTGTAAGAATTTTTGCTCGCTCTCTTTGGTGACTTGATCCTAAGGCTGCTAGATATGAGAGAACCCCAACACCAACTACTTGGAAACTAGGCAAGACCCGTGAAGTCGCGAAGCTCACATAGAAGCCCGTCGCTAATCCCCGAATGACGGATCTTTGGTCGATCCACATGCACCCCCCTTTCATCAATAATGTATCCCGGATATTGAACCTGGGTCATGCCAAACGTGCACTTCTCCAAAGTGGCACACAACTTGTGTTGCCGCAGTGTTTGGAGGACTTGTCAGATGTGATGAAGGTGCTCTTCCCAAGTCTTGCTGAAGATCAGAATGTCATCCAAGTACACCACTACGAATGAGTTGGTGAATGGTCGCAAGATGTCTTCCATCATCCTCATGAAGGTTGCGGGAGCATTCGTCAACCCGAAAGGCATGACCAACCATTCAAAAAGGCCTTCCTTAGCTTTGAAGGCGGTCTTCCACACATCAGAGGGTTCAATTGGTACCTGGTGATACCTACATCAGCCCATTCATCGAAATATTTTGCACTTTTGATTGGTCCAGAAGGTCAATCCGTGGGATTGGGCACTGCAGCCTGGAGCAAGATCTTGTTTCGGGGCCGCCCGATAGTCAACAAGGTAGTCTCCACGTCCCATCCTTCTTCCGTACCAACACGCACCTGCCCTGTGGCGATGAACTGACCATGTATCTTTTCGTTGGCCGTCCCTAACCGCTCTTGATTTCATCATTTTCCAGAACATAGCGTCGATAGATCGGTCCATTGGGTAGTGGCGCACCTGGGGTCAGATCAATCGGGTGCTTGACCTGGCAGTGCAGAGGAACCCCTGTGGGTGAGGTGAAGATGTCCCCGTACACCTCCACGACCTTATCCATTTGTTGTTGTCGTGCAGAGGGGCCCTGTCTGGAGGTCGTGGCCACAGTCTTCTTCTTGCCCTGGGGGCGGATCATCAG
The DNA here is from genome assembly GCA_034641835.2 of Pinus albicaulis. Classification (NCBI taxonomy): domain Eukaryota; kingdom Viridiplantae; phylum Streptophyta; class Pinopsida; order Pinales; family Pinaceae; genus Pinus; species Pinus albicaulis. The sequence continues at coordinate 787,941,959 of CM076573.1, read as the reverse complement.
GAAAACGAATTTCCTGGTTTGGGAAATGAGCTTACTACATTGTTTTGCAATAACCAAAGAGATAGTCGTAGGAGGTGGTACCTCTGGTATCCTGTACAACTTATTTCCCAAAGTAATAATAACAGCACGAGGTCGAGACTCATACACAGCATGACGCTTTCACAAGTATGGTTGTCCTAATAATACATCAGAAACATCAATAGGAGCAACATCACATAATACCTCATCCGTGAAGGGCTTGATGCTATAGGGAAGGCGACACTGCTGGCTGACGCGGAGATCTCGTCCTTGGTGAAGCCACCCGATGGTGTATGGATGTGGGTGAGATATGGTCGGCAAGCCCAAACGCTTCATGACGTATGCTAAAATGAGGTTCTTTTGGCTCCCATTGTCGACAATGAACTGTACCGGGGAGCCCTTTACCCACATCTGGGAGTCGAAGAGACGTTCCTCCTCCTCTGGATCTTCCGGTTCCTCCTTTTGGATCTTTGCGGTGGCAACAGTGGCATTGGGGCTCCGCATCAATAATCTGTTTTCCTTTTTCATTCGCCTTTTCAGGTTCTGATTCGGAGTCAGAGCATGCATCTGACTCAGAAGCCCTCATCTCGGCCACTAGCGACTGCTTGGCCCGACACTCACTTGTGTTGTGAGTGGAGCTCTTATGGAACTCACACCACTTTCCCGTGTCCTTCTTTGGCTTTGCGGTGCTGTTCTTTTCTTGTGGGTTCGATGAGTTGTCTTTAGCATCCATGCCTTGGCTTGTCCTTTTTTCTGCGGTTTGGAAGCACCTTTCCCTTGCTTTTGATTCGCAGATCCAAGGTCTCGCTTCTTCTGCTTGAATTTCTGCTCAATCTTGGCAGCATACCGGTATGTCGTACCAAGCGAGGAGATGTGAAGGAACTCCATTTCCTCCTAAATGTATTTGTGCAGATAGTCGTTATTATTTTTTAGCACCCGCATGTTTATTCCACCTATACCTCAATTTCAGCAGTATAGCGTATTCGTCAGCCTCATGCACATCTTTATTTATCTTTCTTGTCAAAGAACATATCCATTGTATGTACTTGTCCCTCATAGCTCATGCATAGGGATAGCATTGCTCGACGGCTGCCTCTGGAAGAATTCCAAGTTGGCATACCAGAACAGAGGAAGGTTCTGCCCAGTCCCAGTTCTCACAAAGAGTTTCCTGTACCGTCCTTAACATGGGGGTAGCTTTGAGGAGGCAAAATGACCTTCTCCCTGTCCGAAAAGTCATGACACGAGAACATCCTTCAATGCATTCAACCATCTATCTACTAAACATCTACACTATTTGACCAAATATGGGAATGTCAAAATTTACTTGTACCTTAAAGGGAGTCGCAACTCCAGAGTGGCTACTGGATGCAGATGCGCCGCCGGTGGGCAGCCGTTGAAGGATCCGAGCAAAGCTATCCATCATCGCGTTCCTTTGTTTTTCGAGGGCCTCCTCGAGCAATATTTTGATAGGATCTCCTGCTCCCTCATCTTTCTTTTCGTCCCCCATGTGCGTCCGTCGAGGTTTACGAGGCTGATCTTGCAAAGGTTCCACCAGATCAAGCCCTAGCTCCTTATACCCCGACCTCGTTGGGGACATGCAAAGAAGGATCGAGAAAAAGCAGACCGCTCTGATACCACTGATCCGGATTTATGCAGGAACGCAACAAAATAAACATATAAACATAAATATAGAGATGCAGCGGAAATAACACTTCATTTCATTAATATCAAAGAACTGAAATTTGCTTACAGACAGAATGGAAATAAAACTAGCTAGGGCGCTGGTAGCTATCTCTGAGAAGAGATGTGGCGGCTACAGGCCTCTGAACCGAGTTACAATGAGGCTCGAGGGCCTATTTATCATTTAGAAACAATGGGAAATCCTAAACAGCCAAAACCCTAACCCTAGGAGATGAAGCGCCAAAACTATGGGCCCCGTTTGGATAAATTGGTGTTTCAACTTCCCAGGGGCGTAACTTTGGCATACGATCTCCGTTTGACGCGTACCATACCTCGTTAGTAAGATCTATCCGAGGACTACAAATTTGGAATGAGAAACATCGGTCCATAGACCCATGTTGCTCTCCGTTTTCCCAAAAAACGTCATTTAGGGCCTCAAAACGGCTCCGGAAGTTTAGGACCCGAAAAACTGCTAAAAATAGTAAACTGTGCCGAAACTGAAAAACTGAAATAGACAATGGTGGAGCCCCAAGTGGAATAGGCGGGTGACCACCAATATCCACCTGGATCATTTAGTCAGGTTAAGGTTAAGGTTAAGGGTTTGGTTAAGTTTAGGTTAAGGTTAACGTTAACGTTAAGGTCAAGGTTATGGTTAGGTTGAGGTTAGGGTTAAGGTTTGGTTAAGGGTAAAGTTAAGGTTAAAGTTAGGTTAAAATTAAGCTGAAAGTTAAGGGTAACGTTAGGGTAATGTTAGGGTTAAGGTTAGGGGAAGGTTAAGGTTAAAGTTAGGTTAAGGTAAGGATAAGTTTAAGGTTAGGTTAGGTTAGGTTAAATTAAGGTTAAGGTTAAGATTAAGGTTATGGGAAGGTTAAGGGCTTAATCGTACCCTTAACCTTAACCTAACATTAAACCTACCCTTAACATTGACCTTAACTATAACCTAACCCTAACCTTAACCTAACCTTAAACTTACCCTAGCATTAACCATAACCTTAACCTGACTAAATCCGTAACCTTAACCTTATCTTAATCTAACATTAACATTAACCTTAACCTTAACCTAACTATAACCTTACCCTTAACCTTAACCTTGACCTTAACTATAACCTAACCCTAACCTTGACCATACCCTTAATATTAACCTTAACCTTAACCTTTACTTAATATTAACCTTGACCTTAACCTTAACCTTAACTGTAACCTTAACCTTACCTTAACCTAACCAAACCTTACCCTTAACCTTAAACTTAACCTTGACCTTAACTATAACCTAACCCTAACCTTGACCAAACCCTTAACCTTAACCTTACCTTAATATTAACCTTCCCATAACTATAAACTTAAATTTAACCTTAACCTTAATCTGACTAAACCTGTAACCTTAACCTTAAGGTTAAGCTTAAAGTTAAGGTTAGGGGAAGGTTAAGGTTAAGGTTAAGGTTAGGGTTAAGGTTAGGAGAAGGTTAAGGTTAGGTTAAGGTTAAGGGTAAGGTTAACCTTAACCTAACCTTAACTGGTCGGCTCTTTTCCCTGTCATCTTTTCCTCTATTTATTTAACCTAAGCGTTTATTTTCTTTGCAGATTTGACATGAAGATGGGTCTTGATTTAGAACCAAAATGTAGACTAAAAAATGAGGACTCTTGAGATTCCGAGTTTTGTATCTAAAAATCTGCACCACAGAAATCTGCAATCTATCATTAAGGGTAAGTTTAGGGTTAAGGTTAGGGTAAGGTTATAGTTAAGGTTAAGATGAGGTTAAGGGTAAGGTTAAGGTTAAGGTTAAGGTTAAGGTTATGGTTAAGGTTAAGGATAATGTTAGGTTAAGTTAAGGTTAAGGTTAAGGTTAAGGTTTTTTCAAGGTTAGGGTTAGGTTATAGTTAAATTTAAGGTTAGGGTTAGGTTATAGTTAAATTTAAGTTTAAGGTCAAGGTTAAGGGTAAGGTTAAGGTTAATATTTGGTTAATTTAATGTTATCGTTAGGGTAACATTAGGGTTAAGGTTAAGGTTAGGTTAAGGGTAAAGTCAAGTTCAAGGTTAAGGTTATGGTTATGGGAAGGTTAAGGTTAAGGTTAGGTTATAGTTAAGGTTAAGGGTTTGGTCAAGGTTAGGGTTAGCTTAGGGTTAAGGTTAAGGTTAGGTTAAGGGTAAAGTCAAGGTTAAGGTTATGGTTATGGGAAGGTTAAGGTTAAAGTTAAGGTAAAGGTAAGGTTAAGGTTAAGATCAAGGTTAAGGTTAGGTTAAGGTCAAGGTTAAGGTTAGTTTAAGGTTAGGGTTACGTTAAGGTTAAGGTTGAAGGTTAAGGGTAAGGTTAAGTTTAAGGTCAAGGTTAAGGTTAAGGTTATGGTTAAGTTTAAGGTTACGGTTAGGTCAAGGTTAAATTAGGTTTAGGTAAGGTTAAGGTTAGGTTAGGCTATAGTTAAAGGTAAGGTTAATGTTAGGTTAAGGGTAAAGTTAAGGCTAAGGTTAAGATTAGGTTAAGTTTAAGGTTAAGGTTACGGTTATGTTAAGGTAAGGTTAAGATAATGTTAAGGATTATGGGTTTATTTAGGTTAAGATTAATCTTAAGGTTATGAGTTTAGTGAGGTTAAGGTTAAGGTTAAGGGGGTGAGGTTAAGGTTAAGGTCAAGGTCAATGTTAAGATTAATCTAGGTTAAGGTTAAGGGTTTAGTCAATGTTAGGGTTCGGTTATAGTTAAGGTCAAGGTTAAGGTTAGGTTAAGGTTATGGTTAAGGTTAAGCTTAGGTAAAGGTTAAGGTAAGGTTAAGTTTAGGTTAAGGTTAACTTTGAACTTGACCATAAACTTAAACTTAACCTTACCCTTAACCTAACATCAACCTTAACCTAACCTTAACGTTAACCTTAACCTTCCCATAACCATAACCTTAACCTTAACCTTTACCTTTACCTAACATTAACCTTAAAATTAACCATAACCTTAACCTTAACTTTAACCTTAACCTTGACCTTAACTATAACCTAACCCTAACCTTGACCAAACCCTTAACCTTAACTATAACCTAACCCTAACCCTAACCTTAACCAAACCCTTAACCTTAATCTTATCTTAACCTTAACCTTAACTTATCTTTAACGTTAACTTTAACCTTAACCTTGACCTAACCATAACCTTAACCTTACATTAACGTAACTTAACATTAACCTTAACGTTAGGTTAAGGGTAAAGTCAAGGTTAAGACTGAGGTTAAGGTTAAGGTTACAGTTAAGGTTAAGGTAAGATTAAGTTTAAGGTTAATGTTAAGGGTTTGGTCAAGGTGAGGGTTAGGTTATAGTTAAGATCAAGGTTAAGGTTAGGTTAAGGTTAAGGTTAAGGGTTTGGTCAAGGTTAAGGTAAAGGTAAAGGTTAAGGTTAAGGTTAAGGTTAAGGTGAAGGTTAAGGTTAGATAAAGTTTAATTTTAAGGTTAATTTTAAGGTTAAGGGTAAAGTTAACGTTAAGGTTAGGTAAGGGTAGGGTTATGGTTATGGTTAAGGTTAAGGTTATTGTTAAGTTTAGGTTAAGGGTAAAGTTAAGTTTAAGGTTATATTAAGGTTAAGGTTAAGGTTAAGGGTTTAGTTAGGTTAAGGTTAAGTTTAAGGTTATGGGTTTAGTTAGGTTAACGTTAATGGGGTAAGGTTAAGGCTAAGGCTAAGGGTGAAGGTTAATGGTAAGGTTAAGGTTAAGGTTACAGGTTTAGTCAGGTTAAGGTTAAGGTTAAAGGTTTGGTCACGGTTAGGGTTAGGTTATAGTTAAGGTTAAGGGTAAGGTTAGGGTAAGGTTAGGGTAAAGCTTCAGGTTAAGTTTAAGGTTAAGGGTTTCCTTGCCCTTAACCTTAACCTTAACCTTGACCTTAACTATAACCTAACCCTAACCTTACCCTTACCCTTAACCTTAACCTTACCATCGACCTAATATTAACCTTAACCTTAACCTGACTAAAATTGTACCCTTAGGCTTACCCTTAACCTTATCTTACATTGGCCTTAACTATAACCTTAACCTTAACTTTACCCTGAACCTAATATTAACTGTTATACAATAATTTGTCACCGTCCCTACCATTCCCCGTCCCGCATAATGGAGGACCCATTTTGTGACCTGTGAACATTTTCATGCCTTGAAAACATCATCAATGCATTCCTCTAACCATGAGCTTCAATTTCCCTAAAGACATCTCCTTGCAAAAAATCACAAAAACATCTCCTTTTGCATTGGCGCGGGCAAACAGTTCACCACTCGTGCCAATGGGGAAAATCCTACAAAGAGGCCGTGCCAACTGGCGCTCTGTCCCAGAGCAGTAGTCGCGCTAGCCAATTTTAGGAGTGTTTTTCAACAAACTTAGAAACCATTGCCTATCTTGAGTTGGGAGGTTTGGTTGAGGGAGTTCTATGGAAGGGAAGTGGTTTTTCCACCTCCCATGGAACCTTCCTTGTTGATAGGGCCAATCCCACAATAATAGGGATCCCAACTCCCTCCTTCCCCATCTATAAAAGCCTGCTCAAATCCATGGCAAGCTAGTCTTGAAGTGCCTAAGCTTTGAATCTCCAAATTCCCAAGAGCCTTTGTGTTGTAAGAGCCCTCTTTCTTCCCTTAAGGCTGACTCAAGTAAGGAGACTATCGTCGAGAGACTCTGGAGAGGTTTTCCCTTTCCCTGGCGAGCTTTGCGAGACGTGAATGACTGGAGACCCATCTGAAGGAGAACACGATGTCAGAACATTGGTTGTAATCTCTTTCTATTGTTATTTAATGAATGATTACGATTATGGTTCCACTCTGTTTTCGATTATGTTAATATGAGTAGTATCCTTTCTGACTGATATTTAGTTGCGTATGCCGAATTTTATGCTTGTATCTGTTTGTTTCTTGCACGTGTAGGTATCCATCCGTGGAGATCGTGGAGGATCGTGATCTACCGAGGCTGAGGAACGGGAACACTCTCTTCTTCAGATCGTAGCATTGGATTCCAGGTAGGCCTCCATCTTTGGTATTTTCATTTCGTAACTAGGAACTTTTGTTGTAACATTTCGTGATTGTTGATAAACCCCTGCTGGGCTAGTAGGGATTGCCTTTGTCCGCAGAGGGGATTTACGTCCTCAACAATTTGGCGACTCCGCTGGGGACGTAAATCCCCTTTGGAGCCTTATCTGGACGACTTGCCAGCCCATTCAGGTAAACGAGAGGACCATCCTGAGCATCTTCGCCAGATATTTCAGCGCAAGATGTGCGCGCCGCCTTTACCATTGCATCCCGTTATTACCGTCGGCCCTTTTGTGAAATGGGGTGTGGATTTTATGACGTGTAACCCTCACTCGGCCGGGGGGCATACGTATATCATTGTTGCTGTCGACTACTTCATTAAGTGGGTCGAGGCGATGCCTACACTAGCTGCTGACGGGAAAACGACTGTTCAATTTATATTCAACCACGTTATTGCACGATTCGGGGTTCCTCAAGCCATCGTCACTGATCACGGTACTCATTTCCGAGATTATATGATGGCGGAGATGACTTCAACGTTGGGCTTGCGTCACGACAGCTCGACACCATATTACCCTCAAGCGAATGGTCAGGTTGAAGCAGTGAACAAGGTTTTGGTCACTATGTTTAGTCAACGTTGGTATTCACAGTCTACTGGCATTCCACCGTTACAATTGGCATATCGAATATTCTAGCAGTGTAATCGGTTCACACTACTTTCAATTGGTGTATGGTTTGAAGCAACTCTTCTCGTATTGAATGCGAGATTTTGTTGTTCACCGTGGATGAATGTGATGTCTTTGCCGAGGAAGAACGCCTTCGCATCCGGAACGGTTGATGAAACTCGCTGCACCGTCGCTTTTGGTTATCGAAGGTCAGGAAGTCAAAACTCATTTTGATCAATCTATTTCTCCTCGTTCCTTTATTGAAGGAGACCTCGTCCTCCTATACGATCAAGCACATGACAAGCTTGGAGCTGGTAAGTTCCAGCCTATGTGGCATAGGCCCTATATAGTAAAACGCGTTTTGAAAAACGGGGTTTGAAAAACGGGGCCTACGAGCTTATAGATTATGAAGGAGTTCTGCTGGCGCAACCCAGAAATGGGTTGTACCTCAAAAAGTACTATGCCTGAAGTGATTTCTTGGTGTGGTGTGTGTACATAGGTGTGTGATTTTAATTTGTGTGCATGTATTGTGTGGTGTGCTTTGTAAACATATTTCTGCTGATCGGGTCTTCCTGGTTGTGCAGATGTCTTTTCATCCATTTGTTGGTTTCGCGGATGGTGCCTCCCGCAGTACCAGGAATCTGTCTTCAGCAACCTGGGTAATCTATGATCCTGCCATTCAGTTCTAACACTACAAGTTGCAAATCTAGATACACGAGCAATTCACGGATACCAAGGTTTACTGTGTCGGTTAATAATTCTAACACATCACTATATTCCGTGATGTTGTTCGTGGTACATCCTAGACACACTCCTTGCAGGTCAATCAACTCACTAGCATGATGATAGATTACCCAGGCTACTGAAGACAGATTCCTGGTACTGCAGGAGGCACCATCCACAAAACCAACAAATGGATGAAAAGACATCTGCACAACCAGGAAGACCCGATCAACAGAAAGATGTTTACAAAGCACACCACACAATACATGCACACATGAAAATCACACACCTATGTACACACACCACACCAAGAAATCACTTCAGGCATAGTACTTTTTGAGGTACAACCCATTTCTGGGTTGTGCCAGCAGAACTCCTTCATAATCTATAAGCTCGTAGGCCCCGTTTTTCAAAACACGTTTTACTATATAGGGCCCATGCCACATAGGCTGGAACTTACCGGCTCCAAGCTTGTCATGTGCTTGATCGTACAAGAGGACGAGGTCTCCTTCAATAAAGGAACGAGGAGAAAAAGATTGATCAAAATGAGTTTTGACCCTCTTCTTTTGTGCTTCAATAACCAAGGCAGCCAGACGACAGGTTTCATCCAACCATTCCAGATACAAAAGACGTTCTTCCTCAGCAGAAGTATTAGGTAGAAGCTCCACAACTAATTTTAACGAAGGAATCTCGCATTCAACCGGAAGAGTTGCTTCCAGGCCATACACCAATTGAAATGGTGTGAACCCAGTTACACTCTTTGCATATGTTCGGTATGCCCAGAGAGCTGAAAACAATTGGAGATGCCAATTGGATTTGTGAATACCAACCGTTTGCTGAAGCATAGTGAGCAAAACCTTGTTCACTGCGTCAACCTGACCATTCGATTGACGGTAATATGGTGTCGAGCTGTCGTGACGCAATCCTAACGTTGAAGTCAGCTCCGCCATCATATAATCTTGGAAATAAGTACCATGATCAGTGACGATGGCTTGAGGAACCCCGAATCGTGCAATAACGTGGTTGAATATAAATTGAGCAGCCATTTTCCCATCAGCAGCTAGTGTAGGCATCGCCTTGGCCCACTTAGTGAAGTAGTCGATGGCAACAATGATATACGCATGCCCCCCGGCTGAGTGAGGGTTACACGTCATAAAATCCACACCCCATTTCGCAAAAGGGCCGACGGTAATAACGGGATGCAATGGTAAAGGCGTCACGCGCATCTTGCACTGAATTATCTGGCGGAGATGCTCAGGATGGTCCTCTCATTTACCCGAATGGGATGGTAAGTCGTCCAGATAAGGCTGAACGATATGGTGAATGTCATGAAAAGCGTAGGACATCACACGCTGAAAAGTGGCTCCAGTGTTTTTCAAGCCGAACAGGAGTTTTTTATACGCGAAAGTACCCCACGGACAGATGAATGTGGTCTTGTGTTGATCCTCAGATGCAATATTGATTTGGTTATATCCTGATAAACCGTCCATTAAGGAATAGATCTCACTCCCGGCACATTCGTCAATGATTTGGTCTATAAACGGAGTGGGATAATTATCCTTTGGACAGGCGCGATTGATGTCGCGATAATCCACACAGACTCTAATCGTACCCTAATTTTTATCGACAGGGACAATGTTAGACACCCATTCTGTGAGGGGAATGGGATAAATGAAACCTGCATTTAGAAGTTTTTCAACTTCTGCCTTGATGGCGGCGGCTTTTCGTGGATGCATGGGGCGTAAACGTTGGTGCACGGGTTTCGCACCTGGATAGGTTGGAATCTCGTTCACTGCGATACTGGGATCAATCCCCGACATTTCCTCGTAAGACCATGCGAAAAAATCTCTGAATTCTTTGAAAAGATTAGTATAGACTTGAATCTCATCAGGAGAACAAGTCACACCCACGTGAATATTCTCAACGATCCCCGGTTTAACGGAGATGTTGATTGGAACAGTTTGAGTAATGTTACTCAGGTTACCCTCCAAAAAAACCTCGTGCGTCAAGATGGGTGTTTGAAGAGGAGGGGAAGGAACCTGAGTAGCATAACGCTCCAGACAATCAGTCATTGCCCCCAAGCTAGGCATAAACGAGGAGCGATGATGTCCATCGCCCCAAGGCAGCTCCTCAAGAGACATAGTTTCAATGATAGCCTCATTGGAAGGAAAAGTCTCTCTGAGAGGATCAGGTGAATCAGCCTGACCAAGCCAGGGGGATTGGGAGTAGACGTCGAGAGCCATGCTCAAAGGAGCATGCTGAGGAGGCGGAGGATCTGATGCAGCAACAATCTCACAGTAGCTGATCTCTACTGGCGTTAAAGGCATGGATTCTCCAAACTCATATACCTGCTCAGGTGTAGGAATGAGCCAGGGGTCATCGGACCTGGACAACATGTTGACTTGAGCGGTATGCGGTGGTGGTGCAGGAAAGATACCCATGAGGACTGGGTCTTTGAAGAGACCAGGTCCTACACTGTCTGGGGGATTCGGAATTTGATCCACGTATGGCACGTTGTTCTCAGAGTTAGAGGTGAAAAATGAAAACTGATCCACTGTGACAATCTTGCCCTCGTGAGGGAACTTAATGAATCGAAAGACGGTGGACGGCACGCAGAGCATGGCATGGGTCCAGCTGCGGCCAAGAAGTATGTTGTAGTTGAGTTTAGCGTCAACCACTTCCACTTCTACGTTGACATTTTTTCCCTGTAATGTGATCGCTAAACTCTCGAGAATTCCCAAGGGTTTAGATTCCCGACCATCAAATGCCTCAAGGGCATTGGGAGATGACGACAGGGCTGGAGAGCCGATGGCCTTCCAGCAAGCGGAGGACATAACGCAGGTAGATGCACCCTCATCCACGACGGCCCTATGAATGTTCAGACCGTTAATCCCGACTTGAATAACCAAAGCGATTTGATGTGGAAGCCGGGGAGTGAAATTCTCCAGATCGAAGGTGAGAAGGCTCGAGTCGGCGGGATCGATGCCACCGATTGCAGACAGTAAAGCCTTCCGTTGTGAAGGACAACTTTGAAGAACCTCAAGTGCAGACATAGCACATGGCGCCTGTGCTAGATCCTCAACAATACTGTAATGTTGAGCGGCACGAGCATTTGGATTATAATAAGATATTCGAAGAACACCTTTGGGAGGTGGCTTCACAACGGGTTTAAGAGAAGGCTTCTCGATTTTCAATGGACCGGAGACAGGTGGGGGAGGTGGTCCATCCGCAACTGCCTTCCCGGGTGGCTGTCGCGGTTCTTTGTAATCCTTTGACCGCGTAGCGACAGAGATAGGTGCAACACTCTTCACCATGAAAACCTGAAACCCAAACGGTGCAGATGGTGACGGTTGTTCGACCATATGGGTCTGCTGAGATGGAAATGGCTCTTTCAAAACAACCGGAGTCCCTTTAGGGCCTTTAAGAAGTTGACTAACCTCGTATCGTCGTGGACAATCCTTAGTATAATGGTCCCCTTCACAGATGAGGCAAGGGTACTTCGGTTTTCACTGGGAGCCATCCTCAGTACCAAATTTAGATTCTGGTTTGGGGGCATCAGATTTAGATTTTCCTTTGCCCTTCTTCTTCCCCTTAGAGGATTTGTCTGCAGGATTGGCCTGAACGGCATTTACCTCCGTGGTTTTACCAGAATCGGATGAGGTGGGATTAGCAGAGGTATTGTTGGAAGAATTAGCCTTCTGCTTCCCATTCGAAGATTTCTTCGAATTCTGAAAGACAGAACCAATGACACCATCCACCGCAGGGGTGGGCGGAGCCTTAGTGGTTCCGGGTCATGGAGCATCATTCAAGATGTCATAAAGCGTGTCGGACTGAGAATAGACAAGATCTAGGTATTAGGCACGTGCGATGGCTTGTTCCTCTATCACGCACGCTCCCATCGCAATATCCTGAGGGATTTTATTCACAAAGGAGGTGGTGAACCAGTGAGTCAGTATCTGATCAGGTATGTGAAACTTGATCAGTCTACGACGGTGCCGCCACTCATGAATGTGATCTGAGATGTGAGTGGCTTTATCCTGCTTCAGGGAAGTCAGGAGGTGCGTCACGGCTTCATACCGAACCGGTAACTGGAAATGCGTGAGGAAAGCCATGGCTAAAGAGTTGAAATCTTGAAAAATGCCACGGGATAACTCTATGTACCACTTAGCAGCAGCTCCAGTTAAAGTACGCTGGAAGAGGCGTAGGCGAATCGAATCATCAACCCAAGAGTTAGACGAACACCAAAGATGATATGTCATCACATGCGCCTGGGGGTCCTCTCCAGCTTTTCCCTCAAACTTGGGGTAATCACCTGGTATCTTGGTGGGAACGAGAGGCCAATACGGATTATGTAAAATCGGATCATTGGTCAACTTTGAAACATCCTGCAGCTCCAAGGTAGCCAGGAACGACAATGGAGGATTAACTGCCATGCCAGGCCCAGGATGAGGCCCGGTACCCATACTCCACGATGGTTGTGAATATCCTTTCCCCCATGGGTTCTGTCCTGCATTTTTCTGACCGTAGGGGGTGTAGGTCGTATAACCAGACTGATTTTGATGCTGGTAACCATAGTGTGGGGCTTGATAACCAGGGTACGGACCCTGATTATGCGTCGGCCCAGTATAAGCAGCGTTTGGATTTGGCTGTTGAGTGTAGGTAAAACTGGGTGGAGGAGGATAATACTGAGAGCCTCTGGGGTGGTTATAGTTCGGTTGAGACTAACCATGAGGATAATAACCACCCTGAGGACGAGTAGGCTGCTGAAAAGTGGAACCCTGTGGAGCCTGATAAGTAGGGCGCAACTGTTGATTTGGCTGCGGCATTGAATGAACCGACTACTGTGCAGGGTTAATGGAATGAGCGGGCTGCCCTAAATGAACAGGTTGACCCAACTGAGAGGGTTGACCTGAGTGAACAAGTTGGCCCGGATGTGAGGGCTGACCTGAATGACCAAGTTGACTCGGATAGATAGGAGGCGCCGGTTGTGCAGGTTAACCTGGTTGTAAGTGAGCCCCAGGTTGTACCGGATGGGCCGGTTGGCCTGGAGGTGAGACACCGGGTTGTACCAGATGAACCGGTTGGCCCAGTGGTGGAACAAGACCAGGTGCTTGCTGGAAACCGGTTTGACCTGAGGCAGAACTATAGGATGGTCCTGGCTGATATGAAACGTTAGAAACAACAGGATACTGCGGTTGCATCGGTAAAGAAGGTTGGATTTGCCCCCCAGGACCATAGACCGGTCCCGGTTGATACCCCAGCTGAGGCTGAACAGGTTGACTAGAAGGGCTATAATACTTTCCTTGCGGACCGTACGATGGCACTTGTTGGCCGACAGGATAGCCTTGAATGGGATGCCCCTATGGATCATAAAGATAGCCAGGTTGGCCTTGGAAAGGCTGTCCTTGCGGGTTATAAGCCTGGTTATACGGTAAACCTTGAGCATAGAGATAAGCCTCAGGAGTGGGTAGACGCAAAATCTCCCCGTGCTCGTCATACTGACCTGGGAAAGCATACACAGGAGTACCATCCTGTGCATAATGCGAAAAGTAATATCGATAGGGATCTTGGGAGGACGGTCCAACCTCAGCGTTCGGCTGTTGCAAGGACAACCGATACTCCTCCAGAGAGATGTTCTCCGGTATAGCAGTAGCTAGATAAACATCTTCAGGAGTTGGCCCAGCCCTAGTAGTAGATGCTGAGACAACAGGAGAAGAGGCGGCCACACAGACAGTGGGCCGGATGGGAACAGAAGTGACGGGCGTCTGAGGAGACACCTCGGGTGTAGTAGCAGCTAGCCTCGAAGCAGGAGATGATATTCCCATAGAGGCTACAGCAAAAATGATCTGACCCAGAGATCTGTATCCATGTGGTAAAGAAGGGCTGGCTGTTGACATGGCAGCCAACTCAGAGTTGTCTCCCTCAAATAATCTTCGTGGGAAGAACTGATAGTCTTCACCAAACATTGGGATTTCCTCACCAGAATCACTCATGGTTGATCCTGCTGTTAAATCACGCAAAAGACGACGAGGACTAGGAGGAAATACAGCAGCAATAAAAGGCGAACCCGAGGTAAGAGAAAGGAAATCAGCTCCTAATCTCAATTTAGACACAAGGTCCGAAAAGGGCCAATTGAACTCAACTGGCCCCCCAAAGGGTTGCTCAGCGAGAACCGGTCCCCCGTCAGGAAACTCGGAAACAATAGGCTGCTGTGGTTCGACAGAGGATTGGGAAGCCTCTGAAGAATCGTTCGTGTAAGGACTACCAGTAGACGAAACCGAAGGTTCCGCCACTATGGCAAAAGACCAGAGGAAAAGAAGAAAACACACACACGGGCTGAAAACGAGTTAAGACACACGATAAAATGGTCAACAAGCAATATCTAAGCGGGCGTGTAATCGTGGGCGATTAATTTTTACCACATTGAAAAGTAAGAAACTCTACCGTTTCATGTTTTAAGAGTCAAGAAACGATAGAAAGATGACTCTATCTCTTTCAAATTTGACACAAGCGTGAAAGGACAAGCGCTTGACGGTATTTTCAAGTTTAGGGAGTCAGAAAAGACCAAATGACTGCTCAGGAAAAAACTAGGCACAAAGGGTGTACCGAATATCCGTGAACTACAATATACACCTTGGTTTCAATAATGAAACAGAAATCGACCAAGGACTTTCCGTACGTGCAGGAAATCTCCCCAAATGCTGTGTTCGGTGTATCACGGGTATAGGGCGACAGACTCAGCTTCCTGTGGATAAAGGATTGAAAACCTAGAGGGGTCTCCCTTTATATACGTGATGGTATGGGGAGCACAAGTCCATACTAGCGCTGTCTAAAGCCAAAAGGCGAACGACAACTGCTAGGTTTAAAGACGCCGGAACATGTCTCTAGCCTAGACCTCTAAATATGTTTCGTTAGATTTCAATGCTGCCTTAGGTTAATTGGATAGATTTTAAAGTTGATCTTCAATTAGCTTTCAATTTTCAGGCCCTATCGTATGTAATGTCTTAAAAGACTCTTTAAATGCAAAGCTACATGCCACAGTCCAACATTTCGTTCGATGAAAACTAGTTACAGAAGAGTTGAGAGCTTTCACACAAACGAAATGATCGGAAGACAAACAATGAGATCTCTAATGCAACTAATGAAATTGAAAACTTTTCATTCAAATCACTAATCACTAGCAAAATCGAAAAGATCACAATTTGCACTAATTCAACCAAAAGCACAAGAGATTTTTTTTGTAATTTTCAACGTTTGATAGCTAATATGCACTAAACAAACCGAAAACAAACGGAACAACTTGAGGAACGATATTGAGAGAGAAAAACAATCAAATTTCACTCAACAACACAAGCAATCAGATCCCAAATCGACCAAAGTCTCTCAAAACCAAGAAAAGACTCAAAGGCTCCAATGGACCGTGTGATCTAGGCCCAAAGCAAGACTAAACGAAATTTGAATGAAGGAATGAGCAATCACCCAAAAATCGCAACAAAACAATGAACAAGTACTAAGAGGATGCGGAGGAGCAATCAGAAAGTCGACCAGACAAACGAAACACCAAAACTCCCAAGGAGGGCTCGATACACTAAGCCACTAGATGACCTAGGGCTCAAAACGTGAAATCAATAGATAAAAGCAAACAACCAAAGGATGGAGGTGAATTCCCAGTCAAACAGGACTCCAACACACTCAGGTAGTCGAAAAATCAAGAAGAAAAGCACTGACCAGACCCAGAGAGATCAAAACTGAGCAAACTCAAAAACCTTATAGGAGTGGCGTGACTGTAAGGCTGCAACTGGCGCCAGAAAGCAATTGGCGCGGGCTAAACAAAAGCAACATGCGCTAATTGGCGCAACTGTCGAGCTAAAAAGCGCGCCAGTCGAGTTTCTCAGCCAAAAACAAAAAAGAACTACTCCAGAAGCAGATCAATGTATACTATGCAAACCAAGAAGCAAAAACAACAGAAGAACCCAACCCAGAAGGCTCATCAAGCAAGGAAAAACATAAAATAATCAAAACGAGACAATATAAACGAGACAGTGAAGTCTAGACGATCCCCAGGGGAGTCGCCAAATTGTTGAGGAGGTAAATCCCCTCTGTGGACAGAGGCGATACCTACTAGCCCAGCAGGGGTCTAGCAACAATCACGAAATGTTACAACGCAAGTTCCTAGTTACGAAATGAAAATACCAAAGATGGAGGCCTACCTGGAATCCAATGCTACGATCTGAAGAAGAGAGCGTTCCCATTCCTCAGCCTCGGTAGATCACGATCCTCCACGATCTCTGCGGATGGATACCTACATGTGCAAGAAACAAACAGATACAAGCATAAAATCCGGCATACGCAACATAATCGAAAACAGAGTGGAACCATAACCGTAATCATTCATTAAATAACAATCGAAAGAGATTACAACCAATTTTCTAACGT
This sequence comes from Pinus albicaulis, assembly GCA_034641835.2. Classification (NCBI taxonomy): domain Eukaryota; kingdom Viridiplantae; phylum Streptophyta; class Pinopsida; order Pinales; family Pinaceae; genus Pinus; species Pinus albicaulis. The sequence goes on along the minus strand of CM076573.1, from coordinate 787,925,463 downwards.
CTTGATCTCCTTCGGATGGGTCTCCAGTCATTCACATCTCGCAAAGCTCGCCAGGGAAAGGGCAAACCTCTCCTGAGTCTCTCGACGATAGTCTCCTTACTTGAGTCGGCCTTAAGGGAAGAAAGAGGGCTCTTACAGCACAAAGGCTCTTGGGAATTTGGAGATTCAAAGCTTAGGCACTTCAAGACTAGCTTTCCATGGATTTGAGCAAGCTTTTATAGATGGGGAAGGAGGGAGTTGGGATCCCTATTATTGTGGGATTGGCCCTATCAACAAGGAAGGTTCCATGGGAGGTGGAAAAACCACTTCCCTTCCATAGAACTCCCACAGCCAAACCTCCCAACTCAAGATAGGCAATGGTTTCTGAGTTTGTTGAAAAACACTCCATAATTGGCTGGCGCGACTATTGCTCTGGGACATAGTGTCAGTTGGCGCGGCCTCTTTGTAGGATTTTTCCCATTGGCGCAAGTGGTGAACTGTCTGCCCGCGCCAATGCAAAAGGAGATGTTTTTATGATTTTTTGCAACAAGATGTCTTTAGGGAAATTGAAGCTCATGCTTAGAGGAATGCATTGATGATGTTTTCAAGGCATGACAATGTTCACAGGTCACAAAATGGGTCCTCCATTGTGCGGGACGGGGAATGGTAGGGACGGTGACAAATTACTGTATAACATTAACCTTAACCTAATATCAACCTTAACCTAACCCTAACCTTGAATTTACCCTTAACTTAACCTTAACATTCACTATCACCTAACCCTAACCTTTACTTTACCCTTAACTTAACCTTAACCTTCACTATATCCTAACCCTAACCTTGACCAAACCCTTAACCTTAACCTTAACCTTACCCTTAATCTTACCCTTACCCTTAACCTTATATTAAAGTTACAGTTAACCTTATCTTAACCTTTACTTAATCTTAAGCTTGACCTTGACCTTATCCTTAACCTTAACCTTAACCTTAACTTAACCTTAACTTTACCCTTAACCTTAACCTTAAACTTAACCTTACTCTTAACTATAACTTTAACCTTAACCTTGAGCTTAACTATAACCTGACCCTAACCTTGACCAAACGCTTAACCATAACCTTAACCTTAACCTTACCCTTAACCTTAACTTATCCTTAACCATAATATTAACCTCAGGTTAAGGTTAAGGGTAAGGTTAGGATAAGGTTAATATTAGGTTAAGGGTGAAGTTAAGGTTAAGGTTAAAGTTACCTTATAGTTAAGGTCAAGGTTGAGGTTAAGGGTAAGGTTATAGTTAGGTAAGGGTAAGGTTAAGATTAAATTTAAGGGTAAAGTTAAGGTTAAGGTTATGGTTATGGATAGGTTAAGGTTAAGGTTAAGGTTAAAGGTAAGTTTAAGGTTAAGGTTACGGTTAAGTTAAGGTTAAGGTTAAGGTTTTGTTAAGGTTAGGGTTAGGTTATAGTTAAGGTTAGGTTATAGTGAGGGTTAAGGTTAAGACCTGTAACCTTAACCTTGACCTTACCCTTAACGTTAAGCTTAACTTTAACCCTAAATTTGACATTACCCTTAACCTAACCTTAACCTTAACCTTAACCTTACCCTTAACGTTCACCCTTAACCTTAACCTTAACCTAACCTTAACCTTAACTTTAACCTTAACCTTATATTAACCTTAACCTAATATTAACCTTAACCATAACATTAACCTTAAACTTAACCTTAACCTTAACTATAACCTAACCCTAACCTTGACCAAACCCTTAACCTTAACCTTAACCTGACCTTAACTATAACCAAACCCTAACCTTGACCAAACCCTTACCCTTAATCTAACCTTAACCTTGACTTTACCCTTAACCTTAACCTTCCCCTAACCTTAACCGTAACCTTAACTTTACTGTTAACCTAATCTTAATTATAACCTAACCTTAACCTTACCCTTAACCTTGACCTTAACCTTAACCTTAACATTAACCTTGACCAAACGTTAACCTTAACCTTAACTTAACCTAGACTTAACCTTAACCATAACCTTAAACTTAACCTTAAGCTTAACCTTAACGTTATATTAACCTTAACTATAACCTAACCCTAACCTTGACCAAAAGCTTAACCTTAACCTTAAGTATACCCTTAACATAAACTTAACCTTAACTTCACCCTTAACCTAGCCTTACCCTTAACCTTAACCTTAACCTGAATAAACCTGTAACCTTAACTATAACCTAACCCTAACCTTGAGCAAACCCTTAACATTAACCTTAACCTTAACCTTTAGCTAACATTAACCTTACCTTAACCTTAACCTTCACTTTAACCTAACCTTAACCTTGACCTTAGCTATAACCTAACCCTAACCTTGACCAAACCCATAAACTTGAACTTAATCCTATCTTAACTTTAAAATACACTACAACCTAACCTTAACCTTAACCTTATCTTACCCTTAACCTAACATTAACCTTAACTATAACCTAACCCTAACCTTAACCTTAACCATAACCTTATCTTTACCCTTCACATTAACCTTAACCTTAATCTAACCTTCACCTTAACCTAACCTTAACCTTAACCTTAACCTTAACCTAGCCTTAACCTAACTTAACCTTAACCTTAACCTATCCCTAACCTTACCCTAACCTTACCTTTAACCTTAACCTTAACCATAATCTTAACCTGAGGTTAAGGTCAAGTTTAAGGTTACTTTAAGGGTAAAGTCAAGGTTAAGGTTAGGTTAAGGTTAAGATTACATTAAGGGTAAAGTGAAGGTTAAGGTTAAGATTACGTTAAGGGTAAAGTGAAGGTTAAGGTTAAGGTTAAATGTTTGGTCAAGGCTAAGGGTTAGGTTAAGGTTAAGATTAGTTTAAGGGTAATGTCAAGGTTAAGGTAAAGTTATGGTTAAGGTTAGGTTAAGGTTAAGGTTAAGGTTAAGGTTAAGGTCAAGGTTATTGATAGGTTATAGCTAATTTCAAGGTTAAGGATAAGGGTGAGGTTATAGTTAGGTTAAGGTTAAGGTTAAGGTTAAAGTTAGGTTAAGGTTAAGATTAAGGTTAAGGTTAGGTTAAGGTTAGGGATATGGTTAAGGTTAAGTTTAAGGGTTTGGTTAAGGTTAGGGTTAGGTTTTAGTTAAGGTTAAGTTTAGGTTAAGATTAATGTTAAGGGGGCCTGGCTAAGGTTAAGGTTAAGGCTCAGGTTACGGGTTTAATCAGGTTAAGGTTAAGGTTAAGGGTTTGGTCAAGGTTAGGGTTAGGTTATAGTTAAGGTCAAGGTTAAGGTTAAGGGTAAGGTTATACTTAGGTTAAGGTTAAGGTTAAGGTTAGTATAAGGTTAAGATAAGGATAAGGTTAAGGGTTTGGTCAAGGTTAGTGTTAGGTTATAGTTAAGGTTAAGGTTAAGGTTAGGTTAAGTTAAGGTTAAGTTCAAGGTTAAGGGTAAGGTTAAGCTTAGGTTAAGGTTAAGATTAGGTTAAGGATATAGTTAACGTTAAGGTTAGGTTAATGGTAAAGTTATGTTTAAGGTTAGGGTTACAATTACGGTTAAGGTTAGGGTTTTTTCAAGGTTAGTGTTAGATTATAGTTAAGGTTAATGTTAAGGTTGAGGTTAAGGTTAAGGTTACGGGGTTAGTAAGGTTAAAGTTAAGGTTAAGGTTAAGGTTAATATTAAGGGTAAGGTCAAGAATAAGGTTACGGGTCTTAACCTTAACCTTCACTATAACCTAAGCTTAACATTAACCTTAACCTGAACCTTAACCTAAACTTAACCATAACCTTAACCTTGACCTTAACCTTCACCCTTAACCTTAACCTAACCTTAAACTTGACCTTGAACTTAACGTACATAACCTTAACCATAACCATAACCTTAACATTAACCTTAACCTTAACCTTAACCTTAACCTAACCTTATCCTTGACTTTAACTATAACCTAACCCTAATCTTGACTAAACCCTTAACCTTAACCTTAACCTAACTAAAGCTGTAACCTTAAAATTAACCTTTACCCTTAGCCCTAACCTTACCCTTAAATTTAACCTTAACCTGAGGTTAAGATTATGGTTAAGGTTAAGGTTAAGGGTAAGGTTAAGGTTAAGGTTATGGATTTAGTCAGGTTAAGGCTAAGGTAAAGAGTTTGGTCAAGGTTAGAGTTAGGTTATAGTTAAGGTCAAGCTTAAGGTTAGGTTAAGGTTAAGGTTAAGGTTAAGGTTAGGTAAAATTTAAGGTTATGGTTAAGGTTAAGGTTATGGTCAATGTTAAGGTTAGGTTAAGGTTAATAGTAGGTTAAGGGTAAAGTTAAGGTTATGATTAGGGTAAGGTTAAGGTTAGTTTAAGGGTAAAGTTAAGTTTAAGGTTATGGTTAACGTTAGGTTAAGGTTAAGGTTAGGGTTAAGGTTAGGGGAAGGTTAAGGTTAAACATAAGGTTAAGGTTAAGGTTAAGGTTTGACATTACCCTTAACCTAATCTTAAGCTTAAGCTTAACCTTAACATTATATTGCCCTTAACCTTAACTTAACCTTAACCTTAACCTTGACCTAACCATAACCTTCACCATCACCTAACCTTACCCCCTTAACCTTAACCTTAACCTTACCCCCTTAACCTTAACCTTAGCGTTATCTTACCCTTAACCTTAACCATATCCTTAACCCTTAACCTAACCTTAACCATAAATTTACCCTTAACCTAACCTTAACCTTAACCTTAAGCTAACCCTAACCTTGACCAAACCCTTAACCTTAACCTTAACCTGACAAAACATGTAACCTTAACCTTAACCTTACCCTTAACCTTCACCTTAACCTTGAATTTACCCTTAACCTAACCTTAACTATAACCTAACCCTAACCTTGACCAAACGCTTAACCTTAACCTTAACCTAACCTTAACCTTAACCTAACCTAACCTTAACTTTACCCTTAGCCTAACCTTAACCTTAACCTTAACCTGATCTTTAACCTTATCTTAACCTTAGCCTAACCTTAACCTTAACCTTAACCTTAACTAAAACCTTCTCCTAACCTTAACCCTAACCTTAACCTTAACTTTACCCTTAAACTAATCTTAACCTTAACTATAACCTAACCCTAACCTTAACCTTAACCATAAAATTATCTTTACCCTTACCTTTAGCCTTATCCTTAACTATAACCTAATCCTAACCTTGACCAAACCCTTAACCTTAACCTGACCTTAACTATAACCTAACCTTAACCTTGACCAAACCCTTACCCTTAACCTAACCTTAACCTTGACTTTACCCTTAACGTAACATTAACCTTGACCTTAACGTAACCTTAACCTTAACTTTACCCTTAACCTAATCTTAACCTTAACCTAACCTTAACCTTAACCTTACCCCCTTAACCTTAACCTTAACCTTAGCGTTATCTTACCCTTAACCTTAACCATAACCTTAACCCTTAACCTAACCTTAACCATAAATTTACCCTTAACCTAACCTTAACATTAACCTTAACCTAACCCTAACCTTGACCAAACCCTTAACCTTAACCTTAACCTGACAAAACCCGTAACCTTACCCTTAACCTTGAGCTTAACCTTGACTTTACCCTTAAGCTAACCTTAACCTAACCGTAACTATAACCTAACCCTAACCTTGACCAAACACTTAACCTTAACCTTAACCTTAACCTAACCTAACCTTAACTTTACCCTTAACCTAACCTTAACCTTAACCTTAACCTGATCTTTAACCTTATCTTAACCTTAGCCTAACCTTAACCTTAACCTTAACCTTAACTAAAACCTTCTCCTAAGCTTAACCCTAACCTTAACCTTAACTTTACCCTTAACCTAATATTAAGCTTAACTATAACCCAACCCTAACCTTAACCTTAACCATAAAATTATCTTTGCCCTTAACCTTAACCCTAACCTTAACTATAACCTGATCTTAACCTTGACCAAACCCTTACCCTTAACCTAACCTTAACCTTGAATTTACCCTTAACGTAACCTTAACCTTGACCTTAACCTAACCTTAACCTTAACTTTACCCTTAACCTAATCTTAACCTTAACCTAGCCTTAACCTTAACCTTAACCTAACGTTAACCTTAACCAAATTGTAACCTTAACCTTACCTTAATCTAACTTAACTTTAACCTTGTCCTTGACCTTAACATTAACCTTACCCTATCCTTACCCTTAACCTTCATCTTAACCTTGACTTTAACCTTAACCTTCCCCTAACCTTAACCCTAACCTTAACCTTAATTTTACCCTTAACCTAACCTTAACCTTACCCTTACCCTTAACCTTCACCCTTAACCTCAACCTAACCCTAACCTTCACCAAACCCTTAACCTTATCTTTAACTTGACAAAACCCTTAAGGTTAGGGTAAAGCTAAGGTTAAGGTTAAGGTTAATTTAGGTTAAGGTAAGGTTAAGGTTAAGGGTAAGGTTAAGTTAAGGGTAAAGTCAAGGTTAAGGTTAAGGGTTTGGTTAAGGTTCAGGTTAGGTTATAGTTAAGGTTAAGGGTTTGGTCAAGGTTAGGTTTAGGTTATAGTGAAGGTTATGGTTAAGGTTAAGGTTAAGGTTACGGGTTGACTTTACCCTTAACTTAACTTTAAATTAACCTTAACCTTAACCTTAACCTTATCCTTATGTTAACCTTAACCTAACCCTAACCTTAACCTTAACCTTAACCTAACCTTAACCTTAACCTTATTTTTATCTTAACCTTGACCTAACCCTAACCTTAACCCTAACCTTAACCTTAACCTTAACCTTAACATGAACTTTTACCCTAACCTTACCCTTAACCTTAACCTTCAATATATACTAACCTTAACCATATCCTTAACCTGACTACACCCTTAAGGTTAGGGTAAAGTTAAAGTTAAGGTTAAGGTCAAGGTGAAGGTTAAGGTTAAGTTAGGTTAAGGTAAGATTGTAGTTAGGTTAAGGTTGAGGTTAAGGTTAGGTTAAGGTTAAGATAAGGTTAAGGTTAGCTTATGGGTAAGTCAAGGTTAAGGTAAAGTTAAAGTTAAGTTTAGGTTAGGTTAAGGTTAGATTAAGGGTAAAGTAAAGGTTAAGGTTAGGTTAAAGTTAAGGTTAAGGGTTTGGTTAAGGTTACGGTTAGGTTTCAATTAAGGTTAAGGTTAAAGGGGTAAGGTTAAGGTTAAGGGTAAGGTTAAGGTTATGAGTTTCGTGACGTTAAGGTTAAGGTGAAGGTTAAGGTGAAGATTAAGGATAAGGTTAAGGTTAAGGTCAAGGTCAAGGTCAAGGTTAAGTTTAAGTTACGTTAAGGGTAAGGTTATAGTTAGGTTAAGGTTAATTTTAAGGTTAGGTTAAGTTTAAGGTTACGTTACGGGTTTAATCAGGTTAAGGTTAAGGTTAATGGTTTGGTCAAGGTTAGGGTTATGGTTAAGGTTAAGGTTAAGGTTAAATTTAGGTTAGGGCAAGCTTAAGATTACAGGTTTAGTCAAATTAAGGTTAAGGTTAGGGTTCAGTTATAGTTAAGGTTAAGGTTAAGGTTACAGTTAGGTCAAGGTTAAGGTTAAGGTTAAGGTTAAGGGTAGGATAAGGTGAAGGTTAAGTTTAAGGTAAAGGTTAAGATTAAGGTTAATGTTAAGGTCAAGGTTAAGGTTAAGGTTAAGGTTAGGTAAAGGTTAAGTTTAGGTTTAGGTTATAGTTAGTTTAAGGTTAAGGTTAACTTTAGGTTAAGGGTAAAGTCAAGTTTAAGGTTATGGTTAAGGGTAAGGGTAAGATAACGTTAAGGTTAAGGTTAAGGTTAAGGTTAAGCAGGTAAGGTTAAGGTTAAGGTTAAGGTTAAGGTTATGGTTAGGTGAAGGTTACGGTTACGGTTAGGTCAAGGTCAAGGTTAAGGTTAAGTTAAGGTTAAGGGTAAAATAAGGTTAAGATTAAGCTTAAGCTTAAGATTAGGTTAAGGGTAAAGTCAAAAATTAACCTTCACCTTATGTTTAACCTTCACCTTCCCCTAACCTTAACCTTAACCTTAACCTAACCTTAACCATAACCTTAACCCTAAATTTACCCTTAAACTAACCTTAACCTTACCCTAACCATAACCTTAACTTTACCCTTAACCTAATATTAACCTTAACCTAACCTTAACCTTCACCATAACCATAGCCTTAAACTTTACCTAACCTTAACCTTAACCTTAATCATAAACTTAACCTTAACCTAACCTTGACCTTGACCTTAACTAAAACCTAACCCTAACCTTGACCAAACCCTTAACCTTAACCTTAACCTGACTAAACCTATAACCTTAACCTTAACCTTAACCATAATATTAACCTCAGGTTAAGGTTAAATTTAAGGGTAAGGTTAGGGTTAAGGGTAAAGGTTAATTTTGAGGTTACAACTTTAGTCAGGTTAAGGCTAAAGGTTTGGTGAAGGTTAGTGTTAGGTTATAGTTAAGGTTAAGGTTAAAGTTAGGTTAATTTAAGGTTAAGGTCAAGGTTAAGGGTAAGGTTAAGCTTAGGTTAAGGTTAAGATTAGGTTAAGGGTATAGTTAAGGTTAAGGTTAGGTTAAGGGTAAAGTTATGGTTAAGGTTAGGGTTAGGGATAGGGTTAATGTTAGGGTTTTTTCAAGGTTAGGGTTAGGTTATAGTTAAGGTTAAGGTTAAGGTTAAGGTTAAGGTTGAGGTTGAGGTTAAGGTTAAGGTTACAGGGTTAGTAAGGTTAAGGTTAAGGTTAAGGTCAAGGTTAAGGTTAAGGGTAAGGTCAAGGATAAGGTTACGGGTCTTAACCTTAAAATTTACTATAACCTAACCTTAACCTTAACGTTAACCTTAACCTTAACCTAAACTTATCCATAACCTTAACCTTAACCTTGACCTTAACCTTCACGCTTAACCTTAACCTAACCTTAACTTTAACCTTGACCTTAACCTTAACCTAGCCTTAACCATAACCATAACCTTAAAATTAACCTTAACCTTAACCTTCACCTTAACCTAACCTTAACATTGAATTTAACAATAATATAACCCTAACCTCGACCAAACCCTTAACCTTAACCTGACTAAGGCTGTAACCTTAAACTTAAGCTTTACCCTTAACCCTAACCTTACCCTTAAATTTAAGCTTAACCTGAGGTTAATATTATGGTTAAGGTTAAGGTTAAGGATAAGTTAAGGTTAAGGGTAAGATTAAGCTTAAGGTTATGGGTTTAGTCATGTTAAGCTTAAGGTTAAGGGTTTGGTCAAGGTTAGGGTTAGGTTATAGTTAAGGTCAAGGTGAAGGTTAGGTTAAGGTTAAGGTTATGGTTAATGTTAAGGTTAAGGTTAGGTAAAGTTTAAGGTTATGGTTAAGGTTAAGGTTATGGTCAAGGTTAAGGTTATGGTCAAGGTTAAGGTTAGGTTAAGGTTAATATTAGGTTAAGGGTAAAGTTAAGGTTATGGTTAGGGTAAGGTTAAGGTTAGTTTAAGGGTAAAGTTAAGGTTAAGGTTATGGTTAAGGTTAGGTTAAGGTTAAGGTTCAGGTTCAAGTTAGGGTTCAGGTTAGGGGAAAGTTAAGGGAAGGTTAAGGTTAAATATAAGGTTAATTTTAAGGTTTGACTTTACCCTTAACCTAATCTTAAGCTTAAGCTTAGCCTTAACCTTATATTACCCTTAACCTTAACTTAACCTTAACCTTAACCTTGACTTAACCGTAACCTTCACCTTCACCTAACCATAACCTTAACCTTAACCTCAACCTTACCCCCTTAACCTTAGCCTTAACCTTAACCTTAATGTTATCTTACCCTTAACCTTAACCTTAACTTGAAAAAACCCGTAACCTTAACCTTAACCTTACCCTTAACCTTCACCTTAACATTGACTTTACCATTAACCTAACGTTAACCTAACCTTAACTATAACCTAACCCTAACCTTGACCAAACCCTTAACCTTAACCTTAACCTTAAGCTTAACCTAACCTTAACCTTAACCTAACCTAAGCTTAACTTTACCCTTAACCTAACCTTAACCTTAACCTTAACCTGATATTTAACCTTATCTTAACCTTAACCTAACCTTAACCTTAACCTTAACCTTAACTAAAACCTTCTCCTAACCTTAACCCTAACATTAACCTTAACTTAATCTTAACCTTAACTATAACCTAACCCTAACCTTATCCTTAACCATAAAATTATCTTTAAGCTTAACCTTAATCTTAACTATAACCTAATCCTAACCTTGGCCAAAACCTTAACCTTAACCTTAACCTAACCTTAACTATAACCTAACCTTAACCTTGACCAAACCCTTAGCCTTAACCTAACCTTAACCTTGAATTTACCCTTAACGTAACATTAACCCTGACCTTAACCTAACCTTAACCTTAACTTTACCCTTAACCTAATCTTAACCTTAACCCTAACCTTAACCTAACCTTAACCTCAACCTAACCATAACCTTAACCTTACCTTAACCTAACTTAACCTTAACCTTGACCTTGACCTTAACCTTAACCTTACCCTATCCTTACCCTTAACCTTAATCTTAACCTTGAATTTAGCCTTAACCTTCCCCTAACCTTAATTTTACCCTTAATCTAACCTTAATCTTAAACTTACCCTTAACCTTCACCCTTAACCTCAACCTAACCCTAACCTTGACCAAACCCTTAACCTTATCCTTAACCTAACTAAACCCTTAAGGTTAGGGTAAAGTTAAGGTTAAGGTTAAGGTCAAGGTCAAGGTTAAGGTTAAGTTAGGTTAAGATAAGGTTAAGGTTACAGTTAAGGTTAAGGGTAAAGTCAAGGTTAAGGTTAAGGGTTTGGTTAAGGTTCAGGTTAGGTTATAGTTAAGGTTAAGGGTTTGGTCAATGTTAGGGTTAGGTTATAGTAAAGGTTAAGGTTAAGGTTAAGGTTACGGGTTGACTTTACCCTTAACTTAACCTTAACCTAACCTTAACCTTAAATTAACCTCAACCTTAAACTTAACCTTTACCCTAACCTTAACCTTAACCTTAACCTTATCCTTATCTTAACCTTAACCTAACCCTAACTTTAACCTTAACCTTGACATTAACTTTAACCTAACCTTAAACTTAACCTTATTTTTATCTTAACCTTAACTTAACCCTAACATGAACCCTAACCTTAACCTTGTCCTTAACCTTATCCTTAACCTTAACATGAACTTTTACCATAACCTTACCCTTAACCTTAACCTTCACTATATACTAACCTTAACCTTAACCTTAACCTGACTAAACCCTTAAGGTTAGGGTAATGTTAAAGTTAAAGTTAAGGTCAAGGTGAAGGTGAAGGTTAAGGTTAAGTTAGGTTAAGGTGAGGTTATAGTTAGGTTAAGGTTAAGGTTAAGGTTAAGATAAGGTTAAGGTTAATGTTAAGGTTAGGTTAAGGGTAAGTCAAGGTTAAGGTAAATTTAAGGTTAAGGTTAGGTTAAGGTTAAGGTTAGATTAAGGGTAAAGTCAAGTTTAAGGTTAGTTTAATGTTAAGGTTAAGGTTAAGGATTTGGTTAATGTTAGTGTTAGGTTTTAGTTAAGGTTAAGGTTAAGGGGGTAAGGTTAAGGTTAAGGCTAAGGTTAAGGGTAAAGGTTCAGGTTAAGGTTAAGGGTAAGTTTAAGGTTATGGGTTTAGTGAGGTTAAGGTTAAGGTGAAGGTGAAGGTTAAGGTTAAGGTAAAGGTCAAGGTCAAGGTTAAGTTTAAGTTAGGTTAAGGGTAAGGTTATAGTTAGGTTAAGTTAATTTTAAGGTTAGGTTAAGTTTAAGGTTACAGTTACGGGTTTAATTAGGTTAAGGTTAACGTTAATGGTTTGGTCAAGTTTAAGGTTATGGTTAAGGTTAAGTTTAAGGTTAAAGTTAGGTTAAGGTAAGATTAAGGTTACGGGTTTACTCAGGTTAAGGTTAAGGTTAAGGTTAAGGTTAAGGTTAAGTTTAAGGTTACGGGTTAAGGTAAGATTAAGGTTACGAGTTTAGTCAGGTTAAGGTTAAGGTTAAGGTTATGGTTAGGGTTAGGTTATAGTTAAGGTTAAGGTTAAGGTTACAGTTAGGTCAAGGTTAAGGTTAAGGGTAAGATAAGGTTAAGGTTAAGGTTAAGGTAAATGTTAAGGTTAAGGTTAAGGTTAAGGTTAAGGCTAGGGTTAGGTTATAGTTAAGGTCATTGTTAAAGTTAGGTTATAGTTAAGGTCAAGGTTAAGGTTAGGTTAAGGTTAAGGTCACGGTTAAGGTTAAGATTAATTTATGCTAAGGTTATGAGTTTAGTCAGGTTAAGGTTAAGGGTTTGGTCAAGGTTATGGTTAGGTTATAGTTAAGGTTAAGGTTAAGTACATATTAAGTTTAAAGTTATGGTTACGGGTCTATTGTAGCCGCTACAACACCAGCAAAAATTTTGGGTATATTTAAAATTTCAGGTCCCCCTGCTCGCTTATCCATTAGGGTTTTGACCCGGCTTGTAGTCATTGAACCTTATCACCATCATGAGGAGATTCTTTCACCGCAGTCACGCCATGTGTGGGAGGATCATCATGCATACACTCGAATGGAAACTTGTCTGTGCATTAAGTATATTTGTTATAAGCCCTTTCATCATGGATCATTTAGGCATTCTGTTTGGATACTTCACCAAGCTCTTGTAAATTATTTAAGGGCATAATTCTCTATAGGGAAACTATGAACTAATTAATTTTATAATTTTTCTTACAGGTCATTCCCATGGATGATATACTCATAAATGTCATCACCACACCAAGGGAAATAAACTAAAGCGAAACAACAAGGCCACAGCTGCGAAACAAGACATTTTCATCCACATGCCCCCCAGCCCATGTGGGGATGATATTGAAGACTGCATTACAGCAGATGACAAGGATGCGCCAACATTTGAGGGGGAGGAGCAAGTGAGCAGTATTGTTAAAAGGAGGATGGTGTGGTACATGTTTATCCAAATGAAGAATCAAGGAAAGAGCTTTTCATGTTGTTGATGCAACAACATTATCCACTGATGTACATCGGATACTTAGAATCACTCCATTGCAAAATGTTCGTACCTTGTGCCTTCATGCATGAAACAGAAGCATTTGCTGCGTTTTATCAAATCTAAGCTGAAGGAGGAACCAGATGAGGTAGTTATATTCTGGGATGGCAAATGTCTCACCTCAAAGGAAGTTTTTGGAAGTCCTACAAGATACCAGCTCAATGTTGATCTCCTGGATGTACATGCAGAAGAGAATACATTTCACCAATTTGATAATTCTAGTCTGAAGTATAACCCATGCGAGAAAAGTAGACTCATAAGATTTCCCTAAAGCAAGATAATCTCATTCAAGATTGTTCTCTTACTAAGCTGTCAAAAAAAGTATGATCTGATCTGGAAGAAAGTGAATGTCAAATGGCAGAATATGGTATATCTGTTTATGAAAGGAAACAAAGCCAATGGAACCAATCGACAAGTGGTTTTGTTAACAATGAGATATACAATGAAAGTACCATCTGGTTAGTTCAGTCTCCTCGACTGTACAATGTGTACAAAGGATGTTTGGCTTTGATATGGTAGATGATGAAAGTAAACCTGAAAGGCATCCCATAAAGCACACCACAACCCTAGCTCAGTGGACAAATGATTTCAATCCTTCTTTTTCATATCATCCTTATTATTACTATGCAAATATGTACACACTATATGAGCTTCATGAGAGGAATGAAAAAAATTAAACTTCATCCTCGTTATGGCAAGGCTGGTGATATTGATCACTTGGCAACTACATTCCTATGGAAATAATCTTAGGAGGCCTCCTAGATTGGCTTGGCCCCATGTTTCCCTTTCAACAGGCGATCCATTACCAATCCATTTGACAAAAGGAACCTCTTTTTCTGTCAGGTTTGGAAGCTCAATGCTTGTGATCTTTGTGAAAGCACTCACAGGACAGGATTCTCTCATCTGCGGGAGTCTCATTGGATGGAAGAAAATATTACATCAGAGGCCTTAAAGGGAATGGAATACATAAGAAAAATGTATCTCATACGCGAGTTGAATTTTGCCATGAAGTTTGGAAGGAGAAGGGTAATATCTGGTTCAAAGGGGAATCATATTTTTAATTAAAGGAGGGGTCCCATCCCATACAAAAGCCATAGTCAAAGGGAGAGCAAAATATTCCAATGACTATGCATTATAAAATGCCTTGAAGACCATGAGCTAACATAAGCATAGACACAGCTCCATAAATGCGCACAGTGTTGGGGTCCTAGTGATTTGGAAGATTTGCATACCAAATGACCAGGCAACATCAGAACCGCTTTGGAATCCTAGGATCTAGCCATCCTAGAATCAGAGAGGGATCTCTCTATGTAAGTATTATTTTCAAAGATATTTCTTTATGCTTATTTAAGATATCAGGATACTTATGAAGTTCAAGAGGTTGTTTGTTTTGTTTTGGTTGGGAATCATTAACTGAGATGGTCATATGAAGTGAAGAAGGAAGTAAGTGGAAGGATGTTTCAACATGGGAAGATAGGTCAAAGAGTGCTAAACCATTGGGCTATGGAGTCATAAATGGGTTTACTCACACATCAACCATCCAAGAGTTTTCAAAGGGCAAGTCATCTATATCAGAAGATCTTTTAAGTTGAGTTTGCGATAGGGAACATTAAGGAGTGAAATGAAAGTAGCAACTTGTAAGAAAAAAAAGGCAGCCTAAGATCAAGCAAGGACTTTTAGCCTAACCTGCTTTTGGCGTACACTCATGAAAAACACATATGCGATAAACATAAAAAGAAACCTAAGATCAAACAAGGACTTTAAACCTTTCCTGCTTTCAACCTACTCTTAAGGGAAATCATCAAAGCAACTCTTTAAGACCAAACAAGGGATAGGGATAACCATAGACTTCCTTGTTTAAGACTCTACCTAGCATGCAATGAAAATAACATTTAAGAATAGTATCTCAAGTTCTACTTAGCAAGACATGGGCTCACCAACATTCTTGACTGGTTATACTCTATTGATATCACTCTTAAATACACATTTAGAGGAAAACATACAGATAAATCCTACCGGTTAGAATTAGGGTACTTTAGAAGTAAATCCTAATCTATATTTTGCTTCTATTTATCAGATAATGTGAAAAGAATGGAAAACATAAGGAAAGCCACAAAGAAAATGAGGAAAACACATCACCAATGATTTAGATCAGGATCCAATGAATCTGCTGGTGTATTGATGTCGAAAACCAGTTACATAATTTGAGCCCAACAACTTTTATAGTCCAATTATTCTCTTCCTAGCCTAGCATATTACAACTACTTAGTAACTCTAACTCAACAACAGTTCAAAAATTAACAATTTTCCAACCCTTTTAAATAAATTTTATGAATTTTTATAAGTGAACGAGGAAGAGTGCTACAGAAATTGTAATAAATGTGAATTAAGATAGAGTGGGAGAAGTGTTCGAATGCCCATTTTTCTCAATAAACATAAAATTGATTACTTGTACCATTTTGGTAGTTTTTTCCTGTTTCTATGCATATATGATAGGCAAGGTAATAAATTCGAAGTGTTTCTTTGAAGATAATTATGGATGAAGTACCCTGTTTGACTTCTCGGATAAGAAAACTATTAGTTTTCTAGGTTTTGTAGCCCCATGTTTGCTTAATAACTGCTCTGACTATTTCACAGAGGGTTAGGCATTAGGATGGCTGTCAAAGTGTCTGTGTGAAGTAACATAGGCCGCAGGTGTCCTTTTAGTCCTTAGGAGAAATAAATGCTTCTATGGATGTGGCTTTAGAGGCTTTCCTCTACTGGCTTGTCTTCAAATTGTATTTTCCTTCGAGACTGTGAGTTTAGGTGTGTATTCTTAAACTTAAAGATTAACCTCTTTGTCTTTATCTTTCTGATCTCCTTTTCAGTGTACCGGTAGTTTCGGCACCCTAGAGGGTTTTATTTGTAATCAATGTCCATAAAACGTTTGATTAAACTCTGAAATTAGATCCCCCAACCACTTTAAACGCTTATTCTTTGGCTGTGGGAGATCTGTGGACAAATCCGCCATTAAACCTGCATATGACAATAAACAAGTTAGGAAATCCTGCATTTCTTGGTTTAACTACAATAGAGGGCTCGTGCATGGGTGGAGGAGTAGTGCATAGGAGGAAAATACAACAGGGTGAGCTTCCATGGCAGAAACCAGGTAGAGAAGGTTTAAACAAGATTTATGGCACGAAAAATAAAAAGGTGGATTTGGAAAACCGACAATGGTTTTCGCGTGAAGTTTGGGCAGTAAGCAGTATTACCTTGGGGGAACGCAATTTGGTCTAATGGTTGACACATATGCCTCTAAAAACCACCCATTTAAAGTTCTAAATGATAGATTAGATTTATTTGTGAAATGAACGCGAAAAAGGCTTAAGACTATCCGATCTTGGGGGGGGGGGGGGCAGATCTACAGTGGAGATTACAGGAAAACACAGCAGGAAGGCTCCGCGTGGTTGGGTGCGACTAGTAGGGAAATATGGAAAATATAAAGAAAATACATATATCAGGGGAAATTTTGGGTATGGAAAGATTTGTGAACTTGGTGCTTCTACAATGAATCCTAGCCGTTAGATCGGGATAAAGAATGGATGGATCAGATCCAATCGCAAGATCGACCATCGGTGGGGTAAAGGGTGTGGGCACCAAAAAAAGGATCACCGATGAGCCAATGAGTGATGAGAGAAGAAACTACGATGAACAAAGGACTGTTGGATCTGGAAGCGGATCGGTGGTCATGGTTTTAATGGGGGATCGCATCGGTGGGGGAAAACAGAATCGGGGGAGGGGGGCTGCGATGTGCAATGGAGTGGGAAGTGCACTGGCCATCCGATCCTTGGGGAGATGGATGGTCACGATCAAATAGCCGGTTTTTTTGAAGGATAAGGAACACAGTAGAGGCTTCAAGAAGTCACATATTTTTCTTGAAATTTGTTTCTTGAAGACTAAAAGACCCCTTTTTAGCCATCTTTTCATCTGTCAAAATTATGGATGGCTAATAGCAGCTCCAACTTGAGGATGGCAGCTCCTTAGAGGTGTCAAGAACCTCAGAATTTTATCTTTGAAATGTAGACCTGTGCTTTATCCTTGACAACCTTTCTTCTTTGACCGTAATGCTTTGAAAGATGATCAGAAATATATCAAACAAAATGATCCATTCCCCAAACAACTACCTACCCAACCTACTTTCCTAACATCTTTTCTTCATTAGGTGCACTTGGACTTGCAAACCTTAGACATCAACATTTTATTCTTTGGACAACATGAAAAACTAATCTAAATCTACCCTTATTCCTCCATGAGTTCAGATTAAACAATTGAACTCATAGTTTCTCTACCTAATCTACCATCTGTCAAGATTAAATTGTCTGACAGATCTGCATTCTCTATATTCTAAAGAGAAATTGAAAACACAGTCAAACCAGGATTAAGCTATCTGATTTTTTTTTATGGCTATGACATCAAAAAAAACTATTCATAGGCCTTTATTTGCAGAAAAGTGAAATAGAATTTGGAAGGTTTATGATCTGAAAATAATGAGAATCCTTCCTTCCTCCTTTTAGCTTTGATCTTGATCTTTTGAGTTGTCTTCCTCTTCTTCATTTGATCCATGTTTTGACCATGGTAGGACCAGTTTTTTTCCTTTCTTCAGCTCAGGTTTTTATCTAATTAGAGCCATTCTTTCTCTTTGATTCTTTGGTTCAGATTTTGAGCATATTAGAACCAATTATTTCTCTATCCTAATATTTTCTACCGATAAACCAAGATTAAACTGTTTGGAAAATCTGATTCACTAACCTATCAACATTAAATTGAAATCTATCTAGCCATGATTAGGCAGTATGACTGGATAGCCGTGCTCTTTCAAGTAGTGATATTTAAGCTTGCACAATTTCAGAATTCCTTTCTTCTTGGTATGGGGTTGTACCTTTCCTTTTTTTTTTAATCTGCCCTCTTTTCTCTTTTTCTATTGTTTTTTTATTTTTCAATTTTTCAAAATAAAATGAAGCAGTGATATTTACAATGGAAAATGAAAGCTTTAAACAGAATTTTCAGCAGAAATAGTGTTTGAGCATCCTGCCATTGACAGGACCCCCAAACAAGTCTGTACCATCCATCTCCTGTAGAAAAAATGCATTATGACCAATAACTGATTGAATAATGTAAGGGCATTTCCATAAATTGTCAAAATTGACATGTTTGCCCTTATCTTCTCTCCTGGAATCCCATTTGAGTACTTTGTCACCAATCTTGAAATCACTGGCCTTTTTCCTCTTGTCAAATAGCCTTTTGATATCCTCTTGTACTTTCTGTGCTCTGTTATAAACTTCCTCCCTATTTCGCTGAAGGTGTATGGTCTGATTTATCCTTCTTATCATGATATCTTAATCTGATTGTATTTCTTGGACCAACTTCATCACTGGCACTCCCAAACCAGTAGGAAAAACTACATCAGCCCCATACAACAGCTGATAGGGAGACATTCCGATTGATTTCTTTGTTGTCAGTCTATCTTCCCATAAGGCGTGTACCAGCTCGTTCTGCCATGATCTCTGATTTTCTTCCAGCAGTTTCTTTATTATGTTTACTAGGATTTTATTGGAAGATTCTGCCAGTCCATTTCCTTGAGGGTAATAAGTTGTAGAATGACCAAGCACAATATGATATCTGTGATATAAGTCAGCCATATTTTTAGAACCAAATGCAACGCCATTATCAGTGATAATTTTCCTAGGACAGCCAAATCTAGACAGGATATGATCTTGAATCTGTGGCATTCCTAGAAAGGATGGTTTCTATCCATTTGGTGAAATAGTCTGTGGCTGTGAGTATCCATCTATGTTGGGCAGATGAGGCAGGATGTATTTCCCCAATGAAGTCTAGGCCCCACTGTTGGAAAGGAGCTTCAACAGTGATTGGTTGAAAGGGTAAGGGAAGTAGTTTTCTCCTGCCTTCAAAGATTTGGCATTTATGGCAGGCAACTATCATTTTTTGGATATCCTGAAAGAGGTTAGGCCAGTAATAACTAGCTATAAGGATTTTATTAGCAGTGGTTTTCCAATTTAGGTGGCCTCCACATTTTCCTTCATGAAACTCATGACTGATCCTTTCTGCATCAATCTCAGGAAAACATTTAAGCAATAAACCACTGAAATTATTCCAATATAAACAATTATCTAAATGTAATATTCTGAAATGGAAATCAACAGATTTTTCACCACTGAAATGTTCCTTTGTCAGAAATATGAACAAGGATATTTCAGAGATGGACTGAGTGGGAATTTATCGGATATGTCACCTCTAAAAAGAGGATGAGTTTCAGAGGCTAGCTGGCCCCTTCTCAGGCTCTGTCTATAGCTATGTAAATCTTACCCCTTGGGAAAACTTAGGAAGCAAGCAGTAAAAATTCATTTCTGGCCATGCATGAAATAAATACTAAAATGAGCTCTTAGATCCCATAGACACAGAAATAAAAAATATAAATCCAAGAATAGAGTTGAAACAAAGCAAAGTAGGTGGGCTAAATAGATCTCCCACTACTAGTATTGCCAGAAAGTGCTAAAACCCCAAGACTATAAAATACCGAAGTTGCTGTTTGATGGAATACAAAATATGTGAGAGTGTTTATACTCATAAAATGAAGGAAACAATAGATATACTCATATATTAATAAAAAATTCTCAAGGAATGAGATCTAGTCTCCTTATACAAAAAGCAAGACAACCCGGCAAGGGTTTCTTGTCAAACACTTTAAATACAAATATAATATTCAGAAATTTCTGAATAATCACTGCAACATGAAGCATGAGAGTGTAAGAGGCTTATAGAAATCTTATTTTATGCAGATCCTTCAAAGGCTTCCTCCCATGAGAGAATGAACCTCTCAATCACAAGGTAAAACCACAAGGAAGCCACCAAACCCTGCAATGAAATAAGCCTCCCAAAATAACGCAGTTCCTAGCTACAACTGTGCTGGAAACTATGAGAAGTGTGTGGTATGATACCACTGATCTGAAATATGATCCAAGACCCTCCTAAAAGATCTCTGGATGAAAGGAAATCTCCCTCCAACAAAAGATTAGCTTAGAAAGTGAGATCTCAATCCCTTCCACTGCTGCACCCAACAACACTGCACAATCTATGGTAAAGCTCTGCAGATGAATATGGCTGAAGCTTGGCCTAAAAATCTGATGTGGAATGATTAATTCAAGCTCTCACAATGAGGCTCCTCAAAGAAAGAGGTTTGATTCCCGCCTGGGAACACCCAAGTGCTAAACAACATTGCTACTCTGCTAAACAGCAAGAGTGAGCAAATGTCTAGAGAGACATGAATAATGATCTAAAACATGAATAAAAATTCCCCCATCCTCTTCCTCATATATAATATGAGTTTTCTTCTCCTTGGTCCCACCCAATTAGGTCTCCTCTATCCAAAGATGCACTTCCCTCCAAAATTGCGTTATTCTTCCTAGGGTTTCTTCTCCTCCAAGACTGTGCAGTTGACCAAGTCAAAGCAACTGCATTTTATCCTTGTTCACACATAGAGGTATTTTATTGAGATTGAAAGAGTGTATTCTTTTTCACTTGGAGTTTTTTTATCCTCCTTAGGAGACTAATGGGCTTTTCTACCCATTTATTTTCCAACTATAGCTGCTGCTAACTCTAATGTTCCATTTAGCTTGGAAGCTAAAAATTTGGAACATTATAGTCCTCCCCTCCAAAATATTTTCTTTTCCTCAAGAAAATGCATAATGAGAGAAAAATATCTCCCCTCTTCCTCATGTGGCCTCCATCAATAACCTCCATCACTGCATCAAGAGAATCTGCAAATAAACTGTCATCTAATGTTCCCTCCCAAGTGTGCATAACCAAAGTGTCTGCATAAATCAAAGGAAGAAAGTGTGAATGGAAACATGCTATATTTCTCATGGCTTCCACAAATTAGGAGTGATGATAAACATGGTGAATGATTGCCTCCCTCATCCATGCAATCATCCAAATGAAGTGAGTCACCCTCCAACATGGTAACTCCTGAAAATATTCTTCCACCTTGTGCTCCTGAAATGTAGGTGGGCTGAATAAGTGAACATGATAGGAAAGAGGGCCTATCCCACACTGTCCTATTATCCACTTATGATAAGTGTAGGAGGTATGCTGATCTTGGGCTGCAACATGATTTCCCTCCAATGGCAAGAAGAAGATTGAGCCTCCAAAGACTCCTCCTCCAAAATCATGAGTCATGCCACCCAAACCATTCCATTCAAGATGAATGGCACATCATAACCACATGGCATCCAAATAAAAATATGGCTAAAGATTATGTGCAATTTTAGATGATACATATGGTCTCTCTGGTGGATACAACGCAGTTCTCCCAACTGCTGCTTGAGAATGCAATATGGAAAGTGTTCCTACAACAAGTTACAAGTTGTATATGTTTGTTCTCCCAACATGGGGAAGTAAGCATCAATGTATATCAGCTGTAAATATATAAAATAATAGTACACTTTCCCAAATTCATGTATAGATGGGCTACTATCATCATAAACATTGGCCCTAAAGTGACCATCAAATCCAAAAATATTCTTGCTCTCATATGGAGCAATGCACTGTTTACATAGGGTGAGAAAGTACAAATACTCAATAGAGTAATCAATAAGCACATCAATGTCCTTCCTACCATGCATCATGTGTGAGCTGAAAGTGAGGCCCATGTATAAGTTCCCCCATGAGAATTCTATCATAAAAATCTGCAAAAAGAAGGGGTACATATACTCCTTGGAACACTCCATCAATAAGAACACTCTCCCATGTGACAGTGATATAGGCCTTAGAAATAAGGCTCCATGACTCCTCTTTTTCACATTCCATATGCCAAAGTCATCCACCATCATGCTTCTTTGTGAGAAGTTCTCCTTCCTATATGGAAGTATCTCATGATCCTTCAATGCTGAAGGGTAGCCTCCTTGCACCATGAATGTGCCTTTCTTCTCTTCAGAAATATCATGAAAAGTATGGGAAGAATTTTTCTAATACTCTCCCAAGTGATACCATAGAAACAAAAACCTTTGTTGCTGCCTCATCTCTCCCTCATACAAGCTTCCTTTAAACAAAGATACAACAACAATACATGGAAGCAAGATGCAATAAAAACAAGTTGCCAAATGGAAACCGGAGAGTGAATCTGGGTCCTTCTCATGGAACCAGCGCAGTGCCCCCTTGGCCTGCATTAGAACAAGAAATAACAATGCTTTGCTAGCCACTTGTTTTCTGCCATATTCATCTCATAAGATGATAACATGAAGTTACAATATGGTGTCATTGGTGCACACCAAGGGACATATGGCTTCCCCCACAGCTGATCAAAAAGATATCCAAAATCAATGCTACAAGTAGCTGCAAGTACATCATCATATAATATGCAAGAAGAATTAAATATTCTTGATACATCATGCTTTCTAGTTTCTGTCCACCTCTTCTTTCTCTGAAATGCAATGGCTTGAGATCTCATTGCAACCTCTTATTCTTTGAGACCCCCTTGGAATCTTAATGCATTTTCCCTCTTTCTCTTGAGATCTGAAGATGGATGAGAGTAAACTCATCTTATTCATCCTTGAGCCCTCTGCTTCTAAATTTCGAACTTCACAGGCTGATCCAAGTTCGAAGCTTTGATACCACTATAATATTCCGAAATGGAAATTAACAGATTTTTCACCACTGAAATGTTCCTTTTTCAGAAATATGAGCAAGGATATTTCAGAGATGGACTGAGTGGGAATTTACTATATATGTCACCTCTAAAAAGAGGATGAGATCCAGAGGCTATCTGGCCCCTTCTCAGGCTCTGTCTATAGCTATGTAAATATTCCCCCCTGGGAAAACTCAGGAAGGAAGTAGTAAAAAGGTATTTCCAGCCATGCATGCAATAAAATACTGAAATGAACTCTTAGATCCCATATATACATCAATAAAAAATCTAAATCCAAGAATAGAGCTGAAACAAAGCAAACTAGGTGGCTAAACAGATCTCCCACTACTAGTATTGCCAAAAAGTGCTAAAACCCCAAGACTGCAAAATACCGGATTTGCTGATTGATGGAATGCACAGTATATGAGAGGTTTTATACTCATAAAATGAAGGAAACAATATATATACTCATATATTAATAAAAAAATCTCAAGGAATGAGATCTAGTCTCCTTATACAAAAAGCAAGACAACCCGGCAAGGGTTTCTTGTCAAACACTCTAAATACAAATATATTATTCAAAAATTTCTGAATACTCACTGCAACATGAAGCATGAGAGTGTAAGAGGCTGATATAAATCTGATATGATTCCGATCCTTCAAAGGCTTCCTCCCATGAGAGAATGAACCTCTCAATCACAAGGAAAAACCACAAGGAAGCCACCAAACCCTGTAATGAAATCTGCATCCTAAAATAACGCAGTTCCTAGCTACAACTACGCTGGAAACTCTAAGAATTTTGTGGTCTGATACCATTGATATGAAATCTATTCCAAGACCCTCCAAACAAATCTCTGGATGAAAGGAAATCTCCCTCCAACAAAATATTAGCTCAGAAAGTGGGATCTCAATCCCTTCCACTGCTGCACCCAGCAACACTGCACAATCTCCAGCAAAGTTGTGCTGATGAAGATGGCTGAAGATTGGCCTAAAAATATGACATGGAATGATGAATGCAATCTCTCCCAATGAGGCTCCTCAAAGGAAGAGGTGGGATTCCCGCCCGGGAACACCCAAGTGCTAAACAACACTGCTACTCTGCTAAACAGCAAGAGTGAGCAAATGTCTAAAGAAACATGAATAATGATCTAAAACATGAAGAACAATTCTCACATCCTCTTCCTCATATAGAATACAAGTTTTCTTATCCTTGGGCCCACCCAATCAGGTCTCCTCTATCCAAAGATGCACTTCCCTCCAAAATTGCGTTATTCTTCGTAGGGTTTCTTCTCCTCCAAGACTGCGCATTTGACCAAGTCAAAGCAGTTGCATTTTATCCTTGTTCACACATAGAGGTGTTTTATTGAGCTTGAAAGAGTTTCTCCTTTCACACTTGGAGTGTTTTTATCTTCCTTAGGAGACTAATGGGATTTTCTACCCATTTATTTTATGACTATAGCTGCTGCTAACTCTAATGTTCCATTTAGCTTGGAAGCTAAAAATTTGGAACATTACACTAAAATGCAGTAATTAAAAAATTTTAAATTTAAGAATCTGGCCTTTGTTTTGGACAAACCATGAGGTGCATTGATATTAGTAAGCACATATAAAACATCAGCATACCAAGAGGAATTAAGGAAATGATATTCCACAAGTGGAGCTGGTAATTTTATATGTTCATCTAGTGCATCTATCATGTTTATATCAAGTGCTTGTAAGTTAGATTAATCCATTAACTATGCTAGGCCTTGACCCTTGATGATTTTAGTGGGTTTAATTTCCAAATCATATTCCAGTATCATAGCAATCCACTTTCCTCTTTTGCCATCAGGGTCTTGTGATATAATGTCCTTCACCACTACATGAGGCACAAATGCAATAATGTGAGAGTGTAAGATATAAACTATGAAATATTTGAAGGCCTTGACCCATGCATAGGCATGTTTCTCCATTATATTATATTTCAGAGGTGCATCCCTCAGTGCTTTGCTAAAAAATGAAATTGGCTGCTCTTGTCCTTTTGGATTTTTCTATAATAGGACAACAGCCACAGTATGTTCTGATGCAAATGAAAATATGAGGAAGTCCTTAGTGAAATCAGGACTAATGAGAACTGGTGCTTGGGTAAGTGCATGTTTAACCATTTCAAAGGATTTCTTTTCTTCCAGTGTCCATTTGACTCCCATCTCTTTCTTTAGCATGTTTTTCATGTTCTGAAGGAGTTCTACTAGGTTGGGTATGAACCTTCTCAGGAAATTAATCTTTCCAATGAAAGATTGGAGTTCTTTGATGTTTCTAGGGTGACTAATTTGCAATATACCTTCAACCCTTTTTGGGTCTATTTTAATCCCTTTTTCTGATATGATATGACCCAGAATTTTTCCCTCTTGGAGACCAAACAATGTCTTCTTGGGATTTAAAGATAGCCCAAACCTCCTACATTTCTCAAATAATTTCCTGAGGTGTGCTAGGTTTTCTTCATCTGTTTTGGAATAGATTGTGATGTCATCTAAATAAATCACCATGAAGTGTCCTATTTCTTATGAGAAAGCAATATCCATGGCTCTTTGAAAGGTGGCACCTGCGTTCATTAGTCCAAAAGGCATCTTTACATACATGAAGGTGCCCCAAGGAGTAGTGAAGGTTGTTTTTAGTTGATCTTCAGGTAGTACCAAAATTTGGTTATATCCTGAAAAACCACCTAGAAAAGAGATCCTTTTGGAACCAGCTACCCTTTGTAATATATGTTCCATTTTAGGTAGGGGGTATTTGTCCTTTAAAGAGGCTCTGTTCAAGTTATTGAAGTCAATATAGAGCCTAATTTCTCTTGTTTTCTTCCTCACATCTACCATATTAGAAACCCATTCCGAGTATCTCACAATGAAAATGATTCCAACATCATACATTTTCCTAATTTCCTTCTCAACCAGAGGTAATTGCACATGGTTTATCCTGCGCAATTTTCGCCTGAATGGTTTCTGGTTTTTCTTGAGAGGTATCTTGTGCTAAATGGTATTTGTGTCATATGCCTTTAAATCCTCATAGCTCGAAGAAAAAACATCAGAAAATTCTTTAAACAACTCAATATATTTCAGTTTAATGTGAGCTAGCAATATTTTAGATAGTTCGATCGTTTTGGGTTTGTCTTTACTGCCTATGTTACATTCCTCGATATCATAATCGGTGGGTTCTATTGTTGGTTTCTTGGCAACGTCATTAAAATCAAACAAGTCTTCTAGAGGTGCTAGTCCTTTGGGTAAGCCTTTGTCTTTGGACTGTAATACCTCTATGTCTTCTTTTTCTGAGTTTATGTATTCTTCTGTTTGATTTTCAAACTCACTGGTTAGCAGATCTATTTCTGTAATGGGAGGAGGTTCCTTTTGGTCATGTTGTTTCTCATCTAGACGGTTTTTATCATACTTTCAGTCTGAATTAGGAAATTCAAACTCATTTCTAAACTGAAAAAATTCCTCTATCTGTTTATCTCCCTCAAAGACCTGCCAATATTTTTCATTGTCTGGGAAAACTAGCCTATATTTCAATTTGACATTGAATTTCTTATTGTCATAGGGTTTTTGACATGAGCTAGCAGTGCAAGCTAATCCATTGGCAAGGATTTTTTGGCTTCTAGGGACAAAAACAAGTTCATATGCCTCAAAATTTTGCAAAAGGTCCATGGCATCATTTCTATAGGCTCTTAGTCTTGGATGTTTAGCAGTGTATTCTCCATTTATCTGCCTAATGATCAGTTCAAAATCTCCATGAAAAACTATCCTCTTGGCTCCTAATTTCTTCAGTGACTGCAATCCTAAGAGGAGTGCTTCATACTTTGCTATGTTATTAGTGCATTGGAAATTTAGCTTGTATGCATGGCTTTCAGCATAATTGTTCTCAGTGTTGTGAAGTCATACACCTACTCCTGCACCAGTTTTATTACAATACCCATCAAAACTCATACTCCAAAGAGGGCTAGTTTCAGGTATTATTTTCATTGTTGTCCTATTTTTCCGGTGTGTTCTAACTGTCATAATGCAGCTCTATGGGTCCTACAGCATGTTTGGATTGGACTTATTCCGTAAGGTTTTCATGGAGTTCCAACCTTTCTTCTTGACTCCCTTGATTTGCACTAATCTGATGGATATTCGGTTGCTCATGCTCTCTCTTTTGTTTTTTTCAAATTTCAGCTTTGTCACACTGTTTGAGAGATTCTCCCTCAATTTCCGTTATGTTGGGTGATTTCTCACTATCCAACTCTAGTTCACCAAAGATTTCATCATTGCAAATAATGAATGAGTCTAGGTCTATGTGGACAGAATAAAGAGGGGAATTCTCTGATTTTTCTTAACTACTCACCATAAATTTCATGTGTGATTCCCTATAAAGTCTCCTAAGTTGAATGAAGACAGGGATGGTGGCATATGTCATTTCCATTTGCATGGTGTTGATTATATCGTTCACCCTTAATTTTATGAGAAAGATCATAAGGGTATATTACCTGAATGCATTCAAATGGCGAAGGTTTGAAAAGTTGTGAAGGGGAAATACGATTAATTGAGCCATATATCAAAAATGGACATGCACACCTTGAAATAAAGCAGAAATATAGCTAAGGTTATGACCACAATAGAAAATATTTCAAAGGCGCAAAGAAACAAATATAATGTGGGGCCCACTTATAATCTATACGCATATGAACGAAGGTTGCAAGCACAATTTAGGGGGGGTCGCAGACGAGAGGGGTTAGGTAGAGCCTTACCCCCCCAAGAATCCTGATGACATGTCAAAGAGCAGGACATGAGGTGGGCATGGGCTTTAGAGCTATTATGAAAATCGCCTTGCATCCCTAGTGGGCCAGGTCCCAATGTACAGTTGTTACCACGATCCAACAATAAGGTAAGTCCTAGGACAGCCAGTACAGAGACCAGTAATGGCATTTAACCTGACATTCGGTATTCACCTAACAAGAGTCTAACACCCAATACATTTATGCCGCGTGTCTCACAGTCAGCGTCCTTATGATGTCATCCCTACTCGTTTTACCCCGCCCTCTTTTCGTGAGCTGCTTCGAGCCTGTATAACTATTTTCCATAAATTACTGTGGTAAAATACTCTTGGATTACGATAACGATATAAGCGAAAGAAAGCACACAGTACCAGGTCTTCCTAGTCGTTGTCTGTACCCCTGCGTCACTTTCCCAAGCATTTTTCTACTTCGCAGGTATTCCATCCCTTTCATTCCATCTGGTTTCCTTTTGTTTTTCAAATTCTATGATGGTCATGGGTAAAGTCACAACCAAGAAGACAGAGCCTGAAACTCCCCAAGTTCGTGAGTCTAGGGCTGTCCCTGGGCTTGATCCATTCACAGACTCACAAGCCGACATCTATGACCCGCAATACCCATTTCCCATTAGCAGCATCAAGCCTGAGCTGTTTAGAAAACATGTGGAAAATAACTATAGGTTCCATGTCATTTTTTCTGGTTTGTATCATCAAATAACCCCCCTAGTATACCTAGTGGTCGAATTCATCTATTGGCTCCGGGACACCTACTATGAACATCGGGGCATGTTCCTTTCAGCTCAGGGGAACAAAATCTTCTCTGTTTCTCCCGAAACCATCAGAAAAGCCCTTTGTTTTCCTACTAGTTCGAACTATGTTAGTTTTAATGAAATAACACTATCTCATTAGTTTTCAAAACTGCCATGGAGACAGCAGAGCGATTTCATCGCCGCCATAACCGACTCCCATTTCACAACTCTCCCCACTGCAGATTCAGTACCCTTAACCCTATTCAAGGAAGACATCCAGCTTATCCTTGCTCTTATCGTGGGTCTCCTAGGTGTGGAAGGTTTTGGGCAAGCCTCAAAAAATTTCATAGCTTTTTTGTGGTTAATGTCTCAACCCGGGGTCGTTTTAGATATTCCTCGTTTTCTAGCCTCCACCATTCAAACTCAGTTCTGGGAGCTCTCAGACATGGGCCATTTTTGTTTTTGTTCTATGGTATTTTATCTTTTCCTCTTCCAGCATGCTGATAAATTTGAGGGTTTGAGTTTAGATAAGGTCTACAGAATAAACTCTTAGCCAAGACTAATTTTTGACTAGAGCCCCGCAACTCATCAACTGGAAAATGGGGTAGGCTACTCAAGTTTCCTAAATGATTTCATGCCTATATCTTACACCATCATCCATGGTTCTCCTCTGCCTAGGGCTTTTCCTGAACTAAGGAAATGGTTACAGTACAGTGAAGCTCAAAGCACTGGGGATTGGTACCTTTTTGATAATTACATCGAAATCAGGGTTTATGGAGCCAAAGTCTCTCCCTATCAATTGCCAATTTTTCCTGCCCTGCAGATTTACGCTTTGGAATACCTCAGGAAGACCTTAAAATATGACCAACTTCATTTCCTCCCTGTGAAAAAAAGTTTTATCCTGAAACTCCCCACAACCATTTTCCCTTTCGTTGTTAATTCAAGGCATGCCCTTCCCATGGTGGAAGATCTGCTGAAAGGCATGGATTTGAGGCAAGGGAAATCTTGGCCTTACGATCTGAAGGGCATCATTTCTAATAGGAGGAAGAAGAATAAATCAACCCCTTATATTCATGAAACAAGGCCTTTCATTGAGTGGAGAGCTAATCTTGAAAAATGGCCTTTGCTTTCGCAGATGGAGACTGATTCATCTACGATAGGAGAAAAAATAGATACTGCTTCAACCAGGGAAGTAGGTAAGAAACATGTAGAGTAGGTAGGTGAATTAGGAGAGGGTTCTCCCCCTTTCAAGAAACAAAGAACAAGGACCAGTGAAGTAGAGGTTATGGGAGACGAACTGCTGCTCCAGGATGAAATACCTTATGTGGAATCAAACAAGAGTAAAGCAGGAATCAAAGTGCTACGAGATAGTATGGCCTCTTCTGACTTCTAAGAAGTTTCACAAGCCATCGTAGCCATCGGAGCAAGTGAGGGTAGGACAAGGAACATAGCAATCAAAGATAAACACTAGTCCGATCTTGAAGGGTAAGTTGACAAATACCAAACCAGGTTCTCATCTGCAATAGATTTGGATAAGGAGCAGCTAGTAATGGCTATGACTGAAGCCATTTTGAACCTATATGCTAGTACCACCAGCTACAGGGCATTGGAGATAGCCATAGATATGTCATGGGTTCCAACAATTGACAAAGGCAATCTATTCCAGTGCTTTGGTGACATGCTCAAAGATGAAGTGATACGACTCTCCGTTACTATGAGAAGATTGCGGAGTAAACATAACCAAGTATTAGTGAACCTTAGAAGGGAGAAGAATAATTCTCGTGCACTCACAAACAACTTACACAGTCTCCAGGAGGTGATAAAGGGGAAAGAAAAAGGCGTAACATACCCCCAGAGTCATCTTATCGAGGAGTTGCAAAAGCAGGTCGTAACCTTGAAACAAAAAGTGAATATACTGGGCTCTCATCATGTACAGACAGCTGAGTTAGTCCAAGTAGAAAAAGATAAGCCAAGCTTGGCCGATTCTTTTACAAAAGAGAGGGAGGAAAAATAAAATATCTTGGAAGAGATGGTCGTTCTACAAGAAAATATGAATGAATTGCAGATAACCTGGGACACTCATGTATGCGCTCCACCCACCCCATAAGGGACTAGCTTGCTTTCTGAGCAGTTAACTTCTGCACTGGACACAATTGAAACAACAGAAAAATAGGCCTCAATAACACGTCAAAGGATCAGCGAGCTCGAAGCACTCTTTTCCGAGAACTCCAAGAAGCTTAACGCTATGCAAAAGGAAATCTAGGAGGGGAAACAGGAAAAGGCGCATCATGAAAAAACCATATGTGAGCTTACAAGTCGTATGAAAAGAAAAATTACCCTCCTGGATGCCAGGAAATTGATCTGGGCTGAGACCATCATAGAGGTGAAAAAGTGCTGGGCATTTCTAAATGTTTTCGAGGAAATGAAGTCAGTTGTGCACCTTCTCAGAAGGAAGCTTCACGAAGGAAATACCGATGCATCCAATAGAGTTCAAAGCGCAAGAAGGTATATCTCTTTCTTGAAAGAATTAAAACTAGAGGATGTGGTAAAGTAGGGTATCAAGAGCAGGTTCATGGAAGCCGCAGAGTGTCAAAAGGTAATAGAAAAAGAGTCTACTCGTAGTATGGCCTTGAATGTCTTAGAAAAAACGACGACCAGTTTAGAACGGTTTGAGGTGGATTGGGCTGAAATAACACTTGCGGGACTCCCTCTTGCTAGGAGCCCACCAATGTAGTCCTACAGCCATTACCAGTGTATGAGGCCCATCTGAAAGAGGAAATGAATCAGACCAACAGACCCTCTGAGAAATCTACTCGCCTCAAACCTGAGACCATAGTTTCTTTCCTCAGTAAAAAGTTTGCACTCCTGCACCAAGTGAAACATAAAATTCCTGTTGATGCAAACTATGATGAACTTACGGAAGCTTACATCAGAGCAGAAGGCTTCACAATGATGCCCAAACTTGCAGTAGACACCTGGCTGAGGTGCACAAATTATGCCAGTCTGTTAGCCAGCTCTTCCGCAAATGTCCTGTTACCTGCTTCACCCATTTCTTCGACCCATTCTCACCAGTGAAGATTGTTAACTCATGATTCAACCCTCGAGGCCTTTAGCTTTGTTTTTACTTTCTACTTTCAAGTTCCGAGTGAAATTCTTATTTCACTCTTGCATTTACTTTCTGTTAGAATAGTTTTAATATTTTATTTTGAAACGACCATGAGCCTGATTGTAAATGATGAGAAGCGTTATACCTCATCTTGAATTTTTTTATTTTGATTAGGACTAGTAACTACGCACTAGCACGCGGGGAAGATATTTTCCCAAAATATCTTCTCGCGTATGTTCTTAGAGAATTCTATAAAAGTAGTAAACTGAGACAGAGAAAAGGTTCCATATTTTCAAGAGAATTTACTAAAGAGAAATCTGTATGTATTTTTGTTGATATTTTGATATTAATGTTGAAGAGCACATTGGGTTTCGGTGATAAGGAGTTTGGTTTCTACTGGGGATTCTGATCTGAATGCTTCACAGTCTGTAACTCTCTTTTATGTTTTTTACTGTAAATTTGCATCTCGTTCATTTCCATATTTCTCATATCTGTGTTTTGGAATGTGAGTGCTCACATGTTTAGGTGTGAATTTATCATTAATTGATACTCATATTTCTTCATGTCTAGCGCTTTAAATATGGCTCAGGCAAGAAATGTCATTTCATCTTTGACTTCTACCGTAGTTCTCCTGATATTTGCAGCAATGGAAATTTATCTTTAAAATTTATTCTCATGTATGGATTCTTATCACTATATAAGCCTAGTAAATGTCAATACTCATTTCTAGATCTTGTTTCTGTTACTATTAGTATCCTCCTCTTTTCTTACACAATTACCACCATCTGAATATTTACCTCTGTGAACCACTTTAGAATCCAACCCCCTTTTTCAGCAAGCTATCTTAAAATCGTCGGATACGTTTTATATCAAAGTTCACATTCTGTTGTTACAGAATCACCTTTGTTGTTTTTAAGTATTGAAAGTCTTGGTTCCACTTACACCAAACTTATCTGCTCAGATTTGATAGCATGAGAGCCCCTTTTCTTGGCAACCTTTAAAAGTTGAACTACATGCTCCTTGCTAATTAAGATGTCCTAGGCACTGGTATATTGCAACTCAATGATGTCTCTAGGAGTGACAACATCTTTCTGGCACCGTTGCCGAGGATACGAAGTTGAGAAAAGATAAATCCCTGGGCCTGACAAAATATTTATTCACTCTTCAAAACAAGTGAGCAAGAAGAGTTGAGAGTTGTAGATCACTCACCTTGTTGACTTCACTATTAATTATAAGATAAATCTATTTGTAGTCCTGACTTCCTGAAAGCCACATCTGAGGTCAAATACATCTTAGTCGAAGAAACCTTCAGTGTCTGACCTAGAAAAGATTTTACACAAGAGAGGTTGGAGAGAAAGGTAGTAAGTCCATACAGATATCCCTATATTTTTTTTGGAAGACTCACCATCCTCCTCCTCCCAAACAGCTCCAAAAATCAAGGTCCCGACTCCTTTGTAAAAACCTGACATTTTTCAAATAATATTTCGGGAAATGTTCAAGTGAAAGACGTGGGTTGAATCAGAGATACTACTCCAACTTATTTCTTCATCCACTCCCAAAGTCAAGAAGTCAAAGAAATCACCGAAGTGTTCATCTACTAATAATCCATCTTTTCCATCAAGACCTCAAGCCTCATTCAATACATACCAATCACACACATAATACACTTCGCTTCCACCACCTCCCTCTCACATCGTATTCTCCACCACCTTCCAAGACCCCGATGGCTATTTAGGTTTCTTAAGTTGAAAAATATGCCCCTTGGAATTTCCCCAAGTCTAAATGATATGCCTTAATATTATCTAAAAATATTGCCCCTGCTTCAACGGAATGAGATCTAAGCTCGAAACACTTTGGAAGTTTTCTCTGTGTTTTCTAGAGAACTTTAATGCTGAACATCTAGATGAAGTCTTGAAACTTTTTTTTCCAATCCTTGGATGGAGAATCCTAAAATGGTTTAAAACATTGGGAGACCGCTTCATCACTACTTGGGAGGAGATGGGAAACTCCTTTCTCAAAGAAAATGGGGAAAATAAAGATCATGGTTACCGCCTCACTTGTTCAATGCGCTGTAGGAACAGAGACATAATGAGGGAGCACTCGTAGTTCATTAAGAGGTTCAAAAAATATACTCAAGCCTTACAACCGAGATGAAACCTCACTCGTGGACAACCACAAATTGGTGTTTGTGGTGCAACTTTTGGATCTATAATTGGGGTTCTCTCTCTGAAAGAGAAAGGGAAACCGACACACCAGATGATGCCCATGCACTAGAACTCTGAGGCCAATTTTTCTTCCACAAGAAAATAAAAGGAGATAAGATCAAGATGCTAGAAGAAGGGGAAAGGAATAGGGCTCACATCTCGATCAAGATCGGGGAGTTAGCTAAGAACAAGATTTAAGATATGAACAAAATGATTAAAAATATTTCAAGAAAGCTAGTGAAGCTTGAACTTAAAGCCAAAATCATCCTCAAAATATCTTAATGCCCCAAATATAAGCCATAATCCGCAATATATAAATCCACCCCCCAAAATACCGCAAACAGAATTTACCGGAAGGAGTGATTAGGTACCACACCCATTGTAATCATGTCACATAGATGGTCCCAGACCGAAGACACCGCATATGAGCAAGAAGACCACTTTTTATTCAGACAAGAGACAGCACCAGAGTCTCAGGTAAGGTGATGGAATGGGGATCTCATTACAAGAAGAAGAAGAAAGGGTCGCAGTCACTAAAGACTCAGAGATTGACACCATTACAAATAGTGTTCGTTGATTCTATGTAGGTGCGCTCCACAGAAATATGACTCGTGTGATTCTGTGAAAAGGACCCGCACATGGATCGGAGGAAGAAGACTTTAAAAGAAGCATTGTATAGAAGGATATTAAAAATGGTAGCTACGTATAAAGGTAAGAGGCCTCTAAACAAGATTTTGCATTCAAATGATCAAATTCCTTCCTCTAAAGTTGGCATCACTCCCAAACCCCAAGCCCGTAATAAAGAAGGAAACATGTAGTTGAAAATAAAGAGTAAAAAAATATAAATAAAAATCTTCTCTATATTTAGTCTACAAAAGAGCTTGAAAATAAAATGTTCCTCCTGATCAAACTATTGAAGAAGCTTTTCAAATTATCAAATTTTGTGTCTCCTTTATGCTTCCTCCGTAAATAGCTCCGATCCCGTATAGTTTAACCTTCTGTGAAGAAAGGCCCATGGTCATGTTTGGCCTCTATATTGAATAATTAGATGCCTCTGGACTTCTCTTTCTATGTGTCATTGTAATCCATGATTTATTATTGCATAACTCGTATATTGATTTTGGAGATTTCCCACAACCTCTTTCCTCACGCTATGGAGCAAATTGGTTTCAAGCCCTCCATACAAAGGCCTTATTTTGACCAAAAGGTATCAAGTGTCTAGATGATGAAATACTTCAGAAGTCAATTGCCCAAATCACCTAAGAGTGTGATGATGGATATAGTAAATAATATCCTAGCCTGCTTTGGAATGTTGTTGTCGTGGATCATGGGGAACCGTAATCGAGGTCAGACAAAATTGGATTTGACTTATATACTATCCCTATCTTGAGGCACAAGAAAGGAGGTTGTATAGGGAGACAAGGTTTCCAAAGATGGTTACCAAGGCCGATAACCGTTAATTCACCACAGACAAGAATAAGGGGAATTATCATGTCTAATGTTGGAGGGAAGACCAAGACTATGCGCAAGAGCCATCATTCTACGTACTGAACAAAAACTTTAGAAAATCACAGTTTTAGTTTGGACATTATACTTTGATGAGCCAACTTTGAGAAGGAATGGAGCCTAGGGCGTTCCCAATTTCCCTCGCTGGCCAATGGGTTCCATTATTCCTAAACTGAATATGAAGCTACCAATAATTTAGTCAATACGGCGACTATTCTTAGGGTTGCAAACAGCTGTATGAACATTCGCAGCCTAAAATTTCGGGGAGATTCTAACTAGTAGTGAGTCATGAAATCAATGCCAAACCAAACACCCGAGGCTACAGAATACAGATGTGGACCTAGGAAAATTTTTCCCCATGCGTAAATATTTAGTTTATGCCTAGAGAACATAATAGAATGGAAAATTCTCTTATTGCATACAAGATTTTTCTACTTCCGCAGAATCCTCTCTCTCCTAAGATGGCAAATTGAATTTCATTATCAACCTTCACCTCGACAATATCAAACACCGAAAGTGTTTGAGGATGAAGACTGGAGCAAAGAGATTCATGGAATATTGGGGAATTTTAAAACATGGAGATAGATGTGAAGAAGAAGAAACTCAAGACATTTCTAAAAACAATGGGGAGGAAAAGGTGGCTAGTCATGAAGTGTTGCAACTCAAGGGAAATGTTATATCTAGAGGGCTGGTGCCTCAGAAAGTTGTTTGCCTATAAAAATGATGTCCCATCAGACAAACAAAGTGGTAGAATGGTAACCGACAGAAGACCAATCTTGGGTAATTCCGATGTTGATCCAAAAATTGTGAAGTTGTCCAAGAAAGTTCCAAGAATACAAAGAGCACTACCAAAAATTATTCCAATCATACAAGAATGTGTTTGCAATGGTCTTATCAAGACCTCGGGATACCTTCTACATCAACATCATGCCACACAAGATTCCTCTAAAAGGAGATGCGAAGCCATAAACCAAAGCTTTGTCAGACACCTTCTGCTACTTCCTTCCATAGAGAAGGAGATCAAGAAGTTATTAAAGGCCAAAATCATTGTGCCATTGAGATACTCCTAGTGAATAATCAGTCCTAGTCTATAAAAGAACAAAGAAATAAGGTTGTGTGCCGATTTTGGGACCTAAATCGAGCATCCCAATGATAACTACCCACCGCCCAAGAAAGATGGACCATATTCTTAAAGTAGTAGGAGCTTCATGATGTAAATGATGGATGGTTTGTCTCGACACAATCAAGTGTACAGCTCTATAAGATCAAAAGAAAACCGCTCACCACACCCCGGGGCACGTTCATGTATGCACTGATGTTCTTTGGTTTGATCAATGCAGGCCAATTTCCAGCGGGCCATGATATCGCTTTGTTAGAGCAGGATAAGTTTGTAGTATACTGATGAGGTTTCACTATTTTGAAGGATGACACAGAGTATAACGAATAATTCTGCAAGAGGACTATTGAGAAATTCTAGAGGGGTATGGTCTCTTCTTTAAACCCTCGTAAACTTTCATCAAGCGTTAGAGGAGGGCAAACTCATGCTGGGACACATTGTGACGAAAGATGGGGGTAAAAATTGACCCTATGGGAGTAGAGGTTATAAATAACTTTTCTTAAAATAAAAAAAAGAGGTGCCATTCTCAAAATGCATTGATTTTTGAGGAGGTTCATTCCAAATTATGTTAAAGAGATAGTTCAATTTGAGGAATGACATGCTCAAAAAGAATAATGAAGGTTTTGTCTCCTGGTCACGAGAGGCTCTAGCAGATCAAAAATGCTTTTGTACGCTTTGTTTTAGAATAACGACAACCATAGGTAGCTACCACTAAAGGACAAGATCAAAAAAATCAAGATGGAGAAGGGCAACGAAATACCAAAGTACTTGACCAAGTTGTCAAGATGAGCTTGGAAGTGTTGGTGTTGCGTTGTCAAAGATGATTTGGTCAACCTAACACTTCTAGGCCTTCACAAGATTTGGTACAACTACCAGATTTGGTAAATGGGAGGGAAAAAGCTACCGGAGTGGGGATGTTTTTGGTCCAACTTGGTTCATCAAGAGATTCTTCGAAACACCAAATATGGATCCTCATATAAGCATGATTATGAGGAGAACTATGCCTTGGTTGGAAAGGAAAAGAAATAGAAAGGGAAGTCATCCCATTTCAAATTAGATTCTAGTCAGGGCGAGAAAGAATAAGGGCTTGTCAAAGATTAAATTTTTTCACTATCATGATTTGGGACACTATGCCATGAAGTGTCCACGCCGGGAAGGCTTGTAAAAATCCCTCGGGAGGAGTGGCGGGTGAAGCACTTGCTTCACAATTCGAGTTGATTTCACCCTCATCGCATGCATGGTGTTATCAATGATGGTTTTTTGTGTGGTGCCTAGTCAATGGATCCTCATTCCATATGATCGACAATAAACAAAGTTATTCAACTAGTTGGAGGAGAAGGACCTCCATATGCACATCAAGATGTGAGATGATGGGAGGTATAGCATGACCTGAGCATCGACATTGTTACCTTTCAAAGGAGTCTAGTTCTCCTCTCACATTAAAAGATGTCATGTATGTTCTTCATTTGAAGGAAAACTTAGTTTTGATTTCTATGTTGGAAAGACCAGTGCCTACGATGTGATATTTAGCAAAGTAAATGTGTTTCTTTGTCACATAGCCACAATACGGGTGAAGAATATCGGGGTTCGGGTAAATAACATCTACAAATTGGATGTAGAATATTGTCTTTGCCTTGAGCATGAAAGTAGAGAAGGTGGAGAGTTGAGACATTGGTGAGTTATGGCGTAGAATATTGGGCCATCTACACCACGAGCTTTAAAGATAATGCGAGAATATTTCTACGAGACTTCCCAAAGGGTGCACTTGAGCAGTGTGTTACATGCAAAATTTTGTACATTAGGGGAAGTACACCAAGGCCACCTTTCATGATTAGGACAGTCAAGTTCAAGCGATCCATAAAATAGTTCACTCAAATGTGTGTGGACCATTCTCGACAGACCTCCACATCCAAGCACGGGTATTATGTGATTTTTGTAGATGATTTTTTCATACAAGTGTTGGATATTCTTCATGCAAAATAAAGAAAAGATGTTCTCAAAAGTGGTTCAAATCACTTGCTGAAAAAATACACGATGAGAAAAAGTGAAGGCTCTAAGGAGCGACAATGGTGGATAATATGTGTCGAATGAATTCAAGAACTTCTATGCATCAAAAATTAATTTGACAAGAATTGATAAAACCTCATAACCCACAACATAATGGG
Source organism: Pinus albicaulis (assembly GCA_034641835.2). NCBI lineage: Eukaryota > Viridiplantae > Streptophyta > Pinopsida > Pinales > Pinaceae > Pinus > Pinus albicaulis. Next base: position 787,887,197 of record CM076573.1, on the reverse strand, counting down.
GTTAGCGAGAAAGAAAGAATATAAGCATTGTGGGAGTTGCACATGCAATGTTACATGATCGGGGCCCTCATCGTTTCACTTGTGAGCATAAGCATGCAACACAACTATGTATGTGAAGAAAAGGAGTCCTCATCTAATCTTCAAGATGAGTACACCCTGGATGAAGCCTTTTTCTAGTAAGAAGCCAAATGTGGCACACTTTATAATTTTTGGTTCATCAGTTTAGTGTAATGTTTCCAAGGATGCACAAAAAAAACTAGAATCAAAAAGCGAGTTGGACATATTTTTGGGGCACACTTGATACACTTCACAACTATTGAGTGTACCTACCATCTCGAGAGAATGACGAGTGGTTCATAGAGATGTTAAATTCGATGAAGGAAAGTCCATGCAAATTTCCCTTGAGAGGAGCTTCAAATGCATGTAGATGAGGATATTTTAGCTACAAAGTAAGAACCTCAAGATGTGGAGAAACCAAAAGCGAGAGGAGTAGCGAGCAGAAGCACCCACTCGAGCAGAGACATCTAGAGATGGAAGGAAGTGCACCAAATATGCTAAAAATTTAATGGAGATTGTAGAAGCACCCTACATCATAGCGCAAGTGAGAAGGTTCACGATTAGTACACTAGCTACATGGATATTATGAGCAAGTGTGTATATATTGAGCCATCCTTATTTGAGGAAGCAATGCAAAAAACCAATATGGTTTGATTCCATGGTAGAGGAGTATGACTCCATTATCGAAACAATGCATGGGAATTTGTCCCAAGACCCGAAGGACAAGTTAGTGGTAGGATCTAGGTGGATCTATAAGGTGAAGACAACAACAATCTGGGAGTGTCGAGAAACACAAGGCCATATTTGTGGCCAAGGGGTTCTCTCAGGAGGAGGGAATAAATTGCGAGGACACATTTTCTCCAGTAGGCAAGGTACTCTTCAATCAAATCTATTCTAGCACTTTCAATGCATATGGGATGTAGAATACATTAGATGGATGTAAATACAACTTTCCTCAACTGAGTGATTGAGGAAGAGGTTACATAGAGCACCCAAAAAGATTTGATACCTTCGACGAGAGATACACATGTGTGCATACTCAAGTGAGCGTTATATGGAATGAAACAAGCACATCGATGCTTCAGCACACCAGATCGATAATTATTTCACCGAGTTGGGCTTCACCAAAAGTGAAGCAAATGCGAACCTTTACCATATTGTGGTTGGATGTAAATTATTGATCGTAATATTATATGTTGATGATTTAATTCTAACAAAGCGATGAGAATCGAGTAAATTCATGCAAAGAATATTTGGAAAAGAGAATTTGAGATGAAATACATGGGGCTCTTGCAATATTTCCTTGGTTTGGAAATTTGGCAAAGAGATGGGGAACTGTTTTTTCTCTAAGGGAAAGTATGCCAACGAAATCATCGAAGAAGTTTCACATGGAGAGTAGCAAACCCATGGAGACTTCTCTAGTGGGGAATTGGAGGAAGGAATATGATACTTCGGGTGAAGTGGTAGAAGCTAACATTTACTGGGAAGCTTGTGGGTTCACTTATGTACTTGGTGAACACACAACCGAACATGTGTTATGTGGTTAACTAACTAAGTCAATAAATGGTTAAGCCAACCAAGCTCTATTTGAATGCATCCAAACATGTATTGAGATACCTTAGAGGCACCACTCGGTTTGGTATTTGGTACAAAAAGATAGAGGGAGTGAAGTTGCAAGGCTTCACGGATGTAGATTGGGAACAAATTCCATCTAACAGAGAAGAGCACATAAGGCAAAAATATTCATTATTGGGTCATAAACATTTTTCCTAGTACAAAGAGAAGAAGAGATCAACTACACTTTCGGTTCGAATGAAGCGAGTACATGGTTGCTAGTTAAGAAACTTGTGAGGATATCTGGATGAGGAAGATCCATGTTTGGTTGTTTGGTCAACAAATGGATCCTAAAATTATTCATTGTGACAACTAGAGTTGCATCAAACTCTCGTTTAATTCATTTTTTTCATGATAGGTCCAAGCATATCGACATACTGTACCACCATCTCGGATATTGCGTGAAAAAGGCGGATCCCGATGCTAGAGTAAATTCCCATAGAGGAGCGAGATGAAAACATCTTCACGAAGGAACTATCAAGAGGTAAATTCAAGTTCTAGAGGCGGGATGGGGGTATCGATAATCCCTTTATTTCCGAGAGGGAATGTTGAAAATGGCACGAAGAAAGATTCTAATTTAATTTTACCTTGAATTAAATTAGAATAAAATTTTAATTCCACATCACAAAACAACTTGTACGAGTTAACTAAGTTAGTACGACTTAGTTGGTTCAGTTTAATTTGAGTTGAAGGTTTAATTTGACTCATGTAGAGTGTCTCCTACAAAATTGACGCCCTGGTTGATTTTATTTTGAGTTGTAATTAATTAACTCAATTTGTATGAGTTAAAAATCGGTTTAAATAGTTCTAATTTATGGAGGAACTAGTGAGAGGTCAAAGAGTGGAACTTGTACTTGAACTACATCTAGTAATGAATTAGATAACTCGGTGATTCACTCATAAATAACTCATGCATGTAAGTTATGAGAAATACCCGATTGAGATTGGAGTTCAAGGGAAGTGTACTATCGAGTTGTCTAATCATCCAAATTGTTCATGTGGTGCATGCAATCGAGGAAGGCCCCTAATGTATTGCGTTGTATGGATTTATAATTTCCCCTAATTAATAGGGGCTAATTATGTTAGGTCCCTATAATACTAGTGTAGCCCCTTATTTTTTATTGTTAGTGTAGCCCTCTTATTGTTATTATTGTACTCGTCTAGTCCCCATATTGTTATTATTGTGCCCCATAGAAGCCTACTATTGTTAATGTTGTGCTCTTACATTATTATTGTTATGTTTTCTCTAATTATATTGTGACCCCTTAGAATCCTATATATAGAAAGGAGGTTTTTCATTTGAATCATCCAAGAATTGTTAATTTATGTAATGTAAAGAAAGTTCCCCCCCCTCAAAGAATTTAATTTCTAAGTCGTTGATCTATATTTTCTTATATTTTTTTGTATTGATCTAGGGTTTCACTTCTTCCGTTACTCATCGATAATTGTTTCCTTTTTATAGATGACTAAATTCTTATCCTAGATTTCTAGAAACAAAATTCATGAATATTGTGAGTTCTAGAAATCTCGTTGCCTTTCATTATCTTTAGCATAAATTTTTTTACTATTTCACTACTCTATCAAGTCATGGCCAGCCCTATCACTCCCGGAAGACCCATCATGGGCTCATGCCATTCATTTTTGTCCCATTTTCACACCTACGAGCTCAAGTATTATGTTACGCTCTACCTATAACCCTTTCATTTCCACCTCAAATTGCCAAGTATCCTAACCTTTTCCCCTATTCACCAGTGCCTCAAGCATCGTGGTTTCAAGATACCTTTCTAGGCTCTTTAGATAAATCAAAATCAGTATTTTTGGGTCTACAATGCATAAAGTCCGTCAAAAACTCTGTTTTACACCTAAAGACCCCAAGTCAAGTTTTCACCAAAGGTTAAGTCCAAAAAGCCTCCATCTAGGTGTAATATTCCAAAATTTGCACCCAACAATTTGGAATATTAGATTTTGCTACTTTCACCTAGGTGAGGAATAAATGGGTAAGGAGGCCCATAAACAATAAAATTATGAATAAATTCCACCTTAGTAAGGAAGGAGATCACCTTAGGAGCTGGTTTTACACTTCCAAGCGTGAACAAGGACAAATTAGATGGAGACATAGTCAAGTTTTACTAAGTCAACATCCATTCTTGAGGAGGAGGAAACACTCAAGTAAACTAGTTCAATGTGAACAAGGGTCAGCCTAGACACACATATGAGAATTGGATTGAAGATCTCTTGGTGTAAACAAAGGCATTGCAGGTGGATTGGTTATAGTTGACCAAGTCAACAACGTTGTCACAAAGAGGAGGGAAGCTAGCTAGGGCAGTGCAGTTTTGAAAGAGGAAGCTTCATGAAGAAGTCACCTCAACGTTGTGTGGGGTCCGGGGTGAGGAGGCCCACCAAAGATAAAAGGAAGGCATAGAATCAAAGGGAATTCATTCATGTATTCAGCTATTTTTTTCTTGAGACCACTTGCATGCTTAAGTTGTTTAGCCGAAGTTGCTGCACTGCTTAATGCAAGGAATTCCTACTCAGGAATTCCATCCTCTCTTTAGAACAACTTGCTTAAGGGATCAAAGGAGAGTGATTTGAGCTTCATTTCAGAATTTGGCTTGGGGCCATTCATCCATACTGAGCCACAGTGTAGTCTCCTTCAGTAATCTGTGTCCTTTATGCAGGGGCAACAACAGCACAGTTGCACCCTTTGACTTTATTCTAGTCTTTGAGGAGGAGGTGCTCATTTCCCTCCGGGAGATCTAATAAGAAGGCCTTTGGCCATATTTCTGTATTTTTCAGCTATATAATGTCACATTCAGCCATGTATAATACAAAAATGCAGTAACTGCGTTATTTTCTGCAGTGATGCTTGTTATTCATGTATATTGACGGAAACCTTTGCCGGGTGTCTTGTTTTTGCTGTATAAGAGATTTGACCTCCATTTCTCTATTGTTTGATTAATTTAAGTTTTATATCAGAATTATTTCTTCATTTACTATAGAAAACCTCATTATAATAACACAATCCTTGCTTCAGTAGTTGCTGCATGAGTTAGGCTATGGGGTTTTGGCTTATTTCAGCTGCATAGACTTGGGCGATCTATTTATATAAGCTAGAGTGATTTGTTTCATCTCAAATTCTGCATGAAAGTTCTATATCATGTCTTCTAAGGGATCCAAGTCCCATTTCTTACTTTTATAGTGTTATTTTCTGAAGGCATTTGTTTTATGCCCTATATTGTTGCATTTCCCCACTTGGGAAGGAGAATATAGGCCAATATCTTGTTGAGGATCTTTCATCTACTGGTATGATTTTATTAGACATATAATGAGCTTCTCTACATTTCCATGCTCATGTTTTGTTGAAGCTCCACATTGGTAATAACTCAGATTATTCCCAATAGTGTAGCTATTCCCATTTTGGGATATTACAGTGGTATCGAAGCTACCATCTTGGCTCAACCTGTGGATTTCAGATCCAATCAGAAGATAAGAAGGAGAGGAGAACAAAATTATGGAGAGGATGAGCTTACTCTCATCCATTTTTAGATCTAAGAATAAAGAAGAAGAGAAATGCATTGAAAATCCAAGAGGGTTTCAAGGATGAGAGAGTTGCAGTGAGACCTCTACAAGGTTTCAAGAAGCAGAAGAAGATGCATGCACTTCCTGCTCTCATAGAGGAAGTGGAGAGCAAGGGGAAAATTTAGAGCATGAAATCCTGAGTGGATATTTGGCAGAATACAAGTGCCAACCTAGGGCTTTCAAAGAGACCCTAGATTTCCCTCAGTTTATTCAACTGAGAGAAGAGAGAAGACCTTGCAGCAAAGGAGAGATTAAAGGAAATAGGTTACTATTGTCTACATTTTATGGGTCAACTACAGCTAGAGCTTGGGCAATAAATCTTGAGGCATTCTTCCTACTTCATCCAGTGGTAGAGAGGGAGGCAGCAGAAGTTGCAACGCTGCACCTAGAGGGTGAAGCCAATGCTTGGTGGTGCAGTCACTTAAGCCACACAAGAGTGACTTATTTTTCTGAGTTTACTCAAGAGCTGATCAAAGCCTTTGATGAAGGGAGATCAGAGGAGAGTAGACCCACACCACCATGGGAGGAGGCAAGCACCAGCGCTGCCATGGCCATGAGAGAGCAACCTTCTACACCAGCAGTTGGATCAGCCAACACATTGAAGCGAGGGACTCTTACAGCCATAGAATATGTCCCAAAGGCTCACAAAGGTATGCATAAATTTCCATGTCCTAACATTTTAGAAAATTTTGGAAATTTGTTTGCATATGGCCCAGGATCAAATGGTATTGCTGAGATAGAGTAGCAGGATTGCACTGTGTTGTGCAAGCTTGAAGGGTTCAAGGGAGATTTGAACCATCAACCTCATGTACCACTGATGAGTTACACACAACCCTTGAGGTTGGAGTGTGAATTCTTGGAGGATGGAGTGAAATTTGCTCCAAAAAAATTCATGCAGAATAAAATGTTCATCCAAGAGTTGAGACATGAGGTAGCCAAAACACCCTGGAGGAGGGTTACAATGCTGTCAAGAGGTAGCAACAAGGAGGCTTTTCCTTCAGGCCACTTGGATCCTTATGGGTTCAAGATAATCATTGATGAGATATCTTTTCTTGGAGATCTCCAAGGAGTTGCATTTCAGCATCCCATTAAATGCAAGGAGAAAAATCTGATATGGGGGGATGGTAGCCTCTTTTGGAGGAGTGCCAATATGAAGAATGGTAGGAGGCATCCATCAGTGGATAAGTGGATGTGGATAGAGTGCAAGAAGCTGGAAGGCTACTTGCACTTATTAAATACTGGGCATGAGGAGGAAAAACTGTGTTGGCTACTCTTGAGAGAGTTTGGCCATCATAAGACATATCCATTTTTCAAGGGTATGTGAGATGAGAGTACTTGGTGGAGTACTTGCATCATATGGCAAGGAGTGGGAGATCATTTTGATGATGTGATATTTTCACCATATGGGTTGTATGATGGAGGTATGATGAGGCAACAAGGACATTTGTTGCTTTGGAGTATTGAGAGAGGGCAAGGATAGAGTTGCTCTCACTTTTTTCATGATGTTGCAATAGGAGGAGATGGCAACATTATGAGAGGAGTCTTTGACATTTAACATGTCAGAGATTGGATTTATGAGTTGGCAGGAGCCTATTTGCATAGGCTAGCAGTGTTGTCACTTTGGGGCATGAGCTTGTTGATGGAGTGTTCCCAGTATCACTTCATGTTTGATGCACTTGATGGGCATAGAGGAGGTGAGATTAGTAGAGTGATGAATGGACTCATTGGTTATTGTGGTATGTTCTCCTTGACTTGGATTTCCAATCATGAGAAGGAGGATTTTCATGCAGCATGTGGTTCATTCCTCTTTGGATGGGTATGCCATACCACTATGGAGGATTCATTTATGGATCTTGTCACCATCTTGCTTCCATCACATGGTAAGAATTCCGTTTATGCATTTGTTGATTGTTCAATACAGTATTTGCATGCTTTTACCTTTTCATTGCAGTGCATTTCTCTACAAAGGGGAAAGTTTTTCCTTGGGCTCCATGGTCTATTTTTGGCCAACTATCATGATGGAGACAACCATCTACTATATGATCGGGGGCAAGTATGTGGCTACTTCTTGTGTGCTCAATTGACATATCCAGCCATCTACTATTTACTAGTGGGTGTGATGACTTATACAGCAAGCCATTTTTCAAGAGACAACTTGCCATACTATTGTCTGAAGCTGCAGTGGGGAAGACTGTGCTGTGACCACTTGGGAGACTGTCGGTACCTTCCAGCACCACATAAAACCCTCAGTCTTTCTTTCATTATAATGCTGATCATGATCCTATTTGTTGATATCATTCTTGCCTATATGAGGAGCATGATTGGAGGAGGGAAACATGGAGTGAATGTGTTCTATGGGGAGGAGGATTCCCTCACTTTATGCATTACATGTTCTAAAGGGAGCATGGGGAGAGACATGGCCTCTACAAGCAATTATTTGTTTCTATATGAGGAGGGCCATGAGATGGATGAGATTCTTTATGATGATGATTTATTATCCATCATGTATGAGATGGTTTTGGCCATCTTGGTTCACAACACTGGGAGAGGGACCTTTGGAGGTCTAGCTTCCTTCTTGCCATTGGAGGGCAACAGTATTGCAGCCCAAGATCAACAGATTCTCTACACTTACCTTAAGTGGAGGGAAATACAGCATTGGGTAGGCTCTCTTGTCTACCATATTCAGATTTTCAGCCCACCTATTCTGCATGAGCTTCAGGTGGAGGATGATTTGCATGAGTTACCAATTTGGAGGGTGACTCATTTTGTTTGGTTGATAGCTTGGGGAGGAGAGATTCAAATGGGGATGATGGATCCCAATTTATATCAGCCCTCATGCTTCAAGAGGACCTTCAAAAAACCCATTGTTACTTCCATATATGTTTCACTGTCACATAATGACAACTATTTAGATAGCTTACACACTTGGGAGGAGCAACTTGGAGATATATTGATGATGCAACACCTTGATCCTTGGGAGACTTCATCTTATGAGGGTGCTATAGGGGAGAAGAGGATTCTCTTCAGTTCTATCCTTTCAGTTGCTTGAGGACAAGCAACATTTGGGAGGGGAGGACTGAAATATTCCAAAATTTGCACCCATCAATTTGGAATATTAGATTTTGCTACTTTCACCTAGGTGAGGAATAAATGGGTAAGGAGGCCCATGAACAATAAAATTATGAATAAATTCCACCTTAGTAAGGAAGGAGATCACCTTAGGATCTGGTTTTACACTTCCAAGTGTGAACAAGGACAAATTAGATGGAGACATAGTCAAGTTTGACTAAGTCAACATCCATTCTTGAGGAGGAGGAAACACTCAAGTAAACTAGCTCAATGTGAGCAAGGATCAGCCTAAACACACATATGAGAACCGGATTGAAGATCTCTTGCTGTAAACAAAGGCATTGCAGGTGGATTGGTTATAGTTGACCAAGTCAACAACGTTGTCACAAAGAAGAGGGAAGCTAGCTAGGGCAACACAGTTTTGAAAGAGAAGGCTTCATGAAGAAGTCACCTCAACATTGTGTGGGGTCCAGGGTGAGGAGGCTCACCAAAGATAAAAGGAAGGCATAGCATCAAAGGGAATTAATTCATGTATTCAGCTATTTTGGTCTTGATACCACTTGCATGCTTCAGGTGTTTAGCTGGAGTTGCTGCACTACTTAGTGCAAGGAATTCCTGTGCAGGAATTCCATCCTCTCTTTAGATCAGCTTGCTTAAGGGATCAAAGGAGAGTGATTTGAGCTTCATTTTAGAATTTGGTTTGGGGGCACTCATCCATACTCAGCCATAGTGCAGTCTCCTTCAGTAAACTGCGTCCTTTATGCAGGGGCAGCAGCAACATAGTTGCACCCTTTGACTTTATGCTAGTCTTTGAGGAGGAGATGCTCATTTCCCTCTGGGAGATCTAATAAGAAGGCCTTTGTCCATATTTCTGTATTGTTCAGCTATCTAATGTCAAATTCAGCCATGTATAATATAGAAATGCAGTAACTACATTATTTTCTGCAGTGCTTCTTGTTATTCATGTATATTGCCGGAAACATTTGCCGAGTGCATTTGCCGGGTGTCTTGTTTTTGCTGTATAAGAGATCAGACCTCCATTTCTATATTGGTTGATTAATATAAGTTTTATATAAGAATTATTTCTTCATTTACTGTAGAAACTCTCATTATAATAAAGTATTCCTTGCTTCAGTATTTGCTGCATGAGTTAGGTTATGGGGTTTTTGCTTATTTCAGCTGCATAGACTTAGGCGATCTGTTTATATAAGCTAGAGTGATTTTTTTCACCTAAAATTATGCATGAAAGTTGTATATAATGTCTTATAAGGGATCCAAGTCCCATTTCTTACTTTTATAGCATTATTTTTTTAAGAAAGTTGTTTTATGCCCTATATTGCTGCATTTCCCCACCCAGGAAGGAGAATATAGGCCAATATCTTGCTGAGGATATTTCATCTGATGGTATGATGTTATTATACATCTAATTTTATGCTCTATATTTCCATGCTCATGGTTTTCTGAAGCTCTGCATTGGTAATAACTTAGATTATTCCCAATAGTGTAGTTGTTCCCATTTTAGGATATTACACTACGTCATTTAGGGTTTCATAATTTGTAGGTTTGTTTTGGTATTCTAAAAGCATTGTTTCACATGTGCCAAGAAGATGAAATCAAATGAAAAGGAAGGTCAGCACATAATTGTCCAAGATGGATCAAAAATCCATCAAGAAAGGCCTCCTTGGTTAAGACAACATTCTGCAAAGATATAACTGTGCATCTTAAACATTTCTGCAGGAATTATTGAGATGGCTATCATGCAGAAAATGAGGTAAGGTAAGAGGCCAGCTCATCACTAAGGACAACCACAAAAAAGGAGAGGCAGTAAGCCTATGCTTAAAGAGAATCAGGGTTTTGGGACTGATTGGCTAAACAATGATGCCAAGAAAAAAGCCAATGCAGAAGACCACAAGGACAAAGGCATATCAACAAAACCAAGCACAAATTGAAGGTTTTTTAGAAATTATAAATGAAGAAGGGAAAAAGGTGAGGTGAACTGAACAGAAATGAATGAACTTGAAAGGGCTATAGAGAACTTAGAAGACAACACTAATTATTTTTCTCTAATAGCCCTAAAACCTAAATTTTTGGAAAGATAGGCAAATCAAGAAAATTGAATATGATGTACCTCCATCATGATAACATAAAGTTTCCAAAAGCTATTGAAGGTGATTTCTAGGGTTGGCCAAGGCAACAATGCTTCACTGCATCAAAGGGGGGAAGAATGAAAAGGGTATCAGTATGAGGGAGACTAAGCCTTCAAGTACAGTCAATTGCCCTCAAAATGTACAAAACGAGAAAAAAATAAGGTTGAGTGTCAAAATGGAAAATCAAGCTGAGCATGAGATTACTGTTGAGTGACTAAAGGTTGTCAAACTCCAAAGAGTGAAAACAGGGAACAAAAACAAATGTGTCATAGGGACCTGAAAAAATCAAAAGTGGTTAATGGAAGAAATAATAGACATAATTTGTAGTCTTTGTCAAAGTGTGTGTATCACTATTAAAAATAGTAAGGAGATAAGAAGAGCATGTTTTTAGGTCACTAACACTCAGACATTTCAAAAGGGGATAAAAACATGTTTTTCAATTTCCTAGTGTAAACAAGGAGTGGTTTAACAGTGCCAACACTTCCAGATTTAAAGGAGACCTCTTCATCTTTTCAGCACACCCTCACCAAAAGAAGAAAAGTCACTTTGGAAAGTTGCAAATCACCTGAAAAAGGGTCACAAAATATCAGTGAAACTCATAAAATGACAAAAAAAAACTTAGAAAATGTGGGTTTTCTAAAATTGATTTATCTTTCCAAGGGCATAAAGGCTCCTTAGTTATATTTTCAAACTCACTTGTCATTTTTCAAAGAAAGAAAACCATCAATAGAAGATTCAAATTTTTTTTACTATTCCTGGGCAAAAGTTCCCTGGCGCTGCGTGAATCGGGTGGCACTGCGCTCACAGGCCTTGGAACTGCACTTATTGGGTTTTCCACCATTAAAAATTCAACGACGTTGCGTGAATAAGGAGTGGCACTGCACGAATCGGGTGACGCTACGCACAGACAGGCCTGACACACCCAGGACTCGATAACTTGTTCTGAATGCCCAGCACTGTGCACACACAGCACACGACCTGCCTGGCGCCGCGCCCAGAGGCTTGGCAGGCCTGCACGTGCTCGTCGTCGCTCTCACACCAAAGGCACGACTTGCTAGCATTGCACCCACAGGCTGACCCAACTGTTCGGGCAGGGCACTGCGCTAATGCAGAGGACCTCCAGACTTGCAAAAAAAATTCCCAAAGGCTCAAGGACACCCTCAAATTGCCTCGAAAGACCTGCAAGCAATTAAAACTGGTAGGTGCCCTATTTTATCCTCCTCCCAAGTGTTTTTAGTCATTTGGTGGCTATAGAATGATTAAAACCTAGTTGTGCAAACCCTAGGTCTTAAATTCTTATTAAACTTTTGTTTTGGCCTCTTTGAAAAAATTAATTGTCATGTGAATGAGAGTGACTTAGGGTAGTTGCACTTCATATTCAAGTTTAGTCCCATTAAGATCAAAAGCACTCATTCATACCCTTTCCTTCATATCATTCATCTACAAAGGCTGCCCTCACCACCATTTTCATTTTGTTCCTCCAAACCCAAGTTTGTCCACAAACAACTCCCATCACCATGTGAGGAGCAGAAGACAGTAGCAGCAGTGAAAGAGTCCAAGGGCCTATGAGGCCAAACCACAAGGGAGGGAAAGTGAATATATTTGAACCCCAGAGCACAGTGGCTATCACCTCATCTCCAATGATCCTCTCATGTTTTCAGAATGTAGGGTGCTTCCATTTTTGTGAGAGAGTCAAGCAAGTGCAAAGCCACCCAGAGCTTACAAGGCTTTTTACTTTTAACCTGCACAACAAACAATCAAGCCTTGCAGGAGTGGAATTTTAATTATCAACAGATACCATCTGTAATGCTACTGGTATCCTCGTTGTTGGTGAAAAGTGGTTTAAGAAATCCAAATTAGACAAGAACTATTATGAGCCATTTGTCAAAACTAGGTATAGAATAGGCTGTAGGGCTATCTTCCCTTTCACACACCTAAAACAGAGGTTTTCACCCTTGATGAGGGTTATTAGGAATTACTTTACCTGTGAAGGGAGGTACTCCAGATTCTATTCCTACCATGTTAGACTCCTCATGCATTTCACAGGGGTCAAAATGCTCAACTTTCCCTACTACCTCTATAGAAGTATGGACAAAATGTCTTCTGTTGTCCAGAGAAGGAGTCCTTCCCAAAAAATGCAGAGTTTATTTCACCATTCCTTGATCAAGATGATGGTATTATATCAATTGGAACAACAGGGTATACCTTGGGAGGTATTCATAGCACATTAAGTCTTCACAAGCCCACAACTCCCTCATCAACCTAGCTTTCCCTCATCATCTACAAAAGTGCCCTCACCTCAAGAAAATTTCTCCTTCTCTCCTTCTCTTGATGCATCAAATGAATAAGAGGAAAATGATGAGGAAGAGGTAGAAAATAATGAAGAGGAAGAAGAAGGAAAGAATGATGAGGAAAGAGGTAGTGAACAAAACAGTGAACTAAATAGTGACAATATGGAGGAGGATGATGAAGAAGATGACGAGGTTGAAGTTAAAAATGAAATGAGCATTGATGAAGAGGAGATCAGCAATAAAAAAAAGGATACAAAAGCAGAGAATGAAGAGGAGAATGATGAGGCAGAGAAAGAAAATTATGATGAAGATATGATAGATAATGAAGACATGAAAGAAAATTAAAATGATAAAGATAAAGACAGTGAGGAAGATGCTGAAATTGAAGGCAGCAGTGACCAAAATGAAGCCAACCTCAGTGATGAGAAGGAAAACAAAGAAGGAAATAGTCATGACAGTCATGACAGCTGTCACGACAGTCATGAAAACAATTAGCCCCTCATTGATAATGACAATGATGATAGTGCAGAAAATGAATATGAACTTAATCCTAGTCATGATGACAGTGAAAAAGGGGAAGAGGCTCATATTCTAAATGATGATTACAGCCATGACAAAGACACCAAAAAGATCACAATTACATATTTTTCGCTCACATATCAAAGAGGGCCAAGGCAAGTGTTTGCTGCCTCAAGAAGGCAAGGGACCAAGCCATCCTCCTCCATTCAATGGCTTGACAAAGGAAAACAAAATATGGAAAAAGGTGAGAAAGGTAATAGAGGCGGGAAAACTAAAAAAAAGCCCCAATTCATTGACCTTGACAGTGATAATGAAGATGAGGAGATGGCCACTAGAATACTACTCCAATGCAAGGATGCACAAATTAGGGAGCTGGAGTGAGATTTTTCCATGGCACAGCTGTTTAGTCAGATAGAGGTGACTTTTTGTGACAACTCTATTGTACCTTCATTTAATTATCAACCCGGGGTAAGTCTTTTATTTCAAGAGTGTCAGCACAGTATATGCGAGTTAACTGATCTACAGGTGCTCTTTGTCAGCGTTTAGAAGGAATTACTAACTTTGGAAGCTTGTTGATCCTAAAGAAGATGTCTTAGATGAATATTTTAGCCTAAAGTTGAGTAAAGGGATTTGATGTTTCTCTACTGGAATAAAACAACAGTTCTATTAAACTGAAAAATGGTCTAGATAAATCAAGCAGGAATTGAAATGACAGTAATGAAATTAAGCAGAACAGTAGTCTAACTGAATTGTTTCAGACATGGAATTGAATTGAATCGATGACCTAGCAATCTCAGCAGTAATGAAGCAGCTATTCGGCTAGCAATATAACTAGAATGGTGACTAGCTGTGTAATAATGAAACATCAGTTAAGCATTATGACTAGCTATGCAGTAATGAAACAGTAGTATAACTAAGCAATATAAATAGTTGCGCAATAATGAAACAATAGTATAAATAAGCAATACGACTAGTTGTGCAATAATGAAACAACAGTAGAACTAAGCTAGTAGCAATGAATAGCAATAGAACCGAAACAGGTTGAATAAATCATACAACTATCATTAAGTAATTTTGCAATGGATTTCTCTATAAGACTTAATTAAACAAAATTAATCAATTGGTTAATTGCTTTATTATGCCACGCAATGCATGGAGATGTAGGATGTTGAAATCAATTTTTCTACGGACTAGAAATTAACTATCATGACAAAAGAAGAACCAGTATTAAAAAAACATTATCATAAATGAGATTGCACTTGTCTCATTCTAAGAACGCAATTGCCACGGATTCATTAAAGAAGAAGAGCTGTAATTATATCAGTGGAAATATGTATTAAAATTGTACCAAGTTTATAGATATCGATCCTGTAACTTTTTAGAACATGAAAACATGTGTGGAGCTCCCGGAATCCAGGAATGCTATGGAATATAATTAGACAAACTGTTCTGGATTTTCTATTATCGGATTGCCCTCTCATTCTATTCTTTGCTCCTTTAAAGGCGATCTTCAGAATTTCGAGAACGTATCTCAAACGACAGCCCGCTACACGTGGCTGTCGTTTGAGATCTTAGACTCAATCTGCTCATTTGCCTTCTATTGATTGTTTGGGTTTCTTTGTGCTCACGTCCGTCGATTGGATTTATTTTGCTATCGGTTTAGGCATTCCTAGTTTCCTGCAGGTAAAGACAAAAAGAGTCAATTCCTTATTATAAATCATCCTTTCTATCATTAGTCTATATGTTCCTATTTTCATGATTTTCATTCCTTATCATTAATATGAAGAGGGATTGTCTTGAAATTACAATACGGTTTGTAGTATTTGATGGGTGAAAACCATACCTTAGTCTGGCCCAACATGCTCCCCTTCTTACCTTGTTGCATGTCCTCATGCAAACAAATGATTAAGATGAAATTGTGTTAAAGAATAGGCGGGTTAGGGTCTCTCATTGGGTGCTTTGTAGCCTCGCTTTCTTTTCATGACTGTGAAGGCAGGGCCTGTGACTCCTTTTGGTAACTCATAGTCGTGATTATACTCCTCAGCGGGAAGCCAGAGGAGGGGAGTCTGATATCTGAAACCCAGCGAAGAGGGTCCCATGATGTAGACTAAGCTGTTGTATAAACGGAATCTGGAAGAAACAGCCTTGAAGTTCCCATAATTGAATGGCTCCCAATTTTTCACATTATTCGCGGAGGCCATCCAATGTTGTTTAGCTACTGCTAGGCCTGCTTCACAAATGTCTTCAAAGTAATCTCGTGCGTTTTCAATGATATCCTTATGGAGAGGACCAAATATAGACTTCACACCCGACTTTTTCATGAAATTATGATGTCGGATGATCAATTTCATGGGTTTCATAGGCTCCCCCCTGACCCATAGTTCCAGATTATGTTCTCTTTTCTGAAATATTCCATAAGCTTTGGCCCACCTGATTTGGTTTTTGGAAAATGAAAGGAAATATTGTAATTGAACATATCCTATGAAGGGGCTGGGGTTGCTATCAATGTCATTTTCTAGCAAGAAATTGTGCATGTGGAGCTCACATAAGAGGCATTGAATCTGCTCGTCTTGGTCATGACAACATTGGAAAAATTCCTATAGTATTAAAGGAAGTGGATTTCCCTTCTCTTACAGCTTTAACTTTCAGAAGTAGGTACCACTCGGTTAGGAATAGGGCACAGTTAGTTGCCGATGACCTACATGATAAAGCATCATCATATAGAGAGAAAATTGCAGAGATCTGAATTTTGGCTTGCTCTACCTGCCTTTGTACTGCTTTAACTTTTTCCTGCTCACTTCTAAGTTGGGCAAATGTCTCATCTTCAGTAAGAGAGAGGTCGGTGAATTTCTTTTGCAATTCCTGGTGCTCTTGTAATGGCACTACCTCCTTCTTGTACTTTGTCAGTTCAATCCGTACTTGTACTAACTCATTCTATACTCTTTTCTTAGCAGCTATTTCTATTAAATGAGCATAGGCAGGGACTTCCTTTGTTTGGATCCCTTTTTCCTCCAGAATTTTCTTCTCAGTTTGGGTGGATGTTTCAATGTTGTTTGCTGCTTTCGTCTGTATTTCAGCTTTAGTGGTGGTTGTAAAAGTGGTTTGTATTCCAATTTCCATAGTAATTGTTGGTTCTATTTGGGTTCCTATAGTGGAAGTTTCTGCTTCTGACTTCCTGACCCTTATTTTTCTTTTCAACTGCTTCTTCAAGTGTTTTACCAGCTTCTTCAAATTTTTATAGGTCTTTCTCAAATTCTCAATTTTTCTCATGTCTGAACCTTCCCTTGTTTTTACAGGTGGCAGGGGAGCAGAATTCTCTTGCTCAAGGGTAAGGTCTAGAATGGTGTTTCCAATTGCTTCTTCAGAATCTCCCTCAGTATGAGGGTCTTGATAGGGAGGAGCAATGCTACCTCCTGGTGACAAGGGAACTATCTCTATGTGAGAGCTTTGTTCCATGAAGACATTGTCACCTGAATTAGTCTATGATTCCAATCTTTCATATGTCTGTCCTTCACCGTATACTTCATAATTATTAATGGGAGACGAGGCTTCATTCTCTTGTAGTTCCTCTTGGTCGGATAGGATATCCATGTGACCAAAGCTGCTGGGGGAGGCATTTTTATCACAAAATTCTTCTTGCTCCCCTGCTTCCGATGAGTTCCTTAATTCTAGGTTTGTCCTTATTTACCCTAGGACTAGGGCCATTTCTTCCTCAAATCCTTGTAAGGGTGCTTGGGATGGTTCTGCTCCATCTATGGCATTCAACATTCCCTGGGGTGTTCTAGCCCCTTTTTGTTTGTTTGATTCTGATGTTGAGGCTCGAATTCTTTTTATTTTTGAAGGATTTACCCTAGGAGGCTTAGTTTCAGCACCCTCGGGGTTAACTTCAGGTTCCTTCTCTTTTGGGTTGACAAAATTGTGCCATTCTAGATGTTGTCTATCTATCTCATGAATAATGATTAACTTTATTAATCCTTGGTGACTAACCACTGATTGGGGCCTCTTAGCTTTCCTTAGTTGAAAAACGGTATCATGCAATACATAATTTAAAAAGGGAGGAAAATTAATTGAAATTTTATGTTTGAGTGCAACTAAGAGTTTAAGCTGTCGAGGTTTTACCGCTTCTCGACGTCCTTCACATGTTATGAATCTTTGGATGAATACCGCCAACTCTTGCCATGGTTGGTGTAAGGAAGCGGGAGAAATCCCTTTAGCTTTCCGTTCTAGTGGTTCGTCTAGGTCCTGGTATAGCGTTATTGCTTCTCGCAGGAGTAGATGCTTTTCTACCCATCTTTCCCCTTGTGCTGGTATTCCAGAAACTGTTGCTATGATTTCTTCTGTGACAGGTATGGTTCGGCCGTTTACTCTGGTTTTCCCATCCCACAAATTTTGCAGGAATTAGATTGCAATTTATGTGTTGTGTCCTTGTAATCTATGCACATATGTCAGCCATCCTGCTCGCTGAAGAATGGCACTTGCTACCTTTGAAATTGGGAAATTCGATGGCTCATCTCGAAGAGTATTTCCGCCCATGGTTGGTATACTTTTCTCTTCTAGTTTTATTTTTTTTTTGGCTTTGTTGTTTCATCTGGGAGCTGAGTGTAACCAAAAAAAGAGATCATGGTTCTGTATAAAGAGTCTCCATGCATTAATTGTATCATTTACCGATGCGTCTGATGGGATTTGTGTGGGGATTTCATCTGCTTGACAAATTAAAGCCAATCAAGGCCAATTACACCTCTCCCTCTTTAGAAAAAGGGTGTCCACATCTTCAGGTACTGGAGAGATTCAACCAGTGATGAATGTGAGCATGGGAATTTCAGACTTTAGTTATTTGCGTGTGGAGGATTGATGGTTAAGTAATTATTTCATGTGCAGCAAACGATCAAAAAAAGTTTTCATGATTGAATCTTGTGCGGAGAAGGCCGAGATATGAGAGGAAACAGTATGGTCATTATTATGATATGATGTCTTTGTATGATTAGAATCCTGTGACGAAAGCAATATTTGATCAAGTATTGACTGGTGTTGTCCTTCCCAAATTTGAAATATGTACTCAATCTTCATTATTTATTCTTATGGTAAGTCGTGATTGTCACTAATTCGAGTAATAGGTTTGTATTAAAGAAAATGGAAAACAAGGTAACTGTAACAGTATTTTATTAAAGAAGCATTCTTTCATACCACAAGCAGGGCCACTATTGTCAGCAGGCATTCATAGCCTCGACAGGGTTGCTTTTTAACCCGAAAAATGAGCCATGATCCTTATGAGGTAATATTTATTTTATTATTTTGATAGAGAGATCGCCATGCTGGTATGGTAGCCAGGTAATCATGGTGCCATTCACTAGAGTTGTAGCAAAATGATTAGGCCGGCTTGTGATGAGACCTCATGTCCTTCAAGTTAGAAGGTCATTACCCTGGCGTGGTTTCCATAATGGGCATGTCAAATGCTTAGACTCTTATGATCATGGTAGGTTGTCTCGTGATGAGACCCCCTATCCTCTCTTAAGATATGTAAATGTAGTATTTTCTTTTGTATTTTAGCATTTTGATCCATTCGAAGGTCACTGTGCTAGTGTGGTAGCTAGATAATTACAGTGACATTCACTAAAAATGTAACAGAGTGATCAGGCCAGATCCTGATGCGCCATCCTTTCCTTCTAATAGATGAGAAGGTCATTACCCTGGTGTGGTGGCCATAGTGGGCATGTCACCTGCTCAATTCCTATGATCATGGTAGGCTGACTCGTGATGAGACCCCCTATCCTCTTTTGGGATTTTCATGTCACACCATGATTGCTAAGGAAGGCTCATTGACTCCTTAAGA
This sequence comes from Pinus albicaulis, assembly GCA_034641835.2. Classification (NCBI taxonomy): domain Eukaryota; kingdom Viridiplantae; phylum Streptophyta; class Pinopsida; order Pinales; family Pinaceae; genus Pinus; species Pinus albicaulis. The sequence continues at coordinate 787,868,091 of CM076573.1, read as the reverse complement.
GTGAGGGATGGTGAAAGAAGTAGAAAGAATAATACCATTAATATGCCTTGTTCCATTTCTTCATGTTGTAGGGTCATATTACTCGAATAGTGAAAAAAGACATATCATTATAGGATCCTGAGTCGCTTGATATCATATTCAAACTGTGGGTGGTTTTATCCCTTATGTTGATGTGTGTATAATATCAACTTCTGTCTAAGAATTGTAGTATCAGAAGACATCATATTTGAAATTTTATCAATTGCTTTCTCTCCTTCAAGTGCCATTCCCTACTCAACGTTATTCAATAAGAAGAATGGCTATTTAAGATATTGAGAAGTAGCTTCTCTAAACATTGATTGGGAAAAATGCTTCAAAATGTTGAAGGGTGTTCAAAAAAATGCTCAAAAATGCTGAAACGCTAAAAAAAATGCTAAAAAAAGCTTTAAAAAATGCTAAAAAAATGCTAAAAAAAATGCTCAAAAATGAAAAAATAAAAAACTCAAAAATGGGTAATTTTGTTGAAAGAACAGTCAACTTGTTCAACGGTGGAACAACACAAGTAGTGCGGCAAAAAATGTTTAAAATTTGATTGAACCGCTGTCGTTTAGAAATTGAACAACAATTGTTCTTGGATTGAACATCAAAGTTTAAAAACGCAGCAAAAAGATGTTCAATTCTGTTGAACTGCTGCCGTTTAGGGATTGAATAGCAGCTATTCTAGATTTGAACAACAAAAATTAAAAACACGGCAAAAAGTTGTTCAATTTCGTGGAATCGGTGTTGTTCGAAAATTGATCAGCAGTTGTTCTGGAATTGAACGACAAAACTTAAAAACTCGACAACGGGTTGTTCAATTCAATTGAGTTGCTGCTATTCAAAAATTGAATAGAATTTGTTCTAGAATTGAACAGAAAAACTTAAAACTCGACAATAAGCTGTTCAATTCAATTGAATTTCTATTGTTCAAAAATTGGACAGCAGTTGTTCTAGATTTGAGCAGCAAAGCATAAAACTTGACAACAAGCTGTTCAATTCAATTGAACTGTTGCTATTCAAAAATTCACCAGCATTTGTTCTAGAATTGGACAAAAAAACTTAAAAACTCAACCAAAAAGTTGTTCAATTCGATTGAACTGCTGCTGTTCAAAAATTGAACAACAATTGTTCATAAACTAGACAACAAAGTAAGAAATTAAAAACAACACAACCCTGTAGAAGAATGGATTGTAAATGGGAGGAATATACAATTATATACATAATTTACAAGTGATGTTTTCAAACCTCTCATGTACCTGAGTTTGTGGGGTTGTCACCCCCTTACGCCACAACTCGGATAGTGGGATCTTCTCGTGTTTGTTGAGAAAAAGATTGTTTCGTGAGAGGTTTCTGATAGAGGCGTACTCTGTGTCCGTTAACTTGGAATGTTGAGTTGGATCCATCTATCATGGTCAAAGTGAGGGTTACATTTCTATGCACTTCCTCAATCTCATATGGACCAAGCCATCTTGTTTGCAGTTTTCCTGGAAAGTCTTGGAATCTGGAATCATATAGGAGCGCCCAATCTCCTCTTTGGAATACTTTCTTCTTTATTATATTGTCATGCCACTTGGCTCTTTGTTGTTGAATGATCATTGTACGTTGCAAGGCAAGCAGTCGAATTTCATCCAGTTCATTTATTTGTTAGTCTTTTAGTTTGAGCATCTGTTAAGTCCAATCCTACTTCTTTGGATATTCTCAGTGTTTTAATTTCGAACTCAATAGGGAAGATAGGTTCTCTCCCAAATACTAGTTGATATGGTGAATATCCAGTGGTATTTATCCAGGTTGTTTGATAAGCCCATAAGGCTTCTGGAAGTCTAGTGGCCCAGTCCCGGTGGTGTGCTGACACTGTCTTGGTAAGGATTGCCGTCGGGACTTTGTTAGTGCTTTCGACTTGTCCATTTTCTTGCGGGTGGCAAGGGGACGTAATTATGTGAATGAGGAGACGCAATTATGTGAATGACATGGTGGTTTTTTAAAGCGAGATAACAGTCTTAATCACTGTAAATGTACCCCCCCCCCGTCGGTTATCACCTCCCTTGCTAGGCTTTATCATACAAACAGTTCGAAGAGAAACTTAATTACTGATTCTTCTGTGGCTCTTGGCAAAGCTACTGCTTCCACCCATTTGGTAACATAATCTATGGAAACTAACATGTGGGCTTTCTAGTTTGATGGTGGATTAAATGGCCTAACGAATTCCAACGCCCATCGTTCAAATGGTTCTACCAACAATTGTGGTTGCAGCGGCATTTCATCAGCTTCGCCTGGATGGCCCATCCTTTGGCAGCTGTCACAGGACTGAACGTACTTCTTTGCATCTTTAAAAATTGTAGGCCAAAAATAGACTAATTGCATTATTTTATGCCCTGTCCATTGATTTTTGAAGTGACCACCGTAGGGTTCATCGTCACAGGCACGTAGGATGTCATGGATTTTATCCTCCCTTATGCATCGGCGTATCTACATATCAGCCCCTGTTTGAAATAAGTATCCTTCAATACAAGAGAATCGTGAACTTCGATGTACAATTAACTTCCGTTCTCTTGCCATCAAATGTTTGGGTAGCTTCCCAACTGCCAGATAATTTGTGACATCTGAAAACCACGAGGTTTTGACTGGTACGGCAAACAGGTGTTCATCCGAAAATTGATCGTCGACTGTTGATGCATCATCTTTTTTGGGGACTCTTGAAAGAAAGTTTGGGACTATGTTCTCCTTCCCTGGACGATCTCTGATTGTTATATTGAATTCCTGTAATAATAGTAGCCAGCGAGTTATTCTTCCATTCGTGATTGGTTTATTTGCTAAATATATGATAGTAGAATGGTCAGTGTACATGAATACATGATATCCTGTTATGTAGTGCCTAAATTTATTGATAGCATAAATTACAGCCAGGAATTATTTCTCGGTTACTATGTAGTTTAGCTCAGCGGGGGTAAGATTATTGCTAATATAATAGATAGCATATGGTTTTCAGTCTTCTCCTTGGCCGAGGATTGCTCCTATTGCTATATCAATTGCATCGGAAGAGATATGAAAGGGGATTTTCTAGTCAGGACCACGCAAGATTGGTGCTGTGGAGACGAGCTTCTTTAATTCTATAAAAGCAGTGTCACATTTTTCAGTCCACTGAAATTCAACATTGCCAGTTAACGCATACAGAGGTGCAACTATCTGTGAGAAATTTTTTATAAATCTGTGGTAATATCCTGCATACCCCAGGAAACATTGTACCTCTGTTTGTGTACAGGGTGTGGCCAATAAAAGAATTATCTTTATTTTAGCCGGGTCTACCTGGATTCCTGCCGCATAAATGTAGTGGCCTAGGATTACCCCTTCAGTCATCATCATGTGGCATTTCTCATTGCTTAGATACAATCTAGTAGCAATACATCGTTCCAGTACCTTGTCTAATGCTTCTAGAGCGTGGTCAAAATCTTCCCCATAGGGTGTAAAATCATCCATATAAATTTCAAGTCCTTCATTCATTAAATTAGAAAAAATATTAATTATGGCTCTTTGAAATGTTGCCGGGGCATTACATAATCCAAATCGTAACACTCTGTAAGCGAAAGTGCCCCATGGGAAGGTAAAGGTTGTCTTATCTTGATCTTCAGGGGCTATTTGTATCTGATTGTATCCACTGAATCCGTCAAGAAAAGAGAAAAAAAAAAATTCCAGCTAATGTGTCAAGGACTTGGTCAATAAAGAGAAGGGGGAAATGATCTTTCTGAGTTTCTTTATAGTATATGCAGATCCTCCTCTTCCCATTCTGTTTAGGGACAACCACCAAAGGGGAGACCCATTTGCTGTCTGATATAAGATAAACAAAATTTACATCTAAGAGCTTTTGGAGTTCTTCTTTTACAATTTCTTTTAAATGGGGATTCAGTCTTCGTTGCGGTTCTCAAACACTCTGAGTCTCTCTATCAGTATAGATATGATGCGTGCACAACTGTGGGTCCAAGCCCTTCATGTCTTGGTAGTCCCACGCAAATGCACCTTGACGCTTCTTAAGTATTTTTAAAAGTTCATTCCTTTGGTTGTCATCCAGTCTACTGTTAATATTCAAAATCTTACCTGGTTCGATTTCAATAGGTATACTATTACAAACAGTGGTTGTGGGATTATATTGGGTCTCAAAGTCTGTTACGATATTTTCTTGCCCTTCATGCTTGAGGAGTGTTCTCATCATTTGACATTTCAAATTTTCAGTTTTTGGTGGTTGGTTCATCATGTTACTAATCAAATCATCTTCAGTTTGATTTTTAAATTCGATAGGCTCTACCAGTGTGAGGGGTGGACAAATGTTTTTCTCCCAATATGTTCTAGGTGTTTGTGAATTTTTATCGTGGGCAGACTTGGTTTTGCAGGTGAATAGATTACAATATTCTTTACAGAATTGCCTCTAGTGATAGTCATGCTTCCTGTTCGGTAGCCTATGTAAGCATCTACCTTGGCCAGCCAAGGCTGCCCAAGAATCAATGGGTGCCCTTCCATCCTATTTTTCAGATTAATGACTAGAAAATTAGTAGGGTATTCCCATGAGTCTATTGAGACCATAATGTCTTGCACTATACCTTCTGGTCTAATAACATATCTGTCAGCTAATTCTAGGAGTGTGGCTGTAGGTTTGAGGACTGATATGCCTAGTTTTTCACAAGCCTCTGTAGTTAGGATGTTGATGGCTGCCCCAAGGTCAACCAATGTGTTTGGAAATGAATGTCCAAAAATTTGTATGGTTACAATGGGGTTTCCTAGGTCTTCATATTTTACAGGTGATTATTTTCCTAACAATAAGTCAGACAGAGTTCCTACTACATGAACGGTAGGTGCAACCATTGTTTTCCTAATCTGTTTCTTTCCGCATAACTTCTTGATTGTTTTTGCATAGATGGGAATGTCCTGGATGGCCTGTAGAAGAGGAATTTTGACACAAATGTTTCTTAATTCCCCCAGGATGTCAAACTCTGAGTGGATTATAGATGTGGGTAAGTTTAATCTCTCAGGAAATGGTGGTGGAACTATTTTAAGATCTTCAAGTCTTTGTTGTTCCATTGTTTCCTTGTCTTTGCCTGTTTTTTTTATCTCTGTTGAGCTAGGCCCTGTGGATGTTTCAATTTTGGGTTGAGGTGGAGTTGGGGCCTCTATGGGAAATATGGTACATCACGATCTCAACTTCAATTATTTACATTGTTTTTGTTCGTTGTTGGTTGTTGGATTCTCTATGACTTGAATTAATTGAACTGGTCTATTATTGGGGTTGGGATTGGGTTGGGCTGGTAATTGAGGTCGTATGACAGGTTGTTGGTTATGATGAATGGGGTAGGGGGCTGCTAATTGTTGAGTTCCTACTCCTATCAGTAAATTTCCCATCCCCATAGGTCGTTGCTAGTTCCAGTTGTTGTTTTGTGTAGGGGGGTTTGGCCATTGGTTTTGATAAGGGATATTATAGGGGGAGGACTAGGGAAGTTTTTCCAGTTACTTCCTGATTGATTTTGGGTAGGCCAGGGTGGGATAGGGAAGGTTTGGTTTGGCCAAGTTTGGAAGGGGTTTTGAGTCTGCCAAGTTGTTGTAGGGTTTTTCTTGTTGTACTAAGGTATTGGAAAGTATTGAGGTAGTTCTTGCGGTATGCCAGGTCGTGCATGCCATTGCCGACACTGATTCATTAAATAGACTGGTTCTGTTTCTTCTTCTGCTTCTTTGTAGATGGATTTCATCCCAGGGAGTGAAGGACACTGGTCTATAGTATGATCCTTAGTGCATATATCACATGTTTAGACCATGTCTAAAGGAAACTCCCTTTAGCTGTGCTTCTTCCGACATTTTGGGCAGAAGATGGCCAGATTTTGTTCAACTATTTCTTTTTTTTGTTTGGCTTGCAGAACATCAATTTGTGTTGTCAAAGTGCCCAAGATGTCGTTTTTGAATTTTTCTAAGAGATTTCCAAATTCTGTCCTAGTTACATTGCTACTGGTATGCTTAAGATCGCGCCCAATAGGTTTGTTACGTGAGCTACCCCGTGAGCATATAATACATAAGGAGATAATCTCGTCATATTCTTCCTGGAAAATATCTCATTTTCCCATTATGTTAAGTAATTAAACCCATTCCTCCTTCATCCCCTTAAGTATTGTGGCTTTCAAAATGTCCTTGGACAACGTAGTATATGGGGATCTTTGTAAATTGTATTGAAATCTTTCTACGTATTCTTATAGTGTTTCATTGTCTTTTTCAGTCATGTTAAAGATTTCGTTTTTTAGGTCTCGGGTTCAGAAATAGTCTTGGTATTTGGTAAGAAAGGAATTCTTAATTTGGTCCCATTTGTTTATAGTTCCCTCTCTTAACCCCATGAACTAGCGGAGAGCCATCCCTTTCGAGGTGGAGGGAAATAATTTTAATTTCTGGGGATTGGTGGTGTAATCATATCCTGTGCATAAGACATCAAATTCAAATAAGAATGCATCAGGATCTTCTGTGGTTAATCCATGAAAGGTAGGGATGTTATGCAAGGGAATGGCTTTCATAGGGGCATTGGCAGCATGATCAATGATGGGATACTCCAATGTTTATGTTTGCCTCTAATTTTGATTTTGATTATTTTCCATTTGATCAAAGAGGTGCCAGAAATCTTCAGGAATTTCTTGATCTGGGGGGGAGATTTTAATAGGCTTGGAAGGTGAATGTGGTGGAGGTTTTACAGCACTTCCCTGATCTGGGATTCTAAGGAGTTCTGTTTCGACTACTTCTTCAAGAGATTTAGGTATATCTATGTGAATTTCTCCACTAGTTTCTCCCCTCCCTTCTTGCAAATTGCAAGAGCCTCCCTCTTTTGAAAGGTCAATATTTTGATGAATGGTAGTTTGCAGGCTTTGCTCAAACCCTTCTGTCTTGCTCTGAATCTCGGCATAGGCTACAGATGGTGAGGCTGCTGCCCGAGGGGGTATGTTAGGATTTTGGATGGGAGTGGTTTTTGATCCTATAGATGTCTGAGATTCAGCTTTCTTAATTATTTCTTCTATATATTTTTTCCTCCCAAGGATCACCGGTCCTTTGGGTTCTGGTCATGACTGATTTTGAGTTGCTTCTATCTTTTTCTTAGGTATAAAATAGGAGCACCTATCCTATGGTTCCTGTACATATTGCTAGTGGGCGGGCTAAAGGGCAAGCATGTTTCTTACCAGTACGCAGGTTCTTACCTTTCACTTTCAATACCCAATTCCTCACATCAATGGAAAAAGAATGAATTAAAGGAGATAACTCTCAATGCTCTCCCCAGCAACGGTGCCAAAATGTTTAGTCAGATAGAGGTGACTTTTTGTGATAACTCTATTGTACCTTCATTTAATTATGAACCATGGGGTAAGTATTTTATTTCAAGAGTTTTAGCACAATATATGCAAGTTAACTGATCTACGGGTGTTCTTTGTCAATGTTCAGAAGGAATTACTAACTTTGGAAGCTTGTTGATCCTAAATAAGATGTCTTAGATGGATCTTTTAGCCTAAATTTGAGTAAATGGATTTGATGTTTCTCTAATGGAATAAAACAACAATTTTATTAAACTGAACAACGGTCTAGATAAATCAAGCAGGAATAGAAATGACAGTAATGAAATTAAGTAGAACAGTATTCTAACTAAATTTTTTCATACATGTAATTGAATTGAATCGATGACCTAGCAATCTCAGCAATAATGAAGCAGCTATTCGGCTAGCAATATAACTAGAATGGTGACTAGCTGTGTAATAATGAAACATCAGTTAAGCATTATGACTAGTTGTGCAATAATGAAACAACAATAGAACTAAGAAATATAACTAGCTTCACAATAATGAAATAGCAGTATAAATAAGCAATACGACTAGCTATGCAATAATAAAACAACAGTAGAACTAAGCTAGTAGCAATGAATAGCAATAGAACTGAAATGGGTCAAATAACTCATACAACTATCATTAAGTAATTTTGCAATGGATTTCTCTGTAAGACTTAATTAAACAACATTAATCAATTGGTTAATTGCTTTATTATGCCACACAATGCATGGAGATGCAGGATGTTGAAATCAATCTTTCTACGGCCTAGAAATTAACTATCATGACAACAAACGAACCAGTATTAACAAAACATTATCGGAAACGAGATTGCACTTGTGTCATTCTAAGAATGCAATTTCCAATGATTCATTAAAGAAGAAGAACTGTAATTATATCAATGGAAATATGTATTAAAACTGCACCAAGTTTACAGATATCGATCCTGTAACTTTTTAGAACATGAAAATGTGTGTGAAGCTCCCGGAGGTTGGGCCCAGACCTACAGAAGCCTCAACACTGAGGAAAATTCAGAAGATAGTTACTCAAAACTCTCTGTTATATCCAAGAATGCTACGGAATATAATTAGAAAATTTGTTCTAGATTTTCTATTATCGGATTGCCCTCTCAATCTGTTCTTTTCCCCTTTAAAGGAGATCTTCATAATTTCGAGAACGTATCTCAAACGACAGCCCACTACGCATGGCTGTCATTTGAGTTCTTAGACTCAATCTGCTCATTCACCTTCTATTGGCCATTTGGGCTGCTTTGCGCTCGCGTCCGTTGATTGGCTTTCTTTTGCTATTGGTTTAGGCATTCCTAGTTTCCTGCAGGTAAAGACAAAAAATTCAATTCCTTATTATAAATCGTCCTTTCTATCATTAGTCTAATTGTTCCTATTTTCATGATTTTCATTCCTTATCGTTAATATGAAGAGGGATTGTCTTGAAATTAAAATACGATTTGTAGTATTTGATGGGTGAAAATCATACCTTATTCTGGGCCCAACAATAGTGTATCATTCAGTATTATAAAAATGAACACAAGTATTTTAAGAAGATAAAAATGAGCCTTGCTCTCCAGAAAAATATGACCAAGCACTATGCAATGAAAAACAAACTTGCTTGTGCCAAACTCAAAGAGGCCCTCATTGAAATCCAAGCACTAAAAGGAGGAGGCTAGACTTGGAATTTTGGCATTAGCTTCCCTACATATCTCTCAAACCCCTTGAAGGAGACCTCCACTAATTTTGAAGGAATTTGGACAAGTTTTTGTTTTTTGAGAATTTGAAGGCCTATAAGTGCACCACCACTAGCGCTACGCTTTTCCCTAAGGCATCCTTAGAGGGAAAAATCTACATTTTTGGATTTCTCATGGCTATCACACTATGCTCAAAAAATTTCAAAGCAATTGGAGCATTTTTTACCCCTCAAAAGGTCAAAAAACACCTCATTTTTCACCATTTTGCCTCCTTTTCAGGCCTGGCACTGTGCTCAGAGTAGTGTTGGAATTTTGACATTTTGGACAGGTTACATGAGCTATATCAGGAAAAAAAGAGTATTTTTGGAAATTATACTCATCAGGCTTTCCAACGGGCCATCACGGAGCAAAATTTGACATTGGGAAGGTCTCCAAAACTTAGTTGCAACATGACCTATTTTCTGCCTAAGGTGGCGCTGCGCTTATGGACATCACTGTGTATTTTTGGCCAAAAGTCAAAAAAACACACTAATTTATTGCAAAATAATATTTTAGTGTTTTTTGCAGAAAATCACTCTAGAATTAGGTGCTAGAAGTTATTTTGGCATTTATTTCATGGGATATTTTGTGCCTTGGGCCTTGCATGGTCTCTTGGGCATTAATGAGATTTATGGGTGATTTTGACATTTTCCAACCCTATCTAGGATTTTTTCCCTCCTTTTCTAGATAAATAGAGCATGAGGTCTTTCATTGTAAATGTTGGCATTTGATGAGTTTTGAGAGAAATACATGGTTTTCTTGAGTTTGAAGAAGAAATTGGTCTTGTGGAGTTTCCGAATGGATTGCTTTGATTGATGATGAAGGAGGATAGCTTGCAAGATCCCTGAGCTTGGTTATTGGTGAAGTGCTTCTCTTTCATGTTATTGTTTTCTCATGTTTTCATTATGTTTCCATCCTTCTATTCTGCAGTAGAACAGAAGAGTATAGGCTAAGAAATGTTGTTGGAGGCACCTTAGTCATTCCTGTTGTCTATTTCCTTTATGTTTTCCTCTATTGGGTTTGTTTAAGGAATTCTTAGCTTCTCCTTAGATATACCTATGCTTGTTTATTCCATGAATGGTTCAATATAGTAGTTTTCAAATATGTTTTATGGTTAGCCCTGCCTATTTGATACTATTTAAACTCTTTTTTGGAATCTCTCTTTGAAATATTACTTGTTAGGTTTTAGCCAAAAAGGCCATGTTTTGATCATGCCCTTTGTCCATGCTTGAGAAGTTGCCTTAAATTTCTTTGTAGCTTGATCATTGATGTTTAGGCGTTCCCTCTTCATTGATTAAATTTATTTGTTACCTTGAATGTTTTCTAAACCTTGAAGGTGAAATCACTAAAATTTAGATATGTTTCTTGCTTTCTATGGTTCACTAAATTATTCATCTTGAATTCTTGTTTGCTTAAGTATAATCAGAAAGTTATTTTTTTTCCATGTCTTATGATTATTTCCTTATGTTGATCAGTATTTGAGACTATCTTGTCTAAAATTATTTGTTTAGGATTCTTCATTGCCCTTACACACCTGCTATGCTCACCAACTTAATGCTCATTTCACTCCACACATACCTCTAAGATCCATTTGACTATGCTAGATTTTCCTGTTAGGCATCCTATTTCATTGTTGAGATATCCATGACTTTCATTGACTCCATAGCCCAATGATTTGAAGACCTCTCACTCCACCTATTCCACTTGACCATCTTACTCAACCAAAACAAACAACAAACCCTGCACTTAACAACTAGCCTAAAATCCAAACCCTAGAAGCAAACAAGTACACATCCTTTGCATATAATAGAGAGATCCCTCTCTGGGTCCAGGAAGTCTAGGTCCTAGGACTCCAAAGACTGGTCTGATGTTACCCTGTGCATTTGGTCTACCAATCTGCTAAATCATGAGACCCTAACATCTTCAAACAGGTCATCTTGGAATTTTCACTATAAATGTTTTTCTACGAGGCTTAAGAAGCTTAAATTTCAACCACGAGGGAGCCGAAATATTGATTATATTCGTGTAACAATTTCAGATATTGGTTTACTATATTTTTGAATATATGATCTGGGGACGTTAGGGTTTTCGCAAGCTCCATAATTCAGTCTCAAACAAGTGACCGAGGGAAAATCGTCATAATTTTCTCTTCCAGCATTGGATTGGAATTTCGTAAAAAGTGACAGAAATAGCATGATATTTGGTTTTGTATGTATTAATTTTAGGGCCTAAGGCTGAAATAGGGATGCGTGGAATTCTATAAAGTTCCCTCTACTAAACTAGTCCATAATTAGGTCATTGTGGGAGATCAGGCATAACTTTATCTCAAATAATCCAAATTACGTCTGACTTGTGAAATTGGAAATAAGACTCAGAGGGATACTATAAGACTAAAGTTCAAAAATTAGGTATCTGAAATCAAAGAGATACATCATGTTCAATATTGAACTCCTCAAAAGCAAGAAAAATGTGTGTATTTATTCTTTAAATTTGCATAACTTTTGTTTGAAAAATCAGTTTAACGTGATTCCAAGGGAATATTGAAGCATAAATATGAGTATTGGGTTATAAAATTCCTCCAAAAAATTCCAGACCCATGAAGCCCTCTTAAATCTCTACTATGACACATGAAGAGGAAGAATTGCAACATGATATATCAAAATTACGAGACCAAGTGCAAGAAATTTCGCTCTCGCAAAGAGTAACCAAAAATGAAATAGAAGCTCAAATAGATGGTATGGAAGCTAAGATGGATGTCATAGAAGAAAAAAATGAATATCGTAAGGATGGATTAAAATTAGACATGGAAATTTTAAAGGATGGTTTAGAAACAAACGTGGAAGGTTTGAAGGAAGGTCTTACAAAGTTGCTACAAGAAATGCTTCCTAATTGTGAAAAGGCATTAGATGAAACGCATGATGAGAACAAAAAAAATGTTAATCATGATTTCATAGTCTATAACATTCGATTGAAGACCCACAATATTCCAAAGATCGATATGAGGAAGTTTTACTACAAGGATCTGGTAACATGGATACTATAGATGGAGCAATACTTTGATCTCCATAATGTGCAACACACACAAAAGGTACAAATTGCAAATTTATATTTAAAACCCAATCAGTTTGTATGGTATCAATGGCTTTTTTCTCGTAAACCACTTGTCACTTGGTTAATTTTTATGGATTAAATGATAGCACATTATGAAGATACAAATAGTAACACCTTCTTTAGCCAATTGATAAATCTCAAACGAAATGGTTCAATGGTGGAGCACATTGGGGACTTCCAAAAATTGAATATAAGGGTAAATGATATTCCAAAGGAACATAGGATTGATGTCTTCATAGGGAATTTAAAGGATAACATACAACATGAGGTTCGCCTTTGGGAACCTAATTCATTGGAGAAGGCATTCGGGTTGGAAAGAAAAATTGAAAGAAAAATTATGGTGACAAGGAAGCCTACCACTCACAACTGTAAATATGGAAGTGTTGCTACTCCTAGTCTTCCACAACCTACAATGTTAGGTCCCTATATTACTAGTATAGCCCCTTATTGTTGTTAGTGTAACCCCCTTATTGTTATTATTGTACCCTTGTAACCCCCATTTTGTTATTATTTTTCCCTTAATTTATTATTGTTAGGTCGGCTAGGATTACCTTGTGGCCCACTAGGATTACATTATGGCCCCATGGACTCCTATATATAGAAAGGAGGTTTTGTAAATTGTATCATCCAAGAATTGTTCATTCATGTAATTTATTGGAGGTTTCCCCATCAAAGTGGCTTATTTCTAAGGCGTTGGTATCTCTTTTCTTCTATTTTTGGAGTTGGTTACACAACATTTGGTATCAGAGCTTTGGATTCTAGGGTTTCACTGCTCTAAACAGGTCATCATGGAATTTTCGCTATAAATTTTATTCTACGAAGGTTCAGAATCTTAAATTTTTAGGGTACGAAGCTAAAATCCTGAGGAAACTCGTCAAAAAATTTCAGATCCTGGTTTGCAACATTGTTGGAGATATGATCTGTGGAAAGTAGTGCATTTTTAGGCTCCCGAATTTCATCTCAAAGAGGTGATCGTGGGAAAAGATTCATAACTCTCTCTCTGAGAATCAGATTGGAGTGCTGTCAAAGGTGGTCATAAGTAAACAGACTGTAGTTTCTTGGCTATCAATTTCAGAGCCGAAGGACGAAACAATGACACTTGGAAATTCATACAAGTTCGCTCTACTGAACCAGTCCATAATTAGGTCATTGTGGGAGGTTAGACACAAATTCGTCTTGGAGAATCAAAATCAAGTCAAACCTGTGGCATTTGAAAGAGAATTTAGAGGGCTACGTCAGTACCAAAATTCAAATATTGAAGTGCTGCAATCATAGAGATAATCCAATTTCAATATCGAGCTCCTCAAAAGCAAGAAAAAGGTGTGTATTTTTTTTCCGAATTGCATAAGTCTTGTTTGAAGAATCAATTTGAATTGATTTCAAGGGCATATTGTAGAATAGATATCAGTATTGGGTTCTAAAAGATGCCCCGTAAAAATAATTCAACACCCATTAAGCCTTCAGAAGGCTCTATTATGACTCATGAAGATGAAGAATTGCAACATGATCTATCAAAATTACAAGAGCAAGTGCAACAAATTTCACTCTCGCAAAGAGCAACAAAAAATGAAATGGAAGTTTGAAGAAAGGCGTGGAAGCGAACTTGGACGGTTTGAAGAAAGGCATGGATGGCATGGAAGCTGGCATGGAAGATAAGATGGATGACATGAAAGACAACATGGAAAACATGAAGAATGATCTAAAAGCAGACATCGAAGGTTTGACAAAGTTGATACAAGAAATGTTTCCTAATGGTGAAAAGATAGCAGAAGAACCTCATGATGAGAAAAAAATAAATGCTAATCATGATTTCATAAACTCTAATGTTGGCGGGAAGAACCACCATATTCCAAAAATGGATATGAGGAAGTTTGATGGGAAGGATCCTGTAACATGGATACTACAGATGGAGCAATATTTTGATCTCCATAATGTGAAAAACACACAAAATGTACGCATTGCAACTTTACATTTAGAAAAAAATACATTTGTATGGTATTGATGGCTTTGCTCCCGTAAAAAAATTGTCACTTGGTCAATTTTTACGGAAGAAATGATAGCACATTATGAGGATACAAAGAGCAACACCTTCTTTAGTCAATTGATAAATCTCAAACAAAAGGGTTTAGTGGGGCAGCACATTGAGGACTTCCAAAAATTGAATATAAGGGTAACTGATATTCCAGAGGAACACAGGATTGATCTCTTCATAGACACTTTAAAGGATAACATCCAACATGAAGTTCGCGTTTTGGAACCCGATTCATTGGAGAAGGCATTCAGGTTGGAAATAAAAGTTGAATGTAAAATTATGGCGACAAGGAAGCCTACCACTCAATTCTATAAAGAAGGAAGTGTTGCTACGCCTAGATTTCCACAACCTACAAGGTTGACACCACAACAATTGGAAGAAAAAAGAGCAAAAGGGCTTTGCTATAGTTGTGATAGCAAATACACTAAAGGTTATAAGTGTGCTGAGAAGAAATTATTTTACATAGATTGTGAAGAAGAAGAAGAAAATGAACAAGAAGAGGATATACACCAGGAACCAGCCCTAGAAGAGGAAGAAATGAATCCGAACATATCATGTAATGCACTGGCAGGAATTACCACTCCTCAAACTCTCAAGATAGAAGGACAGATCAAGAAGAAAAAGGTAATAGTGTTGATTGATTCAGGTAGCACCCATAATTTTATTCATTGTAAGGTAGCCAAGGAATTAAATTGTTTCCTATACCCAGCACCAGAATGTCAAGTGATGGTTGCAATGGAGGAACTATAAATTGCTCTGGAAAATGCCATAATATTAAGCTAACCATGGGGGAATATGTATTGACTAGTCCAATGCTTTCCATTCCTATGGGAGGTGCCGATGTTGTACTAGGAGTACAATGGTTACAATCTTTGGGGACGGTAGCTTTTAATTTTCAAGAACTTTTCTTGAAATTTTTTTCAGAAGGAAAGGAAGTTGAATTACGAGGTATTGTAGGGAAGCCAGGAAGGATAATAAGCTCTAATGTCATGACAAAGCTTCTAAAGAAAGAACAACGAGGCGTAATTGCACAATTATGCTCACTAGAAGTTCCAACATCAAAATTATCTATTTCTGCAGATCTCCAACAAGTCTTGGACAATCATTCCAAGGTGTTGGAAACTCCCAAAGGACTCCCACCTATTCGTGATCATGATCATGCTATTCATTTGATTCTAGAAGTGTTCCTCCAAACATCAGGCCTTATAGATATCCTTACGTCCAAAAGAGCGAAATTCAACGTATGTATCAGTAAATGTTAGATGCGTGCATAATAACCTCCGGGTCAAAGTTCTTTCTTCCATTTTGTACATTGGTGTACAAGAAGGATGGATCATGGTGCATGTTTCTGGATTATAGGGAGCTCAATAAGCTCACTATTAAAGATAAATTTTCCATTCCTTTGATTGATGAATTATTGGATAAATTACATGGAGAAATTTATTTTACCAAGTTGGATCTTCGTTCAGAATATCATCAAATTAGAATGAAGACTGAAGATATTCCAAAAACAACATTTCGAACTCATGAGGGTCATTATGAATTTTTGGTCATGCCCTTTGGCCTTACCAATGCACCTTCTAAATTTCAAGGGTTGATGAATTCCATTTTCAAACCCTTCCTTAGAAAATTTGTGCTAGTATTTTTTGATGATATACTAATCTACAGGAGGTCTTGGAAGGATCATGACAGGGTGCTCAAACTATTGCAGGAGAAACAATTATATGCAAAAACATCCAAATGTTTCTTTGGAGTACAAGAGGTGGAATATTTGGGTCATATTGTATCTCACGAGGGTGTTAAGGTAGACCCTAACAAAATTAAAGCCATTAAGGAATGGAAATTCCCACAACCATTACAAACTTGTGAGATTTCTCAAGTTATCGTGGTATGATGCCTGTAAGTTTTTTAAGAATTATGGGAGAATATCAGCACCTCTAACAACATTATTGAAGAAATATGCATTTTCATGGACTCCTAAAGCAACTAAGGCCTTTGAACATCTTAAGGAGGAAATGTTCCTAGCACCGGTCTTAGCTATGCCAGACTTCACAAAAATCTTTGTTGTGAAATGTGATGCCTCAAGAAATGGAATTGGTGTCGTTTTAATGAAAGAAGGAAGACCTATTTCTTTTGAAAGTCGTTCAATCAAAGGAAAGTATTTAAATAAAGCTATTTATGACAAGGAAATGTTAGCAATACTACATGCACTAGAGAAAAGGTGACCTTACCTAATGGGAAGACACTTTAAGGTAAAAACTGATCATGATAGTCCTAAACACTTTTTGGAACAAAGACTATCTCTTGGAAGAGCAAAGAAAATGGGTCACAAAGATGTTGGGTTAAGACTTTTGAAATAATCTACAAAAAAGGGAAGCTAAATGTTGTTGCAGATGCACTCTCAAGAAAGAATGAAGAGGTGGAAGCATTTCTTTGTGCCATTTCTATTATCCAACCAAATTGGATAACCGAAGCAAGAGATGAATGGAAGAAGGATGAAGAAGTGTGGACACTCATTCAAAAGTTGCAGCAAGATCCTAGTACATATGATACATTTAGTTGGAAAAATGATTCTTTATGGTACAAATATCGCGCAGTGACTTTGTAATAATTCTGTCCAAAACAAAATAATTTTCTAGAATTGCACACTTTTAGGAGGACACTCAGGATTTTTAAAAACTTACCACAGGGTGAAGAAAGAATTGGGAGACATTGCCTTAACTGAGCATTCAAAATTGTAAAGCAACTTTGGTTTCCAAAAGAGAATAAAGTTGAGACAATTAAGACCCCGAGTCTTCTACAACCTTTATCCATTCCAAGTTAATGTTGGGAGGAGATTTAAATGGATTTTATCACAGGTTTACCTAAGTCTAAAGGAAAGAGTGTCATCATGGTGGTAGTTGATAGACTTACCAAGTATGCACACTTTTGTGCATTATCTGATCCATTTAAAGCAAGTACAGTTGCTACTACATTTATGGACAGAATTAAAAAGCTACATGGAAGCCCAAGGGTTATTGTGAGTGACAGAGATCCCATTTTTACTGGAAATTTTTGGACAGAGTTATTTTCTTGTTTGGGTACTCAATTAGCTCATAGATCATCTTATCATCCTAAATCTGATGGTCAAACTAAGATAGTAAATAAATGTTTAGAAGGATATCTTCGTTGTTTTGTATCTGATAAACAAACACAATGGGTCAAGTGGTTACCTCTCGTTGAATGGTGATATAACACTTCCTTCCATACTGCAGCAAAAATGACCCCATTTATGGCACTTTATGGATATCATCTACCATCCATCACATCATCTTTAAGGGAAAATTCGAAGGTTCAAGCAGTGGAAGATCACATCGAGCATCAGCAAGAAGTTCTCCAACTCTTAAAGGATAACCTGAATTTGGCACAAAATAGAATGAAAAAACAAGCAGATCAACATCGCAGTGAGAGAAGTTTTGATGTAGGAGATTGGGTATTTTTACGGCTACAACCATACAAAAAAATTTCCCTCAAGCAAGCTAAGAAGTATAATAAATTATCGCCAAAGTACTATGGTCCTTACAAGGTGTTGCAAAATATTGGTACTATGGCATAAAAATTGGAGCTTCCTACTTCTTCGCGAGTGCATCCAGTTTTCCATGTTTCATTCTTAAAGAAGGTTATAGGTGAAAATCTTCCAATTCAAACAATATTGCCAGAACTTGATGAGGAAGGAAAAATCATATTGGAACCTGAAGCAGTCACGGAAACAAGAACTCAACAGCTACGGAATCGATCAATTTCAAAGTATCTCATTAAGTGGAACAACTTACCCACTGAAGATTCTACATGGGAGGATGAGAATTTTATACAGAAGCACCCAGAGCTAGTCAAGCGTTGAGGACAACACTTTTCTGAAGGAGAGGGGCATGTTAGGTCCCTATATTACTAGTATAGTCCCTTATTTTTGTTAGTGTAACCCCCTTATTGTTATTATTGTACCCTTGTAACCCTCATTTTTTTATTATTGTGCCCTTAATTTATTATTGTTAGGTCGGCTAGGATTACATTGTGGCCCACTAGGATTACATTATGGCCCCATGGACTCATATATATAGAAAGGAGGTTTTATAAATTGTATCATCCAAGAATTGTTCATTCATGTAATTTATTGGAGGTTGCCCCCTCGTCGTCTATTTTTGGAGCTGGATACACAACATACAAGGTTGACACCACAATAGTTGGAAGAAAAAAGAGCAAAATTTATTTGTTACAGTTTTGATAGAAAATACATTAAAGGTCATAAGTGTGCCAAGAATAAATTATTTTACATAGATTGTGAAGAGGAGGAAGAAAAGGAACAAGAAAATTTAAACAAAGAGTATATACACCAGGAACCAACCCTAGAGAAAGAAGAAATGAATATTATCATATATTGTAATGCATTGGCAGGAATTACCACTCCTCAAATTCTCAAGATAGAAGGACATATCAAGAAGAAAAAGGTAATAGTGTTTATTGATTCAGGTAGGACCCATAATTTTATTCATTGTAAGATAGCTAAGGAGTTAAATTTCTTCCTATATCCAACACCAGAGTGTCAAGTGATGTTTTCAAATGGATGAACTATAAATTTCTCTAGAAAGTGCCATAATATCAAGATAACCATGGGGGAATATGTATTGAATAGTCTAATGTTTTCCATTCCGATGGGTGGTGCTGATGTTGTACTAGGATTCCAATGGTTACAATATTTGGGTACAATAACTTTTAATTTTCAAGAAATTTTCTTGAATATTGTTTGGGAAGAAAAGGAAGTTGAATTAAGTGGTATCGCAAGGAATCCAGGAAATATAATCATCTCTAATGGCATGAAAAATCTTCTAAAGAGAGAGAAAAGAGGCGTAATTTCACAGTTATGCTCAATAGATGTTTAAACATCAAACTCATCTATTTCTCTAGATCTCCAAAACAACTTGGACAATCATTCGAAGGTGTTTGACACTCCTGAAGGCCTCCCACATATTTGTGATCATGATCACGCTATTCATTTGATTCCAGGAAGTGTCCCTCCAAACATCAGGGTTTACAGATATCCCTATTCCCAAAAGAGTGAAATTGATTATATGGTTGCAGAAATTCTAGATGTTAGTAGAATTAAACCTATTCAAAGTTATTTCTCTGCGCCTGTAGTATTGGTGCACAAGAAGGATGCATCATGGCACAAGTGTTTGAATTATAGGGAGCTCAACAAGCTCACTATTAAATATAAATTTCCTATTCCTGTCATTGATGAATTATTGGACGAATTACTGGGAGAATTTTACTTCACCAAGTTGGATATTCGTTCAAGATATCATCAAATTAGAATGAAAACTAAAGACATTCTGAAAACAACATTTATAACTCATGAGGGTCATTATCAATTTTTGGGCATGCCTTTTGGCCTTAGCAAAAAACCTTCTACATTTTAAGGTTTGATGAATTCCATTTTCAAACCCTTCCTTAGAAAATTTATGTTAGTACTCTTTGATGATATACTAATCTACAACAGGTCTTGGAAGGATCATGTTCAACATGTTGACAGGGTACTCAAACGATTGGAGGAGAAACAATTATATGCAAAAACCTCAAAATTTTTCTTTTGAGTAAAAGAGGGGGAACAGCTGGGTCATATTGTATCTCATGAGGGTGTTAAGGTAGACCCTAAAAAGATTAAAGCCATTAAGGAATGGAAAATACCCACAACCATAAATCATATGTGAGGATTTCTCAGGATTACAGGGTATTATCACAAGTTTTTTAATAATTATGGGAGAATAGTAGCACATCTAACAACATTACTAAAGAAAGATGCATTATCTTGGACTCTAGAAGCAACTAAGGCCTTTGAACATCTTAAATAAGAAATGTGCCAACCACCAGTCTTAGCTATGCAAAACTTCACAAAAACATTTATTATGGATGTGATGCCTCAGGAAATGGAATTGGTGTCATTTTAATGCAAGAAGGAAGACCCATTTATTTTTAAAGTCATCCAATAAAAGGACAATATTTACGCAAGGCTATTTATGAGAAGTAAATGTTGGCAATACAACATGCACTAAAGAAATGGCGACCTTACCTAATGGGAAGATACTTCAAGGTAAAAACAGATCATGATAGTCTTAAATATTATTTGGAACAAATATTATCTTCAGAAGAGCATCAAAATGGGTCACAAAGATGTTTGGTTATGACTTTGAAATCGTCTACAAAAAAGGGAATCAAATTTTTGTTGCAAATTCACTCTCAAGAAAGGATGAGTATGTGGAAGAATTTCTTTGTGCCATTTCTATTATCCAACCAGATTGGATAACCGAGGCAAGGGATGAATGGAATAATGATGAAGAAGTGTGGACACTCATTTAAAATTTGCATCATGATCCCAATACATATGATACATTTAGCTGGAAAAATGATTCATTATGGTACAAAGATCACTTATATATTTGTAAGGATTCCCAACTCAAACAAAATATTCTTTTGGAATTGCAAACCTCTCCCTTAAGAAGGAACTTAGGATTTTTAAAAACTTACCACAGGTTCAAGAAGGATTTTTTTTTTTCGGATGGCCTTGAATCTGATATTCAAAATTTTATGGCAGAATTTTGCGTCTTCCAACAAAATAAAGTTGAGCCAATTAAGACCCTGGGTCTATTACAACCTTTATCCATTCCAAGTCAACGTTGGGAGGAGGTTTCAATTTATTTTTTCATAGGTTTACCCAAGTTTGAAGGAAAGAGTGTCATCATGGTGATAGTTGATAGACTTACCAAATGCACACATTTTGTACATTATCTCATCCGTTTAAATCTAGCACAATTTCTACTACATTTATGGAAACAAATCAAAAGCTACATGGAAACCAAAATATTATTGTAAGTGACAGAGATCGCATTTTTATTGGAAATTTTTGGATGGAATTATTTTCTTTTCTGGGTACTCAATTATCTCCTAGCCCATCTTATCATCCCCAATCTGATGGGAAAACTGAGATATTGAATAAATACTTGGAAGGATATCTTCGTTTCTTTGTATCTAATAAAGAAACCTAATGGGTCAAGTGGTTAGCTCTGGCTAAATGGTGGTATAACGCTTCTTTCCATACTGGATCAAAAAATGGTCCCATTTATGGCACTTTATGGATATCATCCACCTTACATCACACCATCTTTAAGAGAAAATTCTAGGGTTTAAGCAGTGGAAGATCACATCGAGCATCAACAACAAGTTCTCCAACTCTTAAAGGATAACCTCACTTTGGCGCAAAAATAAATGAAATAACAGGAAAATTAGCATCGCAGCAAAAGGAGTTTTGATGTAGGCGACTCGGTATTTTTATGGCTACGACCATACAAAAAAAATTCCCTCAAGCAAGCTAAGAATGATAATAAATTATCACCAAAGTACTATGGTCCTTACAAGGTGTTGCAAAATATTATACTATGGGATACATATTGGAGCTTCCTGCATCTTCCTGAGTGCACCCAGTTTTCCATGTTTCATGCTTAAAAAAGGTTATAGGTGGCAAGCTTCCAATTCAAACAATATTTCCAGAACTTGATGAGGAAGGAAAAATCTTATTGGAGCCTGAAGCAATCAGAGAAACAAGAACTCGACAACTACAAAATCGATCAATTTCAGAGTATATCATCAAGTGGAATAAATTAACTGTTGAAGATTGGACATGGGAGGATGATAACTCTATACAGAAGCATCCATAACTGCTCAAGCTTTGAGGACAACACTCTTTTGAAGGAGAGGGGCATGTTAGGTCCCTATACTACTAGTGTAGTCCCTTGTTATTGTTAGTGTAGCCCCCTTATTGTTATTGTTTTTCCCATGTAGTCCCCATATTTTTATTATTTTTCCCCATAGAAGACCACTATTGTTAATTTTGTGCCCTTACATTATTATTTTTATGTCAAATATGATTATATTATGCCTCCTTAGACTCCTATATATAGAAATGAGGTTTTGTCATTTGAATCATCCAAGAATTGTTCATTTATGTAATGTAAAGGATACTCCCCCCTTGAAGAGGTTGATTTCTAAGTCGTTGACCTATATCTTCTTTTATTTTCTGATTTGGTTGCATAAAAAATTACCCAAGGAAAAAACACATGGAATAGGGATCCTGGAGCGACAAAAATTGGTTAAGTATTGGACTAGGCTTGTCTAGGAATCAGTGAGACAACTAGAGATAGTGTAGAGGTTTCTCTGATTGGAAAAAAACATTGTAATATTCTCATATTTTCTGACTTATGTAATATAAAGATAGCAGGGTTTTTAACAGAGGCTTTCCCCAAGAAATATTTGTATAATGTGTGACTAAAATTATTTCTCTTTCATATTTTGTGATTTCGATATTGTAATTGATTTCCACAATTGGTAGAGCGGATTCAAGTATATTTTTTTAGCATATTGTAATTATAAGTTTGAATCTATATGGATTTTCTATAGGGACCAGAGATCCTTCAATTGTTGGAGCCAGGGTTGTCTACTGACGAAATCTCATAACATAAATCAAAGGCCTAAATCCCGCTACCTCAGAACCCTGTAAAATTTTATTTAATGAAAATTTTGAAAGCATCAACATTGAACCATTTAAAATTAAATAAATCACGAAACAGAGGAGATAGGGACCATTTCTCTCTCCTTTGACTGGACAAGTGGAAACATATCATTGGGGAAAATGACATCAGTAACTAACCATTGGAAGGTGGACACATGACAAGTAGTTTCGGTGTTTTTAAGCACCCAAAGGGCCCATATATGGATGACACATCGACCAATAATAGGTCGACACATGGATTGGTTGACATCAACATGACATCATCTTGGAAGCATACCCCATAGGGTCAGAATCCCACAATTTTTTGTTAATTCACAAAAGGGTGCTGAGTTATGGGGAGCAGGAAACAGTGGCGGAGAAATCCCAGAATTCAATAATCCCATGACTATTTATAATTAGATTCCAAAAGGAGCCAAGGACCAAAGCACCAAGGCATCCAGGTTCCATATCAGCAGAGTGGAAGTCTTAGGAAGCACCATTTTTGGTACATAGGAGCTACCAAGTGGCAATTGACCTTCCCCCACTTTATAAATATAAATGGTTAAATCATGACCACTTATGGGATGGATCCCCATCCATATCGAAGTGGATTCACACATGAGAAGCTTCGGTGGGTAAACTAGTGTGGTCATTAAGCCAATGCTTTCCCATAGAAAGTCAGAGTCAATAAAGTGAAACTTGTAAAATCGATGGTTGTGATGAATTCTTGGGGGTCGAACCCATCCTCCAAGTTCGCTTAGGCACCTCTCCGAAGGAGGTAAAATGGGCCTGCGACCTATCAGGCTAACATGGTGACCATGTTAGAAGTCGAGATCATTATCAGGAAAGCGTGAGACCATTTGATGCATGACCCTCCTCCCTTGCTCTCCACTCAATCTAACTCCACCACATGTCTCCCTCATGCCATCTCTTCCTTTTATTCCCTATAAAAACCTGTGAATTAACTGTTGCAATAAAAAACTTGCTTACGTCAAGCTACTTTGTGTATTTCAACTCTTCTTATTCACATCCACCTCCACATAACTATCAACTAACATCAGGACCTTCATGCACCCACAATGTCCAATTCCCTCTGCTTACTGAGGAAGCCTCCACCACTCTCATTGAGAATAAGTGAAGAAATCCAAGGGAAATCAAAGGTACCTATACAATAACCAATCGGTCCATTCAGGGAAACCATTGATAAGAAATTACCAGGGGAAGGATTATTCAAAGACACAATTTGTACCATGGATTCAAGACATTCCTCGTGGGAAGCTATCTACAAGTATTTTGAATATGAATCCCCCAAGGTGACAATAAAAAATTTTGTGATCGACGATGAAACCACAACTTCAGATTCAATTCTGTAGGACACAATGAACTCTTTCTTGCATATAATTTGAGTGAGGCCTTGGATTTTTATCTATACAGATATGGTTAGATGGGTTGCTGAAATTGTATACATTATAGAAAAGAAGTTCCACACTCAGAAAGGAACTAGAATTGGTTTATTCACAAAAAAATCATTTCAAGAGATGTATCACTTACCAAACCCTCATTACATCTACAATAAAAATTATGTGGAGGAATTATTTAAGAAGCATGGGGATTCGGTTGATTCTATTAAATAATGGAGGAGTGACCCGAACAAACACAAAAAAGAGAAATAGGGTAAGTACTCTATAGATTCACTTGATTCCCCTTTTATTCAAGTTGTTTCCATGCTTTGCATATTACATGCATATCCAAATGTATCTTAATTCTCTAACATTTGGGTTCCTTTAATTGATGGAGCTTCTAAGGGGTACATTTTCAATCAGGCCACCATAGTTTCCAACAATTTTTCAAAACACATTTTAGCTTTTTTTTTAGCTCGTAGTGTTTCAGATAATAAAATCCCTCCATTTTATATGCCAGCCTATGTCATGGACTCTCTCTATTATTCTCTTGATTTTCCAGCCATGGGATGGAAGTTGACCTTCTTTGATCCCTCACTAATTCACATTTATCACAATGTACTCTAGTAGACCAATTATTTTGGTCATTTTTATCAAATTTTTCACATTGTTATGATCCCTATTTATGAAGTTGTATTTGAAACCAAACCCCTCAAGATGTCCCAAGAAGCTATGGAAAAAATTAAGATAATTGGGAATTGCTTTGTTGAAGATTCATTCACATATATCAGAATCTTGGGTAGCCATGAACACCCACATTTCTTGCCAATCTATGTTCCATACAAGCTATTATGCAAAGAAGTAGCATCCAAAATAGTTGGTCATGGGATCACCAAAGCCTTGAAAGACTCTTAGAAGAATGTTTGACCTCAATTCTCTCTGCCTTTTGAAATCTTGCCTTTGGCAAATTGAGGACATGTTGAAAAGGATCTGAAATCTATTTTGGTATTAAAGTTAGCCACTATTCTGATTCGGCCTTATGACCTAGACGAAGTAGCGAAATAAGTGGACCTAACATCTAGTATTAGAAGAATCCACCATGAAGAAAACAAGTTTGATGACATATTCGCTGAAGTATCTTCTTATGATTTATTTTTGAAAAGGGTGGACAAGGAATTATCAGTTCAGGAGCGAGAACAATTCCTCACTTTTAGAAATGCAAGAATGAATCCCCTTCCATTACATTTGTTGCAGCCCACTTTACAAAAACAAGTATCTTTAAAGGGGACTATAACATCTACTAAGAAGGAGAGTTCTTCCCAACCAGTGGTTCCTCCTCAATAAAATAAAACAAAGCAATTAGTTCTTCAAATCCCAGAGGAGAGATGCATACAATAAACCCAAGCATGGAAAAAGTCTGGGACCAACATGAGCAGGCCTTGAAATAGTCCAAGAAAGGTGAACAATGGAAAAATACCTTAGAGGGAAGAATTTTTCTTCAGTAGAAAAATCCATTAAGTAGTCCCTCTTCTCAGCAGTACACCATGCTAGAGAAATATACAGTTGATAAAACACCATTGGTTATCTGGCCTGAAGTAGAGATTATTTGATCCAATCCTACTTCAAAGATATTTCTCAATATTGAAGAGATCCCTCCAATGGATATTTTTTAAACCCTGCGCAAAAATTAGTGGTAAAGAGAGGAAGGAATAAAAGGAATATAGATTATTCCTAGGCCTTAGTCCCATGGAAAAATTCACAAGTTGGTCCTCTTAAAGTTCTCTGGAAAGGTACCTCAGTTGCCCCTGCTGATGAACTTGGAAAGTTAACACAATTTATAGGTTCATATGAATCTTCCACCATTGGAAAATCCATTTAAGTACAATAACTAATAAGGGAGAAGCATGATAATATTTCCTTTATGGAACACACACTCATCAATAAGGAAGAAAAATTGAGATCATGGTGGTAAGCTTAATTAGATCAAAAGGAGATTGCATTAGAAGAACTCCAAAAGGAGTTAAATTGCATTCAAATTCAACATGTAGAAGAGATAAGGAAAAAGATAAATAGATCCAAGAATCTCAGCAAAAAACAAATAAATTGCAATTATAGACCCTTTACCTGAATGATTTAAACTAATTTGTGAGAAATTGAATTTGATTAAGGAATAATGTAGATTGGGAAATGCTCTGATTGATGAGCTAGTAGAAATGATCTCATGTTATGATGAAGCCAAGAAGGATATCAATGAAATGTTAGAATGGAAAGATAGTACTAAAGGGAGGAATTCACACTTTCCCAAAATCAATGCAATGCATAAATCAGTCATTCTTAAGGGATGGAAAGCCAAGATACATTCAATTAAAAAGCTCATTAGTGATGTCCATGAAATGTCAAATTCCCTAGCTAAATCCATTAATGATTCCTTACTTGACTTGAATCTTGTCTCTAGCTATCCAAAGGATTCCTTGCTAGATGTGGAGAGGTTGCTCAAGAATTGGCTTGAACAGGGGGTCAAGTTCATAAAGAGGGTAACCAGCTGAGTAAAGTTGATCTCGAATCCATTTGAAATTTTTTGGTCAAACCTCACACCAATTGCTTGGTTTTAAAGTCACTTACCAACATTTCCACTTAAATTTTTCCACCATTGCAAGCAGTTATCTTCAATACCCAGCTGCAAATCAAGCCTCATTCCCCTCCAGAGATGGTGATGCTTTTAAACATTAAAAAATCATGGAAAATATGGGTAGTGGAGCATGGATCCAATTTGAAAGATGAAGCGAGCCAACAATGAATATTTTTCCTGATTTGGGAATCATGACATACCACTATCATTTTGAAATTTTGTAAATATTTTATTCTCTATAATGAATTGAGTTTTTTGTGTAATAATTAGGACAGTTAGGCCATTGGAAAACTCACACAACTAAATATCTTAGAAAGATATTGCACTACAAGATATTTTTGTAACTATTTTTTTTGGGACTCTCCCTATAAAGGGGAAGAGGAACACAATAGTAGAGGTTCGATTTTTATTCCATAGGTTGTAATCTTCTACAATTTTTGAAAGTTTTGAGGATTCTTGAAATATATGCTTTTCTTGAAGATTAATGAAGATTTTTTGGTGATTCAAAGAACATATATGTGGAGTATGTGATTTTTTATTTGTTTATCATTTTCGTATGTGTTTCTTTCCTCTTATAAATCGTCTAATTGTAGTTGTTGGAACTTAGTCCTGTATGTCGGATTTATATATGTCATACTATGGAAAATGGTATTTGTAATATGTGAGATTGAAGGCCTTAAAATGCGCTCCATGGTTTCTAATTTCGTTTCCTTTTCTTTTCATAATTCTATTGGAATTTAGTGTATATGATTATATCACTATCCCTTGGCACTGTATTTCTCTCTTGCATTCTTTCTTGTCACCTATACTATAAAAATTAAAGAAAATTCACCATGGATGAACATTAATTTTTTGGAAAGAAGTATTGTTAATGTATGAAATACGATTTTCCTCTAAGTAAGATAATTGAACCAGATTTAAATCGTTTTACATCAAAATCTTAAGAAACATTTATCTATCTTCAAGAGACATTAAGATGTCCTAGGCATTTTCCCTTCTCCTCAACTTGGGGGTTGTCTCTATGGGACACAAAAATACCCTTAAGAATCATAAGGATAGAATGTGGAAATAAACCTTGATCTAAATAACGAGTTTGAGTTAGAAATACATCATACATGCTCATTGCACATATAAACATGGATTCAATCCTAGAAATAAAACACATATTCATTGACATTTCAAATACACAAGGATAATTATCTTGTAATATTTGGGAATCTAAGCTTCGAACATAGACTCTCCAACCAACCCTAGATAGCTATATCCAATCTCACTTGTAGTTTTCACCCCCGAGCCAGATTCCAAAGACTGAGGGGCTTGCTTTAGGGATCAAGAATCAACAATCAGTTGAAATAGGGACTCCAGAGGTTCTCCTTCCTCCACCCACTAGCGACACAACATTCAAATAAAACACAAGGAATCCAGAGGCTAAATGCCTCCACCCAAAAAATTCCAATGGAATCCATAGAGTAAATCTAGACCCTTTTAATAAAGAAGCAGTGGTTCCACCCACTTAGAGTAATCCAAAACCCACTATAATCCAAAAACAAGAAGATTTCATAGGTTCTCCCTCTAGGAATCTAAGGAAACAATCCTCCACCCACACCACTAAGGGAATCTAGATAAATCCCATCTCCATCCTATGGCTTTATAGGGACTCCAAAGGCATTGCTCCTCACCAAGGATAAACCATATGTATACCAATATTTCCAACCAAATTTAGTTCATTGTCTTCTCTTCTCTTCTCCTTTGCAACTTTCCTTATTGTTCCTCCTCTTCCTTTTTAGTTCTCTATTTGTGGGAATTCTTCCATGAAGTCCAACTACTTGCACTCTATAACCTCCCTTATATGAGTTCCTATTCCCTCAATACTACATTTGAGCGGAAATTTCGATGGCAAAACCTCATAGAATGGCTAAAATCGGAAAATATGTCGGAAGTTAAATGATTTTTTTTCTTTTTTCTTTTTAAATCTCGACTACCATCAAATATTCGACGAAATCTATGTACCCGTCGAATATTCGACATTTATTCTATCATGTTAATTATCTAACAGTTTCTTATAATCCCTCTTGTCATCGAATATCCAACCTACATTCTTCTACAATCGGATATCTATCGATGTATCCAATATGAAAATATGTTGTCCAACTTCCTACAAATGGTAAATAACCATTTCATAATGTTCAATTCCACCATTAATGGCTTTTCATGCTGACAACATCTAATATGGGACCAATTTGACTAACTAAATAAATATAACAATAATATTATAATTAAATAATATATATAATATATATTAATATTAATATTAATATTATATTATATGATTACAATATAAATTATATCTATAAAGTTATTAAATATATTATTATAATAATAATATATGTGTATGTGTTTGTGTAGAGGCCCTACATCATATAACTTTGACATAGTTGTTATATGTATTAGTTGTGATTGTTTTGAAAGTTTTTAGGCTTATTTAGAGGTAATTTTTTGAACAAAATCATCACTGAAATTTTGGTGACAAAAAAAATTCACATAACATTCTGGCAAGGAGGCCAAGGATACGTGGGATCGACATCGAGGGCTTTTGAGGATGGAAAATGTTATTTCCCATCTAGAAAATTCAATGGCTTAAGGCCAATGAGAATTTTTATAACATCAGGTAAAAAGCATTGTAGAGAGTATGGACATGAATATCATCCATTTGTAAGTTACTTTTATATGTCTTTATATTGTAGATTGTTTATGTAAATGTTTATATGTATATTATATTTCAGATTGTATGTCTTTGTATTGTAAATTGTATTATCTTTATATTGTAAATGTGTTTTATAATATTCTTTTGGGAGGTGTTTGAACTATGATGTCATCTTGACGTGGACTATAAATATTATTTGATTATTTTCGTTAGGGTCGATTAGGGGGTTAGGTCAAGTTAAGGGTTAATTAATTTATGGGTTTAGGGATAAGGGGTTAGGGGTTAGGATTTTAAGGGCTTATGGGAATGGGGTTAAGGTGTTATAGGGTTAATGTATATTGTTTAGGGGGTTAATTTGGACCTAGAGGACTTAGAGGTCAATCATGGGTTTTCTGGAGCATTATTAATAGTTTTTTAAAGTTTATTATGAAAAATATGACATTAAGAAAGAATATGACATTACAATGATGAATGAAAAATAATATCACTATGTTTTTTTTTATGGTAGTGACTATATATCTGAGAATCACTTCCTACGTGTCAAGAAAAGTAACATATTTATTATATTTTTTCAATATATTCTTAAATATCTTGATAAATTTCACAATCATCATCATTGATTTGTTATCTTTGTTTCTTGGTATCACCTAAGTTGTGATATTTATCTTTATCTTTGTTGTCTTTGTTTTCCTTATATATTACATTTGTACTTTTTTGTCATATATATGTTTCAATATTTTATATATATACTAATATTACTTTATTGATTGTAATTGTATAGTATCATCCCCCTAGTGCATTGCTCGATGAGGAAGAGGCGGTTGTAGTACAAGTGCATGTTCAAAAACACGAAACGATTAATATTGAGGATCAAGCTAATTATCCTACGGAATAAGATAATGATACTGATAAAATAGTTGAAGAATATGGGACAAATATATTGATCCAGGAGACATTTAATAACATTGGAATGGATGACGATGACAAGTATGATGACCATGATTTTTATTATCATGTACTTGATTTGGAAACTAAACCTCTTTATGAAGGCTAAAAAACATCTCTTCTCTCTTCTCTATTGTTGCTAGTAAACTTAAAGGTGGTGAATGGTTTTTCAAATACATATGTGACACAACTCCTAAGGTATGTAATATATTTTGTGACATTTAGTACTATATATTTGATAAATCAATTATTGTTTTCATTTTTTTCATGTGAGTACGTTCATCTACATCATTTAATTAATTTGTAACATTTGGATGCAATATGTACAATTAATATTGTTTAGTACATTAACCAACACTATTTTTTTATGTTGTAGATTACTAGGTGAATTTTTGTTACCACCATCAAATGTTTTACCTTGTACTTACTGAGATTTACATGCCATTATGAGAGACATTGGAGTGGAGTATCAAGTTATTCATGCATGCCCTAATCATGCTATTATCTATTATAAAGAACATGCCTTGAAATAAAAATTCCCAAAATGTGCTGAGAGTAGATATCAAAATGATAAAATAAAAAAAAAGGTACCTCACAAGGTTCTACGTTACATTCCCATAATTCCACGTCTGCGAAAATTGCTCAGGTGTAAAAGCGTAGTAAATATTATGGATTACCATGCAAGGAATAGAAGTGAAGATGATTTTCTTTGAATGCATACAGATGAATTTTCATTTAGGAATATAGAGGAAAATTGGCCAATGTTTAAAGAAGAACCTCATAATCTTAGGCTTTCATTAGCAGTCGACAATTCCAATCCATTTGGAGAGGCTAGATCTACTTACTCGGTGTGGCTCATTTTTTTTATCAACAATAACATTCCTCCATGGAAGTCAATAAAGAAGGAGCACATAACGTTGACAATGATTCTTCCAAGTGTTAATTTGTGTAGAATATTTTTTTTAACACAATAACAAATTATTTGTCTTGTTTGTCTCATAATTATGTCCTATATATTTTTGTTAATTTACTCATATATGTTAAATTATGCCTTATAATTATGACTTATAAACTTTTTTTATTTACTCTTATATTTAGTAATTATGTATTGTATGTTCAATCAATTAGGTAAGTACCAGGTCAAAGGTACGAATGTATATATTGAGCCTCTTATCGATGAGTTAGTGGAGTTATGGAACGATGTCACTATGTATGATATGTCTAGACCATTAGTTGCACAAAGGTAATTATTTAGACATGAGTATATAAACCTCACTTAATGTAAAGAAATAATATGCCCTAATACTCTTCGAGAGTTTTAATATTATGGTGCTCATGGATTGAATTTTGGGGTATTGTTGATTAATGTTTCACGTGAAGTAGTGGCCTACTTAAGAATTAGAAGACATGTCTCCAAGACACCAAAATCTCATGTGATATTCCCCTCATGCATGCATGTCACACCACTAATGATTTTCTTTGTCACGTATCACTACCTAAAGGAATTTTGAAAACAACAAGTTTCAAGACATTTATTGCCTTAAAAAACGTGCCACTCACTCTAAAATATCTATAAAAGGGAATTTAATATTATATTAAATTTAAGATTAATATTAATATTAGATTAAGATTAAATTAGAATACTATTAAGATTTAAGATAAGATTAAGATTGATATTTAAATTATATTAATTTAATATTATATCGAATTTAATATTGTATAAAATCCCTCGGATGCTGGTGACATGCCTCGACCATGCAAATCCAGATCTTCCCAGGATGCGAGTGACATGCCTTGACCATGCGAAGCCAGATCTTCCCATGCCTTGGCTGATGACGCCCTGCAAAACTAGCTTTAACCTGATGTGGAACCTCATCTCAGAAATCATTCATATTGGTACTCTATTGCACTTGACCTTCTGCCATACACTGAATCACATGCAATCTCAAGTGAATTTTCCCAACTCACATACGAGATCGTGCCACAACACCGCACATCATATGCGCTCGTGCCACAAGTATTCAAAAGGCATTGTTAATCCTCATTCTGTCATCTCTTTGTTGTACCAGCTAGCCTCCAGACCCATCTCTGCCTATACCCTTGCCTCCTCACTACTGCTTCAGTCTCCATATGCACTCCACCTGCTGCGAGCTCCCCCCGACGTGTGCTAGCCTGAAGTGTGCTCCTCCCGTTGATCCCCCCTAGCCATGTGCCCCCCTCAGCATCCCCCTGGGCTGCGTGCCTCCATGTGGAAATCCCCTCCACTTTGGCTTCTTCCCGTTGTGCACTCTCTAATGTAGGATCCCTTGTTGTGCACCCCCTTTCTATGCGCCCCCCTGCTGCGTACCCCCTTGTTCCATACCCCCTCACTGGGATTCTCTGTTGCGCATTCTCCTGTTGCACACCTTATTGCCTTAAGCCTCGTCCCCCCCCCCCCCCCCCCTACTTGTTAATCTCCACATGGCTCCGCGATAGCGTCAAAAGACCATCAGGGGTAGCCAAAGAGGCACATTCTCGGGTCGCTACTGTTACACCATTTTTTGGTCATCTAACTTCTTATCATTAGATGGACCCAAGTACACCATGTAAGACCAGTTTTACCCTAAGTAAAACTACTTTCACTATGTTAAAACAGGAAACCCCAAAAGGAAATATTAAACAAACCCATATTTGTTTGATTTTCCTCATGGAATAATTAATTAAACCATAATTTAATTATTATTCCCAGTCATGTTTAACCCAAAATCAAAGAAATTAATTAGATAAACCTTTATTTATCTTATTATTTTCTAGGAATAATCATTTAAACCTTATTTAGATGATATTCCCTGTTAAATATGACCAAATCACCCACAAATAATTAAATAAATCACTATTTATTTAATTATCTTTCAACCACTTCCTTAAATAATTAAATAAATCATTATTTATTTGATTATCTTCTAACCGCTTCCTTAAAAAGATAAATAAATCATTTATTTATTTATTTTTGACAAATTAAGGGATTTGACCTAAGTCAAATACCTTTTCCCTCCAACAAATATAATAAAATATTCCATAAAAAGTGGATCTAGATCTGGTTAACCCATGCACCAAGATCTAGAATGACTCAATATTTTGTTATAAATAGGAGAGTTTTTCCTACCATTCTTCACCTTTTGTTGCCTATTAGATCACTCTGGATTCATTGGGTTCTCCTTTTACTTATGGTTCTCACCCTGTCACCTTCACTATGTCTGGTCCAGGGCCTAATGCTAGCGGTAATCCCGGCCCTAATGCCGGGACTGCTACTAGCAGAACCGCCATAGGAACTACCTCGGCTGCGCCCTTGCTCCCCTTCTTGGCAGGCCTCAGCCTCCCCGATTTGGACCGGTTGATAAACGACCCTATACACCATGACGCTAGTTGGCTCGCTATGCCGACAAAGCTCCCTTCCGACATCCCAAAGTTTGAAGGCCGTGCTGGAGAATATCCTTCAAATCATGTTCGATCTTTCCACATGTGGTGTTCATCTACCTCCATTACGGATGACTCTGTTCATCTCAGATTGTTCCAATGCACGCTTACAGGTGAAGCTTCTAAGTGGTATGTTGATCAGCCCACTTCCTCCCATACCACCTTTGCAACTCTTGCCCGGGCTTTTTTATCTTACTTCCAGCTTCCCCTTCGTTATGACACTGGTATCGAGCTCTTGACTTCCTTCAAGCAAACCTCTTCGACCCGCCTTTCTACCCATGTCCAGGAATGGCGAAGAAGACGAAGCCTATGTCAATCTCCTACCTTCGAAGACCGTGTCTACATGGACTGGTTCCTTAGATCTCTCTTGTCCCCTATCGGGAAAGATGTCGCATCACATTTTCCTCAAACCGAAGAAGATGCCCTCCAAATGGCGTTAAAATATGACCTGATCTACGCTCAGACAGGTTATGTTTATACTGTCCTACCTGATCTCCCCAGACCCAGTGATGCCCATACACCGGGGGCACCTCATGCCGCCGACAGTATCATTGGAGCTATCTCTCATCCATCCGCTCAACCTCTCATGAGCTATGGTTTTCCTGGGGGAGGGGGCACCACTTCCTGCACTTCTCCCCCTCCCGGTAGCACGCATCCAGGATTCGGCATGCCTCCTCTTTCTGCCCAACCTCCTGTTCACCATACTATTACCCAACCCCCTTATTCGTATCCATCGTTTAGTGCTCCAGCTCCTCCAGCATCAGCACCTTCGCCTCCCTTGCCTTCTCAACCCCTGCAACAGCAGTCACTGCCCCCTCAAGAGCAGGTGGATGCACAGCAGGGATTCATGGCTACCCAACCACCCTCGACTGACAGGTGGCCACCAACCTTCACCTTCTAGTTCCTCTAATTACCAGATCCTCATGATGAACTCTAATCAACCTATAACCATCGACCTTAACCTTTTGTCCCGTCCCATTAGTACCCCGGGCCTCCTCGCTCTGTCCGTCCCCCCCCCCGAGCCACTTTTTTTAAGCCCTACAGAGCCTCTTTCGACATCCAATGGCCCCTTACATATCCCTCAACCCAAATTTTAGGTTCATACCAAGATTCCTAAGGGACCATTACGTCGAAATGCTGCTTCTGGTCGAGCTGCTCATTCATATAGCATAGTAGATGATTTGGCGCAATCTCCTGCTGCCATTTCCACATTGGAACTCCTCTAGTCGTGCCCTTCCCAAAAGAAGGCTCTGCTATCTGCCGTGGGCACTGTAGATCCTGCCGATGACCAAATGATTGTTTTCGACGCCCATCAATCAGAACATCCTCCTCTTCCTGCTTCCGTTGCCTTCCAAACCTACCAAAATCCGTAATCAATCTAACGTTTCTCTTGCATAATTACGGGCATCCCACTGTGTGATGTCCACTTGCTCGGAAGCAACCCTGATATCCCGACTAGCCCTTCCATCGATCACCTTAGAGCGGGATGGCCACGCTCCCAAACTTCATCGTCTTCCGTAATCGTTCTATCACTCGCGAGCAAGATCATGCAGCTGACGTCGAAGTCATCGACACCCCCAGATTTAGCAACATTCTTCGGGGCAAAGCACCTATGCTACATGTCTCCGTTGTCCCTTTCCACAAGCTGCAAGATGTCTTTTCTCAGTCAAGAGGAGCCACCATTGACCAGTTGACATATCATGAGCCAACATCTCAGACCTCACCTGAGACGCCCATTTCTTCTGTAGCCAACAAGAAAATCGTTGATTCCTTGACCAGTGTCTCTCCTGGCATCTACAAAGAATCCTCTTTGCTCGGAACCTTCCTTGGTCTTCCTCCTCCTCCTATCTCTGACCCCAGCTCATCGAATGTTTGCATGATGCAATCGTCTCAGGCTGCTCTCAAGCAACCTGCTTCGGCTAGTCAGCAACCTTGCCCTCCGCAACCTGCTCCTAACCCTTCACCTGC